>CM022399.1:63831956-65031956 GCA_011833715.1 Carcinoscorpius rotundicauda | reverse complement strand
TGTGGAATCGTATGCTATTTATACTGAAAGAAAATGTTGAGTTATCAAGAAACGTGTATATTTTCTTAAATATAAAATCTCTGTAAAAAATAGATTTCAACACACTTTCCTTCTAACTGATTTACTTGTCATCGAATATTAATATTAGATCTGTGATGTTTTGTACTGCTGCATTCTATATCTAGTCCGTTAGGGATTTTGAAAAATTGTAGAAGCGTTTTGCTTTTCCTGGAGCTCATCAAACCAGAATTCAGTACTGGTCGGAATATTTTTATGTAAGGTTTTTCTTACAAAATTAAAAATGTTAAAAGCTATTTCATAATGACCGGAAGTAGCTTAGGGCTCAAATGTTCACTATGCATATGAAAAACTTATCTTTCGATCCTCGCGTCTCTCAACGTACACTTTGTAGTACGTATTAAATAAGATTTTAGAGAAGTTAAGTACACGTGAACTAGTTACTGAATTAATTGGTTTGGGTAATGTTTATATAATGGTTTGTTGGATACAAAGAAGTGGATATATTTCGGTTGATAAATAAGACACGACGTTCACACCGTGACAATCCTTGTTGTAAGAAAACACTTATATAAACATTATTCCGATCAGTACTGGTTTTTTTGTCTGGTCTGATAAGTTCTCAACATTTTTAATTTGAACTTACTGATTAATCTTTTATTTTTCTTTCTTTAACACAATGTTTCACTCCTGGCTCAGAAGTCCTCGAAATGTTGGTCTGTGAAGACGAGAATGATCCAGCTATTTATTGTTAAATGAATAGTGTTAGATTTTGAGGTTGCGGTGAATTTTGATGAATATATTACACTGCCAAGTAAGAAACGGCTAGTGTATATAGACCTCATGTAGCTTTGCGTGAAATTAGAAAGATACGAAACGTAAACTTATGTATTATCTGATATCGCACTAGGCCAGGCGTGGCCAGGTAGTTAGAGCGCTCGACTTGTAATATGAGGATCTCGGGTTTGAATACCCTTCACACCAAACATACTCGCCATTTCAGTCGTATGGTCAATTCCTTTATGCATTGATAAAATAGTTTAAGGGTTTGCGGTGGGTGGTTACGACTAGCTGCTTTCCCTCTAGTGTTATATTGCTGAATTAGGGACAGCTAGTGGATATAGCCCTCGTGTAGGTTTACCCAAATTTTAAAACAAAGAAACAATTTCAGAGTATGCGTCATCAGAACTGGTTGGTTCTGCAGAACTTATATTGCTGTTATTTTGATAAAACTTGCTTTTTTCCGTCAAAACACACAGCTGTTTATTTAAATAATAGTGTACATATATAATTCTAATTCATCTAGACTTTACAAGTAATAAACTCTATATGTCTTTATAACAAAATAAATAATTAATCACCAGTCTATCCTGGCTATTCAAGTGTGTTTTAGTTTTCAATATAGTGTGACCTAAATTTAATATTTTTCTTCATGGTTTATTGTAATCCATTGTCACCAACCAACAACAACACAATAGTGGTATACATGACAATAAGTCTGATTTCAAAATTCGGATAAAATATAATTATCCCATGTTCATCGGCCCGGCATGGCCTAGCGCGTTAAGGCGTGCACTTCGTAATCTGAGGGTTGCGGGTTCGCGCCCGAGTCGCGCCAAACATGCTCGCCCTCCCAGCCGTAGGGGCGTTATAATGTGATGGTCAATTTCACAATTCGTTGAAGTAGCCCAAGAGTTGGCGGTGGGTGGTGATGACTAGCTGTCTTCCCTCTAGTCTTACACTGCTATATTAGGGACGGCTAGCACAGATAGCCCTCGAGTAGCTTTGTGCGAAATTCCAAAACAAACAAACCCATCTTCATCGTAACGTCATGTAAATTAAAACTTGAAATTTAAAAGCAGGATAGACACGAGCATGACATTAAGATGTAGTCTATTTGAACATTCTTTCAAACGTTTTTCGAAGATTTATGATCAGATATTCTACGTCCCCAGTGATTCAAATATAAGTAGTTTCGATACCCGTGGTGAGCAGATAAGAGGTAACCCATTGTATAGCTTTGTGCACAATTTTAAACAACAATAAATTAACGCTATTAAATAATTTATTCTAATTTATATTGTCAGGTGAATTCCCCCATAGCAGACAAATACGAAAAATAAGTAATTTAGTGCTTTACTTGTTTGTTCGTTTGTATATGATTTACTCAGTGTGTTCTCTTTAACTTATCACAACTCTTAATTCATCTTATTCCGCGAGAGGGCATTAATGTTGTGGCTTACGAATTAATTTTCCGTGAAAACGTTATCAGACAAGATATTGTATTGGGTCAATAAAGGCGACACAGCTGGACTCTTTAAGAATGGTTTATAGATCAGGACGGAGTTAAACAAGGCCTTGCAACTTTAGTCAAGCCCATAAGAGTTTAATGAAAACAAAACTACTTTAGTTCTGTTACAAATAAGGTAAAAAGGCTGAAGTTTCACTGTTAAAACGATCATTTAAGTTTGGTGAGATTACCAACAGCATGACGTCCACTGAGCAGGAATCAACAAGCATGGGTCCTTATGGTAGGTGTCGATACATACAGGAGTTAGCTGTAAATACTTACAGGAGTTTCACTTTGTTTCTCATGTCAGTACATGAAAATGTACTTTGTTTCTCGTGTTAGTATATGAAAACGTATTTTGTTTCTCAAGTCAGTACGTGAAAATGTATTTTTTGAGAGCAAATGCACTTCTAATGTGAATAATGCACTACGCTGTATTATTAGACTAGAAAGAATTGTTTTTCTTAAAATTTCAAGCAAAACGCTACACGTTGATGAGTTATTACAAGGATTGAATCTCGAATATAAGGCCTACAGCAAAGACTCTGATTCGCGGGACCTTTATAATGTACTAACAAATACGATTCGAAGTACATTTTAGACACGTTAATAAAACTGTTTAAAAACGAACAAGAGATAATATTATATGTTGACAGAGATAAAAATAAAAGGTTCATAAAGCATATTGATTTTAAAATCTATCATCACAGAGTTTTTGTCAGAATACAAAGTTAAGCCCATCACCCTCTTTTGAAGGGCCAGATTCTGGAACACAAAGTTCTACCTTAATGGATTTGTTTTTTGTTAAGTGCAAAGCTGAAAAATTAGCTACCTGTGTTTTGTCTACATGGAAAACTGAATTTCAGCGTTATAAGTCCCTCAGGCTTGCTACTTAGTCACAGGAGTGAGCCGATATCAATGTTGACCACTGTGGGTATCGAAAGCAGATTTTTAGCGTTATAAATCCTTAAACTTACCACTAAACCACCGGGGGAAAAATTCATACTTATAAAGAGTTAGAAAAGTTATTGTTAAACCAGGAAAATTCATAAAAAATACAAACTTTTAACAGAAGCAAAACAATGTTACCGTTTACAAACTTGTGTTACTTTTTACAGATTTGTGTTACTGTTTATAGACTTGTGTTACTGTTTACAGACTTGTGTTACTTTTTACAGATTTGTGTGACTGTTACATACCTGTGTTGTCGTTTACACACTCGTGTTACTGTTTACAGATCTATGCTGCTGTTTAGTGACTTGTGTTACCGTTTACATTCCTGTTTTACCATTTACAGACTTACAGACTTGTGTTACTTTTTACAGACTTGTGCTACTGTTTACAGACCTGTTTTACCGTTTACAGATTTGTTTTACTGTTTACAGACTTCTCTTGCTGTTTACAAACCTTTATTACTGTTTACAAACTTGTAATGCTGTTTACAGACTTGTGTTACTGTTTATAGATTTTTGTGATTGTTTACAGACCTGTTTTACTATTTACACACGTGTGTGAGTATAAAAATGACATAAAATAGAAATTACTTGGAATACTGAACTGTAATAAGTAGAGTAAACATATTAGTAATGACAACTTAAAGTGTAAAGTTATGATAAGAGAAGCCACGGCGTGGCTAGGAAGAAGGGACGCTCGACTCGTAATCCGAAAGTCACGAGTCTGAATCCCCGTCACACCAAATATGCTCGCCCTTTTAGCTATGAAGAAGTTATAATGTGATGGTCAATTTCACAATTCGTTGGAGTAGCCCAAGAGTTGGCGGTGGATGGTGATGACTAGCTGTCTTCCCTCTAGTCTCATACTGCTAAATTAGGCACAGATAGCCCTCGAGTGGCTTTGAGCGAATTTCATAAACAAACCAAACAATCAGCAGTAAGACTAAAGATTTAGGACACTGAGATTTGAAGTTCGATCCCTGCGGTGGGAACACCTATTATGCAGCTTTCCTTTTAAACACACCGAAAACAAATATTTGTATTTACTGGCTTTTTAAAGATTTTTTTGACAATGATTTAATGTAATATTTATTTATTTTTAATATTAATAATACAGTAATGTTAGAAACTAGTTGATTGTTTATCCTGTTTTGTAAAAAAGTTGTTACCTTGTGTCATTCTCTTTCCAAACTAATGACCTATGACCTCTGATAACGTGGATCTGCTTAATTCCGTCTCTCTCTCTCTCTTTCTTCTACCTGATGGAGGCCCGGCTTGGCCTGATAGTTAGGGCGCTCGATTCGTAGTCTGAGGGTCGCGAGTTCGAATCACTGTCACAACAAACATACTCGTTTTTTCAGTCGCGGGGGCGTTATAAATTGATGGTGAATCCCACAATTCATTGACTACCTGCCTTCACCCTACTCTAACATGGCTAAATTATGGATAACTGGTGCAGATATCCCTCGTTTAATTTTGCGCAAAATTAAAAAAAAACAAACAAATCTTCCTGATAGCATACTGATAAACTTGAGGTCTTACAAAGCTAAAGTTCTGGGTTTGATTCCTGCAGTGAGCTCAGGATGAGTAGTCCATTGTGAAACTTCATGCTAAACAACAAATCTCGACCAATAATCATGATGCCGAGAATTCCAAATGAGATAAAAATGTATTTCAGTTAAAGTTTTAATACCCACACCAGCCGCCTCTAGATCACACGTCATGTAATAGATAGCGTACCCAGACAGTGAATTCAAGGGTTCATGGTTCGGAACTCGTTATCTCAGAAACTTCCCTCTCCGCCAACAGTGAGCAGTCGGTATTATTGACCTGAACTTGTGCAGCTCTGACAGAAATCCTGACACTTCTTCGTCTTCCCTCTTGTGATAAAACTTCAGCTCATTTACACAAAATATAACTAAGAATTAGATCAGAAGTGAGAGAATGCCGACAAGAATAATCATTTCTCGTTGATTACATAAGTTATGGAAGACTGAAATCTATTCAACTAGAGTTCCGGTTTCAGATCTTCCTTCTGTTAGACGAAGTCAACGGTTGATTACGTAAGTTATGGAAGACTGAAATCTATTCAACTAGAGTTCTGGTTTTAGATCTTCCTACTGTTGGACGAGGTCGATTAATTTGTGGAAACGACTGTTCTCCAAGGTGGTTTTTAGCACAAACATTATGACCAATGTTGTCGGTCTGTCGTGGCCAAGTGGTTAAGGCGCTCGACTCGTAATCTGAGGGTCTCGTGTTCGAATCCTCGTCACAGCAAATATGCTCACCCTTTCAGCCGTGGGAGCGTTATAATGTGACGTCAATCTCACCATTTGCTAATAAAAGAGTAGCCCAAGAGTTGGCGGTGGGTGATGATGACTAGCTGCCTTCCCTCTCATCTTACACTGGTAAAGTAGGGGCGGCTAACACAGATAGTCCTCGCGTAACTTTGCTTGAAGTTCAAAACAAACCAAACCCAATGTCGTCCTCTTTATCTCCATCTTTAAACGTTTAAAATTACTTTACAGTGTTGTGGCGATTTCTTTTGTTGGACCAATTCTGTAGGAGTACAGTGTTCCCTCGTGTATCGCGGTAGATGCGTTCCAAAACCCCTCGCGAAAGGAGATTTTCCGCGAAGTGGGATCGCCGATTTTTACGTATATATTTATGTGCATTTAGACTTTTAAAACCCTCCCTGTACAACTATTTAACCCTCCCATTACAATACTGTTCATTATTGCTGAAATAATAAGAACAATTATTAAGATATTAAGCCTTAAAATTAAAAATTACATATCTTCAGCGGGTGGTGTCTTTTCGGGGGACACCACTTCCTCTTCTGTGGAAAGTGAATCGGCAATTTCTTCGTCGGTCGTTATAAACTCAAATATATGTTTATATCTCAAAATATACCTGTTGTTTTTCTTTACACTATTAATTATATTTATTTTTAATATTTTAATGGTATTTAATGCTATATTTTAGATTTAATGTTTATTATTTTATATATACATGTATGTCTATATATGTGGGGGGTCGGCCGAGCCCGCGAAGTGGTGAAACCGCGAAAGAGGATCCACGAAGTGGCGAGGGAACACTGTATTTAACAAAACGAAATAAATAACAAGTTAGCAAAAAAATAATAACGACTCTACTTCCCATAAGGCACCAGTATCGGGCCTATTATAATTTACAAACACTACCTTATCTATCTCGTTCCTTAGAAAATTATAAAAATGTAGTAGGACTAATCGTAATGTCTTATAACAAGTATAAGAATATATGAAACTTTTAACGTAAATTCATGTATACGAAGTGCTATATTTTATAAATTTCCTAAATTTATTTGTTTCAGAAATTTGACACGTAGCTACATAGGGTACTCTTGTCTGACAAAATAATGGAACTTGATTGTTGTTCTTATAGCGCCCGAAGTGCGGCGTATGGTTTTACGGTAACCATGAACCCTAAGATTCACAGTCCGAGTACAATAATCACTAGATGGTTGACTAATATAAATATCTGCTGTATTAATAACAAGAGGAAATAAAGCTAAACCAAAGAATATGTGATTTGTATTAAAACTTCGTGGTTAAGTACAAACTACATTATAAAATACCGAGTTGCTTTCAGTTGTTGTCGTGTACAACCGAACACTTTAGAACATAGAAAACTATAATATCCAGTCACGTTGAAGATAAGCCTCTTATCAGATTTCTGATAATACTTTGCAATGGAACTTTAGTTAAATTAATGGTCCTTCTAGGTTAATCTTAATTAGTCTTAAAACATATTTCCTAATGCTTTTAACTCAGCCATTCATCAACGTTCGTGTCTGTTCAGAACGCAAACAATGAATTTATGTTTAACATAATTGATTTTGATATATCGATAACTTTTATAAAACACTTCCAAGTTTTCGGAATTCATCGATATTGGTTGTAAAAGTATGAAATCAAAAACATATACACAAATATGCATATATATAATACTTTTAAATATAAAATAATACGACCTCTATTTTCTGGACGACATAAACTTATGTCTAAGGGACATGTACAAAAACAAGTAATTCTTACGTAATTCATGTATTGACTTCCAGCAAATAATTTCTTTTGCACTCTTTATTAGTTAATTAAACAGGTCGGCAAATTTAAACTTTATAAAAGCTGGTGTGGTTTTAATAACTGATCTTTTTTTATAATTCACCTACATAGTTTTAGAAATAATATTCTTCACGTAAAATATTTTCTACAAACTGGGAAGGAAAAACTATTACTTAAATCAAGCTGTTATTTCGTTTACCACAATGAAATTTATTATTATTATTATACAGACAATCACGTCGCGTTAGGTCTAGAGAAATCTGTTGCTAGTGGTTGTCAGCATTTTTAGCAAACAAAATACGACATGATTTCAATGAAATCAGTTCACTTATATAAAAGTACATTTGAGGCCTGTCATAACCAGGTGGTTAGGGCGTTCGACTCGTAATCTGATGGTTGTGAGTTCGAATCCCCATTATATCAAACATGCTTGCCATTTCAGCAATTGAGGCGTTATTATGTGACGATCAATCCCACTATTCGTTGGTAAAAGAAGAGCCCAAGAGTTGGCAGTGGGTGGTGATGACTATCTGCCTACTCTCTAGTCTTACACTGCAAAATTAGGGACGGCTAGCGCAGATAACCTATGTGTAGCTTTGTGCGAAATTCAAAAACAAACAAGAAAGTACATTTAACATCTAGTGAAATATGTATATATATACGACAGAGAAAAATGGATATCGATTTCGTGTTCGGCGAAAAGAATAACAGTGGAACACATTTCAATACAGTAGAATCATCATAAGCCTGAGTTATCAATCTTTCACTCACCACTTTTTCAATTTTACGAGAGAAGTCGAAACTGGGCCTAAATGATTTGATATTTACCATTTTTAAGCCCAGTCTTCTTGTGATGGAAAATTTAAACTGTTGTAATTGTTTTAATATTTTGTTTATGTTTACTCATGATAAACGGTTTTCGTTTCAAGATAGGGATGAATGTGCTGAAAGTCCGTTTCTTTGTGGAATGGAGGCAGGATGTTTGAATACCGTTGGATCGTACGTATGTTTGTGCAACGATTTGAAGTTGAAGGATCCTGTGAGAGGATGCTCAAGAGAACCTGGTAAGTGTGTAAAGTATAAAGATTTGTAACCCTGCGATATGATTGTCTACTTAACTAAATATAGTAGAAATACGGTGGTCCTGTAAACGTTTCCATCACGTAAAAAACGTGACACGACTTTAAAGGTTTTGTTTTTTGAAAGGTTTATTTGTTTGTTTTTGAATTTCGCGCAAAGCTACACGAGGGCTATCTGCGCTAGCTGTCCCTAATATAGCAGTGTAAGACTGGATAGAAGTTAGCTAGTAATCGCCACCACCGCCAAATCTTGGGATACTCTTTTTACTAACGAACAGTGAAATTGACCGTTACTTTATAACATTGCCACGACTGAAAGGGCGACCATATTTGGTGTGACGGGGATTTGAACCCGCGACCTTCAGATAACGAGTCGAGCGCCCAAACCACCATGCTGGACCGTTTTTTAGGAATATAGAACAAGAATGTATTCGAAACATCATGTTAAATATTGTTGTTTACTGGGTGAGGTTTTTCTTCTTATGTTTTAAAAAAACAAACGATGACTGAGTGAGATATTTAGTATCAAAGTTCACGGCTCCACATATTGTCTATTTTATCCTATTTAATACTAAATAAACTGGTTTCGATACTCGTGGTGGGCAAAGCACAGACAGCCCTTTGTGTACCTTATGCACCAAAGAATCCTAAAATTTATTACACTGGTTTTCATGGTAAGAGTCACAGACAGAATGTGTCTCTAATCTTTAATATAGTATCGTTCTTCTATAGGCATAAGTCTACAAAGTCCACAAGGATTGCGATACAAATATGCCCTCAGCAATCATGGAGGGCGTTTCATAAGCTAATAATGATGCGAAAGTTAGCGCATAATGAAGTTTACACTGATAACAATCGTAATAACGTACGAAGGAAAATTAAAGTTCCGATGTCTTCATACTTATATTGCACAGCGATATTGCAACCGACTCAATTTGTTTGTTTTTTAACTTCGCGCATAGCTACACGAGGACTTTATGCGCTAGCCGTCCCTATCTTAGCAATGTAACCCTAGAGAGAAGGCAGCGAGTCATCACCACTCATCGTCAACTCTTAGGCTACTTTTTACCAGCTAAAAGGGAGATTGAACGTAACATTATAACACTCCCATCTTTCAAATGGCGAGCACGTCTGGTGTGACAGGGATTCGAACCCGCGACCCTCGGATTAGGAGTGGAGTGCCTTAACCACCTAGCTATGCCAGGGCACCAGACATCTTAACTAGCTGTATCATTTTATGTATTCCGTTCGTTTTTCTTCCATTCTTGTTGGAGGATAATTTGAGTCAATCGATATTCCGAAACATTTTAAACTTTACGACATGTGTCTTGTAGAATGATTTTAGTGGCATACTGATTTTTTCGGTTTTCTCTTTAATTTTAGAGACCCTGGTAAAACATCAGAATTCAGAGGATTTTGTTTCGTTTTAATAAAAGTTGTTGAAATGTTATAATGAAATACGTTTAGAGAATGGTCAATATTCGTGCAGCTGGTAAGTATAGGGATTTACAACACTAACATTAGAGGGTTCGATTTCCCTCGGTTGACACAGTAGATAGGCTGATGTACCTTTGCTATAAGAAAACACACACCTATTTTGCACCTAACGACAGTGTCCTAAGGTATTTCTTTACTCTAGTCAATAGGTGATATTAAAAACGAACTGTGATTACGTAACTTCAATAAGCTGTGTAATATTTCAAATGCAAACAAAAAAGTATTAAATGGATAACCTGATTTAACATTTTAGGTGAAACGGAAGAATTCACTGAGGCAGACCAGTGATATGTTGACACAGTACTGTTTGTTCAGTCAATATAAAACTGTCACACTACGTTCTTTCCTCGTCGTTTTATCACACTCACTTCTAGCAAAAAGTGTGTGAAATATTTTGTTCTTGTGTAAAAAAAAGCTTCTGTATCGTCGCATATTTGTCATTGAGAAACTGATATAAACTGAAAAGAAACATGTCACGTGTCAATTTTATTTGAACAACAATTGTACTGCATGTGTACAAACCCACTGTTTTTACCCTGACACGTTATGTATAAATACCCACTGTTTATACCCTGACAACACGCTATATACTCTGACATTGCATTATGTACACATACCCATTGTTTATACTCTGACATGTTATGCACACACACACACTGTTTATACCCTGATACAGTTGTTGATAATAAAATGCCTTAACTGTAAAACTGTTAATATTAAAATTCTGTCATTTGTTTCATTGGTTGAGATTTTCTGTCGTTCAATTTATAATTTGATTCAATAAACCATTTTTAAGTTGAGCACTAGTTTTTGACTTTTTAGCATTAGTATTTCTAAATTCTAGGCTGATATGTCAGTTGGTAAATTAGTATGTTACCTTTCACAGTCCAATGGTTACGTTAATTTTATGACATTTATTTATCCTATTGTTCGTAAGACAGTGTTAGCCAAATAGATGGCTCCTTATGGTGACACAGTTTCTCAAGTCAATCTTTTTGTTGCATTTTATAACCAAGTTGCAAGGGCATTAAGAAATTTCTTTCTCTCGGACTCAAATACCTTAGTAAATATCCTACGGTTATGAACGCAAGGGTGTATAAAACGAATTCATGTGTTGACTTTACACAAGTTTTCTTCTAATGCTTCTCAAAATCAGTTCCTTAAGACGAATTTCTTAACACCAGCTGATCCGTCTTTGAAAGTTAAACAGCAAAGGTAACGATGTTCCTATTTGGACTGTTTCTTTCTAGACTCCTTCTTGTATTACAACTCTAAGCATTTATTTCACGTTTACCTTTATTGAGTTACAATGAGAGAAAACTTACATAACTCAGCCAATCAGAGTGTTCTGCACCGTTACATAAGACCCGAGTAAATGCTTTAACTTTCACATTGCATTATTAATATTACTTGACTACTATATCCAACAGATTACCCATATTACATGACTATTACATCCAATAGATTACTTACATTATATTCCTACTATACCCAAAAGATTACTCATGTAACACGACCGTTATATCCAACAGATTATCTATATTACATGACTACTATATCCAACATATCATCCATATTGCATGACAATTATATCCAACAGAGTACCCATATTACATGACTATTATATTCAACAGAGTGCCCATATTACATGACTATTATATCCAACAGATGACCTCTATTACATGACTATTATATCTAACAGATTACTCATATTACATGACTATATTTATCCAACAGATTATCTTTATAACATGGTTATTATATACAATTGATTACACAGGTCAACAAAATTTTTGTCGCATTTATATCAAACACTTGGTATTACATAATTTCTTGCCATGATTTCAGATCTGAAGTTAGTTTTTTCCTCAGTGCTCTACTTTTTTTTTGCAATCAAGGTATTTGAAAATCTCAAAATTTCGTCATCGTCACATTGACGTCGTAGTCTATCATGAAAAATATGTTATAAAACTCTTTAATATAGCTGGGTAATAAAAAAAATGCAATAAAATACAAATGTATTCAAATTATTTATATAAATTCAATTTTATATATCAAGTTATAATTCAGTTTATTTATATAAAACTGATTAGTAGATAAGACATTTGCTACTATGAGGAGGCAAAGCTCAATTGCAGTCTACTCAGGCAAGAATTTCCGCTTGTAGCTCTTGCGTTTGTGGACTGTCTCAGGGCATTCTCGTTTAATGCTCCAGCAGTAATCTGCCATCATATGTTTGTCCCATCTCCCTTTGTAACGCTCTTCCATGGTCTTGAGGTCCTGATGGAACCGCTCGCCTTTCTTGTCACTTACAGCTCCTGGGTTCTCAGGGAATCTATCAAGATGACTGTACAGGTAATGGAGTTTGACACTCATGTTACATCCAAGATCGCGAAAAGCTGACAACATTTTCGTTACAAGGGTTTCATAGTTGTCAGCTTTTTTATTACCGAGAAAGTTTGCCATCACCGCCACAAATGAAAGTCATGCAGTTCTTTCCTTGTCGTTCATCTTTCTGGCAAATTCTTGATCACGCACAAGTACACAAATCTATGGTCCATTAAAAACACCTGCCTTGATCTTCTCGAAGTACAAACCAGGGAGCACAGAAAATGAGTTGGAAGCATTCACCGTCAGTATTCAACGCCTTCATGAACTGTTTCATCAAGCCCAGCTTGATATGGAGAGAAGGAAATATGATCTTTTCTCGACTGACAATTGGATCGTTGACAATATTTGGCATACCTGCCTTCAGAGTCTCACGTATGGGCCACTCCTTCTGGTTCCAGTGCTTTTCTCGAGCTCGGCTGCCCCACATGCAAAGATAGCAGGGGTACTTTGTAAATCCTCTTTGTTGACCTAGGAGGAAATTAATCATTTTGAGGTCCACACAAATTGTCCAGTTGTTTTCGTGGTATTTTAGTAGGTCAATCACAGTCTTAATGTCATTATATTCCTCTCGTAAATACACAGAGTATCCAATTGGAACAGCTGCATAGACATTGCCATTATGAAGTAGAACGCACTTCAAACTTTGCTTAGAACAATCTTGAAATAGTCGCCAGTCATTTGGATGGTATACTGGCATCCCTAATTCCTTGTGAAGACCTGAGATATTATGACAATAAACAAACATATTCTCCTCTGTAAAAAATGGCACAAAAGCCTGCTCCCGATTTCGGAAGTATGACACTTTTCTTGCATCCTGGAAGCTAACACTTCAGCTGCATTTTTGGAGAGACCCAAATCACGCACAAGGTCATTCAACTCTGGCTGGCTAAACTGTTGAGAAGTTAATGACTGTGGGGTCTCATAAGAAGGATCGTCAAAGTCTAGAGACAAGTGTAACGACAACCTCACGTTATCATAGTTCATGCAGCACTGAAGCTGTCAGATGTACAAGAGCATCGCAGCAGCTGCCGGTTTCCCAATATAGGCATCGCAGGAAACGTGTTAATTTGACCACAAACGGCTAGAATGAAAAACTTAAAATTGCATTAAAACTAGAGCACGTAGAGCTAAACCGTTTTCATATTTGAATTTAGCAGGTCACAAAGGGTAAGAATGAGTAAAAAATCTTATGCAACTGAGATTTCGAAAACATTTGTTGACCAGTGTTATTTATATAACATGACTACTATATAGAACAGATTACCTACATAACGTAGTTATTATATATAACAGATTATTTATATAATATGACTATTATAAAGAACATATTACCTATATAACATGATTATTACATAGAACAGACTACCTATATGACATGACTATTATATACAACAGATTTCCTGTACATCTGTTGTATAGGTATACAGGTTATCATACCTCAGAAAGCTACATCTTCAAGTTGTCCACTTCTTTGAGAGGTATGTATGTTATAAACAGAGACTACTGGACACATTACTGTATTTCTTTGTGGTCAGCTGTGAGCAGTAATTGTGATGATTCCTGATTGGCTTGAGCATCTTGGCCGTAACCTTCTCTTGACCAAAATGACTTCATTGAGTTAATAGGTCTTCAACATTTGTATTTTAAGACAACCGATATGGGTATTAAAACTTTTATTAAAATAGAGGTTAAAAAGTTTCTACTTTCTTAACTTATCTTCAGGTTAATCTCATTAAACAAAGCAGGTCGAAACGTTGTTTTCTTCTTCACTTTAGTAAAGGTTTTAATACCCATACCAGTCGTCTTGAGATTCATTTTTACTTTAAGTAGGATTCTCGTCATCACGAACTCATCAATGATTGGTTCAAGATAGACGTGTTTGACTGGCTAATTGTTTAATGCTTGCATTCCAGTACTTCCAGTCAGCCAAAATTCAAGTGAGAGAAGCGGTCAATTATGTACAATAGTGCAAATTTGGACACTAGTTTCTCCGAACTTGTCGATAACAGAATTTGCTAGTTTGTTTAGCAACTTGAGCTATTTTGGTTGTAAAGTAAAGTGGTGGCCAAGAAGTTCCGATACTTGTTACCATTCATGAAACCTTTGTACATCCTAAATCCATTATTTTAATGTCTCTCGTCGGTTTTCCCAATCGCAATTTTTATATTAGATAAATTTAAACTTTAACAATAAAATTAATCAATTTCAATTACTTGTTTGCTTGTTTCAGCACAAAGAAGACATGGTGTGGCCAAGTGGTTAGGGTGTTTGAATAATAATCTGAGGGTCGAGGGCTAAAATCCCCGTCAACCAAATATGTTCGTCCTTTCAACCAGGGATGTTATAATGTGACGGTCAATCTCACTATTCGTTGATTAAAAAGTGGTCCAAAAATTGGCGGCGGGTGGTGATGACTGGCTGCCTTTTCTCTAGTCTTACAATGCTAAATAGGAGATAGCTAGCGCAGATAGCCTTCCTGTAGTTTTATGCAAAATTCAAAACAATCAGCAAAAAAGATTGTTTCTTTTTTAATTTCGCGCAAAGTTACACGAGGGCTATCTGCACTAGCCGTCCTTAATTTAGTAGTGTAAGATTAGAGGGAAGGCAGCTAGTCATCATCACCCACCGCCAGCTCTTGGGCTACTCTTTTACCAATGAATAGTGAGATTGACCGTACATTATAACGCCCCCACGGCTTAAAAGACAAGAATGTTTGGTGTGACGAGGATTCGAGCCCGCGATCCTCAGATTACGAGTCGAACGCCTTAACCCACCTGGCCATGCCGGACCCCAGAGAAAAAGATACATAACTGGTTGTCTGTGATATACCAAAAATAGGGTTTGAACCCCAAATCTTAAATTTATAAGTCCTGAAACTTATTGCTTTGCCACTAGAGGACTCTACTTTTGCATTAGGCTATCCTATATGAATATTGATTAAATTATACAGTCAAACACAGTGGCATTGATAAATAGAAGGGGGTGTGCACTCCCCTTTTTCTGAGAAAATAAATTCGTGTGTTATACTTAAATTAAGGCTACTAAATACCAGAAAACCATTCTAAAAATTATTGATTTAAAAGTATCTCAGGAGTCCAGAAATTTTGACATGACTACAGGAATTTATTATGATATTGTTAAATTGAAATCTTAAAAAGTACAATGTTTGTAATCATTCTTATAATTTGATACCTTTGATGAAAACGAAGTCTGATGATAAATAGTAGAGCCATGACAAGGTTGTGTGGGGACTTACAACGCTAAACATTGGGTTTCGATACCCGTGGTGGACAGAGCACAAATAGCCCATTGTGTAGCCTTGTGCTTAATTCAAAACAACAACAAGGTTGTATGTTTAATTAACATATTCCATATTCAGCAAATAACTCTTTCTCTCTTAACTTGAATCTTTTATAATTTCCTAATAATATTCATCGTATTTTTATATTGGTAATTATACTGAAGACTGTCAAATCTTCTATTATAGACATGTATGTACAAGTTAAAGTGGAAGTGTGTAAACAGGTATTTGCTTGATGTACAGGTTACATAAAGAATATAAAAGCAGTTACTTAAAAAATTTACAAATTAAAGTGATTTCAGAAATATAAGATAGAAAGGGTCATAAAATAAGTACTTGTAAGAAGAATCAATGAAAATGTCGATGAATAAATAAATAAATTAATTAATGGATATAAAAGAGTCCGAATGGCGTAAAATGTTATATTATATGAAACCAACAACAGAAATATTACTTTAACCAATCATTTTATTTTATTGAACCATTAATACAATTATAGTATAAAGAAAAAATTATTTAGATTTCTTGTTCAAGAGTGGATGAAACGAAATTTTCCTGTTGTTTTTGTCTTTTCAGGAACTTCCAATACGAATTTACAAACTACGGACTCGACCAACGATACCTTTAATTTTTACCAACTACTGGACATTCTTCGAAAGAAAAACCAGGGGACGCATAACGTCACAGAAATGGTGGGTTTAATTTTTACGGTATTGTGTTTTACGATGAGTTTTGTTACGTATTGGACACATTTACCTTTTATCTTGCATGGCACTCGGTGTGGTGCATTTATTGTTAAGCCTACACAGTAAGTCGTGTGCCTACCATTGGTTTTGAAATCCAGTTTTTAGCGTTATAAGCCTTCAATGTTACCGATGAGCTACTAGAGGGCTCCCGTAGGAAAAGTAGTAAGTACTACATAACGTAAGTCACTAATTTTTTATGTTATGATATTTTGTATAATACGTTTACGTCGAACACATAAAATCATTTCATTTGCAGACATAATTTCGTAACAAATAATTATATATATAATTCGTTCAGGAACTAGAGCGTAAAGATTTATGGGACTCGCGTGACGTCATATTAATTCAGTTAGTTGTCTCCAGAGGACTCAAGAATAACCATTGGACCTGTGACAGTATAAACTAAAATTGATATATTTTAATGGATAAGTAGATCAAGGTCGTAGTTTTTGTATCTTTTAATGGATAACTAGTTCAGGATCGTGTTTTTTGTGTTTGTTTGTTTTTCGAATTAGAGTTTAGGTGAATCAAGACTCAAGTTTTATTGCTGAGTGTGTTTTTGAATTATATTAGCTTTATATACAGTTCATTGAACTACATGTATATGTATATCATGAACCACAACTCGTAATATGTATTGCTAAGAATTGCACAAAATCCTAACAGAACGTTCAGGCTTAAAGCACCTTAACAGTAAAGATTCGATGTAAACAACACTTTAAAAGTTACCGTTAATGTTGTACACATATAAAGTTGTATATAAAAGAACGTATGTTGCATCACAACATAAACAAACCAAAATGGCCTCTTAATACTTATTATTATTATTCTCCTGCCAGCCTACAACAAAAATAACTCGGTACATTGAACCCAAACCTGTTGTAGAATAGTAAAAAAGATACTGGAAAAATCGTAAATGTATAGAAACGTTTATTTGTTTCTACTGTGTTTCTGTAAGCTAAGAAAAAACACAATAAGTTTAATATTACTGATATTATCATTAGCCTTGGTGCTAGCTTTCTTACAAATATCTACTGTTCCTTTAACAAGCTAAAGTGCAGAGTGAAACAGTTGCAAGCCAATAGTAAATGAATATTAGATGACAGTATGGTGTAGATATTCAATGCTTTGTACATTGTACAATCGTTGTCTTTGTGGAACCAATACCTATATTATGTAAGGAGCAAAAAAATGCAGTACACAAAATATTAAATTATATTACACACACTCGTAGAATAATTACTTTAAACGACACGAAGGTTTCTTCAAAGAGATGTTTTAGAGGTATATGTTGTCTATTTTTACTGTCAAACACTTATACGTTTTTAGTTTTGTGTCTAAACTAAGTATATACACTGCTGGCCAAAACCTTAAGGCCAATAAACGTAAAGAAAAAATATGTATTAAGCGTTGTTAGACTCAACCACTTATTTCAGTAAAGGAGATATCAGCGGGAGATGTTGACAACGCTAATGCTTGAACACAAATGACTAAATTTCGTTACGTGTTTACCAATTAACGCTTCGTTTCAGTATGGTCTTAAACTTGTGACCAACTAGTATTGAGATTAATTTCATAGTGTTCACATTTTTCCTATCAAATGCTAGAAAAGTTTTAAATTTTTATTTTCCCTTTTCTTATTTTCATCTTTCGCAGCTCTACTGAAAAAGTGGTTGAGTTTAAAAACGCATAATGCATATTTTTTTAATGTTCATTGGCCTTAAGATTTTGGCCAGCAGTGTATTTGCCCATTACTATGCATTACAAATAGAGAGAAATTTTGTTTCACAGAACCTATAAATATTCATTGTATTATCAAACAAATCTCCGTGATAATCTGCAGCTGCACCTTGACATTTTACGTCTCAAACTAATGTGACCAAATAGTCAATAGCTACAGTAAATCGTCCTGAGCCGCGTCATCTAGTGTCTAGCTATGTTTATTATCATTATAAGGTATGAAGTTAGCTACAATATCAAATAATCATTTGGTCATAGTTAAGAATAAATAAATCAAACAACTAAAATAAATAAATAATTGGGAATCTAAAAACCTACAAATAAGAATCGTATATAAAAAAAATGAAACATGGTTGGAGATACTGTGAACATTATTTACTCAAACTACAAACCCCTATTTTGACTCCATGATGTTACTTAGAATTACATAATTAAATAATGTCTACAGTATTTTCGGCCGTGTTTCCTTTTTTTTGTTAAAAATCCCTATTTGCAGACTTTTAGGTTCCCAATTTCTTATTTTTTTTGTACTTAGATGTAAAAACAACACCAATTATACACATCTCATTCTCAGTCAAATAACGTATATAATATTAACTGAGTAGTTCAGCAACTTATTATATTTGTATATGTTACGTTTTTTTTAAGTTTTTCGTAGACTAAACGCAACAGAAAAACACAGATAACAGCTTGTATAATTTATTACACTAAACTATTAACAGATATAATATAAATTATATAATAACAATGACAGATATTAAGTTTAAACCTTCAAAATTAATTACAAAACGAAATAGTACTAGTTTCAACCTTCAAAATTAATCACATTACAAAATGGTACTGGCCTGTATCTAATATAATGATCTAAAATGAAAGTCTCAAATTCCAGTCTAGGATGTGAATTTGGTCCCACAAAGAAATTCCGAAGTTTAAATGAAGAAGTTCAGAAACAGTTCACAGTTCAATAAATTCGACGAAGTTCTTTTCACGTTGCCTCCGATGAACGTCACAAAATTGTCGCCTTTAATTTTTCCGATTTCCCGTAAATTGTTCCACACGTGTTGACTTTCAGTATAACCACTAATTCGGATGAATCGTAGAGATTGACGAAGTAAAATCACAGCTTCCGTAGATCTAACTTCAGTCACAAATCCAAGTTGAATAATCACAGCAAACACTTAATCTTTCTCAAACGAATGACTGACTCTTCTTTTCTAATGACTCTTCTCTTGAATAAAACTAATGTCTGACTTTTCTTTTCTTCCTCGCATCTTCGTCTGTTTATATATTGTAGGCCTAGACTCCTCGAACCACCGCGAAACTTCTACAGAACTCCAGAGCAATCCGCGCATGTCCGTTCTTGCACGAGACTAAACGTCTAGACACGAGGACACCAGCATTTCATTTAAATACATATGATTGGTCTACCTAATTCTAGAAAATTCTAAATGTTATTTTAAATGAAAATCAACGTATTTTATTAGTTTAAACTTTGAAACAATAATATAAATATGGAAATATAAATAATAGAAATGAAAATTTAAACACAACACGACATGTTGTCGCTTACAAAACATTTACACGACATTTACATAACAGTATATACTTACCTTTATATCTTGTTAAAGTCCCACTATGAAAATCATATCCGGATAATAATATGCGTGTTGGCGTGATGATGTAGTTCTCAACATAAAGAAACAGATGTGGCATTAATTATTTTATCACGAATGTAGCAATATGTGTAGGTAGTTCTGTGTCTTGTTACTAGAGGGCGCAAATATAGTATAATTCAAACTTAAATTTAAACATTAATTTTTAATATATAAACTTAAGTATAATTTTGTTTGATTTTACGTTATTTTGTGTTGCACAGTAACATTTCGTGTCGTCGTATTTTTATATTGTTCCTTGCAACAAATTTTAATTATATTGGTTTGCTCACAATATTACCCATAGATAGCGGGAAAATCGCGGTAGCATTTATGAAACTTTCACGTCGCCATTCGTTTTGTTGAATTTCGTGAAAGGGTAAGCATGGGCGTAACTAGATATGAACCCATGATGTATGTTTGTAGCTCTAACTATCATTAAATGTTGATTTCAACAACGAGTTGCAGTGGCATAGGTGCATGCCTGTGGACTTTCAAGCCTATAGTTGGTTTTAAAATATTCTTATTTGTTTACTAGAAATCGGTTTTGTCAAATTCTTGTTAAAAACAAACTGTTTGATTGTAGTTGAGCTACACATATTTTGTACTTTCAACTTAAACAGTGTCTTATGTGACCTATGATCAAACTACTAACCAGAAAGAGGCCAACTAATCTGCACTATCCGCCACCTGGACAATTGTCTACTAACTGAATAGCATCATGTGTATAACAGGTCCCGATCGGAACGTAAGGAGCCTGATCTTTGGCATGTTGTAAGCTTGACCCTTGGCCGTTTTGAACCGATTCACGGGAATGACTACCATTTTAAAAAGAATTCCAGCTAAAAGAGTGGATCGTGCTAAGTGGGTTTGTGAAATCTTGGGTCAAAAGTGTATAACCATCTTAACTAACCAACCTATCTGAAAGTTTCGTCCAAGTGGACATTGCTTGAAAAGCAAACAAAAAAGTTCCGAGAAACAAGGCACTAAATGAAAACTCTTTACAAGATGTAGATTCACTTTCAAATTTCAGTCATTACACCATGCTTGTCATCACCGTGTTTCAAGGCATATTTTAATTTTAATAACCTGACCTTGACATCAGATGACGGGTCATCAGCGGATACAACTTTCTCACTATTTTGTCCTCTTTACTGAAGTCAGAAAGTTCAGACATTTACAGTTTTCGTTTTGTGGGAGTGTTGCACACCATCTGTCGTGGAAAAAATACAACAATATATGATATCACTAGCAACGGACGGATATTGACCTATCAAATAATCATTTTTCGGTTACAATTTATTCCTTTTCAAGGAAAGAAATTTCCGAATTTTTTTCTAACATGTATAACTTACAACTAACTATCCGTCAGATAACTTTATATACAAAAACGGCTCGTTTGGGTTCAGAAAATATTTTAAATAGAAGAGCGAACAACGTTTCGACCTTCTATTTAAAATATTTTCTGAACCCAAACGAGCCGTTTTTGCATATAAAATTCTCAACAAGTGGGTTTCTCGACATCACTGATCGTCAGATAACTATTTGTTTAACTAAATGTACAATATTACTGTCTGATGTTCTGATAGGTATATGTGTTTTCTTATAGCAAAGCCACAGGGGTTTCTGCTGAGCCCATCGAGGGGAATCGAACTCCAGATTTTAGCGTTGTAAATATACTCCTGTACTAGCGAGGGGCTGGCTGGTGTAGATGTGTAACGATTTTTTGCCAATGTTTGTTTTCGCAAAGTTACACGAGCAATATCTGCGTTAGCTGTCCCTGAACTAGCAGTGTAAAACTAGAGAAGGCAGATAGTCATCACCACCCATCGCCACCATTTGGGCTAGTCTTTTACCAACGACTAGATGGATTGACTGTCACATTGCAAAGGTCCCAGCTGAAAGGGCGAGCATGTTTGGTGTGACAGAGATTCGAACCTGCGACTCTCAGATTTCAAATCGAGCTCCCCATCCACCTAGCCGTGCCGGGCCCCGTAATAAAAGAACCATAGAGTTCGTTAAGTTATGAATTTATTATGCAATTAGAACTACAATAATAAACAACATTGTCTTCACCATACACAACATAATTTTCATAATCCACGGTATATATTCGAAATATATAAACTTTATAAATAAAACAATAATTTTAGCTCTTGTAAAAAACTCTTACTTTAACTTGTTTTGTTTTTTCTCAATATTTTAATTTTAAAATAGCAATGAGAGAGCAAGTAATAAAAAATATTTTTCACGAAAACTTCAGCCACTTGACACAGGTAGATTTGTCGATACAGTGTGGCAGTTTATTTTATATGCATGTGTATGTGTAACACATGTACAAGCAACAAAGACATTATGATCTCTAGACATTTAAGACCACTTAAACCCAAACCATCAGCATTACTTAAAGAAATCTACAGCTAGGTCGTGGAGCAAATGCAAAGTATAGCTTTAGATGTATAGATAGATCCTGAATAAACCTACAGATTTAGACGTAGAAGGATATTGATAATTCTATTAAGATTTCTTTTTCGTAAACTATATGTATAATTTTGAAGTTTTAATAAACCATTGTTCCAGAAGATTAGGAAAGAGAACTCGTCGATTCAGCGAAGAAAATATAGCTACTAATGGCTTTCTTTGCTGGCAGGAACTATGCTTGTATTGAGAGTGCTTGTTTTTCTCAAATTCACTCGAACATATGAGACCCAACGTGTCTCTCAACTATTATCCCCATATTTTGTTTGTTTTTTAATTTCGCGTTAAGCTACTCGAGGGGAATCTGCGCTAGCCGTCCCTAATTGAACAGTGTAAGACAAGAGGGAAGGCAGTAAGTAATCACCGCCCACCTCCAACTCTTAGGCTATTCTTTTACCAACGAATAGTGGGATTGACTATCACATTATAATGCCCCCACGACTGAAAAGACGACCATGTGACGGAGATTCGAACCCACCACCCTCAGATTACGAGTCGAACGCTCCAACCACCTCACTATGGCTAGCCACTTTCATTGATGCTGCTTTACATGTGTCAGAGAAACATTTAAATATGTGAAACTTTTCTATGTGTGTGTCGTGCAAAACTACAAGATGCAAGAACAAAGTTAGGAAGACAAAAGGGAAAAACATTCAGATAACTAAACAGCATAGATATAAGTATTAATATCTTAACATTGTATGTACAACATCAAACTAAATACATATTTTTACTCAGGGTACAAATAATAAAACAGTACATTTCTTGAACTGTTCTGTTGACTTTATTATTTCAACTGATTTCGTGACTTCGCTCTTCGGGATTCTATATGACAGATAATCTATAATAAAAACGTTCAAAAATTCATTTCAACCAAACATATATAATCTAAATTAAAAACATATTTTTCAAAGTGTAAAAAAACACTAAATACTTCATTTAAATACATTAAAATATACTAAAAGTAAATCTTCATTTAAATACATTAAAATATACTAAAAGTAAATTAGCTTAAGCCTATCAAATATATTTTTCCTTTTTTCTATTTCTTTGTAATTTTTCTTTTCATTGAAACTTTAATTATACGTTTTGCTGTTATTATAGAGAAGCAGTCTGTTTCTTTAACGGTTTGATATTCCTGTAACTCAATTTAATGTCATCTTCTGGATTATCAGTACTGGATTTTATTGCTCTACAATTCCAACTAACTCCACTGTTATTGTTTCTACTTTCTTACTTATGTCTACTTAAAGATGACACCACTTTGAGTCTCTAAACCAATAGAGAATAATAAAGGAAAGTAGAATAATCAAACTATTATTGTATTTTCTTGTATGTATATACATAAACACGAGCCACGATCTGCAAAACACGAGCAGTAGTTTTCATGCCATTTCCTTGAATGTTCCTTATTTTATCATTTTCACACACAGCATTTAAGCTGCGCTTTCTCGAAGACATTGTTAGATCGACAAATCCTGGTCTGTTTGAAAAACTTTTACGAAGTCAGACAAACAAATTTGCGTAGACGTAAATTTATATAATAACAGTACACTTAAACAATAAAGAAGATTCATGGTATTTATAATGATGTTTAGAATATATGACTGTTATGAAAGTTTAGTGTATGACGCGGTTTTACGAGTTGAAATAAAGAAGCTCACAAAAACAAAAAATAATACCCATTGTGAAGAAAAGAGTGGCTAAAATGTGATTATAGCAGTCTACGAAACGAACTGTACCTAAATTATTGCAAAGTAAAGTAAATGTAATGCTGTAATGAAGGTAAACGTAGCTGATTATGCAGAAACGTCTGAATCTATGTTCACAAAGTTTAGAACGTACTGCACATTCATATTTTAGACCAAAATAAGTCAAGAAAGCCGACAGAAATGGTATTCAAAATAATGTTCATTTTAATAGGAAATAGCACGCGGATTAAGTGTTGTTTGTGTGAAATACTTTTCAAATAAAAAAGTATTTTGAAATCGAAGCTTGTCCTTATTTGACGGCATTGTGACATTGTGTACGATAGATACTCAATGCATTGTCATGCTTAACTGAGAAAACAAAACAGCTAAGATTATTCTGAATTGAAAACCCAACATGCAATCCAGATTCCTTATAGCAATATGAAATTTGTTGCGTTTGATCAAGAAATTTGCGAGAAAAGTTCCAGATGGAGAAATGCAAGAGTATTGTGTATATATATATATATATAGAGAGAGAGATAATTTAAAAAATTGATATTATATTTTATTATAAATATTATTTCGTATTGTTAGCGTAGTGTATCGATTTAGGACTACCCTACATTTTCTAAACTGGGCGAATTTCGTGAGATATTGTAGGGATTACGACCACAAATATCACTAACAGTAAGACAGTTTGACCAGAAGTTAACATTAGCGTAACACTTGTATTTTTCATAGTATTCCAAAAGTCCTGGAAACATGTCTACCAACTACTTTCACTCCTACACAATAGTCGACCCTCAGTCGTCCGTTCTCTACGGATGCCTTTTTACTGTAGTGGTTGTACTTGTTGCTAGCATCTTGGTGTGCGTTTGGTGGAGACGCCGGATATATTACTGCTGTCGACGGAAACTTCCACATGCAATCTCAGCCAGTTCGTTGGGTAATATTACTCAGCATTACCTTACTAACCCGAACTATTACTCAAACTCACCTGATAATCCCTTCTTGAAGATGCTACGAGACATGGAAATCCCCGGGGAAAGCATCACTTTTCAAGAGACTATCGGAGAAGGCTGTTTTGGTAAAGTTTACAAAGGTGTGTAGATGCAGTAGAAAATGTCTTGGTAAAAGTTCTGTCATTATTTATAACAACTTAAATTCCAGTTAATAATAAGTTGTATTCGTTTAAGCTCGAGGTTATTTAACTCCAGAAACAATCGAGAGAATATTTTTCGTTAATTATTTTATTCATAAAATAATAAAAAAAATCCCGATTACATTTGAAACTAATGTTTTTATCAAACGTTTTTTGCCTCTGTACCAATTTTCTGTCGTTTGTAACTTACTAGGAGGCTTTTTGTTTATATTACTATATATATCCCAATTCAGTTGTAAAATACACTGTTAGTACTCTCTAGTGTTGAGCTAACTTAAGACACATTATTACATTAGTATCCTTATTAATAACAACTCTAACTTCAATACATAATTTTCATTAAAATAATTGGTCAGATTAGAGGATCTCTAACATTAAGAGCTTCTAATTAAGAACTTAAACAAGTGAAATCCCTGGTTGTTACCCATATGGTTTCAACTTCACTTCTTTTTGTCTCTAGTCCGATCAGACTGTCATCTCACCCACTTTTTTTGGGGAGAAAAAGCTTATAACTATTAAATAATGTATGACGTCGAATGTCAAAATAATTCCAGTTATCGATGTTATCCAAATTTAACCAAGTTTCAATAATTTTCATTATATCAATCTTCTGTTTTAATACATCGCTGGACTCCTGCTTTGTTTTTAATACTTTGAACATTAAAATAATAAAAAGTAAGTTTATTTCCGAATCCACTTATCTTTAAAACTATTATTTAACTTGTTATACTCTAAATCTGTTTCAAATCTTTCCATTGCTCCAGCTATTCTATAAATTTGTTTACTCCCAGTTTCCCAGGTTTTCTTCCCAGCCCCCTAGTGGCACAATGGTATGTGTAAAGACTTACAACTTTGGAATCTTGGTTTCGATACTCATTGTGAGCAGAGCACTGACAGCTAATTATGTTGCTTTGTGCTTAATTTCAAAGAAACGAAGTTTCATTACTACTACGCAAGTTCAGTTTAATCTGTATGTAATGTGTTTTTTAAGGCTATCGGAAACGTATCCATAGGTGTAGCCCATCTCTAGCGCATATATATAATTTACCCTTACCCTGAAAACTATCCTGCATGTCCAACCGGCCTTCTTGTTATTCCAAGATAATCTTTCATTTAAACCTTGGATTTTGTTAATGTATTCATTGCTGCATGTGGATACCCAATGAAGACATTCCTCACAGGATTACACATCTACTTCTATCTTTAAACCCCAAGAAAGTCCGCTGTTTGTATTAAGCAGCTCCCCTAATTGGTAAATTCCAATAACTTTCGCTCCTACATAAACATAATATTAACAGTTAAACAGTCAATATTCTCCTTGATACCTTTTACTTTGGCCCTTGAAAGAAGCTTCATTTCAGCTGTTTGGTGGTGTGTAATACTAAACATAGTTCTTATGTTTATATAGTGAACTAGAACTTGTAAATGGAGGAGCTGACTAACATCAGTAGGACTTTAATTACGGAATACATTCTTGTATTATCAACGTTCCTTAGGCAGTTATGTTCAGGACTCTGAAATATCAGTTCCAGTTGCTGTAAAAGTTCTTAAAGACAACTTATCATCCGAAGTTGAAAAGGACTTCGAGAGAGAAGTGGAGGCAATGTCAACCTTTGACCACGAAAACATACTGAAGCTTTTAGGTGTTGTGTTGAAAGGTGAGTTTATGTGTTATTCGAAAACATTAGTTTTGTTATACGCTCGTACAGTGATATAAATCTAACCCTTGCATTTATTTATTTGTTTGTTTGTTTTTACTTTTGCGCAAAGCTGCGTAAGGGCTACTCGCACTAGTGGTTCCTATTTTAGCAGTGTAAGACTAGAGGGAAAATAGTTAGTCATCATTACCCGCTGCCAAATCTTGGGTTACTATCTTACCAACAAAACCACCTGGACATCAGTACCACAGAATAACAAAGGAACTTTTGAGACCCAATCTCCTAGAAAGGGCGATCTAAGAAATTTAAATTTTGAAACAATAAAAACAATTAGGTTGGCAACAAATACGTTCTTCATTAAAAAGTAAATACGATATACAAAACGATGAGACGCTATACTTCAGGTCAAACTTTGGCAAAGAATGAATTTTGACACGTGATAGAATGTCATTTCGAAGTAATAAAGTAAAGGTATTAAAGACCAGCAGTCGCCATTTGTTGGGCCACTCTAGTCCAACAGTGGGATTTGACAGTAATATAATTCTCGTGTTCAGTAATGGGATTGAACGATATTGATGAGTGCCCCACCTATCCAACTACTGCTTTTCAGCAGTGTTAAACGTATAATTTTACGTAACGTGTTAGTCATTATAAAAACATCTGTCAAACAAAGGGAAATGTACCTGAAATAGTAATTCGAATATTCACTCTCAAGCAAACAGTAACTGGAATATTCGCTGAGAATTTACTTGAAATAATAATTCGAATCCTTACTCAAGTAATTAATACTGGAACATCAGTTTGGAACAAAGGTGTTTCAGGTAAGTTGGAGCAGTTTGATAATCGAGTTGATGTGTACAACAACTTGAGACAAAAGAAACAAAACATTACGGTGAACTTCTTGTTCCGGCCAGAAATTTTCGAAAAAACACTATCGACACGTTGACAGAAAAAGGTTATAGAGGTCATTTTTATCACCCTTGTATGTTAACATCGACAAATTGACCAATGAAAGTTAATCTGATACACTTTATTACCCAACGAACAAAGAGGTGAGAAAGTTTTAGGTACTTATGGGGCTATTAAGCCTAAGGTGTGGAATGCCCTTTCTGTCTGGTGAACTAACCTTTTCAGCAAGACTTAAAAATTCCAAGAATATAAAAAAAGCAAATTTATCTCTAAAAACGAAATTCCTGGTTTCTGTCTGGTGGCCATAGTCTATGGTAAAATGAAATTATATAATTTGTTTTGTTTTTAATTTCGCGTAAAGGTACTCGAGGGCTATCTGCGCTAGCCGTCCCTAATTTAACGGTATAAGACTAGAGTGAAAGCAGCTAGTCATCACCACCAACTGCCAATTCTTTGGCTACTCTTTTACCAATTAATAGTGGGATTGACCATCATATTATAACGCCCATATGACTGAAAGGGCGAGAATGTTTTGTTTGACGAGGACTCAAACTCGCGACCCTCAGATCACGAGTTGAGTACCTTCACCATCTGGCCATGCCAAGCCTAATTTACAAATGAATTATTTATATTTCAGTTCATTAAGGGCTTGACTTGCATGAACAAGTCCTGATTTATCGTGACTAATTATTCTCTGAATGACGTGTGCAGTGTATGGGTAATATAACTGATGTGAAATATTTTCCACATCAGCTCAGTTGTGCCTTAAAAAATAAGGTCATTATTAAAATATCCCACAGGATAATTACATAACTGGTACTTTTGTGAAGCGTTTCCAATTGGTAGTATTAATTTACAACTAGTTTGTAAAAACAAATCCTTAGAGATAAGATAAGAACAAATGAATTGTTAGTATTAGGCGTAGTATATTTTTAAACACTACGTTATTTATTGAGCTTCTTAGGGGTACCCCGCTAGTGCAGCGGCATGTCTCGAGATTTACAACGTTAAAATCAGGGGATCGATTCCCCTCGGTGGGCTGAGCAGATAACCCTTTGTGGTTTTGCTATACGAAACACACACACATGCCTTTTAGGAATTTTTACGAATTATAAAATTGTACAATAATAGTATTCCATACACACTTTTTTGTCGTATCCATTACCGACAACGCTTTTAGCTGAATCCGGAGCTCATTTGGCTGTCTAGGACACAACACACAGAGTAGGATTCAAAACAGTATTTATGTAAGTCATCTGTTACAATAACAATTTTTATGGTGCAAACACTTTTTCTAATCTATCTATGAAGTTTTTGCGTGTTTGATAGTGCTTGAAGTATCAAGAGGCTAAATAAACCAAGTTTTTGGTCAACAGGTTAATACACTGTCTCGCACGTTTAATTCTTTCTGCACCAAAATAAGTGTGGCCCCTGCCCAGTTTCAAAGTGTCATATCAACACCCCATCCTAGACCAGTTCGTCCAAAACCCAAATCTGAAATCTCTAAAGCAAGTTTGACATTCGAAGGCCTTTTGGGTTGGGTGGGGGTCATTTCGAAATACGAGACCATAGTTTTGTGTTCTTTGTCAATTGGAGTGTATTAGAAAAGAAAAAGTGGAGAAAGCTTGTCTTCGTTGCCTGTTAGAGTTGAGGTAAAGCCTGATAGAATAGTAGCAGATGACCTCTAGTAGCTCAACGGTAAGTCTGAGGAGTTCTAACGCTATATATCAGGTTTCGATACCCGCATTGAGGAGTTCACGGATAGCCCATTGTGTAGCTTTGTGTTTAAAAACAAACCAACGAACAGTGGTATTCAGTACTCATATCATCTCACCAAACCTTCCTTAAATTTTTGTTTTCTAAACATGTACGTGGACAATCCTGTCACTTTATTATGAGTCCCATCTTTTATTAACTGGTTTAATGAAACATTGGTTCGACTTTACTGTTTTAATTAGTGCAACTAAATTTAATTTTATTAGTGGTTTTCTCAAGCAGTGGAATCCATTTTATTTCCAGTTTTGCTTATTTCATTCTCGTGAAAATATCACACGCCTCATGTCAAGGGTGAATCGATCGACCACTTTGTAAACCAACTCTATTAACTTCACTTTCAAGAATGTTAAATATTTATCGATGGACTTTTTTGCTGTTTAATTTAACTTTATTCCCCAGTGGCTCAACGACATTTTTGCGGACTTATAACGTTAGAAACCATATTTAGTATCCATGGTGGACAGAGCAGAGACAGACGACCATTGTAACAACTTTGTGCTTAACTTCAAAGAGACAAAATTTTAACGCTCGACGTAATTTTTGTATATTTTCTCTATTTATTTAGTTTGTTGTTTGTTCTCTGTTATTATCGTGTAATATTCACTTCAAAGATTCAGAAATAAATGTATTATTTTTTCTTTGTTTTTTAATTTCGCGCAAAATTAGACGAGGGCTATCTGCGCTAGCCGTCCATAATTTAGTAGTTTAAGACTAGAGAGGAAGGCAGCTAGTCATCACCACCCACCGCCAACTCTTGGACTACTCTTTTTGCAACGAATGGTGGGATTGACCATCAAATTATAATGCTCTCACGGCTGAAAGGGTGAACATATGTGCTGTAACGAGGATTCGAATACGCGACCCTCGGAAAACGAGTCAACCCCTTAACCCACCTGATCATGCCGGGCCTTTTGTTTTCTTCTGTAGAATTAGCTTGTTAAAAATATTTTGCGAAGAATATGGTATTAGACGTTTTAACTTTTAGTCTTATGTTTATTGATATAATAAACCAGCTTTAAAGCTGCAATTACTGGCTTAACTGTATTTTAGGAAATACCCTAAGCGATAAACTTGTGTTTATTTTAATGCGAAGTAAATCCTTTTTAATGTTTGTCTGGGTGCACTTGGCACTTTACAGAATTAATTCCCTTTCTATAAAACCTTTTCTGGTCACGACATTACTGTTCAACTTCGAGTAGCTAACTTTTCTTTTCAAAAGTAGCTCTAAGTATCGGTGGAAAAATATCCACATTCCCAGTTTATCTTTGAAATAATTCCGCTGTTTACTGGTGACCTTTTACTAAAAGTAATTACACAAATATTTTCTTGCAGAAGCCGAAGCTGTCCCTTGGATGGTTTTTGAATTCATGCAACATGGTGACTTGGGAGAATTATTACGAAATAACTGTTCATACGTAAACCAGCCACCAGGTGGTCTCTCCTACAGGTTAACTCAGGTAAAAAAGAAAGAAAAAAGAAAGCATTATGGATTTACACAATCGTTATTTAATTATTTCATTCAAATTTCTGAGATAAATAGACAAATAATTCAGTTCATTTCGAGCAAAATTTTATTAATGCTGGTTGTTATGCGAATAAATTTATATTCAAATTAGTTTGAACTGTTCAATTTATTACATATAACAATGTGTAATAAAAGGCTGACATCTATCGGATAAAATATTAAAGTAACAGAAAATTTAATATTACAGGATCTTTGTTGTTTTTTCTTTCCTTGAGATATTAATGCATTTTACTACAAAGATAAATTTATTAACGATTTGGAATTATTCATATGGTATATAAAGCTTTGTTAACAAAATATATTAGAAGCAGTAATTATTTATATCTACAAAATATGGATAGAAGTGATGTCGAGAAAACCCACTTGTAGAGAAATACACAGGGTGGTCGCTAGAAAAGCGGAAACTTTGTCAAACAGCTATTTATTTTTACAAAGAATAACTTTTACAAAGTTTTTTAAAGGCATATGTTATATTACACTCATAGATGCTCAAAATGCATTTTATGATATTAAAATCATGCATTTTATTCCTGATGTAAAGAAATCAAAATAGAAATGAGTAAGCACGCATTTTATTCATGATCTCATCTGACCCTCAAATTTTCCGCTTTTCTAGCGACCACTCTGTATATGCAAAAACGGCTCGTTTGGGTTGAGAAAATATTTTACATAGAAGAGCGAGCATTTTCTCAACCCAAACGAGCCATTTTTGCACGTATAGATAGAAGTGTGTGTGTTTTCTCATAGCAAAGCTTGTTCGTTTTATAATTTCACTCAAAGCTGCACGAGGGCTGTCTGCGCTAGTTGTCCCTGAATTAGTAGTGTAAAACTAAAGGGAAGGCAGCTAGTCATCACCACCCACCGCCAGCTCTTGGAATACTCTTTATCAACGAATAGTGGGATTGACTATCACATCACATTATAACGCCCCCACGGCTGATAAGACGAGAATGTTTGGTGCGACTAGGCTTCGAACCTGCGACGCTCAGATTACGAATTGAACGCCTTAACCTACCTGGTCATGCCGGCCCTGTAAGAAGGCCATTTCAAGTTATCAGCTAAGCCCAAGAGGGGAATCGAAACCCTGATATTAGCGTTGTAAATCCGTAAACTTACCGTTGCACCAGCGGGGAACCCGATATTGGTAAATAATTCTATTATCATTACGTATGATATTGTTATTTAATACTCATGACTATTCGTTTTTGTTAAGATATTTCTGAAAGTAATCTGGTTGTATATTCTGAACTCTGTCACCCAACACGGTGATGTTTGTGTGTCCAGAATCACTGAGTGCTTTGGTTATTATTGGATTTTGTATCGTTTTAGTATAATCCCGTTACATTTAACCACGTTAGGTACATTTATCCTGGCAATGGGCGCGTGGTTTCATATATTTTCATTATTGAGGTTCGCCGGTGGGACATCGACGATCCTTCAGATTTACAATGCTAAAAGTATGGTTTCGATCCCCGTCGGTGGGAACACCAAATAGCCCAATTTTGTTTTGTTATAACAAAACACACACAATTGATCTTTTTATCGTCCTTCCCCCTATCGGTAACACAGTTGTACGTCTGCAAATTGACAATGTTACAAAGAGGGTTTCGATACTACGGTAAGCAGTCCACAGGTAGACCGTTGTGATAACTCGTACCACAACAGCTGTTGCCAACCAAATGTCGTAAATAATTCCCTTTTTACCACATTTTACTTCCAAGATAAATTTAATTTGTTCAGTGCCGTAGACGAGACAACTCGTCCAAGCCAATCGGTAACACAGTGCCACGGACGAATTAATTTGATCTCAATAATACATAATTTCAACACTAGATGTCAGCACCATGCATGCATTTGACTTTCCAATTGTTTCACTTACGATCCAAAATGGCGTCACGAAAAAGTTACAAAATGAAGAAGCATTAGAGTTGTATTTTGAAATTTGATTCGGTGTTTGAAAGTAGCAGTGGCGATTCAGAAGATTCTTTAAAAAATATGGAAATACAAGGTTCAGATGTTAGTGAAAATGATGATAACTGGCCATAAACCAACACTGATAAACGGACGATAACACCAGGGAGTAAATGTAAAATTGCTCATCGTGGTAAGAACAGTCCCAAGAATAAGTGCCCTAACAACAATTATTGGAATGCTGAACCCTTTACTGCTCCAGTTATAAACCCTTTCTCAGGAAATCATGGTGTCCAGTACGATGATTTGAGTCAAGACTCAAAGGCCTATCATTGTTTCAAAAGTTCTTACCTCTCGTAATTGTAAACCATATTGTAACAGAGACCAATAAATATGCATAATCATGGAAGCCAACTACTAATGAGAAGGAAATTTATGAATTTATTGGTCTCATAATGCTTATAGGGAAAGAAAGAAAACCAACTATTTCCATGTACTTCAGTACTGACCTTTTGCTTATCACACCCATTTTTGGTCAATGCATGCCAAAAATCGATTTCTTTTGCTGCTATCGATGCTATACTTTGCTGACAGTACCCAGGAAAATATTATTGATTCACGACAGCACAAGATACAGCCCGTTATTGACCATTTACAGGAAAAATTTAGAACCTCGTATGTACCAAATGAACATGTTTGTATTGACGAATCTTTGATACTATGGTAGGGTCGACTGGGATTTCAACAGTACATTCCACCTAAAAGAGCTAGGTTTGAAGTCAAAAGTTATGAGCTATGTGAAAGTGTAACAGGCTATGTTTGATACTTTTTCATCTACACTGGTGCTACTACACAGTACAGCACTAAAGAGGGCGGATAGGGCTAACGTGTTGTACACACATTGATGAAACCATTGTTTGGACAAAATTATAAGTTTTATTTGGATCGTTTTTTTACAAGTTCCACTTTAGCGAAGTCATTGCTTGATCGTGACACCTATTCGTGAGGAACAATAATGAAAAATCGAATTGGGATGTCGAGATGTTTTACAAATATCCAAAGGGGAGAAATGGAATTGGCACAAAAAGACAGCATTGGTGTTTTTCACTGGAAGGATAAAAGGGACATTTTCGTGTTGAGTACAATACATGACAATACCATGTAAAACACTGGAAATTTCAACATTGCTACTGGTGCAGCTATTGTAAAACCAAAATGTGTCATTGATTACAATTTGAAAGGGGTTGACTTATGTGACAGTGTGTTGCATACTTATCTGAGTATGCGCAAGGCTGTCAAGTGGTACAAAAAAGTATTTTTTCACATGATGGATATAGCAGTGTGTAATGCTTTGGTAGTGTACAAATCACCGGGAAACAACCTGTCTCTCCTGGAGTTTAGACTCGGTGTCATCCGTACCCTGGTTGAAGATTACCACACCCAGCGCTCAAAATACACCGGAGGCCGGCCTTCCTTGGAAAAACCCTTTCGTCTCACAGAACGTCACTTCCCAACACTTAAACAGAAAAGAAAACGTACCCCACTAGAAAGTGAAAAGTGTGCTGTGACAAATCCACGAGGGAAAGCAGATATGAATGTACTGATTGCATGATTGCAAAGCGGCTCTTTGTGTTGACCAAATGTTTCAAAACATTTCACACGAAAGTGAATTATTAAATGTGTCATGTGTTTCAATACCCAAAAATGGCATTTTGTGCATTATTGTTTCATGTTGTTTTTTACAAATTCTTCATTTTGTATACTACTATTAGTTTGGCTTAGAGAGAAAATAGTATTTGTTACTTATTTCCTTTGTTTTAAAAATTACTCAATTTTGCTGAAAACAAAACCCGGCATAGGAGCTGCCGTAGCAGCTGAAATACTTGCCAGTCAACGAGTTAATTTGAGTCTTAGGATAGATCCAGAAATATGGCCAATTTGGCTACCTGGAAAAAATATGATTTTTACGGCTTTGTGCTGTTTCTTTTGTGAAAAACGTGATTTGTGTTTTAGGGGTGTTTATTCTGATTCTCCACTTGTTAAAACGGTTTTAGATTATTCACTGCTAAAGTTAGACTGTCTTCAATACCTCTATATCGTCCGTAAAACTGGAGCAAAAACACAAATATGGTTCACACAGTAGCATTTCGCTCATGTTATGATGAACTGAAAAGGACTAACTATTCATCTTCAGGGCACCTGCCTTCTGGGTAAAATACACGGAGAAGAAGTCCTACACATTAATTCTACCTTTCCTGTAGTTTTAATTTTGTGTTTGAATGATTGTGTTAATGTAGTTATTAACTTTAATATAGAATGATTATGTTAATGTAGTTATTAACTTTATTATACAATGATTGTGTTAATATAGTTATTAACTATGTTATAGAATTATTGTGTTAAATATAGTTAGTAACTTTATTATAAAATGATTATGTTTTAAATAGTTATTAACGTTATTATAGAATGATTGTGTTGATATGGTTATTAACTTTATTGTAGAATAGTTGTGTTAATTTAGTTATTAACGTTACCATAGAATGATTGTGTTAATATGGTTCTTTACGCTAATGTAGAATGAGTGTGTTAATATAGTTATTAGCTTTATTGTAGTATGATTGTAGGTTATTTTGATGTTTTGCGTTTTCAGAATATTTTATGTTTGTTTTGAACAATGAGTTAATATATTTTGGTATAGGATATGTTAATTTACTGTGTTTTGGTATAGAATATGCTGGTTTACTACGTTTTGGTGTATCATATGTTGATTTAATGTGTTTTGGTATAGGAAATGTTGATTTACCGTGATTTGGTATAGGAAATGTTTGTTTACCGAGATTTAGTGTAGGAAATGCTTGTTTACTGTGTTTTTCTATGGGAAATGTTTTTTAACTGTGTTTTGTTACAGGAAATGTTTCTTTACTGTGTTTTAGTATAGCACGTGTTGGTTTACTGTGTTTTGTAGAGGATATACGTTTATATACATATTTGTTTGCTTTGTTTATTTGTTTTAGTTTATTTTCACAGTTTTTGCTTTGTTCAGATTCTTGTTTTGTTTGATGTTTCACTGGAAGCTCATTTTGTGCAGTTTTATAATTTTTAGTTATTAGAAGAGATATCTTAGACCTTGGTACTGTGTGTGTGTGTGTTTTGTTAGTCTGTTTAATTTTGTGCCTGTTGGACGTGTATTTTGTGTTGCTTCTTATATTAAAAATGTTCCTTTTTATATATTTCTATATGGGGCATCCTTTAGAGTTTACCCTCTGGTTTTAATCACAGTTACAGCACTTTAGTTGTTCACGTGACATTGTTTTACATTGAGGTTTAGACCACAAACACATCGTGGTAGTGACTCACTAGGTGTAGCTACGTGACCGTAGCATTGTTTTACTGTGATGGCAGCCATTTTGGTTTCGTCTAATGGATATTGTTGGTATCATAATTTAATACCGTTGTTGATTTTGGTTTATACTGTGGATATTTTCTTTGTTTACATTCATTAAGTTTTCATGTGTTTGTGTTTGCTGTGAGATGATTCTTTCCACTTTAGTATGTGGAATATTAATGTTTGTCACTAAGGTTTTCACCCGTGTACATGGTGTGGGGTATAACCTTGAATAACAAAGGTTCTTTTGATGGGGAGGGTTGTTTCCAGTAGGTGTATTTTTATTGTTATTGGTTAAAAGATGTCCTTGGGTCATTCTTGTACTAGGATTTAAGGTCTTTAGGGTCAATGCCCTTCACTAGGACGCCGTCTTTCACCAGTCATTTGATCTGTGTAATATTTGAGTATTTTATTTGCAAAAACGGCTTGTTTGGTTTGAGAAAATTTGTTACGTAGAAGAGCGAACAACGTTTCGACCTTCTTCGGTTATCTTCAGGTTCACAAAGAAAGAAAGAGGTAATTGACCAGAAGCTGACCACATGTTTGAAAGGGGGTTATGTAACTGAGTCTCGGAATGTTGAGGGCAGTGTTAGATGTTTGAATATATAATTTTATTCATTTTATTATATTAATATAGGTATAAAGGTGCTCCTTTATATTGGTTTATTTTGGGTTTACGTTGTTGTATAAGTAAGGCTTCTTTAATTTTGCGTTTGTTTATGTTTATTTCTTGATTTAGTATTTGGGTGTTTTCTATGGTTATGTTGTGGTTATTTGATTTGAGGTGTTTAAAAATATGTGAAGGTGACTTTTTGTGTTCTTTGGATCTGGTTTCCATTTTTCTACTTGTTTCTCCAATATAGAAGTCGTGGCAGTTATTACATTGTATTTTATAAATAATGTTGGTGTTGTATTTGTCAGTGTAGTTTTTACATGGTATAAACCTTAATTTTGTGCCTAGTTTTTGAACAAATTTGGTATTAACTGGAATGTCGTATTTTTATACTAGTTTTTGCCAAATGTTGGTTATTTGTTTGCTGATGTCAGGAATATATGGTATACAGCAGTATATGGTTTCGTGATTTTTTGATTCATGAGATATATTTACTTTTGTTGGTTGATTTTGCTTTCTGTCTAAGTGTGTGCGTATTATGTTTTCTACGGTTTGTGGAGGAAACTTATTGATGTTGATGAAGTATTGTTTTATTTTGTCTAATTCATCGTTAATTTTATCTGGTGAGCATAGTTTTATGGCTATGTTTATCTGGTTTCTTAGTATGTTGAGTTTTTGTTTTGTTTCATGTGCTGAGTCCCAAGGAATGTATAGTCCAGTATGGGTGATTTTTCGGTGGATTTCTGTTTTGAATCGTGTGTCGGTTCTTATAATTTTGAGGTTAAGAAATGATATTTGATTGTTTTCTTCCTGTTCGCATGTGAAGTTTATGTTGGGATGTATAGAATTAATGTGATTGAAAAAATTAAGTGTGTGTTCTGTAGATTTGAATCCCGCAACCGTGTCATCTACATATCTGTACCAGTATAGTGGTGGATGTAATGCTTGTGTTTCAACTTGTGTCATAAAATGTTGGCTAGAACTGGTGATACTGGGTTGCTCATGCTTAGGCCATTTGTTTGTATATAGTTTTGGTTGTTGAATATGAAGTTTGTCTTTATCTTGGTGAATCCTATGAGGGCTGCTAACTGGTTACTGTGAATGTCTATAGTGGGTTAGGGTCTCGGATATAGAGTTCTAAGACTATCTTGCAGGCTGTGAACCTAACGATGACCGAAGAAGGTCGAAACGTTGTTCGCTCTTCTATGTTAAATATTTTCTCGACCCAAACGAGTCGTTTTTGCATATAAATTTCTCAACAAGTGGGTTTCTCGACATCACTGAATATTTGAGTTTGGTTTGAATCTTTTAATTTCTTTGGCAAACTGTGATTGTTTATACTTACTTGAGATATCTTCGATTATTATAGTATGTTTAGTGGGGTTGATTTAGTGGTTCGTTTTCCTTGTGTCTATGATTGGCCTTTGTTTGTGTTTTCTTTTATCTTTCAGTTTATTGTTAATTTTGTATTGTTATCCACGTCTGTTTCCATTATTCTATTATCGTTCTAATGTACTATATTATTGTTTACTTTAAATAGTTTAGATGGTGGACAACATTGTTATTAAAACTCAAGTCTTCCAAATTTAATGTTTACTGCAGCTGATATGGAAAGGTAAGTAAAGTGATATTTGGTTATTATCACCGAGGTTACCGGTTTCGTGATGGTCATGTGGTTTCATCTGTTTCACTTGCACATTTCGTCACTTTAAGCGCATTCGCACATTATAGAAGTGACGTTTTAGTGTCGTTTCACGTTTTCCGTCATTCATAATATCTCGCAACAAGAAAGTTGCCGTTGAACTATTGGGATTGGTCGAGCTTATGTACGAAGTGGATATATACTGTATAAGAAGTGTAAAGGTACTGTTTTAAAGCTGTAAAGGTATCGTGTTAGAGGTGTAAAGGTACTGTATTAAAGCTGTAAAGGTATTGTGTTAGAGGTGTAAAGGTACTGTATTAAAGGTATAAAGGTACTGCGTTAGAGTGAAGGTACTTTTATATACCTGTAAAGGTATTGCGTTAGAACACAGCGGGCCCACTAGAACAGGGATCTTACTCCGTATATCACCGTTGTTGTCAGTCTGAGTTGTTCAGAAACCGTTTAACTTAATCTCACAAGTGGAAGGTAAGTTGTTGGCTGAAGGTAATACCGGTTTGACGTGAGAATTTAATTAGTTCACTAACCGTGAGCTGTGTGATGTCACCAAGAGTTAAAAACCGGTTGAGCAGAGGAGAAGGAACATCCGGGGTGTTTAAAGACAAACTATCTTTCGTCACTCCGTACAAGATAGGTATGTAACTCAGAACAGCTGGTATGGGTATTAACTCTTTGATTGATAAGGAGAGAGCAAAGTTTCGACCTTCCTTGGTCTTCTTCGGGTAGGTGTAATATGGTAATATTGGTAACGTAGAAGAGCAGGAGACGCCGAAGAGAACAATATCCTGGCCAAGCACATGTGCTTATTTTTTTGTCGACATATTAGCTGAAATGAAACACTCCCAACCTCTACAAGCGCAATGAACTTTCAACTGCGCCACCATGTGGCGGCTTAACTGACAGCACTTATTATGTCGTTTATTTAATTGGTCACGTTATGGCATGTTCTAGAGTTTATGTGTTACAAATACGAATACCTTCTTTGTGTTTTTATAGGAAATCTTATCGATTTTTAAAATAACTAAATCTTCATGCATTGTTCACATTGTAACGAGCGCTACTTTAAATGAGTGGCTGAATTTAATGATAAATGTAATACGAATTATTGCAATATTACAGCAACAAGTGTGACATCGAGGCACAATAATTTGTTTGTAGTAAACACACGAATAAACCTGTCAAATACTTATTATTTAATGCATTTAATATTTTCCGTTGAACATTATAAAATACTCTATTAAAATTGTAAATTCAAACTATCGATACACAATATTAATTGAATAATAAATATTTAATATTACAGGCAACTAATGCTGTATATAATACATCTTAGAAAATATTTAATTAACAAACGTTTTGCTACGTTGTTTTAAATCTGAAGACTTATACCGCTAGAAACGTGGTTTCCATAATTGTGATGAGTAGAGCAGAGATGGCCCTTTGTGTAGTCTTGTGCTTAATAACAAACAACACGACCCCTTAGGAGAACAGCTTTTAAAATTCAATTTTCATTTTATTTCGGTCATGAAGCAGCCTTGTCTCAAATGATGGATATCTTTTTAGGTAACCACGTGTTTTTCTGCACGTTTCATAAGCATCAATCGTCAATGATATGAGGTTGTTTAACCAGGGAGAACTAGAGTGAAACTTAAATATCACGTTGATAATGTTGATAATGCGTTTCCCGAATTACCATGTTGTTCCTTGATACATAATCTATGTTAACCTGAACAGCTGCTGGCAAAGTAAAGTGTATGAGAAAGTTTGAGAGATTATTATAAATATTTGGAAGAAACAAAGTGAGATGTAAACCACAAATGTCTTTTCAGTGTCACAGCAGTGTGTCTGCCGATTATGACACTAGAATCCGGGTTCCAATACCCGTGATGGGCAGAGCACAAACAGCCCATTGTACACAATGTACTTCGTGCTTAAGTACAAAACAAACAAACCACAAATATGACAGCTGGTATATTTATGTAGGGCAAACTACAAATATGACAGCTGGTATGTTTTGTAAGACGTAAACCACAAACCGATATGATGTCGCTTTTATTGAGACAACCTGTCACAAAAAACCGCTCCAAATGTAGGGAGGATCAAAGCCGAAAAACGTATTGGATGCACCAGCATACATAACCTTAATCCAATAATACAATCTGGAACAGTTTCTTATTCTAAGTTAAACAATCCACTCATAAGTGAAATCTTATGAGGAACATAAACATAGAAAGAAAGGTGACTGTGGTGTCTGTAATGTTGTCACCTTTGGATCCACGCTTGAATAAAGTAAATTATATTAATTAGAAGCGAAGAAATGATCCTGAAAGTGGAGTAATGATGAGGACAAGTGACATGAGAGGTGAAAATCGAATTATATTAGAAGTAAGCAAGATGTATCGTATTGGTTGCAGAGAATATGGAAACCATGAAACCTCTAAAATCATTACTGATATCCTTTATCATACGCCATGGATTTGAAACCTAAAAAAAGATTCTGGATAGTAGGATCAAGTACAATGGTACCTCGGTACTTGAACGGCTCCCTTTTCGAACAATTCGGTTTTGGAGCAAATTGTTTGAGAAAAAATGTCTCAGTTGTCGAACATAAACTCGGTTCCCGAACCCCGGAAATAATCCAACACTGATGACCCGAACGGCCCTTCGACCATTTTCGGCTTACGCCAAGCTTGCCCAAAACATTTTACCCGCACCTGTCGCTCAGTTCACATCCCCGCTAAAACTTGCTGTGAACGTTCTCTTTTTCTTTTTCTAAATATTCTGGTTAAATAAGCCACCATGGGGTCAAAGAAGGATAATGAAAGCAGCAAACCAAAAAGAAAAGTTGTTAGAGCCACAATAGAAGTGAAAAAAGATCTCATAGCGAAGTATCAGAGTGGTGTTCACGTGTCTGACCTTGCTACACAGTTTGGTATGGCGAAGTCTACAGTCTGCACCATACAGAAAAATAAAGAGGTCATCAAAGGAGCTGATGTTGCAAAATGAGCGACAGTGCTAAAGAAACAAAGATCACAAACAATGGAAGAGGTAGAAAACTGTTGTTGATTTGGGTAAACGAAAAACGGTTAGCTGGTAATAGCATTTCTGAGACCATCATTTATGAGAAAGCAAAGAAGTTGCATGTTGACCTCCTGAAAAATACCCCTGGAACGAGTGCTGATACAAGTAACGAGTTTAAGGCTACTAGGGGTGGTTTGAAAAATTTAGGAAAAGTAGCATACATAGTGTGGGGAGATATGGGGAGGGTGCCCGTTCTAACAAAGATGTTGCTGATAAATTTGTTAGAGAATTTAAGGACTATGTAGAAGCTGAGGGTTTTATTCCCCAACAAGTGTTCAACTGTGATGAGACAGGACTATTTTGGAAGAAAATGCCAAAGAGGATCTACATCACCGAGGAGGAGAAGTCACTGCTAGGACACAAGCCAGCGAAGGACAGGCTAACTCTATCGTTATGTAGTAATGCAAGTGAGGACTTCAAACTTAAGCCTTTACTTGTGTACCATTCTGAAAACCCGAGAGTTTTTAAGAAAATAATGTCCTTAAAAATAAACTAAATGTCATGTGGGGGGCTAATAGTAAAGCATGGGTAACCAGGCAATTATTTATCGAGTGAGTCCATGAAGTGTTTGCCCCAAGTGTAAAGAATTACTTCACGAAAAAACAGTTGCCACTGAAAGACCTTCATGTGATGGACAATACATCTGTTCACACACCAGGCTTAGAGAACGGATTGGTGGAGGAGTACAGTTTCATTACGGTGAAGCTCTTACACCCTAACACGACTCCTTTCATTCAGCCCATTGACCAGCAAGTCATATCGAACTTTAAGAAACTCTACATCAAAGCACTGTTTTAAAGGTCCTTGAAGTGACCTTTGACACAGAGTTAACCCTCAGAGAACTCTGGAAAAATCACTTTAATATCCTCCATTGCTTGAGGATCATAGATATAGCCTGGAGGGAAGTGTCTTTGAAGACCATGAACTCAGCCTGGAAGAAATTGTGGCCAGACTCAGTAGCAGATAGAGGCTTTGAGGCTGAGCCTGTTGTCGAGGATATTGTCTTATTAAGCAAGTGTGTGGGCTTGAATGTGAGTGATGATGATGTGGACGAGTTGGTGGAAGACCACAACACTGAGCTCACCACGGAAGAATTCCAAGACCTTCAGAAGGAGCAGCGACAGAAGGCAACTGAGGAGGTATCTTCAGATGAGGAGTAGGGAAAGGAGGATGTTCCAAGTTCACTAATCAAGAAAATGTGTGGAAAATAGGGAGAGTTACAAAGTTTTGTGGAAAATTTTCACGCTGACAAAGCTGTAGCAAACTGCAGCATAAACCTTTTCAATAACAATGTCATGTCTTACTTCAGAAATATTTTAAAATATAGGCAGAAACAAACCTCATTAGACAAATTTTTAGTGAGAAATAGGTCCAGTGAGTCTCAAGCAGGTTGTAGCAGTGCAAAGAGACAGAAAAGAGAAATAACTTCAGAAGGAGAGTTACCTGACGTTTTTATGGAAGGTGACTTCCCTTACAAATAATAAAAATCCTCCTACTCTCCATGTTCCTCACGACCTTTCACTTACGCCATCAGCTCTACTCAGCACAGATAAAATGCAGTTAAATTTTCATTTATTGTTTTTTTTAATTGTGTTTATAGTTTTTGTGGTTGACCTTATGCATGTAAGTATTATTATACAGATATAAATAAGTAATATTTTTACTTAAAATGCTTCATAATGCGTAGTTTTTGGAGGTCTTTAATTTACAGTATTTTTTTATGGGAAAAATTGATTCGGTTTTCAAACAAATCAGTTTTCGAACAGCCTTGTGGAACGGATTAAGTTCGAGAACCGAGGTACCACTGTAGTTTATTTCTACCAATGAGAGTCTTTTGGAACATAATATTTCAAAATTTGACGCTACACCTAGAGGGATCGGTTTTCGTAACCAGGGTTTTGATATAATCGTAAGTATATTATATGTGTTTATAATCGCAACACTCTCATATGATACTCTTCTCGAGTCTTAGCCGACAGAGCGTTGTTGATGTTATTATACCTCTCGCTTGCAACGCTTTGATTAACATGATTAAACTTTTCGAACTCATGGACTGTCTTGGCAACTTTAGACAAAGAGTATGAGAAAAAGGATTGAATATTATTTAAAAAGTTAGGATAAACTGGCTGATATTAAAATACAGTAATTATTAACCTCAAAACTGACGAATTTTTCGAATATATAATAGTAGGCTAAAACTAGAATACATGAAAAATTATATCCCAAGATAATGAAAGTATAGAATAAATAACATAAAGTAGGAATCAGTTTGATGTTTGGTTTCATCCACTTTAAAAAAACTTCCGTCTTCACTTCAACTAACATAATGACTTGCTAATATAAAAATAACATTTTATATTACGAAGGTTGAGCCTTTTTATCTGTAACGTAATAATACATTGTTTTCCCCGCAGACCGACCTAGTTCTGTTTGCTACGCAAATCGCTAGGGGTATGACATATTTATCATCTCAACACTTCGTCCATAGAGACCTGGCCACTAGAAACTGCTTAGTGGGAGAAAACCTCACGGTCAAGATATCGGATTTTGGCATGTCTCGTGACATCTATACGTGTGATTATTACAAAGTAAGATAAAATAAGTATAGCATGTTTATACGTAATTAGAATGACAATTATATCTGACATACCATGGTTAGCGCGCCAAACTTATAAGAACTTTGTTGGAAATCGGAAGAACAAGAGATGTTAAACAAGTTAGGAGGCTTGTCATACGAAATGTTTGTCATGGAAAAAACAACAACAACAAAAAATAAATTGACCTAATCGCTATTCTCCTTATTCTTTTCCGATCTCACAAATGGAAATATTTTATTTATTTGTATAACAGTATGGCTGTAATGTGAGCTCAACACTTTTAAATGAAAATCTGTGATGAAAAACATGAAACGTTAGAATACAAGAGCTTTGTTCTTCAGAAAACACCAGTTCCTTGGGTACTCTTTAGTTGTGTTAAGAATATAATCTTTATGGAAACAACGGTACACTTAAAGGCTTTTATGACTCTAAAATGCGGAGTAGATCCCTGGAGTGGACATAATGCGTAGTTTTTGCTTAAACAGAATAAACAAGAGAACATTTAATATTCCGTTGTGTATGTTTGTTGTTGTTTTTTTTGTTCAGGGATGGAAATAAGTATCATTTAAACTAAATTTATAGTTGAATCCGTTCTATAAATACGTTGTTTGTTTTCTCTATTTCCTTACCTGGGCGCCACAGTGTCATCTGTTGGTGAGATACCTTTGGCTTTTCCAATCAAGTTTTTCATTTTAAATAGTGTAACCAACGGGTTAGTTATAAACAACCCCTTCCTTTCCCTAACAATGAGCAAAAAATTTACCAATCACGTGAGTGGCGAAGAAAAAAAATCAAAATTTCTGACCAGAGGCTATTATCAAACTATGGGCATCGGATTTTAATACCACCTAGAGTAAAAATAAATACAAGCTTTTAAAATAAAAACATTACCAAAATAACTTACGCGTTATATGCGAATTTCAGTCATATTGGGCCGTGTAATTTACTTGATAACTGAGATGTAAAGACTAGATTAAGATTCCTAACCTGGTTCTCTCTTGAAAACAAGAGCAGGATCTGAAGAAAAATATTTAGGGTATTTATAGCAACTGATAATGTTACAAGTGTCTTGTCTTTACGTATATAATGGTGAGAAGGGTACAACGAGGGTTAACAAATATACAGGCTCTGTGTTATTAAATTCAGGATAGCTTTAGTTTAATAAGATGGTTTTTAAAATCAAAATCTTAATTAAAATTTTTACGATATTTTAATCATTCACAATATCTTCCACACAAATAATTTAGTTTTGGTTTGTTTTGAATTTCGCGCAAAGCAACACGAGGGCTATCTGCGCTAGCCGTCTCTAATTTAGCAGTGTAAGACTAAAGGTAAGGCAGCTAGTCATCATCACCCACCGCCAATTCTTGAGCTACTCTTTTACCAACGAATAGTGGGATTGACCGTCAGATTATAATGCTCCCACGGCTTAAAAATGTAGAAGATATTTTTATGGCAATAAATCGCCAACCCCAAATTTTCGGGTTCTCAGTGTGGGCGTGGCTAATCACTTAGCCACGCCAAGCCTATGCCACCTACTAATTAAAATGTTCCAGTTTGAAAGGCTAAAGGGAGCATTATTATAGGGTGCTAGTTTATCATGTTTTTGGTCCCTCTGTGAGTCAAAAATTAGTTTAAGGACTTAAATCCAAGGTTCGATTCTCCTTGGATGAGAGACCATGGGCAGCCCACTGTGTAGCATGTGATAATAAATATTTGAACACATTAGAATTGCATGAACCCCTTATTTGTTCGAAGTTTATGAAATGTGATTCAATATCAACTTGTTGTAATACCGTTAGTTTTTATTTTCAAAACACCGTAATGAGTTTATTGACACTTAGTTTCCGCAATTAAACTAAAAGGTTGTAACTTAAATTACTTGGCTAATTAAAGTCCTACACTGCGTGTGCTTTCAGACAAAACATTTTTGTCAAGACATTTTTTTTCGAGCATTTAACTTTTGACATAAATAATTTGCTCATTAGTCAAGATATTTTTTTCTTACATTTTCTTTAATATATTTCAGATCTACTAATTATCTCGAGAGAAAACGAATGAGTTGTAATTTAAAACCACACGCATGCAGAACACATTGCTCCATACTTTATACTATATATGGCATAATATTTACATTTCAGATTGGTGGGTCCCGGATGTTGCCCGTGCGATGGATGGCGCCAGAAAGCATGATGTATGGGAAATTTACTCTCGACTCCGATGTGTGGTCTTACGGTGTTGTCTTGTGGGAAATTTTTACTCTGGGCAAACAGCCCTATTATGGTCATTCCAACGAAGAGGTTTGTATCATTATATAATATGACTTAATTCTATTTGAAACTGTACTAGGAAAATGATAATATTGTATTTTTTAGCATAAAATATCCACATTTCAATGAGGGTTTTGAAGTTCCCCCATGATTTACAGAGGACTCAGTGTACCAATCAGACTTCTCTTATATCCCCAGCTACCTCTCTATACCTGAGTGAGCCTCTTGGGGTGTTTTTAGACATTTTAATACCCACTTTGTATAAGGAACTACACCATATAAATAAGACATTTTCTGGGTCACTTCAAGTACGCTTGCCAAATTTGATCCTGTTAGCTCCAGAAATGTTAAAAGTTTTCGCTGAATGTATTGTATATGAGCTTTGCAAGCCTACAACACACACAATAATTATCATCTACTTTTTCTTGCCATCTCCAGAAGCTATTTATACTGTTTTCTGAAATGGTATGCTGTTCTTAACATTTTATACAGAATTCTCTTTATGTATATTTGAACGAAAATAATGCATTTGGTCCGTGTTTGGGGAAATTATAGTTCAAAGATCCTCAGCAATATATTTCCAAAACCTGCTTGGCAATACCTTCCGGTTAGCATCTCTGGCCCACTTATAAAAGTTAGTTGTGCTTTAAACTTTTTAAGGCAAATCTATGGATAGCACTTCTGTCTTGTCACCCTTTTAAGTCAGACTGGGGCGTGAAAGAGGGCAGAGGTCCGGTGTCAGTATTATCTAACAACCACATATAAACAGACAAAAACACAACATGTGCTACTAATGATACTTGACACAGTACATAATTTTGAACGGGAAACCTACCAGTCAACAGTACCCTACCATCCAGGACTATTACTCTTATAATACACTTCCAACTGTAGCATTGCATTGAATCAATCTCGACTCAGGATCTTCTGCCACATGAACGTGTACCTTTGCTTCCTGACATGTTTCTAATATATACATTTTAACCCTCACTTCTAATTATGAATGTATCTGTGAGCAGCTAATATTTTTTTAAAACTCGATCCAAACTTTTAACAGAATGCTAGAAATCCTAGAAACTGGGCTTGAAAGAGTTTGTGTGGTTCTTCTCGGGTTTCAAAAAATAAACAATTTGTAAGGTTTTCAGGGGTTTACTCTTGTTTTATTTATTTGAATGACAACGCTAGAAACGTGATTTAAATACACGTGATTGGCAAAACACATGACAACGTTAGAAACGTGATGAACAAAGCACATGGCAACGTTAGAAACGAGATTAAATACACGTGATAGGTAGATCACAAACAGCCCATATTGTAGCTTCGTACTTTGCTTGAAACAAATAAATCAACAAAAGTTATTTGAATTTGTCACTTCGGACTCGAGCCTAATCACAGTAATCAAAATAATTTGGGCCCGGCATAGCCAGGTGGTTAAGGCACTCGACTCGTAATCTGAGGGTCGCGGGTTCAAATCCTGTCGTACCAAACATGTTCTCCTTTTCAGCCGTGGAGACATTATAATATAACAGTAAATCTCACTATTCGTTGGTAAAAGAGTAGCCCAAGAGTTGGCAGTGGCTGGTGATGATTATCTGTCTTTTTTCTAGTCTTACACTGCTAAATACAAACCCAAATAATCTCTAATTAAGAAACTATAAAACACCTCCTGCGAAATTAGTATTTTTTTAAATAAAGAAATACATTGATATTGACAACGGAAAAGAAAATCTTTGTAAGCTGATTGCATAAAACATTATTGCCACTTGTTACTTAATTTATTTCCTGTTTTTGTTTCTTTACAGATCGGCTGAAGCTAATATACTATTTCTATCTAATTTATTACAATTGCTAATCCAGATTTTGTTCTAATTCTTTTAGGTTGTAAAATTGGTTTTGCAAGGAATTCTTCTAAGTCCTCCTGGCGAATGTCCATACTTCATCTATGACATCATGGCTGGATGTTGGAAGACTGAGCCGCGGGACAGACTGAAGTTTCTCGATATTTACCAGGTTTTGGAATGTAACACTCCTTTTGGTTCATCGGAAACTCTTCCACGGTCTGCTGCCTCTTGGAATATGGGGTCACATCAAAGTTTACAAAGCTTTTCTTATTGTAGTTTTGCAGACTCAACTGAACATTCACTCAGATTCTCAGTTTCTGGTATTATGAGTTCGATAGATATTGTACAAGATACAGTAATTAATTCGGTTCAAGATGTTGGTCAACCTACAGTCCTCAGAGAAGTTGATTCAACTGAAGATTTAGCCGACACTTAAGAATCATTCAGTCAACTCAAAATGCAAAGAAAACTCCTAAATTATCGACTTAACCTCAACTGAATAACAACTATGTTATCTTAACTGTTGTCTCAAGTTAAAGTGTGCAAAAAAATCCATTTCCTAAATCGTTGGTTCTACCTGCAATGTATAACAATTCATGTTTTCCTAGATTGCTGGCTCAAGTTGCAATGTACAACAATCCATGCTTTCCTAGATCGCTGGTTCAAGTTGCAATGTACAACAATTCATGCTTTCCTAGATCGTTGGTTCAAGTTGCAATGTACAACAATCCATGCTTTCCTAGATCGTTGGTTCAAGTTGCAATGTACAACAATCCGTGCTTTCCTAGATCGTTGGTTCAAGTTGCAATGTACAACAATCCATGCTTTCCTAGATCGTTGGTTCAAGTTGCAATGTACAACAATTCTTTTGCTCCTAGATCGTTGGTTCCAGTAAAATGTACAGTTAAAAAGTTGTCAGACTAGATTTATATTTTTAAGATTTATACTATTCTAAGTTGTTAATTCAAGTTGAAATATCTGAAAACATTTTTTCCCAGATTTTTTTAATTTTTTTTATTATATACAAATCAATGTTCTCCTTGTCTATTCACTCAACTAAAATTCCTATACTCTTAGCTCAGTGATTTAGTCTGGAACCGACAGTACACCCATCTTCTGCATGATCAAAAACCCAGGCCGGAATACAAAAGAAACTAAATACACATCAGGGTACCTTCTGCTACAGATAACTCTTTACATACATATAAAACCAAGATGGCCATCACTACAATAGGTTTGTTTTTGTTTAATTTCGTTTGTAATTAATCCACGTTCGTAATTTTGTTTGTTTAAGAATTTCACGCAATGCTTCACAAAATCTATATACGCTTAACCGTTTTGTATTTTCAAATGACAGGCTAAAAGGAAGGCAACTAGCCAAAAGCGTCCACCACCAACTCTTGTACGTTGTCTACTCTATTAGCACAATTTGACCGCCTCTTGATCAATCTTCACAGCGTCAAACTGCGAAAAGTATATTTGTAAGAACGGATTGCAAACTATAAATTATCATATTTATGGGTAAGCTAAACCGCTAGGCTAAGTCCAGCCTTATCACATTATTCAACAGTAGAAGTCTATAAAATTATGATGTTACTTGCTGATCTTTATTTTAAGGATAAACTTTACATTGACATGTAAAAAGTGGACAAACCATCGTTGTATAGAAACGTAAAGGTAGCGTCAATTACGTATTTAGTGAAACTTTTATTTCTTCGTACGGGTGTTGCATAGTCTACGGGTTAGGGACATTCAACTTCTAATCTGAGGATCGCAAGAGAGCATTATAATGTGATGATTAATTCTATTATTCATTAATGAAAATAACAGCCCAACAAGTGCTAGGTACTTTTCCTTTAGTATGCCACTTCTAAATTAAAGGTTATCTTTTCAAAGCAGTGATGCAGCATTCCATACCTATCCTGGTGGATTATTTGAGTATCACCGTTAAGAACATGTAATAACAACAGGTTGTTGGTACTGTATTCACTTTACATAATAATGTACTTACCAATAAGAATTATTTTAATTGAGAAAGATATATTTTGTTAAACAGGACAAAATAGTAATTTATATAAACACGTTTTTATGTATAAAAGTATGTATGTTTGTACATATTCAGATAGCTTCTTTTTTTTTCCTGATGTATATTTTGTGGAAATAAAAGTTGAAATCGTTGTAACGTTGAACATTTGTTGCTCTTTCAAACCTTTATATATATGAGGAAAGTGTTATTTGCTAATTCTAACAATGCAACAACAATGTTATCTCCAGTGTATGGCAAACAGTGGTTCGCGTTTTCGATGCAGACATACCGCTGTGCCACATAAGGCTCTTGTTTAACCGTCACTCTAAGTTTTATATAGTTTCATAGATTAAAAATAAAACTACCTGTTACACTTTAAACAGTGCATCCGTTGTAGTTTGTAATTCTGTATCGTCAACATAAGAGTTCAGATAACTGGAAGAAACACAAATGAAGTATATTTGGTTCAATTCCTTCTTTGTAAAGAACATTCCCACTGAGCCACAAACAAATACTTGTCGTTAGGCCTTGTTTTGTTCATAAACTTCGATACTGGAAGTAGCTTAACCTTCATTTGTATGACATTGTACATTATAAAACATATTGTCCTTTCATCCGTATGACATTACACATTATAAAACATCCTGTCACTTCATCTGTAGACATTACTCATAACAAAATATCCTGTCTCTTTATCTTTACGGTCCACCGCTGGTACAGCAGTAAGTCTACGAATTTACGATGATACAATCGTCCGTTCGATTTCCGTGTGTTTTCTTATAGCAAAGCCACATCGGGCCTTTTGCTGAGCCCACCAAGGGGAATCGAATTTTGCGTTGTAAATCCGAAGACATACGGCTGTACTATCGGGGGGATACAGCTCAATTTACCTCGGTGGACTAAGCAGATAGCCTGATGTCTCTTGGATGGAAGTAAAGCACACACAATCGTCTTTACGATATTACAGCTTATAAAGCGTCGTCTCTCTTTATCTTTACCTTACGTAACATTTTTCGATTATCTAATTTTACCAAAGAGTTAAATTATGGAACTAACAATCAGCTACAATAAAAACGAGTTCAATTAGCGTTCTTTCCTTCCTCTTGAGAATTCGAGTTTATTTAATTATTAGTTCGTCTGTTCGTTCTAGAGCAAAGCTGTATTTAGTTGTTTGTTGCGTCTACCGCAAAGAATCGAACCTCAGATGTTAGTGTTGGAACTCCGTAAATTTAGTGCTATGACATTTAATCAATACTCTCAGTATAGCAGGTGGTGTTGTACATGAAGGATGGCTTTCAGAAAAAATTAGAAATAACCTAAATAATGAAGGACTTTCATTAAACGCTTCTGCTCTTAGTGTTCGAGCAAAATGTATTTAAATGTTATATCCATTACATGGTATATAGATACAATATATAAGGTACAGACATATTTACAATATAAAGCAAAGTGCAACTACATTCTAGAAGATAACGCCAAGTACAACTATATTCTAGAAGATAAACAATAGAATAGCAATATTATATAAACTAAAGCCAAGTACATTAAACAATTTTGAGCGGCTATATTCTATAAATTTAACGAAGGCCATCTACAATGTACGATAAAATAAACTGACAATTATATTCTACAAGATAAGAAATGCCACATTTTTTTTTCGATACGAATCACTGACGCAGCTATATTCTATAAGGAATGGCATAGTTGTAAACAGTATCCATTGCTTTTCATTATATCCTGCTCTGAACCGAATTTTATTTATTCAAACCATTTCTTTGTTATTACTGATTTTGTTTGTTTGTCCCGTTTGGCTACCGAAAGGTTATTTGTGTCGTATTATTCAAAGTGAAGGAAGAGTTTTAATGCCAGTATGCGAAGAAAAAACATAAAAACGGTTTAGATACCACGAGCGTGTTTGGCGCGACTCGGGCGCGAACCCGCGACCCTCAGATTACGAAGAGCACCCCTTAACGCGCTAGACCATTTTATGGTGTCAGGAGTATAGTGATAGATTTAAGGTTGTATAGTCCAGGGTCTAATACTTTTTGTGCACCCTACATTCCATGTAATTTTACGCAGACCCTACCTAAATACGCCACTGAACGTTTGTTTGTAGTTAAGCACAAAGCTACGCAGTGGTTTCTCTCTTTGCTGTGCCCACCCTTGGTTTCGAAACCCAGTTTTTAGTGAATAAGTTTGGATAATATTTTAAATCCACATTATCGCATGAACAGAATATTATTTGTAACCATAGAAATAATACTTTATTTATCCGATAACTTGGAAGTTTTAAAGTTATACCGATAGATATATTTCTAGATACAGTTTAATTTACTTTTCTTAACTGGAGTTTAGATTCTTGTTTGCTGTGGACATATTTAATGATATTCCACTTTTGTAGTTTTGATTGCAACAATGCTATGCTTGAATCGAATACAATGAATTAATTATCTTCCTACTTATTTCGAATACAGAAGTAATTAAATGCGAAATAGAAACCAAGTGAACGAGTAATGAGAAATAACAGGATCGTTTTAATGATAAACTTGTCTAACCGGTTCTCAGGACTGATGAATGAGTCTTTGTACAAAGATTCACTGCATAAAAACACAAAATAAATAAACAAATACAACTGTGAAGTTGGAAGTTTATAGATGGCTTTCTAACTGTAAGTGGGCTAACTTGAGTAAGCCACTGAAAACTCGAACAAAGTCGTGAAACTTTAATTTTTTTCTCTCTTTCAATTTACTGTCGTTACCCGTGTAACTGTGGCTAGCCAGGCGTGTACAGCCTGAGGCAATAAACATCTGGGACTCCAGAATACGAATTACTTTTTCTTGACCCACGCCAACAGATTGCTTTGTATGTGTGAGAGAGCGTATACTAAAACTAAAGCTGTCGATCTCGTTATAACGACACGGAACAAGGGCCTCGTCTAGTATTCCGATTTCAGATTATTTCATGTAAGTTAACAGTCAGAAACCTTTTCAATATGAAGGCAAAAATTTCTGAAGATTTACTAGGTTCACCAGTAACACGTAATTTCAGCCAAGTTAACAACATCAATACAAATGCAGCGTTGTTGGGTTTAGGGTTAGGTTTAGGCCTCTTGTCATGTTTGGTGATCATCTTTGTAATCAGACGAGTTTATCAACAAAAACATCTAGGTAAGCTTTTTTAGATATATATACAGTACTGTTTATGTGATTTGGAGCTTTAGAAATGATAGATGTGGTTTAAACTTGTAATAATGACAGTTTTTGGACGATTTTCACCGGACAGTAATTCTTCAAGGTCCTATACCTTTTACAACAATGAACACCAATCTTAGAAGTTTTAGAGCATTCAGACTACGTATATAGTCTTGACCTACTCTGAATGAGTTTTGAAACTGTTCCTAGGGAAAGTTTGAATAATTGCCTAAACGTTTTAGCCGTGAGGTAGCTTCAATGAGTTTTGGTTTATTTGTTTTTTGTTTTGTTTTTAATTTCGCAAAAGCTACTCGAGGGTTATCCGTTAAATTAGCCGTCCCTAATTTAGCAGTGTAAGATTAGAGGGAAGGCAGCTAGTCATCACCACCCACAGCCAACTGTTGGGCTACTCTTTTACCAACGAGTAGTGGGACTGACCGTCACATTATAACGCCTCCACGTCTGTAAGGGCGAGCATGTTTGGCGCGACGGGGATGCGAACCTGCGACCCTCAGATTACGAGTCGCACGTCTTAACGCGCTTAGCCAAACCGGGCCCCAAAATTTTGTTGTTTTGAATTAAGCACAAAGCTACACAATGAGCTATCTGTGCTCTGCCCATTACTGGTATCGAAACCCGGATTTTAGCCTTGTACGTCCGTAGACATACCGCTGAGCCACTGAGGGCTATGAGTTTTGGAACAATACGTCGGGAAAGTTTGAATAATTGTCTAAATGTTCCAGCCGTGACGTAGTTTTAATGAGTTTTGGAACAATACATTGGGAAAGTTTGAATAATTGTCTAAATGTTCCAGCCCTGACATAGTTTTAATGAGTTTTGGAACAATGCGTTGGGAAAGTTTGAATAATTCTCTAAATATTTCAACTCCGTTTGGTGACAGAGTTATAGTTGTATTATTGTGTTGTGGTTTGTTATTGGTACCTAGTTTTAATTGTGTTATATCGAGTTAGATCTGCTAGGCCACCTTTAAATGATGTCTTTATTTGGATACAAGGTGTCGCTTCACTGCATCTTCAGGAACATTTCATTAAAATGGGTTGAGTACAAATGGCCCGGCATGGCCAGGTGGGCTAAGGCGTGCGACACGTAATATGAGGGTAGCGGGTTCGCATCCCCGTCGCGTCAAACATTCTCGCCTTTTCAGCCGTGGGGGCATTATGTTATGGTCCATCCCACTATTCGTTGGTAAAAGAGTAGCCCAAGAGTTGGCGGTGGGTGATAATGGCTAGATGCCTTCTCTCTAGTTTTACACTGCAAAATTAGGGACGGCTAGCGCAGATAGCCCTTGAGTTGCTTTGCGCGAAATTCAAAAAACAAAACAAACTTGAGTACAAAGTTTCAGATGGCTTAAATAATATGTTTAATATAAAAATATCAAATTTGGTGTTATAAGGTCGTTTATTTCTGTTATTAAGATGTCTGTTGTATAACACTATGCATTTCAGAAATTAAACAATGACTTTTTATGTCTTGTTATTTCATTGTCACAATTTTTGTTCGACGTTTCACAAACTACTGTTCCGTTTCGGGTGTGTAATAAAGCACCTACCGTTAACAGTGAATGTGCTCAGCTGATGATATGTAAAGTGTATTTAGTTAAGTATATTTGTTGTTATGTTAATTTTTTAATTCTCCCTAATACATTTCTCAAAATTTGAATTGCAACCTTCAAGTTGGGCGTCACGAACTGTCTGTGTCAACATTTTGTTTTAATAATCATGATTGCCCTTTTTTTTTCGTCGTTATATAGATAGCGGGGGGACCGCGACGACCAAATCTCAGACACGGATTCGTATGGAATTCTGGTTGAGAAACGTTGTTCCAATACCTACATGGTCAGGTGGCTAGGGCGCTCGACTCGTAATCTAAGGATCACGAGTTCGAATCCCAATCATACCAAACATGTTCGCCCTTTCAGTCGTGGGTACGTTATATGTGACGATTAATCCCACTATTCGTTGGCCGTAGGTAGTGATGACAAACTCTCTTCTTTCTGGTCTTACACTGCTCAATTAGGGACGGCTACTGCAGATACCCTTTATGTAGCTTTGCGCAAAATTCAAAAAGCAAGTAAAGAAACAAGAACAAAATAGCTAACTTTGATCGAAAATTAATATGAATTAGTTCGTGTGTAACCAAACGTTTCTTTTGAACATGTTTTTTGTAAGTTAACTTTGTAGTTATACAATGTAATTTTATGACAGTGTTTCATCTATCTAAAGCCTCTATTTTCTGTCGTAGTTAAATTATACATAAAAAATAAATAGAATTTAACCGTTCTTAAATTCTTTTGTTTCTTTGTTGTTGAGACTAAAGCTACACAGTCTTTGTTGTGCTTTCAGAGGTGCCGCTGAGCCACTAATAAATAAGTATCTATCTATATATATATAAAATACACAAAATTATTGAAGATATTTGTAACTAGACGTACTTACACAAGTATTAATTATTTATCTTTACCCTGATCAGCTGTTTTTGTTGATATGATGTTTTATAATAGAACCTGTGAATGTGAAGGTGTTCTTTGTTGTTGATTGCTAGCCAACTTTCTTACACGCCCCCCAGTGGCTCAGCGGTATGTCTGCGGACTTACACGCTAAAATCCAGGTTTCAATACCCGTGGTGGGCAGAGCACAGATAGCCCATTGTGTAGCTTTGTGCTTAATTCAAAAACAACAACTTTCTTACATATATCAAATATACAGGGTGTTCGGAAAGTCACTGTGCAGTTTTGTAAAATATTATTCAGTCTATTTCAAAACAGCAACTGATAGCGATGTTTAGAAACAAAATAAGAAGGATCCAGGCCTGTATTGATGCCAACGGGGATCACTTTCAACGTTGTTTATAATTGTCATTCATATTTACCTCCTGTATTCTATATTGAAACATGTCTGTTAATAAATATATAAGTGCACAACGACTTTCCGAACACCCTGTTGTTAACATGGCAAATACAGATATTTGTACTGCAATTAACATTGTTGAACAACACTTCTTAACTTTGTTATATATATCAGATATAGTTAACATTGTTAGTACAGTGTTTTGAACTGTAATTAACATTGTTCAACGACACTTGCCAACGTCACTAAATATATTCAGCTATAACTGTGTGTTGTCTTTTGCAAGATAAATGCTACCTATTCAAATAATTCAGTGTATGATAATTAAAATTATTATGTGGGGAAGAAAATGGCGCTGCAAAGTGATAAACGTTATTCTCAGCATTGGAATACATATATCTTACACATTTTGTTTTTATATGTAATTTCTTTTGAAGTAAATTAGAATACTTAAACAGTTTTATTTCTTATTGTTTTTTCAGCGATGAAGTATCGATTTTCCTCTCGAGACAGCCTAGTACCTACTGAATATATGAATTTGCTGGCCTTGATTGATGTGAAGAAAAGAATGTTGAAGATTTTTGAAAAACATCGTGTTCCGTGTAACGACCTAGGGTACGTAGATGAAGTGTTTGTGGACATTAGAGAACTGGCTAATGAGAAACAAAAAATAGAATCTAGCCAAGACCATAGATAAAGATGAGGTTAGAAGCTTAAGATTGCAGAATTAAAGTTCTGTGTTATATGTGGAGGTCAGCTATAAACACGTATGGTTTTCTCAATTTTACTTAATATAATATGGTCATAAAATGTGCTGTGTTACGTAAAGATAACCCTCGTATAGTTTTGTTTTAAATTTAACAAAAGAAACGCCAGATAAAATACAAAGTCTTCCATTCGTAGGATATCTGTAAAAATACAAATTGTCCTGTGAAATAAATATTAAAGTTCATCAGCACGTGCCCTAACCGTTTTTATTTATTATTCACAAAGTAGCCAAAAATAACAGATAACCTAGTCTTCCATCCTTTACCTTTGAGATTTCCAAATGCATGTATAGATATACTTAGGCGACAAGAAAAATTTATGATGAATTTTTGTGTAAAATAATTTTTATAAGTCTTTAGACAACAGAAATATATTTGTTTTTTTTTCCAATACTGTTTGATTACAACGTAAGATTTTTCATTGTAATTGTTTCGTAGCAACAGTATGGCGTGTACTTCAATATTGTATTGATAGAACAATAGTGATTATGTTGTCAAAATGAAAGCCAACAATGTTGATTTGTTTACTACAGTTCTGTTTTTCACGACGATTCTTTAATTGCTGTTATGATGTTGGTCATACTGAAATAACCTTTAATGTCAACAGTTCTAGTAGGTAACTGTAACTTTAGGTTTGATGATAATGCTAAATGAATTATTAAATTTTAAATAGATTTACTAAGATCACGCGTTTTACTCCCAGTGACACAGCGACATGTCTGCGCATTTACAACGCTAGAATCCCGGTTTCGATATCCGTGGTGGACAGAGCACATTTAAACCTATTGTGTTGCTTTTTTCTTAATGTCACGTCTTTTGCGTGTGTGCAAATTTTAATCTACTCTTTGAATTTTGACAGTTTTCATGTTTTGTTGTTGTTTAGAGTTAAGCACAAAGCTGCACAATGGGCTGTCTGTGCTCTGCTCACCACGGGTATCGAAACCCGGATTTTAGCGTGTAAGTCCGCAGACATACCGCTGAGCCACTGGGGGGCTTTCATGTTTTCAGAACGTACTTTATAAAAAAAAGGTTCGAAATTTGGACCGTCTTTTACAAACATTTTGTAGTCATTATTTCTTTAATAAACATTTTTTTTCTTTTTCTGTACTGTGTTTTCATTTTCACTTTATCTGAGAAGCATCCATTTCAAACTTTGGTATAGTTCTTAGGAGATTTAATAAATCATTAATATACGTATTATTATAAACTGTAGTGTATTTATATCATTACACTGTTCATTATAACCTCACCACAAGTTTTATATAAACGTTAAAAAACAGTATGTAGGCTCTTCGTATCAGCCTTTATCTGAGTTTCTATATAACTTCAGACTATTATCCAACAAAGAGTGAGATTGGTCGAGTGACTTACGATTAGTTAGGTAATTAACAAACAGACAGACACAGGTTTTTGTGCCTTGTGTACAAATCATATTCGATTTATTTCAAGAAGTACTTTATTATTTATTATTTATTTTTAGAAATATTTTACGATTAGATTTCCTCCGAGTGATTTTTTGAATCAAGGGTTTCTGCATATATAAGATAATTAAAAAAAAACATGCATAAAATGAATATATCTTCGTATTACTTGTTCTATGGAAATTAAATTTCACTAGAGAATTATTGTAAATCGTGTGATTCTGTGATAATTGTGAAAAAAAATTATACTTTAACAAAGAAAATGCATTTATTAAGATGGATTTAGGATTTTTTTTCAAATTTGTATGGAAGTTATCCGTACATAGTTTTGCCCGGCATGGCCAAGCGTGTAAGGCGTGCGACTCGTAATTCGAGGGTCGCGGGTTCGTGCATACGTCGCCCTCCCAGCCGTGGGGGCGTTATAATGTTACAGTCAATCCCACTATTCGTTGGTAAAAGAGTTGGCTGTGGGTGGTGATGACTAGCTGCCTTCCCTCTAGTCTCACACTGCTAAATTAGGGACGGCTAGCACAGATAGCACTCGAGTAGCTTTGTGCGAAATTCCAAAAACAAACAAACCGTACATAGTTAGAGACACCACTGTGAGCTGTGCTGAGGAATGCCGTAAATTTGCGCTAAACCTTTTCCTTATATAAATTTATATTAGGCACCGTTCTATAGATTATTACACTATCTTAATTCTGTTTATGTCATTCCCTCCTGGGGTGAGACTATACTCATTCTAATGTATGTACAGATATTTTTACAAAATGTTTATCTATCTTGAATATTTATAATAGGAGTGATTGTTGTTGTAGGTAATTTAAAGATTGTGGTTTACCGTATTAGAGCCCTCATTAAACTTAACACTGATATTTCACTATTCTTGTTCTTTGTCCAATGTTAGCGCTTTTGGTTTCAAGCCTCTTCCACACCACAGCAGAACAGGTGTCGCCCTTCCAGTAAATATAGAATGCACACGTATTACTGTACGAACAAAGTTCTTACTTATTTGTACACTTGTATTATTTTTATAATTTGTTGCCCGAATTGGAAAATTTTCTCCACATACAATATCTTCAGAACATGTTTCGTAAGTACTTGACACTTTTCTGGAAATAACACAGTGCTACGTTATAGTAATGGATGATTACTAGGTTCTATACCAAATTTTAAAAGTAATAATTAAGCCTAACACCATATTATTAACACATTCCTCGTGTATAAGTACTGTATGGTTTTCCCGGTGGGTATAACACCGATAGGATGGATACTCCCCAGTTTTTGTGTTTAATAATAAATAAACAAACAAAAATAATTATTTTTATTACTAAAACTTTTGAAATTGTATTTTATTAACATTACTTTAACTGTGTGCGATTTTAAAATTACTTCAAATTCATAACTTCTAAATATTTTTCCCTTCAATTTAAAACGTTCATGTGGAGTACAAAGCTTGAACAGTAATAAAAAAAAATTTCATTGAACAGAAAATTCAACCATACAAGTAATTTACTGCATATTTATTGAAAAAATGAACTATAATTTTCTTAACATAACATACAATTTACAATGTACAGAAACAATAATTGAAAACATGTTTAAAATTCCACAACAAATATTTTGAGCTATTGAACAATAAAACAGAAATCAGTTGAGGCGGAATAAAGGTCGAATACTAAACTTCAGAGGACACAATGAAAAACAAATGAAAAGACGATAAAGTTGAAAATACAAAAACAGTTGTGACAACAGTCTAGCCACAGTAAAACCTTATTATTGCACACTTAATAACCGTGTATTAGTGTGTAAGTCTTGTTTCAAACTATTTTTAACTTTGTAAATCTTGTATCAAAGTACTGTTAATGATACATTAATTGTGTTAACTCTTGTTTCAAAGTACTATTAATGGTACATTAATTGTGTTAGTCTTATATCAAAGTAGAGTTATCTATTTAAATTAATGGTGTAAGTCTTGTATGAAAGTACTTTTAACTGTGTAAGTTAGGTTGTGTGACTTTTGTATGAAAGTACTTTTACCTCTTTAAATTAATAGTACGAGTCTTGTATCAAAGTACTTTTAACTGTGTAAGTTAGGTTGTGTGACTTTTGTATGAAAGTACTTTTACCTCTTTAAATTAATAGTACGAGTCTTGTATCAAAGTACTTTTAACTATGTATTGTGCAAGTTTTGTATCAAAGTACTTTTAACCATGTATTGTGTAAGTCATGTATCAAAATACTTTTAACTATGTATTAATTGTGTAAGTCTCATATCAAAGTATTGTTAACCGTGCATTAATTGTGTACGTTTTGTATGAAAGTACTTTTAACAGTTTAAATTAATTGTAGAAGACTTGTATCAATGTACTGTTAAGTGTGTATTAATTGTGTAAGTCTTGTATCAAAGTATTAACTGTTTAAATTCATTTAACAAGTCTTGTATCAAAGTACTGTTAATTATGTAAGTCTAGTATCAAAGTATTTTTAATCATTTCCTTAACAAAAGTACAAAACATTTTTGACTAAACTTCACTTAAACTAGGGTACAAAATGAACTAATCATTACAAGTACAATTCACCTATTTTTTTCAACATGTCCAGCCAACACAATACAACAGAATTATCATTTAACAAAGCTGTTAAAATGGATCAAAATGATGATGATAATGACTAAAAAGCAACCTTGATCCATCTGAGACCACATTAGTTTTTATTTAATTTCATTTCAACAAAAATTTTTACAAACACTCAGTAACAAGAACATACCTCATTGTTACATATTTGTAACATTGAAAATCTCTCATCAAATTAACCTTTTCTCTTTATTTTGGGTAGTAACACTTAAATTGATTGAGTATTATATGTCTACTAAACATGATCATTAATTGTTATTAAAATGACAAATTTTAATATAATTTCTTGTTACTAAAGAAATGTATTATACCTACATAGTTAATGGTGAGAATATAGATTTCCCTAACTGAAGTTAACACCTAGGCATATTTAGTAATTACCAAATATTCTTGGGTATTTTTTAACTGAACTGTGTTATACAAGTACTACAACCTGATAACAAAGAACACATTTTTAATAATAAAACTGTCATCCTATATACAATGTATTATTGAAATTTTCTTTTGAAATAAGACAAGTAATAGAACAATAATTACACCCTTTATAATTGTACACCTGTTTTTATATAAACCACATTTATCTTTATCTACACAGAAACAAAACACAATTCCTAAATTAAATGACAATACTATCCATACCCATACCCCAATATATTTTAATGATTCTACAATCAGGTCAGCATTTGAATAACAATTATCATATCACTGAAATGTTTCTGTGTACTTTAGGAAAGTTCTAATGGAGAAAACTTCATTACAATACCAAGTTGACCAAAAATGTCTGGTTTGACTTTTGTTCATAGGTTTTTCCAGTCAATCAGACTAGTTTCAAGTAAATACACATCTAAAAATAGATATTAAAGATCAGAATAATCTTTCCGCTACCTACCCAAGACACGTACACATAAAAACTATAATTAAATCACACACACATACAGTACACACTTTCTAAGCTCTAGACAGTATTACTACATTTAACCTATGACCTGAAATTTTAGTGTTTATGGCAGAGAGTCAAATAAAATTTTATGATAAAATAATTACCTTACCTTTGTTTAAATTAAAATCCTGCATGTTGTTTAACAGTCCCACTAAAGCAGCCTACTAAGAAATTATTCCTGCAGCTGCAAATTAATTAATTTTTTTTCAATGCTATTATTTACACAGTAAACACAACAAAGTGCTTTAAAACTAATCACAGCCAAGTCTTTGGTTTCATATGACTTTACCATCACAGTAAAGTAATTAACAAACCACAACATTTTGACATTCATAAAATACAAATTTTTCTCAGCAACCTGAGAAACATTTTCGTTGTTTTTCTAACTCAGCTTTATTCAGCTCCTCCTGTAGCACCTGCATTGTCTCCATCAGAGATCGTTTTTCTTCTTCCAGACGACGAATTTCATCTTGGGCTAATATTAGTTGTTGCTCTATTTCTTCCTTACCTTGTACCGATAAGATCTGATTCATTTGTTCTTTCAGTAGTTCATTCTCATGTTTAACACCAATCAGTCCTGTAAGTTTCAATCTTAGTTTTTCATTTTCAGATGAGAGATTTTCTTTGTTATCCACATCATCCAAACTAGTTGAATGACTTGTATCCAATAAGCTAGGCCTTTCAGAAAGATCCATCATTTTTTTTGTTCTGGTATAACACTTGCTAATGTCACAATGTCTCTCTAGTTTATTAGGATTAAACATCAGATCTTCAAACCCACTTTTAACATCACCACTTTCTTTCTTATCGGCACCCAAGAGAGAAGCAAAATCCACACCTGCAGATAGAATAAGTATTTACTTATTTACTCACTCTGTGGTTAGGTATAAAATAAAAACATCAAACTGCATTTATATGATATACACAAACTGGTTTTATAAAATCTGTACCATGTCAAAGTGATTCAACCTTCAATAAATATTTAAGTGTCATTTGTAGCTTTATCAGATGATTCAGTCACAATATACTTCAACAGAAATGCTACACTATCAAAACATTCAGGTTCATTTACAAAATGATCAGGAAAAGGGACAGAACCTTCCTTTGGATTTTTTAAAAATGTTAGCCCAACCTATGAAATTTGTTGTTTTGTTTTAAAGTGTAACAGCCAGAAGATGTGGCTGAAGAATAAACTGCAGATGTGTTTTATCATGCTTATGCTCGAAGCAACTTTTATAAAGTGACTTAACTTTCTGTACATTTTTCTTTTAAAGAAAACAAAACTTTTGTTCTTTAGTGGCCAGATAAAATGAATCATAACCCAACAGTACTCCAAAAAGATACAACTAATGCATCTTGTTATTTCTTTACTTATGTAGGTCTGCATGCTTTGTTAATAGACTTTTTCCACAAAGTGATTAATTTATAAGCACTATCAATAAGTTGCACAATGTTGTTCAGGGTTACTTTGTTGGTGGCATTCTTTAAAAACTGTATCCAGGTTCTGTATCTGAAGAAATAACGTAATAACTAAGCACTGGGGCACAGGTGATGTTTTGACTGTATGTTAAATCTGTAAATACAAAACCATTGAACAAGTAATGAAAGATAGCAAGGCAGATTTGGTTGGCACCAGTTTGTTTCAATTTAATAATGATCCAATCTCCAGGATCTGTAACTGCACCCAATATAAAAGTTTCCAACTTGAAGCAGAATCAGTTAAGATATGCTGAGATACATTAGATGTAATTCTTACATGCAACTTAGGTGCTGTTTTTCTCTAAAGGATAACTACATATTATACCAATAGATCAATCAAATCGTAAAAGAGTTAACCCTATTGAACCAGTGCCAAAAAACTCGAAAGACAATATTTATAAGATAACAATATGTCTTCATAAATATTAGAACTTTTTATGTGTATGTGTGTATACATATACACACACCCGACTTTGAAAAACTATTAACATTCTTAATAAACATGAATGTTGTGTTGTGCTGTCAAAGTTTAGATGCCCATGTATTAATCCATCTAACAAGGAGATTTTGGTTATTATGTTTTTATGCCTTTCACTTTTCAAATTTATTTAAATACTGTATCTAGCACATTATTATAGATGAAAACTGTCATCAGCATAAGGCTTGCACTTTAATCATTTTTACCTTGTTGACCTTATTATTATTATTATTACACGTGCTGTAAATTAACACATCAACACTCACCAACACCTTAGTACTGAAATTAATAACAGATACTACATGCCTTTTCAAAATTATAAACTCGAAAGAAAAAACAACAGCAAATATTACTTTCAAAATTTATTTCTATAATTTTTTACCTGGTGGTGTTATTCATAACTAAAGAAAGCACCTTGTGTGTATGAATGTATATATAAAGTTATACTTCTCTTTCCATGACTGTTTGACTCTACTATCCTAACTGCAGTCGGTTTTGTTTGACTTTTACTATCCCAACCACAATCCTTATTTTGTTTGACTTTACTATCCAACTACAATCTTTATTTTCTTTGACTTTACTATCCAACTACAATCCTTGATCTGTTTGACTTTATTATCCAAGTATAGTCCTTGTATTGTTTGACATTACCATTCTAAGCACAGTCCTTGTGTTGTCTTAATTTCTCAATTATGAAGACCTGTCTGGAGATAAAAGCAGTATATATCCATTATTCTCAGTTCTAAAGACTCACCTGGAGATAAAAGCAGTATACATCCACTGTTCTCAGGTTTAAAAACTCAACTGGAGGTAAAGACAGTATGCATCCATTGTTCTCAGGTTTAAAAACTCAACTGGAGGTAATGACAGTGTACATCCACTGTTCTCAGTTCCATAGACTCACCTGGAGGTAAAGGCAGTATACATTCATTGTTCTCAGTTCTATAGACTCACCTGGAGGTAAAGGCAATATACATCCATTGTTCTCAGTTCTACAGACTCACCTGGAGGCAAAGGCAGTATACGTATGACATTTTCTTTGGTTCTCTCAATAAGACAACCAGGTATGTCAATGCACATAGGAGGAGGCTGTGGTTGTGTGGAGATACTGGAAAACTGGTCCTCCTTGGTTAAATGAAAACAAAGATATCATTGGTGCTTAACAGTCTCAGCATCATATAAGTTTGTAATTTTATTTGTTTACAGTTGTTTACGTATCAATGATTAGGATGCAATGATTTATAAGTTCATGGAAGACTTCTTGTTATGAATATTTTTAGGCCTAATAATAGTAAAGAATATTTATTTGGCTTAAGAGATTTAGGTTCATCTTGCATTATGGGTACAAATGTTTCAAGGTGGTAAACATTAGGCTTAATGTTTTAAGCTTTCCAGTTGATAAAAGGAACACTCCTGTATTTTCTCAAAATCTAGATAACATATTAATACAAGAAGAGTGTAAACTACCTTTCACTTTTAGATCTTCACTGTAATAATAGAGTTTTGTGTCTAGTTATTAAAAGTTTAAATTTGAATAAATGTTTGGTTGAGTACTGTGGGATTTATACATAATGTAAATAAAGTCACGTATCAACTCTCACACAACAGTTATAAAAGAGTGGACATCATTGCTAACAATCACACTATAACTGACAACTACAGTTTCAACTTTAGAACATAATTTGTAAAAATAAATGTTCTTTTGAAATGTGAATGTATTCATTTAGGATTCAAGCTTTTAAATTTTTCTTACAGTTTCTTCTTTAAGATATGACTACTAAAAACTAACCTTCAATTTAATTTTTAACGAGTCGATCAGGATTCTTGAAGGCACACTTTCTGTCACAATTTCATCTTTAAGAAATGCACCAATTCCTGAACATGAACTCATCAACATATCCAAATCAATATTCTGGGCCAAACACGTCAGGTAACCAATATCTCCTGCCTCCTGGTAGTACAAAGTTGCTGCTGATCCTTGATCAAGCCTCAGAATGAGCTTACATTTTCCTCTGGAGTTGTTCGATGGACTGTTCTTCCAAGAACGGGATTCTTTCAAGATATACAAAAGACCAATTTTAAAAGAAAGAAGAGTTAGTTACTGCAAGAGGTTTTTGACTACTTTAGAAATCAGCAAAAGTTCCAAAGAAAAAAAGTAACCAGTCAAATATATTTTTTATAAAAATGCCATAAAAATAAGAAATATATGATTTATCACCTGGAAAACTTTATTATAATTTAAAGGTTTCAAAAATCACTTTTAAGTCAATTATAATTGACACCAAAAATACACCCAAGTTTCTGAAGAAGCTCAAAACCTTCTACAAGTATACATACAATATTATGATAAAAGTTTCTCACTGTTTTAAATCTGGTAGAGCAGTGATATTAAACAACTAATGTTATGAGAAGACACAACAACTACATTATTCAAAGATGACTAATAATTTGACATTCTTGGACCTGAACAACTTACGTTTCACATGGGTAAAGAGAGAGGTCAAAGCTCAAATGTAATCATTATAAAATTTATAGCTCCTGAGTGGAAGTGGACAGGTTAGTAGTAACACATTAATCAAATAACTGTCACTTTCATAATATGCTCACAACTGAAATTGTAGAATATATTTGACAAAATAATACTTGATTCTTACAGTTAAAAAAATTACTTTCCACTCTTGTAGGTTCGTATAATGTTTTAACTGTGTCAGTGTATATATACTGAAATAGATGTATATCTCTAAATATTTCCAAACACAATATAAAAATTGATAAAATAATCAAGTTTCTACAAAATTGAAAGAACACACACACACACACAATGCTCACAACAGCATCTAGCATGATAATCAGATGAAAGAGAACATGGAATGTTTAATGTACATTAATAAGCCTGGATATTCTTACTAACTAAATTTTCCCTTTCAAAATACCTTCAATTTATGTATATACAATATCTATGACATTGGTCCTCACAGTTTCATCCAGTACAGTAGACGTAGCCTCACACACGTGAACATACAAGCACTGTCTGTAGACTTTTAATCTTGGTATGGCATCTAAATATGGTGATTAAACCCACTACATTCAACTTACTTCATAGTTACATGTACAAACCACTGTTCTGTCAGAAGGAAGTGTGGTTTCAATTTAACAAGACAGTCTGTACCAACCACTGCTCTTTACAAAGGAAGGGTGGTTTCAACGTAATAAGACAGTCTGTACCAACCACTGCTCTGTCAAAAGGAAGTGTGGTTTCAATATAGCGTGACAGTGATAGTAACATAGTACAAATGAAGACATGAGTCATACTTACCTAACTAACAACTATATGTACAAATGATGGTGGTTACTTGGTATATCTGAAGACATAACATCTTTGTGCAAGCTGTTTATTGTAAATAATGTCAAATTGTGCCACTACTATACATTTCTATATCTATTTATAAATAAACAGTCCATGTTTTTATCATGAACATTCATTACAACCATATAATTTCTATTCACAAATTACTTTCAAAGGAGGCATATAACATGATGATCAAAACAATAAATGATTAAACCTGAAGATAAAATGAGGACTATTATGTTTCAAGACCATAAAGTTTATGAAAAAACCCACTAAAACAGTCATTATTTTCACAATAGGACACAAGAAATAGCACATAAATTTTCTGACCATATTACATCAACACCCCTGTAATATTGTAAAGTGTATTCAAATTTACAAAAACCAACACCAATGAACATTGTATAACGTTCATTCCTAATTACTAACTTGATGAGAAATTATTTTGAAAGGTCTCCCAAGAAATGGCACTGTCTTCTTCTACTTCCAGGTGACAAGTTTTTAACAACACTGAGGAACTTGCACCAACAAACAAAACTACCGTTTCCACTCCCTCAAGTTTCAAGGTCACTCTTGAAATTTGCTGACAAAAAAAAGATATTAAATATGAAAAGGAGGATAATAACATTCAATCTGCATTTCACTTTTAATGTCAGTTCGTAAAACTCTGACAATGTCTTCAAAGCCAAAAGTTTTCCAACAAAACATGTAAAAAAAGGTCATAAGTCAAAAAGGCTTGAATATGTAAAAAACTGCTGATACAAGACAAATTTTCCAATGCTCAACACAGTAAAAGTCTTTGAAATAAAAGGATTTTTATCAACTAAGGAGATTAAAGCTTATTAATGAAATCATAGCTATTACACAATTTACGTTACAAAAATATGCAAACATTTGTTTCTACAAACTTTAAAGCTTCCATGCTATAGCACAGAACTTGTTTTGTTTCAAAGCAATGAAAACTTGCAGAATACGTTATTTTCTCCTACAAACTTAGTTTTAGTCATATCAGTACAGACTAATTCTCTCTGATAAAGTTCTTAAATTTCAATGGTGATAATGATGGCAACTTATTGTCAACCTTAAAGTTAACAATTGTATATCAACATTTATTTTATATAAATGATGAGAAATTAAAAGGAAAAACAGGAAACAAAACTTTAATAATATAAGTTCTTTTTGAAATAGATAGACTTTGACAATTTTAGTACCAGTTAAGAACTTTAAATCCATTTTAAAGTTTTTCAACAGGAGATTGCAATAACATCAATATCTTGACAATTTTTACTTACTTTAAATTATATCAATATTATATCCTATAATTAAGATTATTAATTTTGAACCCAATAAATTACATAAAAACTATCAGTACGAAGTTGTTGAAATCAGTAACTTTTTTTCCTTGTGGATATCAACGGGTAACTTTTTTGTGGTGGATATCAACGGGTAACTTTTTTAAAAATGAAACAAGATATTGATATTTCCTAAAATTATTGATTGAAGGTGAACTACAGTCAACAATCAATATACTCAACTGTATCTCAGAGTGGCTGGTATGGGTATTAACACTTTCACCGAATATTTCAAACTCTCTTTCTCAACCTGAAGATGACCGAGGAAGGTTGAAACATTCTTTCCTTATCAGTGAAAGTGTTAATATCCATACCAGCCATTCTAAGATATGTTTTTATTTCAAGTAGGTTTCTCTTTATCAAGAATATACTCAACTATGTCATGCTTTTCAAAATTTAAAATTGTCACTTATTTGCCTTATAAAACCCAGTCTATCTACAAATATCCAGATGCAGACTAAAACTGAATACATACTGAGGAGTCAGAATTTATTAAAGAAATTTTTTTTCAAATATCACATATTCTTTAATAAATATGTAGTAAATTCATATTTTATAAAGTCAAAATCTTCCTGAGCATGAAGGATGTCGCTCTATTAAGCCCAAATTTGGGTGTACGTGTTTGAAATTATAACAAAGTAACTGAGATTGTCACTGCCACTGCTTATCACTGATGGCCAGATGATAGACAGTAAATTAGTAGCACCCTACAGCTCATGCTAACAGATTGATTGTCTCTCTGATAATACACTCATACTTAAGGTGCTGTTAATATTTAAGGCAGTACTTGGTTTTAAATGTGGGTTCTCAGCTGTAAAACCTATATTTCTACCACAAGAGAAAACTTGGACTCCTTGGAGGGAGGTGACTACTTGCTGATTTAAATTTTTAGAATATACCTTACATAATATAAGAATAAATTTCTGACAGTAAGATTAACATATCACCTTTCACTTACTGTATCATTTTTTTTCTCACTGTTTGAGCTGTTGTCATTGTTGCTTGTTGACAGTTCCTGAGCATCATCAGCTACTTCCACCTCTACATTTGTAAGGCTCTTTGTAGGAAAAACATTTATGTCTTCCTCACTTCCTGCCGTGTCTAGACCTACCACAAACATTTGGTCACTGTCAGATGAAAAGTCACTCCTTACAGATAAGGTGTCATCATCAGCTATAGAGCTATTTTCTTCATTGTGAAGACTCTGGTGTTCCGACCACTGTGGGGAGCCTCTTGACATTACTGAATCTATGCTTGCCATTATGTTGGTGAGACCTTTCTTAACTACCTTTCTGCTGCTTTGTATTCCTCTTTGAAGCGGTTCACTGGTATTTTCTATCGTACTGCAAGAAACATCGGCAGAAGGAGTTAAAGGAGGTGTTGTGCTAGACGAGTGGAAACTTAAAACAGAGTCGCTGTGAGATTTTGGCAAAGAGGAGTTACTGACAACAACTGGCACCTCATTGAAGCTACTCATTGGCACACATTCTTTTTTACTAGCATCTACACTTTCTTCTACTAATGAGGGTTCTTGAGAACCATGGAAGAGATGAATTTCACTCTGAGAGGGAGATTTTAGAAATGACACTAGTTCATCTGAACCAGATGTGGCAGAATATTGATTTACATTCTGAAGCAACAACGAAAAATCCACACGTGGCCAAAAAGCAGCAATGCACATGCTGGAAGGCATTTTTTCTCCAAGAATGTTGATCCCATCATTAACAAGTTGAGTGTTTGTTTCACTTATTGTATCTAGTATACGAAGTAAGAATAAATACTGATGATGGGTCATCTGGACATTCATTATAGAATGAACATGAAGGACCATGTAAGTTTTAGCATCTGCAGATTCTGGTTCTTGCTTTGCATCATCAAGACCTTTTGAATCTGGCTTCTTATCAGTTGTGTTATCAGCTAAATCTTTACCAGGACAGCTATCTGTTGTCGATAAACCATTCTGTTGGCCATAAAGCCAAATTGTAAGAGGTAAAGCATCAATAAATGTCTGTGGTCTTCCTTTTCCCATTCCATCATTAACAAAATCAGCCCAACAAGGGTCAAGATGGACACTCCAAACAATTTTATCATCACCATTGAGAAGACCTTGATCAGTCGATGATGCATCATCCTCTCCATTACCAGAAAGATTGGATTTTCCTGAAATATCAAGAATAACAACTTTATTATACTCACAAACAGTCTTTATATAATATAAGCAAGCAAACCAGGTGTATGCTTTTAATAAAATAAGAAATTAAGCTGAAAATAATTTGAATCAAAAAACATGCTTAAGAAATTAAGAATGTCTTGTACAAGTGAATTTACACATATTGGTGTCATTATCCACTCACATTTGTTTAAAGAGATCAAATAAATTCTTGCAATTCACATACTTCAGATTATAGTTACAGTTGAGTTAATACAGGGTTATTAATGCAATAAACACAACTTTTGTAGTGACAATCCCACAACCACAAAATGTACTTTATTTCACTTACTATCTAATAAACCTTGAGCAAAAATCATTAAAAACCTACAAAAGAGTAAAATAAGTTTAAATTTCCTATTGTTTTCCATTAAAAGATTGATAATATACAAATAAATCTATTTCCAAGAATCAAACAGAACATTGTCTTCATTTATCAACTTGGAAATATTTTAATCAAAGTATGAATGCAATACAATAAAGTATTATGCTACTTTCCCACACAATATTACTAACCACAAAGAAAAAAGTTTTTCCATACAGCCAGTTCCATATACTATTTCATAATTATTGCAGTTAAAAAATACTGAAAATGCAAACTACTTATGAAAATTAATGCAGAAACATTAGTCTGGCTTTCAGGTAAAAAAGATATGGAAGAAATCCTTGACATTGACTTAATTTTGAATAGAAGAAAAGAAGTATCAGAACTTCACATTTAAATCAATACTTAAAGTGAAACTTGTGAAAAATAAAGAATAAGCAAGAAAAGTGTTTGTCTCTCCATTGATTCAGAACAATCATGCAATGATACACAAATGGCCATGTGCACACTGTAATCTCTATTTTTAAATTAATAAACTAAAAAGAAGACATTAAACAGCATCCATTAACAAATTTGCATAATTTGATTTCAACACTTTCATGGCTCATAAGTGAAGTGTGTGGTTTTAGGTTAATGGATACTGAACCAATTACCTGCACATTTGTAGTACTGGTTCACTAATCAGTATGCCATGTCCTACCCCAGCAAAGTGATACAAACTGTAAAACGAGCTATCACACAATGTGATCAAATAATTACATCGGACTCACCAATAACATATTCCAACAGCCCTTCAGGTATTGGTTTGAAATCTCCTGTTCTCCATGGATAGGTATTGTTTTCATACAGTAATGTGCCTTCACTGAAAGTTTCTAGACACTGGCTCAGGTGTGATTTTGATGCATGGTCACCAAGTCTACGATTTGTGGCTACAATACGAGAAGCCTGCAGATGAATTGCTTGTGGCCTCTCAAGTAGATGTGGATAACTTTGATCACAAGGAAATATTACCTAAATATAACATTTACTTTTTAATTCTACACTGTCCAAATAAGTCCAATAAATCTCACTTTTAAATAACTTTAACAGTAATATAACAAATTTATTGGAATGCTAATTAGAAACCTACATGACCAAAAGCACGTGGACACCCCTTCTAATTAGTGGGTTCAGCTTCACTGTCTGTCTATCACAATTTTTCTGGGTTTCTAACTTTGCATCAAGAGCTGTTACAAATTCATCCATGTTTGCCATTATCTTTTCTCATGGGGAAAAAAAGCATGCACTAATATTGAAATTGACAATTCTTTGTTTGGAACACAACGTAATTCAGTACATAATTTGACAGATGAACCTCGGCTTTCTATTGGTTGTAGATAATAGAGAATTAAACATAAGAGAGAACTATTAGCAAATTCTGAAGGATCGAATGTGACTAGATGGGTCTTGTATTCTATTTGATGGCTCTGTAACTAAACAAAATTTAAAGCTATGTATAACAGGTTAATCTGAGCAATTATGATTTTATATTGAGTATTTTATGTTGAATTTCAAACTTACTGGAGGGATGGTGAATAAAACAGAGAAGATGGAATGTCTATAGAGAATGTCACATTTCCTACACCAGAGAAAATTTAGAATATTCTTAAATATTGCCTTATAAAATTAAGAATTTAAACTTGTATACTATTAAAATATAGATTATTGGCAATGAGTTAATACTACACTAATTTCTATAACAAAAATAATATTACAACATTTTGAATGTGAGAGCACTAAAATCTTTTGACATACACAGTGAAGGGGGTCCCATGCAAAGAGAGTTAAACCTCACCATCTGCACAATAGAACTCTTTTATACAGATGAAATGAGCACTAAAAAGAAATATAATAACCATACTATCTCTATGGAAGTGTACAGGAATGTAATAAATGTGTGGCCTCAAATTACCATGACAAAATACAAGCACAAAGGTGATATTACATGTATTACTTTATGGTACTATGACAATATGAAAATATACAAATACATGCTACACGTGGTACCTTATGTTACTATGATAACATGAGTGTGTACAAGGATAAAAAAACAGGGTGAGATAAGGATGGGCCAACAACATTGGCCATCCAGTCTCAAATGATTTATTTAAAATTAATCATAAGCCATCCTGTAATAGAAGTAATGTTATAGTTGAAAGTCAAACCTGACTGACATTAACAACGTCTGGTCAATGTTGATCAGGTGGAAATAACCAAAGATATCTGTTTAACTTACTAGTGTCTAGGATGAGAGAGTCAAACCTGGTCAACATTAAGAGTGTCTGGTTAATGTTGGCCAGGTGGAAATAATTAAAGATATCTATTTATCAGTGTCAAGGATGTTAAATATATCTTTAAACATTGAGCAAGATACATCACCAAAGCCTCAAAATATTAATAGCAGAAAACTATCTAGATGACCACTTACTTTTAATATCTTAGATAAAAATGTACAAGGTATAAGTCCTTGTAAACAGAAAATAATACTAACTTGTGATAAATTATATTTGAAACCAACATGACCATTAGTACAGCTAATTAAATATATCCTAACAAAGCTTCCTTTCATAAAGATTAGAGCATTCTGTTTTACCACTAAAGTACCTTCACTGTTAACACTATTTTCAGCTGTGATTTCAATAATATCTCATGACATTCAACCAGTCTGAGGGATTTAGGTTAGCCCTAAGTACAAAATCTTTACTAACAAGGTAAACAATCTTTATAATAAAATTATAACAACAAACAAATCAAAACAAAAAGTAACAACAGTCAAATGTAGTAGTAATTAGTACAAACAATAATGTTAATGAAAACATCCTTGCTGAATGAATAGGCACATGCAAGCTGCAGAAGTATGTGCTCAGATCATGAGTTAAATCTCAAACTATCAACATGTTGAAAAAAATTGTTAAAAGAGTCCACATATTGTAGCACACTGAGTCATTTTAATTTCTTGCATGTTAGAACACTATGTGTAAATAATTAAATAAAAATATATCCTTTTTTTTACTTAAAATACTTACTGGGATTTCTTTGCATGGCTCACATTTTTAGGGCTCTTGTAACAACAAAGTTATAAACCTACAAGTGTTTAAGTAAGCTGATGAAATCTACATGAACTTCTATCAGTTATTCTAGGGTTAACATTATGCGAGAGTACATGGTAATAAAGTTGTCTACCTGTATTATCATCATAAAAACATTTCTCAAAAATGTATTTGCTTTGTATGCTTTACAGATCAGCGTAAAACTATGTCTGAGACTAAAAAATGCACGATACTGAGAATTAGAACATACTAGTTTATAGTAAAAAACCTTCATACAATGACACTGTTAAAACTATCTCAGTTGAAAAAACACTAAACTGATCACATCACCGATGAGACTGATTCCTTACCTTTGACATTAGGGCCTCAAAACGTACATCTACTGAAGGAGGAGAGGCAACAGGAGGAGAAGGGGCAGTAGAAACCTAAAAAAAACAAAATTTTATGGTTAGTAAGTACAAAAATCCCAGCCTGAACCAATGTAGAATAGTATGGCTGAACTAAACTGTAATCCTAGTAACATTACAAATAAGCTAGCTTTCCAAGGTTAAAACTTAAGTTGAATTTTATCAACTGAGAAGTAAAAAAGTTTTTTAATTGTCATATTCAATTTGTCTAGAATGTTCTCCAAAACATAAAAATGCATTCACACTGTTTAAACAGTCCAAACTTATATATTTTGACAAATGACCTGCAATAAAATTACCATACCACTGATTAAACTATACGCCTGAATTGATTCAGCATAACTTGCATTTTGAAACAGCCCAGTCTCTATGAAGTGATATATTTGTGTATTTGTAATGTCTCCTAACAATAAGTATGTACTAAAACACTTGTACATTTAAGATGTTTTTATGTCCAACAAAATGTGCTTGAAATTAAAAGTTATTCCAGAAATAATCTAGTTTCTTCTTTATACTACACATATGCCTGAACAGATATGCACACTTTAAAAGTACAAGAGAAGAAACTACCTGCCTATTCAATATATTTTAAAATTTCACCAGATATATTTGTATACAGTTAACATTTTCATGGACAAATAAACTTAAAGACTTATGTCAGTGTCGTTGGAAGTAATTTTGAGGTGGCCACATTATCATATCTAAAGAAGTCTGAGGGACATGCCCATCCAGAAGAGTACTAAAAATTTAACAAGTTTTAACAGAAAAACCATAGCTATGTGTGCCATGTAAAAAGCAATAAGGCTGTGGGCTAACTGGCCTTACCACTTCCTACAGCCCTGCACGTGAAGCAAGCAATATATTTCATAGCCCAGACCTGTACACTTATTCATTTATTAGTAGATAATATAGTGAAATTTATATACAAATGGAGCTTTTAATTTCCACAGAGTCACATTAATTTATTTTGGATTATTCTAAGATAACTTTGTCTATGAAAACAAGGTTTCCCATAATTGAACAGATAATACACAACTATGTAAATATTTTGCTATGACTACATTAAAAATTTTTCTGACAAGGTGTTTAGGATGCTGGGGACAGTTTCTTACATATGATGTATATAATTTTTTTTAGTACTGGAATGTTAACATCTAAAGTACTAAGATCTAAACACCATCTATACATGCAAGTTTGTCCTGGATCATTCCTAGTTCTACGTTTTTGAGTTTATTTTGATGGTAACAGTGCAAACTTACACGGAGTAAGAATTTTTTCTCTTAAGTTACATATTCAAAAAATTCTTAGAAAGTTTGTTTTAAGTAAAAGAGCTACAGATGGACTATTTATGCTGTGCCCATAACAGGTATCAAATTCCAATTTTTAATACTATAAGCCCTTGAACTTGTTGCTCAGCCAGTGAGGGGCAAATATTAGAAAATTAACCAATTTTTAGAATTCAGTTAAACTTCATCATATAATTCACAAAATTTTAAGAATGTGTAATAAAGGCTGCACTATTTAATGTTTTGGTTGAAATATCCATGCAATAAGCAAATTTGAATTGTCACTTCTTCAGAAAGAGTTCAACTATGCCCTTAAATATTCCTATGCCAAAATAAGCAGTAACTGAATTTGAGATTTATACATTGAGTGTCGGAGCTTAAAATCTTCCAACTTCTATTTTTAATACCTTAAGTTAAAACTGAGTTTTGAGATGAATATATTATGCACTTCCTTTCTTTTCTTTACCAAAAGTAATAGGAAAATATAATCTGTTATGCAGAGGTCTAATGCATTCCTTGACTGGCCACATTCACTGCCATGGAGTGAGGTTTCAAAACTCACCATAAAGCTTGGGACAGCAAACCAAAGAAACACAGTTAGACCTCTTATGATGTTAATGTGTAAATATACTATTTATGGAGTATACGACTCCTTTTTAGCACATCATAAAGTACCCTAACTTAGGTGTGTCAATAATATTACTACACTATACTGTTATACTGGCTTATTTATTTAAATTAGTAAACAAAAAAATCATTCATCTTTGAAACAGATTTAAGTTTTGCAGTTCCAAATATTCATGAAAAACAAAAAAAAACATTTTAAATTTTACAAAATTAATTCTAACAATTATTTTCATTTTTAAAAATATATTAACTGTATTTGGTTTCACTTTCTCTCATATAATAAAATAAATAACCTGCACAATTCTCATTTCACGCTTACAAAGCTGCATGTAACAGAATAACAAAACTAATTTCTCACCATAGACTTCTGTATGTTGAGAAAGAAAACATTAAGCCACAAAATTGTTTGGCTATCATAAGTACCATACAAAGGTCCTAAGTGCATGTGTACGTAAGGACTTGGAACTGGAATACAAAAAATATATTGTTAGTGATGTTATCACAGGAATCATGCAACCTTCAACTTAGAATGTTTTATCAGAGCATGATAAATTATTCATTTAATAACAAATAGAAAAAGTGTTCTTCAAACATATACAGATGTTTACACACACAAATAAAGTCTAAAGCTACACAAGATTTAGTTTTAAATATGGTAAAAAAAATGGAAAACTTAAAATATGTCAACATTTTACAGGCATTAAACCTGCACTGTTATAACATGATGACAGCAGAATAATGAAAACAAATTGTAATGTACTTTAACTATTTTTTAATATCTCAATTTTTGTGTTTCATACTTCATTCAAAAGTTAAATTTATAGATTATTGATAGGTTATTCCAGAACTTCAACCTTAAAATCTTTACATTCTGAAATTGAGTTAATGATGATGGAAAGTTGGCATATTAACTAGTCATTAAAAGCTCATTTTGATCCCTTTCATAAATTACTTAACTGAAATCTGGGCCAATAATTTCTGTGTATCTCACTTTCTCTGAATCATACACTATAATGATTTAACAGTATTTTCATATCAAGTAAACCAAAATTTGGGTCTTTTAAAATGGGGCTGATGACATTACACACATGCCAACATATGGAACATAGAAATATAATGAACAAACTAAGTCTTTCAATTTTTACCAACAAAATCAATAACATTGCAAAAACTAGCCACGTGAATATATATATACAACTCTTTAACTGTTTGCAAACAACACCTTCAATGCATATACGTTTCATTAACATCTATAGCTAACAAATCTGTGGATCAAGGTCCTGCATACACCTGAACACAAATAACATGTTAAAATAACTTGTTAAAAACACAGTACATTTTTTTAAACTCTACTGGCACTAATTTCCTACATTAAATTATTTAAGGTTATATTACTTGCAGGTACCTAATTTTTGTATTTTATAAGTACGGAAAAAAATATCTTTCACACCACCACCAAATAGTATTATATTCACGATACCAAGACATAAACCTTGTAATTACACCTACTAGAATATCTGGGACAAAAGTCAGAGTTCAACAAGATGTACAAATCTAATTCTTTGCAATTTTAAGACGCTTTCCACAATTAGCCTACAGTAAAGGTCAACTGTGTGTGTAAACACAAATATTGATCTAACCTGGGAAATCCAAATCCCCAGGGAAATAATAATATGTCATCTCAAGATGTATGGCTTTCATGTCTGGAGGTAAAAGAATAGTTGTCCTGTCTGAAGCCAGACACTTTCCTGGTGTGCTGCATGACCGACTTTTGGAGGACGTAGAAATATTATGTACACAGAAGTCATCTATCCTGAGGATAACGCAGCATGACATCATGTGTTTAAGACTCCATCTTGCAGAAGATTTCCTTTGTGGGTAAAGACTAGAACTTCGGCTTCCTTCTGGGGAAGACTTGGAGAGATGTGATCTGTATTCACCTGAGGAACTGCTACTTTGCTGAGGTAATCAAATTATAAAATTATTTTTAACAAAGAAAAACCAGATCAATTTATACCCGAGTATTCCACATAATCAACAAATCTTTTCACATACAAAGTATAAAACTAATTGTTCCTTGTCCAGTTTTAGTTCACTTGCAACTCCAATCTAATAACAGCTCATAGATCATTTTTTGTGAATGAAGTGAATACATATAGAATAATATCCACTGAATGACAACTCACCATTTACCACTTGTAAAAAGAAATTTTGTGTAATTACTAAGTTACACTGAAAAGGAATACCTTGTAACCTGATTGCACACCATGAGGGGGTGCCCTAAACACCGGTGCGTGTCCTAGTTTACTACCTTCAGCTAAGTCAGCCTGGTGGAAGGCTTGAATCCTGTTTTGAAATAATGACAGAAGCTGTTGAACCCATGCATTTCTTCCCATTGAGGGTTCGCTATACCGAAGCCAGTGATCTCGACTCCCAACTGCATTAAGAATATTTTAAAAAAGAGTTACTTTTGGACCAACAACATGCATTACAGAAATTTATTTATTTAAATTACTGAAAAATGGAATAAGTCATAAGAATAGTAAGTAGATGAAATATTATCTCAGCTATTAGTCTTAATCACATGGCAGTAAATGAATGATAAACCAATCTATAGCACAAAAAAACATTCTGACAGTCTTCTCAAGATTTTCTATAAATACCTTAAAAGAACAATTTTTCTTTCAGATTCCTGTAAATGGTTGATGTAAGGAGGTTTACATATTGTCAAAGTATATTTGCAATAGAACGAATTGAATAATTCATGACAACAATACAGCTAAAACACAACACCATCCTAAAGTAATTCATGACAACAATAGATACAACACAACACCATCCTAAAGTAATCCATGACAATAGATACAACACAACACTATCCAAGAACAATTCATGACAATAATACAGATACACAGAACCATCCTAGAACAATTCATGACAACAATACAAATACATAGAACTATCCATCATTCACAGGTTAACCACCACACAAATAAAGTACAACATTTACTTTAATTATTGATGGATGATTGAACTTAATATTTGGATCTGTTTGACAATGAAAACATTTTTTAAGCAACTAAACCCAGTAAACAAAATTAAGAACTGTTCCATTAATCAAACAAATAATTCTCAAGTCAAAAAAAATTTCCATTCCAATGTCACAAATATCCTCACCCTCAAAACTAAAACAGAGTAAATCAATTCAAAAACACATCCAGGGATAATGTTTACAATATTTGTTTAAAGATGACCAATTCTTTTAGGCTGAAATGTATCAGTTTAGGCCTTAAATAAACTATTTCTACTTTAAAACTACTCACAATAATAAAATATAACCATTTAAAGGAGGAGCTGCAAGAAGTGAGGGAAAGAACACAGGAAAAGCCACGTCACTGAGTTTGTTAACGTGCATTCAAAATGTTATTGAAATACAAGTTTATGAATTCATGTCATTAATTGTGGAATAAAATGAAAGTACAATTTAAATTTTCATATCATACATTTTTTTAAATTTCTGAATTCGAAAGTAAATACTTTAAAAACACAAATATCGAATTTTGTTTGTCACTTGGTATGCTGAATACAGCATTGATTCAAATTAGATGTTTGTGATGTCAAAATATAAAGTCTATAGTTTTGTATGAATTAGAAACTCAATTTAGTAATAATTAGCAACTGAGTACGAAGGTCCTAACTAGAAGGGATAATTGTTTGCATTATTTCTTTATTTACTGCTCTAGGTTTTAAAAAAAATCAGTTTAAAATCTTACTTGTAAACAGTGATAATATATTTGTACTTTATAAAATATTAGCCCACTAAAATGCAATCAAGACAGATCACTATGTAATTAGTAAGGGTCAGTTTTATACTATTTGATACAATATGCTGCATTATTGTAGCTTCTATCCTAGCCAGCAAAGGCTGAAAGGTGAACATAATAATAGATACATAATGTTATCACATTTAAGCCATTTATGTTCGAAATGTAATCTGTAGTCGTTTTAAAAAGAAAAACAGCATAATTTATATTTTCTTCCTAGCCTTTTATGGTGGTTACGAGATTGATCAAATCTGTTCAATATGTAAAGAGATTCTGATTCGATAGGGAAAAAAACAGATAAAACACTTTATTTTTCAAAAAACATTTGATATTGACGTAAAGAATTCACATGTGAAATTTGAAAATTTTTTTGCACAAAGCATTTTTAATTCTAAAATGAAAATTACTTTGTATGTTGTCAGGTCAACATTTTGACAAACAAATTTGAGAAAATCTAATTAAAAACCTTAATACTGAATTTAAAAACATGATATTTTTAGTATGATTACCTTTGTAATGTTTACCAATAACCTGCAAAATTATGTGAACAAGTGTATACTATCAAAACTTATAGCATAATTTCTCTCTCTTATACATTTGTGGTTATGAGCTGGGTGGATTTCATCCAATCTGTAATAACAGGGTTAAGAGTGGCTTGGATCTGAGTTTCATGGATCACACAAGCAGTAACAAAATTAATATCACTGGACAAACACCAATCTAATCACATAATTCATGTGGTTCACATATTTTATCTCTATTTATTCATCAGTGATGACAATTAAATAAAGACAGAACCCACTGAAGAAATATGAAAAGTCAGGAACATAGCATGAAAACTTATTGGGGCTTTGAAGTATGACATTAAAGGTGTTACAACTTACGTGCACAGTGGTAAGGATAATAATCGATAACTAATTTCTCAAGAGAGATCTGAAGAGCACCACCATTCTTTAGGTTTTCACAACCTGATCTTCCTGTTAAATAAACAAATGCAGTATTTAAGGAATGAGCATTCTTTAGACTTATCTGTTTACATCACAGAACCCTGTAACAAACTAAACTGCTCAAAAACAATTTAAAACATTAAAAAATGATAGACCCAGACCCTTTTAACTATTCGATTGTCCAGAAATAAATGTCCAAATTCTCATGATGATTTTAATATTTGAATATTGAGTAACTTATAGTTGGTTGGTTGGTTGGTTTAATCCAATGTTTGTTGCTTACAAGATGTCTTAATTGTCTGCTGGTTCAACTCTGCCAAGAGTAAGTTTCACAACCCTCAAGGCAGCATGGACAGCAAGGACTTTTGTCTGATTTTCCTCTATGACTTCAAACATGGATGAAAAGTTACCAACATTATACAGAACATCAATTAGGTATTTGGCCATGGATCTGTTACTAAACATACAGTACAGTGTTAGTTCCAAAGGTTTATACATGGAGATGAAAGTCTCAAGAACCACAGAAGCCATCCTTAGATGAAAACATATTAGGGGAAACAGTTAAGACAGACCCTCACACAACAGTATGTGAGCTTGCAGAAAAGCTAGGCACAAGCAAATTAAGCAATGCCAACCATCTGAGTGCAACTGGAAAGACAAAAAAAGTTGGATAAGAGAGTTCTGCATGAAACATCTGAAGATCAACAAAATCAGCATTATGAGACCTGCTCTATGTTGCTATTGCAGAGCCAAAATGATCCATTTCTTGAACAGATAGTGATATGTGATGAAATGGCCGAAATGCACTGAAAGTTGCTCAAGAAAGAGCCAGCTCTGATCATTCAAAGGTACCCTATTCCTCTTCATGACAATGCTTGTCCCCAAGTGTCAAGAATGACGTTCCAAATATTGAACAAATTGGGAATTGAGGTTCTGCCTCAACCTTATTCCCTTCTCCCATACTGATTTGCATTTTTTAAAGCACTTTGACAACTTTTTGAACGATAAACAATTTCAAAACTAGGCAGATGCAGAAAAGGTTTTTCAGGGAGTTCATTCACCACAGAAACTCTGAATTCTTCAGCAGGGTCACAAACAGCACTGTTGTACATTGGCAAAAGTGTATTGAAGCAAATGGTGCTTACTTTCATGAAAGCATGTTTTACAACACTGGTTTATACTTTTCCAAACTTCACAGTTCAGAAAAGACATTTATTTGTGGACAACATAACACATACTGACAAATGTCTTTTATCCTATTAAACCATTTTAAGTATGTTTTAATTATAAAATAAATGTGTTACCTTTTGGATCCAAGTCATCACACAAATGGAGTTCAATCATTCCTGAATACAGATGGCAAGAAGTCTCGACCACATCATAGTGATTAAAAAGACGAGTCAATGGTGTGACCACTTGAGTTACATCAGCTTTTGATCTTACTGTGTACTGAGACTGAGCCTGGCTGTGGAGCACAGCATCACTTTGGGACTAGGTTAAATATGTCATGAAGATTTAATTAAAGAGTATAAACCAACTAATGTATCAAATTAATGATTTTAGAAAGCATTGATAATATCAAATAAATTTATACAGAATATAATTAAAATTATAACTGTTGATATCCAGTTGTTTAAAAATGTACGACGCTTTCCGATTAGATAAAACTTTACATAGTTTAATGGCATATATCATGCAATCCACTAATGTTACAACCTGATATAAACAGTATCCAGGCAACCAGTAAGTAGAAAAAGTGATCTTGGTAAACAGAGGAATACAATAATCCAGATTTTGATCTCTATAACTTAAAACCAGTTTTAATAAGGTGCATGAACATTGTGTAGAACATCGTTCAAGGGATTTACCAAAAATATATCATGTGCATTTTTGGGACTCCAATTTCTAGACAGAATCTAATGTACTTACTTAGCTACAATTAATGCAGTTTTTAAAAATATCTTTACTTCAATACTACTGCAAATAAGAGTAAAGAGACAAATCTGTGAACTGAAAACATTTTGAAATGTACATCACCTTTTAGTGATGTGCTGTAGAAAACTGTGCTTTTGTGCTGAAAACTTTTACAAATGTACACAAACACTCTTTGCACAAGCTATTCCTTACATTTAAACTAAGACTACACAAGATTTTTCACTGCCATATCTTGAAATACTTCAATGAACAACAAGGCTTGACTTTCACTTTTGTAATGGAAAGCAAGTGTTTGCATCAATTAGGCATAAATCATGAACCATAGTCAACACCACCCACTAAAATCAACAGGACACAAATCATGGTCCCTAGTCGACACCACTAACTGAAAAAAACAAGACAAATCATGGCCTGCAGTTGACAACCCCCTCTGGTAGCAACAGGACACAAATTATGGACCATAGTTCACACTACCAAGTAGCAGAAATGAAACAAATCAGAGACCCTAGTCAACACTACCAACTGACAGCAACAGGACAATAAGTCACAGACTCTAGTTAACTCAGCCAGTTGGTGGTGTCAATTCTAGTCACAAACTCTAGTCGATACCACCAACCAGCAGAAATTGGACACAAATCATGATCCCTAGTCAACACCAATCGTTTGGCAGCAACATGACACAAATTATGGTCCCTAGTTGATGCCAAAAGTTTAACAGCAACACGATGCAAATCATGGTCATCAATCGACACCACCCACTGGCAACAACAGAACACAAATCATGGGCTGTAGTCGACACCTCCCTCTGGCAACAACAGGACACAAATTATGGACACCAACTCAACACCACCCACTTGAAAAGAATGGGACACAAATTATGGAATATAGTTCACACTACCAACTAGCAGAAGTGAGACAAATCAGAGACCCTAGTCAACACCACCAACTGGCAGCAATGGGATAACAAGACACAGACTCCAGTTAACACCACCCACTGGCAACTGTTGGAATTTTTTACTCAGATGGTGGAATTTGACTTTAACCAATGCATCCATGACCCCAAATTGTGAGATGAACTTCTGTGGCAATGGGGTGTGCACCACAGACACTCAGATTCACAGTCTCAAATATTTTAAGACAGCACTTTATAAATGGTGTTCAAATATTAGTCGTCAATACTTCTCCAATAATAATGTGATCAAATACTCTAACAATACGACTTACTGCCAACTTATGCACAGCCTTCAGTTTTTGAGCTCTCTGGGTTGCACGTTGGACTAGATCTTTTAGTGACTGCATAAAGTGCAGGGCAGCAATTAATTGAGCATCAGTGAGAACCCACAACAAGTCATCTAGTATCATGACTAGTCTTGTTCCTATGATGCTGCAGTCTGCAGAAAATTGAAAAAAAAAATGAACATAAATTAGTAACACAAATTTATATACAGATGGTCATACCTACAATTTCAAAATTAGAAAACTTATTTCCAGCAACAGTCAATAATTGATCCTTGTAAAATGAAAATATATTATTTAAAAATGAAGTAATACATTATATTCATTCAGTTGTTTAACACTGTTACTTGGTTATAGGTGTGATATTAATGGATATAATGGTAATCTTTAATCATATTTTTATTTACTGGCCAACATGTACCAGTACTACTGTGTTGTAATATAATCAACTAACAGATAAAGATCTGTTGGTTGTTTTTATTCCACAACTAATTATTTCAAGTTGCTGATAAATATTTTTAACTTTACGCATACAGAATGCAAAGAAATTCAATAACCTAATATACAGTTCTATTTTATACATTTATCTAAAGCTTCTTTCTAATACCTAATGTTTTATCAAAGACTAAATGCATATATGCTTTTTAAACAGAATACATTATGTCACTAAGAGCATTACAAACCCTTAATCCAAACACTCCACAAGAAATTCAAAGTGTACAAAAATAAATTCAGTGAAAAGGAAAGTAGTTATTGTTTTGATTATCTAGTCCAATACTGACTGTGTTAGACCAATTATTATGAAATGAGAATACACTAAAAAGTTACAGACCAAAATGTTGATAAATTAACATTATCCTAAAGTGTAGAGTAAATCTTGATTATTAAAAGAAACCAAGATTGTATTATAAACAGTTGTAGCTCTAACTGATTCTATTTTAACAGTTGTTGTTCTAAATGATATCCGAAGCTTATATAAATAAGATTGTTTCTTTGAGCTAAAAGAAACTTTCTCTGAATGACAGATATTAAAAATTATGACTTCCACCACACACACAAATAATGAAAGTTCTTTATGTAAGTTGTATGAAATCTTTTAAAATGTTTCTCTGAATATTGCGCATTTTGGAATAAATATATATGTGTACTGTAGGCAAGAACAGTTTTAGGTAATGCAAAGATGGATAAACATGTGTAATTGTTTTCCTGGTTATTTTTGTTTTTCAATTTTGTGCAAAGCTACATGAGAGCTACCTGCACTAGCCACTTGCATTGGAAGACTAGAGGGAAGACAGCTAGTCATCACCACCCACTGCCAACTCTTGAGCTACTCTTTTTACCAATGAAGAGTGGGATTGACCATCAAATTATTATGCCCCAAGACTAAAAGGGGTGAGAATGTTTAGTGTGATGGAGATTCACACCCGTAGCCCTCAGATTACAAGTCAAATGCCTAAACACATCTGGCCATGCTGGGCCTCCTGGCTGATTTATTGCATACTCTAAGCCTAAGTACACAATTCTAAATTTGTAATTGTCAGTTCTTACATTTCTTCTTATGTTTTAATTGAAAATATTTTTTATTTAAGCTCAACAATAACTCTGATGTGTTCTTTTAATTCGTTTTGTAAGAAAATCTGAGTATTTAAATAAAACTGAACAGGTTTACTCACTTCCTCACTCATATTTCATATAATTAGTAGACAATTCTGATTACCTGAAAATTTTTGGAGAATAAAATGTATATATTCTTTTTTGTTTTTGTAAGCAACTTATTAAATCAAGACATCACAGAAGAAGAAAAAAATAATTTTCATGAGTGTTTTTCAAGTTTCCATTAATTTTGCTACAAGCCACAGATGTTACAAAACAGTTGCATGTTCTTACTAGCAAAACAATAAGGTGCATATAATGTAATGGCAAGAAGATATTTTCAAGTACAAACATTTAGCTCATAACTCCATCTCTTGACTGATTTCAGATCTCATTACAGCCACAACTACTGAAGATTTCTTTTCATTTATTGAAAAAACAATAAATTTAACACCCATAACAGAAATTATATCTTCATAGGAAATAATTTACCTTTGTGTTATTTAGTTATGAAATTTAGTTTCTCTATTTCTTCTTAAGTGCATGGCTATGCAATGAGCTATTGGTGCTGTGCCCATCATATGTACCAAAAATGATTTTGTACATAATAAACCCTTAGACTTACCACTGAGCCACTGGGTGGCAATATGAATTTACAGTGATATTTGTTGAAATAAACTCCAAAATCACAGTGGTAATAAAACAACACAATCAGAAATGTTACCGTTTAGTTTCTTTTTGATGGTAATTCTGCAGCAAGCCTGGTTGGTGATTAATCGAAGTGGAGTTAACGTAACATTTGGATGTACAGTTGCCTGTCCAGAAAGTGAAGCATTTCCAACAGCTTTTGCTTCTATTCGAAGGACTTGCCATTCTATTTGTTTGAAAAGCAGTATTTCTCGCTTCTCAGGATGCTTGATGCGTGTAAGTCGGAGATCTTCTTTTTTCCAGCTAGGGGTTCTACTTTCTACTAGAAGTCGGGAAATCTTACATAAGGAAAATTTTAAACATTTTGGCTGTGGGTATAGGTAACAAAGCAAACATCATAAAAAGTACTTAAACAGATCCTTACATATATCATGTAAGAGACATAACCTACGTGTTCTGTACTTTGGAACCATTTGCGACAGTAGGAAAACACGTAGGTTCAAAAAATCTATTTAACACTACAATATAAAACCATATAACCCAAATACTTACAAAAGATTAAGTTTCTTAACCATGGAAATTTATGCTAGGAGTTATATGGTTTAGCAATTTTAACATACTACTCAATAAGTAACATTTGTATGTTTGGTTTTCTTTTAATTAAACTAAGATGTTTACCCCTCAAGCTTATATTTACACTATATCAGTATATAGAGTAGAAATCATCATAAATTTTGTGATGAATTACTGTGACTAAATAAACATCATAATTAGCATAGTCAATATGATATACCTTGAGAATTAAGAATAAGTTACCTAATTACATAATGTTTTGTTTTGTTTTAATATTGTAAAGGACATTTAAAGTGATATGACTTTACGCTTTCCAAGCATTAATATCAAGAACATGTTACATTGATCAAAACATATTGAAGCGTACAACTTCACATATAATTAACCTGATAAGTTAAACACAGGAAGTGTGTAGTAAATATGGGTATCAGGACAAAATGGTTTAGGGGATCAAAAGTGAAGTTATTAATAAATAAACAAGACTTTTGAATTCACGAATAAACTAAATTATTAGAAGCTGATTTCTTCCAATACATTACATACAAGTGAAGGGTTCTGACAGTAAGATATATTATTTGTCAGTAACAAAAACCAGTCTCACAAAAATAAAAGATGCTGCACTACCTGAATGGAACCCCAGAGTACTGACTATAATGTGGAATATAAATTAATGGTGTACATATCATATCTTATACCCTTCAATTAGTGCAACATTTTTTATTTTTCAGTTTATTTATAACAACTTATCACAAGTCAGGAGTTTGCATTTATATCCCATCAATTTTGCTAAATTTATGTGACTGTTCCCTATTGATATTTTATATTTATTATACTATGAAAGGTTTACTAAATAAGGTGTGTGTGTGTGTGTGTGTCTATATATCATTATAAATGCATTCTTTAAAGGGTATATGTTAAAAATAGTGTAAAGACTTTTTAAGAGACTATTATGCATATAATATAAAAGTTTTCTTAGGAGACATATACATAAACACAGCTTACTCTAAAGGGGACATATATATATACACATACAGATAACTATGAAGGAGACATACATATGCAAATTGATTATTATGAAGACATACATATAGATTACTAAATAGGGAACATATGTACATAGAGATTACTATGAAGGGGACACACACACAAATACTATAAAGGCTTTCTTAAAGAAAACAATAAAAGCAAATGTATATAAAATAAAACATTTGTTTTAAACTGAATGCACAATAAATGTTAAAGCTATATTTAAAGAAAGACACCTGAAAAGATGCTTGAAAGGCAGGAGACCTGAAGGTGATAATGACGGAGTTTACGGTCACAGACATCCCATCAATTACACGATCAGAGAACCCATATTTTCCACCTGAGCTGTAATAAGTTAGAAGTAAATGAGTTCAAGATCTAATGTGCATGGAAAAATAACTCTCTGGGAATCACTCAAAAGAAAATATGACTCGGTGCAACTGAAATGTGGATGATTATATTACTATCAGTAGATAATAAAACATTGTACAAGTGTAATTGAAAGTATTATTTTTACAGCATTATCAACAATGAACAATTTTAAATTTCATGCTAGTTGTCCTAGCTGTTGTCAGGAGTTCAAGTAGGTGAAGAAAAAAATGGCGGTAGCTGCTGTCAGTTAGTTGCTTTCCATTTGGTTGATATTTCAAAATTAGTGTCAGTTGCAGATAGTCTTAGTAGCTCTGCCATTACAAAGATAGGACTAACAGCTTTGGGAACACTGGGAATCAAACCTGAATCACTCATATGATGAGCTCACTAACCATGACAGCTGAAGAAACTTAGTGAAAAACAACAAGATCTTCTAAGGTCAAAATTAAGCACAGGAAATAATACAACATAATAGTTGTTTTACAATTATTTTAATAGTGTGAAAATTAAAAATAGTAATAAATGGAAACCCTAATTTTCATTAGTTGATTAATGACAATTAATGTAATTGTAATTTCTATTAATCAACTCTACATTGTAATAATAAAAATATTCATAAACACTAATTTAAATTATTTGATTTATTCATAATTTTAATTAATCAATTAGTTTATGTGACATTAGTTAATATAACTGTATTCACAGGTAATAAATTACATTGATGAAATCACCCTGTTCTAATGGCAAAGTCATTTTTATAATAAACTGATATTACATTTATTTCTCTTTGATTTCTCTCACTTTTTTAACAAAATTGGTTACTACAAAGGAAATGTGTATCAGATAACTGAAGGATCAATGAACGCTTTCCAGAACATATAACATTTGCAGTAACTTCAGTTAGGGTTATATTGATTGAGAATGAAGGAAAGTACACTAAATTATTTCTGTGACTGTTTTTAAAACAATTTGTATCACATTACGTTTTCCTAAATAAAAACTATGAACCGCTTCAGTAACTATTTTTAAAACACTTTGTATCACGTCAAGTCTTCCTAAATAAAAACTGTCAACCACTTCTGTGACTGTTTTTAAAACACTCTGTATCATGTCAAGATCTCCTAAATAAAAACTGTGACTGTTTTTAAAAGACTCTGTATCCTGTCAAGCTCTCCTAAATGAAAACTGAATTTCTGAATGTATTTTTGATGGAATTTCCATATACAAAAATAGAATTTTCCTTACATTTACTCATACAAGCTTTAATCTGCAGTGTCTGTGGTCCATGTTCCACTAAATGAAACACTAAGCCCATGCAAAACACATAGTTTAATGCTTCACTGTGAAGTAAATGTGTCATTCCATAACAAAGAAAAGTAACACAAATATGCATCAAAGTCAAATAGTATTTGTGAACCTGAAATATATGAAGATAAGTAAGAATTATCACTACCCTTATTCAGGTATTTTATCATTTAACGATTAACATTCATGTTTAAAAACCATCAGCAATCACTAATACTACAATACCTTATTAATACTGATGTTCAAACTTGAAGATACTCTACACTCTGAAAGTTATATTTACTATATTTTTTATATTATAATAATATACAACCATTTACTTAAGTATCACATCATATTCAAACATAAAAATTGTTTTTAAATTAAATTTAATTTAAGATAGTGTAAATTTCTAACACCATCAAACCTCAATCAGTTTATTATTAAGACTGTACCAGATAATCATTATTACTGGAATCTAACCCAGTAAGTAACTATTAATAGTTGGTCTATGGAATGATGGGATATTTTTGGTTTTTTATTGTATATTTATTTTCAGCCAGTAATGAGTAATTTTACTTTTTATTTAGCCTATGAAGTGAAGCTATTTTTTTTTACTTTATATTGTAATTTCTTAGACTTCATATTAGAAATTTGGATTTTAAAAAATGAACTATAAAATGTTGAAAATTTTATATATAAAAACAGTTGATATGGGTAGAAAAAGCATTATGTAGAGGAGTGAATAACATTCCAACCTTCCTAGGTCATCTTTGTGAACCTGTTTTCTCTACCCATACCAGCTGTTTTTACATTATAATTTTCTCTACAAGTTGGTTTTCTTGTCATTACAGATTAAAAAATACTGGGATATTTTTTTACTTTTATACTTTAAAGCTGTCTTCATAGTTAACATAAAAAGATTTATGACTAGCTTATTAAGTGGTAGAAAGTAACCTGTGGTTACAAATCTTTATTTAAAAAAAAAATCACCAACCTGTAACTTGGGCGACTTGCAGAAGGCGTAACAGGCCTTAAGTCTTCACAAGTTTCCATTTCTACCAAAACTTCATCTAAATACTGAGATACAAAAAGTATACATCTCATTTAGATTTCTGATTACTGTAGTTTCTCTACATTATGAGACACGTGTATCACAAATACATTATGCAACAAGTATTGTAATTAAGTTTCATTATAAGTAAATTGAATTTATATAAAAACACGAACAACATATTAGACTTAAACAAGAACTAAAATAAACGATTACTTTAACTGGATCTTTCAATTACATATCAGACCATCTGAAATGATATGAAATGAATATCAATTAGGAGAAATAATTATGAAAACAATGAAATTTCTATAACGTTATTACTTGCAACTTCAGTATTAACCTGTATATGTGAAATCTTTGAAGGTCAATAAACATATTATTCATATAAAAACTAAAAATATTTAAGATGCACCTTTAATATCTTACTAAAATAATTTTAAAAACAAAGTATTAAAGAAACTAAAATAATTCAGAAAAGTGTTTATGTGTAGGTAAATATGGGGGCATGCAAGCAGTGACATATGCTGAACATAGCAAATGACATTCTTACCAACTGGATAGGAACAGACTTCAGTTTTGTCCAGTATATCTGAAAGAGAGATTTCATTTTATATACTGATAAAAACAAGGATTTGATAAACAATGTATAAATCAAAGGTTTAATAAACAACGTAAACATCAATGGTTTAATAAACAATGTAAACAAATGTTTGATAAACAATTTTAACAAACAAAGATTTAATAAACAATATAAACAAAGGTTTAATCAACATTTTAAACAAACTAGAGAAAATTCAAAAGGACTGTACTAAGACTTTCATCAAAATAACTTGCAGAATAACTGATTTCAAGGTGTAGTTTCATGGTGTGTTCATTACTATTTATAAAACTTTTAACTTTGAAAATCAGGTGGTAAATGGTCAATGTCAATGATTTAACAGTATATCAAGAGATGAATGTATATTTAATTTAAAAGAGCTAACTTTACAAAATACAGTTATCAAAAAATATTTCACAAAGATGTTGCTTGAAATACACGAGTGTAAATATATTTTGAATAACTAGAATAACTGATATTCTTACTGGCTTGATGCTAGTTTTGTTATTAAAGATGGCTATTTAGACTGAAATTCCTACCAGTCTACTAAGAGTGGATTAGTTTTGTACTATAATTAAGGTTTAGAAAAAATTGCTTTGTTTCTGGTACCCAACAGACCCTTTGCAAAGATGCCTAACCCTAAAGTTATTTCATTGCTCCTTCTCCAAATTCATCTCCCGAGTGATCCTACTGAAAAACTCTCTCTAATTTTATTTTCATTAAATATAGCACTGATCTACTCTCATTTTCCAAGATGAAGGTCATAAGAAACTAGGTCTCTGATATTATTATGTTGTGTGTTAATGTTCTCAGCCAGTTGTAGCTGAGCTTTCATTCAGGCGTTATCGTACATTTCATCATGGTGGCTGGAATATAGGCTGACATCTTTAACAAATGCTTATGTTTCCTTTAAAAGATGTCTTTCAGTCATCTCTTCCTAAACTAGATTTGAATGATTATAAGCAAATGTCAACACATATTGATCTGGGTGAAGTTTTAGTGGACATTAGGCGAGACTAATTAGTAGACACAGTCAGTATCATATCAACTGAATTTCACTGTAGGCATAGACCAGAATGCTCCATAGAAGTTAAGTATCAACTGAGCAAAAGATACACTAACATGGTCTACTCAGTCCAATGTTGTATACCTTCCTATTCTATTTTATTTCAGCATTGTACAGCAAACAAGGAACTTTTTTCTATCCCTTATTTGTTAACTAAAACATGTTTCCATAAATAATTACAATACAAAAAAAACAATGTTTCTTAAATTTCACACAAAATTACTCAAAGGCTATCTGCACTAGCAGTCCCTAATTTTGAAGTGGCAAACTAGAGAGAAAGCAGCCAGTTATTACCACCTACCCTGCATCAGCTGACAAACATTTATATAAGAATCATTTACATTTGTTAGGAACATCTATTTGTACACTCATTTTTAACTTACCTCTAACTAAGTTATTTTTGTTTGTTTGTAACTATATGTTCATTATTTTTACATGCTTCATGGTTCCCATTGTTGTTTTAAATTTTTTCATCTTTAAAATTATTAGTTCACAATTTTAAAATCTTAGTTTATTCCTTTGTGTCCAATGTCTCATATTTTCATGTTTTGAACATTTTCTGCCCCACTTATTTCTAAGTAGAAAGTCATTACCATAGTTGGAAACTTCCATTTAAAAATTGCTCATCAACAATTACATGCTATCAGGATGGGCTACCAAAAAACTTAACATTATAATTTAACTTTCACAAGTCTTCTAATCACCAATCCACCTCTGAAAAAATATCTACCAACCAAAGTTAAAATTTCTATGTCCAAGTATGTAAACAACTTGACTACGAAAAAGTAAACATTTCATTATTGATGTCAACTAATTAACCTCTTTAAATACTATTTATACAACAACTAAGGTACTGTGTTGTGAAGATCACTTGTGAATTAGGTATAAACAGCTAGAGCAAACATACCTGAACAGTGACATAATTACATACTGCTCGTGTAAGGCAGAGCCATGAAGGGAGTTCTAACAAGTCCATCAACACTGCCTCATTCAACTCCAAGTTTTGAAGTTCACCATGACCTTTTAGTGTACTGACATGTAATTTATCTGGAGACAGATTCTTTGCAAATCTATGTGTTTATAGAGAATTAAATATTAGAAGAACAGTAATTCTGCAACATACAACGTGTTAATCTAAATAAATGCAGATTAATGAAAATACACACACAGACACACAAATATGTTTCTCTGAAATATGTACAAAGTTTATTATCCTGATCATAAGTTTCAGAAGTTACATAAATTGAGTTAAAAGTAATGAGCAAATGTTGTGAACTTTCAACATCCTCAAACGAAATCACAAAAATTCTAGCTTCTCTACAAGACTTAAAAACATGAGAAAAATCAGAAAGTTTCCAAACCCATCAATACCCTCACCCATATAAAATGGATTTTCAAATTAAGTGATGCACAACACACCTATTTCTTAAAATGGTTTTATACATTTATAAGCACACAGATGATGTATAAATATTGAGGAAGAATGTCTGGATAAATTTAAACTTAGTTATGATTCTAAGTATTTATTTGATTTTGAGGTCTACATAAAACCTTTTAAAGACTGTTTCAATTTTTTTTTGTAATCATAATTTGTTTAATCATGAAAGTTCGAAGTTCTTGTCCCCTTATGACATGAATTAGTTAGAAATCTACCACAATAGATCACAATTTTAAAGTGTCAGATTCATGAGGCTAAGAACAGAAAAATAAACAAAGAAATGACTCAAACTACATCAAACTTGATAATCACAGCTGAAGTATAATTAATAGGATACAAGTATTAAAGCAATTCAATCACCACTGAGTTTCTTTTTTTGTATACTGACTTATTATATATTATAGTCAGTTTAGCATTGTTATGCTACAATTTAATTAGTTAACATTTAATTAATGCTTAGTGCTAATGTACTTCCAGCACCTAAACCTACAAGTCTTGATTAATCTAAATCATCAGATGAAACATTTAGAAGTCTATGGTTCTTACAAAAGTTATAACGTTCTCAATAATGAATTTGGTTCTCAGTTCCAAACTTATATGTATATATTTATTTGTCATACCCATTACTGATAATTCCATTTCAGCCCTCATATTCACCACTCAAAAAACCTATACATATACAGCTACAACATGCACATTACATTTATGTAAAATGATTCATTCACTACAACATATACATTACACTAATGTAAAGAGATTCACTCACTACAACATATACATTACACTGACGTAAAATGATTCAGTCACTACATGTACGTTACACTGACGTAAAAAGATTCACTCACTACAACATGTACATTACACTGACGTAAAATGATTCAGTCACTACAACATGTACAGAATTCCAAGTTTACAAATTTTTAAAGGATTGAATATTTAAGGTTAAGAATAGAAAAGCTAAGATAACTAGTTTCACATACAAGGTAGTATACAGATATTTTCCAACATTTAAATAGTACTATACAGTAAATCTTTATCAGAGTTTTGAAGTAATTTGAAGAAGTTATCCTTTCATACAGTACAAACATATCAAGGATCATGGACATATGCAGGCATATACAATGTTATTACACAAACTCATAAAATAGTGTAAGGATAATAATTCCCACAATACATTAGACTTAATTTTCAGCATTCACAATAAAATAACAGCAATGAATAACTAAGACTAAAGGAAGCTGTTTTAACTTTAATATTTCTAGCATATCTCTGGTCAACTAGCTTTTCATTCTGTACAAGTTGTAAATCTACACTAAAGCTACTGGCCAATCGTCATAAATCACATGATGTTAGACACACAACACAGTAATAAAATGTTTTAATGAATTAAAACTACATTATTGTTTGTTACAGTACATTTTGGTTTTTCTTTAGTTCTGGACAAAAAGTATTTAAACGTTCAAAACTAGCAGAGCAGTAAAAACATATTGAAGGAAATTATGATAATATATTTTATTATAACACCAATCAGGCAAGCCTTTAATATGAACTATACCAATGTTACTATCACTTGTCTTAATACACAAATTATGATAATATATTTTATTATAACGCCAATTAGGCAAGCCTTTAATTTGAACTATACCAATGTTACTATCACTTGTCTTAATACACAAATTATGATAATATATTTTATTATAACACCAATCAGGCAAGCCTTTAATATGAACTATACCAATGTTACTATCACTTGTCTTAATACACAAATTATGATAATATATTTTATTATAACGCCAATTAGGCAAGCCTTTAATTTGAACTATACCAATGTTACTATCACTTGTCTTAATACACAAATTATGATAATATATTTTATTATAACACCAATCAGGCAAGCCTTTAATATGAACTATACCAATGTTACTATCATTTGTCTTAATACACAAATTATGATAATATATTTTATTATAACACCAATCAGGCAAGCCTTTAATATAAACTATACCAATGTTACTATCACTTGTCTTAATACACAAATTATGATAATATATTTTATTATAACACCAATCAGGCAAGTCTTTAATATAAACTATACCAATGTTACTATCACTTGTCTTAATACACAAATTATGATAATATATTTTATTATAACACCAATCAGGCAAGCCTTTAATTTGAACTATACCAATGTTACTATCACTTGTCTTAATACACAAATTATGATAATATATTTTATTATAACACCAATCAGGCAAGCCTTTAATATGAACTATACCAATGTTACTATCATTTGTCTTAATACACAAATTATGATAATATATTTTATTATAACACCAATCAGGCAAGCCTTTAATATAAACTATACCAATGTTACTATCACTTGTCTTAATACACAAATTATGATAATATATTTTATTATAACACCAATCAGGCAAGTCTTTAATATAAACTATACCAATGTTACTATCACTTGTCTTAATACACAAATTTATCTAAAAAATATCAGGCACCACAAATAAATCCATTTATACTAACACAATTCTACAGTACAGACAAATTTCTAGGAGTATTTCTCTGCCAAAATGTAAATAATATTGGCTACATTCCATTTCACATCTGATTTTCATGTCTTCATACAGCACTCTAACACTTCACCTTTTGTGAAGGTTACAATAATCTGTCTATTCTCTATTGCATATTTCCATACTCTACCTTCCCTCTTTCTTCAAAACTGTTAATCACACAAAGGTTATATACACTTATTAATACTTTACACTTAAATAACTATTAAATAACCACAGAATTTAGTTATTCTTGTATGTAAAATACTCCAAATGAAATATTTTATATTTTTTGATAACAGAAATAATTGCACACTTGTTTTTCTACTAACTAAAAATATCCTAGTCCTGTTGCTTACTAGAAATATTTTTCATAAAAACCAATTTTATATCACAAGCACATTTATAAATGATACTGTCCAAGTAACCATCTAAACAGTAGCATAGAAGGTTCCAGAATAGAACTTTTACAAATACTTCCAATCAGAAAATGTGCAGTTTAGATTGTAACCACCTTTTGCTCACTACAGCTAAGCCTATTTTTGATCCACTTTCAACTTTTCTAAAGCACTAAGGAGTTACTTCCATAGGAAAAGCTTTTTGTATGATAAAATAAGATTAATACATAATTCCTATTTACTCATCTTAAAAGAAATCTAAAAATTCACACTTAAAAAACAAAGTTTAAGTTCAGCTATACTTAATTTGTCCAAGGTAAATCATACATCAGTTGCTGTTGCTGTCCATTCTACAAAGTTTCATAGGTCAGAATTTTGTTTAACATTAAATATCATACTTAATTAGATTTCTGCAGTTTATTTAAGTAAATTATAAGACTTTGAGTTTAATATTTTAAGTTTGTTTGCTTTTCATATCCACTCTTAACTTTAATAGGAACATGTTTAGTGTTTTAATCTTGCTTGCTTTTCATATCTACTGTTAACTTTAATAGGATCATGTTTGATATTCTAATATATGGAGAACAATAGAAGCCACATGGACCTTCAAATGCTTTCTCACTCAGGGGCCATTCCATGTCAAATCATCCAGGGAGCTGCAGGTGACCCCACAGAATGCCTTGAAAAAATTCACATGTGCTCATCTACCCATATAATAAAAAGCTGCCAAAGATTATATCAATATCTCTAATAGTGTTTAATATACAGCCCTGTAAAAGGTAGTTAAGTTTTTGTTTTTACTTTTGGCAAATTCATTATCGGGCAACTTTGGCTGCTTAAAGCTGCAAGAGTAATGATGGTAGAAGGTTGAAATTTGCTACACTGACTGAATTAATCTCACATAATTCAAAAATGATCTCAAACCAAGTTTACAAACTTTGAAAACAGATTTCTATGGGAAAATTATTTCTCAAATACATGTAAATGGGTGTAAAAGATTTTGTGAGCATGCATGTTTATCTTGTTACTGTGAACTTAGAGACGTTTTGAAATATTCTCTCATTATACTTATTCTCAGGGAAATGGCTGTTACATAGTTAAACCTTATTGCTAAAACAAATGTATGCATTATCTACTTCCTTAAAAAATTAGAGTGAAAATAAAAACAGTTTGATTGTTATAGGCAAAACCAATGACAAATATTTGCATATTTAAAAAGAAACAAAAGAAAGTGAAAGGAATCATTACCACATATGTATATTTCTATGAAAATAACAGAAAGCCATAATAAAAATTTAATTATACTACACTATATATAGTTACAGTGTTTAAATTTATGAAGTGATTTTTGATATATTTATAGCAATGTTTATTTAATGAATACAGTAAAAGATTTATGCCATGTTCATAGCATCTGATAAAAAAAACAAGTTTATTTTAATTATGAATAAACTTCAAAAAGTATCTTTGATGTTTGTAAGCTCAACATAAATTATACTTAATGTCTTAAGGATGAGATAATTACAGAGGGTATTTGATTTAAAAATTAAAAGTACACAAAAACCAAATCAAAACTTATAGTACCTTTATTAGTCCAAAAAGTCTTTGAAACAAAATCTATGTTTTCATATCAAGACTACACTGAATTACATTAAAACACTTTTATAGAGCAAATATAGTGTTTATGTATGTGATTTCTTATAGTAAAGCCACATAGGGCTATCTGCCGAGTCCACTGAGGGGAATCAAACCCCTGATTTTAGTGTTGTAAATCTGTAAACTTACCACTGGACCAGCAGGGGGCAAAGGTAATCAATGAAAATTTACACAAGTGATTTGCAGGTTTTACTTTTTTAGCATTATTAGTTTATCACATAAATGCTTTATTCAACAAAAAACAACACTTAAAATAAAAATATTTTACTTCATTAGATAAAACTAATCTTTCTTTCTCATATTCAAAATTCAAGGTATAAAACTTACTTTACAGTAAACTAACAGTGAAAGAAAATTTAATACTGCATTCACTAGTCAATGCACACCTTGAGTACAGCCAAAGCACGAAACTGCAAGCCAATTGTTATAAGAGTATCAATATTCAAAGGAATGACTAGAAATAATGGTGTTAAATTGAATTAGAACTAAGAATTATATAATTTATATTGCAAAACATTAAAACATCAATGTTTTGATAATAAAGGTGAATGCTCAATTTATGAAATTTGGGTCGTTTTCTTTTATTTTCAAGGCTTGCTATCGTACATACTCTTAAGCTTGAAAAATTTAGCCTCTGTTGGACTGGCCCATCACTGACATTGACAAATAGTGAAATAAACCGAAAAAACACAAGATTGCCATAACTTAATACATTAGTCGTTTAAGTTTCACAAACACCTACTTTGAAAGATGTTTTAATATTTGATTCTTTATCAAAGAGGCCATTTCAAGAACTGTGAGTCGTAGACTAGAAGTGTGGATTCACTATTTTACGAAATATACTAAATAATTGGTTCGAAGACGAGATTTTCAATACGACGTTTGTACTAACTTAGAATCATACCTATATCCTAACTTAAGCACATCAGTGTTCACACACACACACGATTTACCTTAAACGCCCTCTATACGTTCTAATATTTTGGCTGAATGCATGGACAATAATGCGAATATAAAACGTTGATTTGACGGGTACACATGAAAACTGATATGATGGTTTGAATAATTACTGAAATTTGCCGTTTTTGCTTTATTAACTGCTGATGTATAATAATTACCACACCAAGCCGCATCATAGAGTTTAATTTATCCTTAGAATGGTGTTGATAAACAAATGCACCAATAGTTTTAAAGGTTGAATTAGCTTTTGGGGTATTTCCATTTAAAAATATATATCATTTATTGAAATTATATTCCAGTTTTAAGAGTTTTAAAATTGCTAGTCACACTTATCATATATTTTACTGCACAATATAACATTCAATTTCAAGTATAGAGTTGTCACTATCGTTACTGTGGTTCTTTTGGATTACTAGGTAAAACGAAAAAAAACACGACGTCCAATTTAGGCAGTAAGAAATGTTTTAATTTTTCGACTACATATTTTATATTTTCAGTTTTACTAAGCTGCTTACTTCTTTTGTTCGTCAAAACAGAAACTTAATATATTTACAAAGCTGAACTAATTTACTAAAATCTCACAGTTAATCAATGGTCAATCTTCCACTGGAACGGATACACTAAATAAATCGTAAGTATTATAAAATAATATGTACTTTTATATCGCTTCTTAAACTTTAAAGAAAATCCCAAAAGCTAGCTACATGTTTCTTTTGCAACGTCAAACATTCTTGTAGTGAATAATAATGCACAAAATTTAAATTTTTTTAAAAAACACTCCCCTGCAGGATTGAAAATTAATAATTATACTAGTTACAAATATAGATAATGCAATCGTTAATTAAAGATATATAAAGCAGCAATCAGAATTCTGGCCCGGCATGGCCAAACGCATTAAAGCGACTCGTAATCCGAGGGTCGCGGGTTCGCGCCCGCGTCGCGCCAAACATGCTCGCCCTCCCAGCCATGGGGGCATTATAATGTTACGGTCAATCCCACTATTCGTTGGTAAAAGAGTAGCCCAAGAGATGACAGTGGGTGGTGATAACTAGCTGCCTTCTCTCTGGTCTTACACTACTAAATTAAGGACGGCTTGGTGCAGTTGGCTAACAACCTACTCACTTACAAACCTGTTGAAGAATCCCCGCCCGGCATGGCCAAGCGCGTAAGACGTGCGACTCGTAATCCGAGGGTCGCGGGTTCGCGCCCACTTCGCGCTAAACATGCTCGCCCTCCCAGCCGTGGGGGCGTATAATGTAACGGTCAATCCCACTATTCGTTGGTAAAAGAGTAGCCCAAGAGTTGGCGGTGGGTGGTGATGACTAGCTGCCTTCCCTCTAGTCTTACACTGCTAAATTAGGGACGGCTAGCACAGATAGCCCTCGAGTAGCTTTGTGCGAAATTCAAAAACAAACAAACAAACGAAGAATCCCCAAGTGATTGCTGCCCTATGTTCCTTGATGGAATCGAGAGGTGAATGAATCAGAATTTTTATTAACAAAAACAGAGTATTTTTTCTTTACTCTTGCATATCCCTAAACTGTTCACTTACCCAATCTTTTCTGGTAGTTTTTTATTCTGTTGGTTCTCCGTACCTGTTGAGTCCACCATGTAACTCTACATGGCTTTGTAATAATGTAAACCTAAACACACGCTTTTCTGTGACTAGTTCTGTATTATCGTCTGTCATTTGAGAAGTTCTTTTCAAATAGGTGATCGAGTGAACTCACTAGTAACTTCAACACTGATAATATCATGGAAGTGATCTATATAGTAATCTATGACTATTTAATTGCGATTTTCTTGCTGACATACCTCCACCAACAATCATAATGGATGACATTTGATCAGGATCACCAATCTTTCTTGATTTTGTTTTGTTGTATTTTAAATTCGTTGTCTTGTGCCTTCATCCTTGTCTTTTCTGGAATTTCAAAAATTTCCTGGGTGTATACTGTAAAAAAATCAAATAAAAATAATCTCACGTCTCTGCTTTATCATGACATTTAATCTCAATGTATACTATTCATTTATGTCATTTACCCCCTCAATATAATATATAAAGACAACTCACATAATGATAGTGATTTCCAACTTCCCTCTTGTTGAGCTTTATGATAATTTGCTAGTGATAGAAATTTATCCAACTGGTTCATTATCAATCAACATGGAAAGCGTTTTCTCTTAATGAATCTACTAATTCCTGAAATGGCTTCTTTAAATAACACACTTCTCATTTAACATGAAACATATGGAGTATTCTCACACTCAGGACGTCATCTTCTTGGCTTATTGTAAGAGATCCCGTATCCGTTTATACTCTCGTCCCTAAGACGTGTTTGGTAATGGTCACTAGCAAACTCTCTCTTTCTTAAGCTGAAAATGGCCTAGGAAGGTCGAAACGTTGTTCTCTTCTTATCAATAAAAGTGTTAATACCCATACCAGCCGTTCTAAGACACATTTTTATTTCAAGTGAGTTTCTTGTCATCAAGAAGATCGGTTGATCACAATCTCAAATAACTTGTTCATGGTTTCCACACTGATAACAATTTTCTTTTTCTTTCATGTCTTAAAAGTAGTTTATATTTCCTAAAAGCTACTGCCTGCTGTCCTTCTGTCATTCATAAGTTGAGGCGGAAACACAACCTGTCCTGTAATTTATTTCTTTGTTGTTCTTGTTTTTGAGTTAAGCACAAAGCTACACAATGGGCTATCTGTGCTCTGTCCACCACGGGTATCTAAACCCGGATTTTAGCGTTGTAAATCCGCAGACATGCCGCTGAGCCACTGGGGGGGGCAATTTATTTCTTTTATTCTAAATTAACGGTTGGCTAATGAATCGTCTGAAGTCTTCTAAGCATTTTTTTGAGATTGTTAATGTTTTAATTTCCTTATTCATAAGTGCCCGGCATAGCCAGGTGGTTAAGGCACTCGACTCGTAATCCAAGGGTCGCGGATTCGAACCACTTTACACCAAACATGCTCGTCCTTTCAGCCGTGGGGGCATTATAATGTAATAGTGAATCCCACTATTCGTTGGTAAAAGAGTAGCCCAAGAGTTGGCGGTGGGTGGTGACGACTAGCTGCCTTCCCTCTATCTTACACTGCTAAATTAGAGACAGTTAGTGCAGATAGCTTTCGTGTAGCTTCGCGCGAAATTAAAAAGAAAACAAACTTCTATTCGTGAATGTGAGTATCATCTTTATCTGTTTATCTGTGACTTCATTTACCATCACCAATTAAACCGCCCCTATTAAAGAAACGTGTTGTTAGCCTAATTCACAAACCCTATGGCAACTATAAATTGGTTATGTGACAACGAATCTGTTATTTCACATGAAAAGTCTTTACAGGGTAATTGAGCAAGTGATTTCAAAAATTCACGTTGTCAGCAAATTTATTCGATTTCTTCCACTCTTACTTCCTTCTATAACTTCCTGAATAAACTTTCTTTTCCACGTGACATTGCAAATATGTTTGATGAAGCAGCCACCAATGCTTGTTAGTTTTTATGGTTATATTTTGAAAGATTGTACAATGTCTTTAGACCCTTTTATGTCAGCGACAAGAATAGTTTGATCTTCGTTAGTCCTTCCATGAGTTCAAGCTGGATTTCATATTCCCCTATATTACTAATTTCTCATCGTTTGTGATTTTTTTATTATTATTTGTTTGTTTTTTGAATTAAGCACAAAGCTACACAATGGGCTATTTGTGCTCTGCCCACCACGGGTATCGAAACCCGAATTTTAGCGTGTAAGTCTGCAGACATACCGCTGAGCCACTGGGGGGCTTTTTATTATTAAAGAATGTTGCTGAACTGGTCAGCTAAGTTCCACAATTTGATTAGGTATCGTGTGGACTGATTAAGTCCAACGGTAATAAGTGACATAACAGTAGAGTAATTGGTGCATAATTAGTGGTGTTTGAGGTAAAAATTCTTGAGTACATGCGAAAGTGGCGTTTAGTTGGTTTGATTCTTCTATTTGTTAATTAATTTTCTAGATATTTTATCGTAGAAATGATATCCTTTCAAGCATTTCATACGGCTTCTTTTGTCTTGGTATCATAGTTATTTGTACTTTATTAGTGTTCTTTTGTATTTCTCTCGTGTGTTTAGTTTCTCCTACGACTTCCTCGATCTTATATCAAAATAAAATTAAACTAATTTTGTAATTATTCTATAAATATCGCGTCTCATTTTTTAAAAATTTCTCCACCAAATTCGCTTCTCTTTTTTAAATCTTATTTTAATTTCGATTGTGTATTTTATCTTATTTTAATCTTCTGTCTTTTCTCTCTTGATCTAATTTACATTTTCTTATATTTTTTCTTGTTTCTTTCAATTCTTGCCTTTTTCGTTTTTGTTATAATTCCACCATTTCGTATCATCCAATCAGTTTCGATCTCGTTTCAAGCAAGCATCATCTTAGTGAAAGAAAATTGCTTTTGACACCAGTGTTGCAACAACTTCTAGTGATAGGTAGGTTCTCTTGGGTTATTCAGTTAAAAAAAATGAAAAAGGCAAATTAATGCATTTTATTTCATCGACTTTACCAATACTTGCTGACAGCCCTAGCTCACAGCCTTTTTTTTTTTTTTTAGAATTAAGCACAAAGCTGCACAATGGGCTATCTGTGCTCTGCCCACCACGGGTATCAAAACGCGGATTTTAGCGTGTAAGGCCGCAGACATACCGCTGAGCCACTGAGGGGCTAACTCACAGCAGATGCTGATAAAACAACGTTACTTACCTGCTAAACTCTTTTGTATAAGTGACGATTTCTCATATCTCAGATGCTTTCATTGAAGCACAATTTCAGTACTTGTAAGAGGACTAAAGTCAATGATTAACTTGTTAACAAACTCGATAACTCACTATTACCTTTTCCCAGAATTAATCAAGAACAAACCTAACGTGCCTTGTATTTTTTATTGACCAGTTACTTTCTAAACTTTAAAACTGCATTTTAGACACTAATCTCTAACCAACATTAATAAAAATTTAGAAATAAGTCCTATAAAGATTCGTTATTAGATATTGTTCAAGGGATTACATCAAATGTTTTCTTTACCCAGAATTCCTCATTTATGATGCAAGTGCAAGATACATGATTTTCACAGTTTTCATTACTCACAAAGTCAGTACATTTAAATTTCTAAAACAATTTTATTATTTTTATAGTAGGAAGATATAAAAGTAAATTGTTTAGTTTTATAGCTTTCCTAAAATCTACAGTTATCACATGATGTTTATGAATGACTGAAATAAAATTCAAAACTTGTCACCCATGTGGTACAGGATAGTGTCATGTGTTTTCTACTCCCTTAGCTATTTTCTATACATATATATACATTTTCTTTTAGTTCAGTTTGAATGTAGAAAGTAGTTCAAGTAAATACTTTTTATCTCTGCTTCTTGCTAACTGTGTCCAGAATCACTATATTTGTTATTTGGCATTTAACCTTCTTTCTTGCAAAAAAAAATGAAAAGCTCTCCTTTTTGTAAATGAATCAAGTAATTGCACAGGTATGGGTATTAAAAGAAGGTCGAAACGTTGTACAGTTCTTTATTTTAATTAAAGTTTTAATGCCCATATAAATTGTCTTTAGAATAAATTATTTCAAGTGGATTTCTCGTCATCATGAATAATTGCTCAAAATTTTGCCATTTCAGCCGTGAGGGCGTTATAGTGTTACGGTCAATCCCACTATTCGTTAGTAAAATAGTAGCCGAAGAGTTGGCGGTGGGTGGTGATGACTAGTTGCCTTTTTTCTATTCTTGCACTGCCAAATTACGGACACTAGCGCAGATAGCCTTCATGTAGCTTTGCGCGAAATACAAAAACAAATGTTAAACTGAAACATTAATTTGAAAAAAATCCGCTTAGTGCACTATAAAGTCGCCACAATATTGTGCATACCTTTTTCTTCGGAGATTTAGTAAAATCAAATGACCCAAAGGTTGATTTCTGTTATTCCGAGTTGGAAAAAACCCAAACAAAACAGAAACAAACATTTTGAAATTATAAAAGGTGAATATAAAAAAAAAACAATAAATGTTGGTGTTAAAAGCGTTTCTCAGACTGGATAACAGCTTTGTTGAAAACACATGCATTTGAAAATAAATAAAAAATACCCGTTGACACTTTTTTCTGTTAATTTAAGTACGCTGTGCAAGAAACATATGACATGTTAAACCCTATTCAAGTAACTGAAGTTGGAAATGAAAAATAAAATAATTATTTTCAAAGAAAAAAACACGTTTTACTTGACATTTACAAGATGTTAAGACATTTTTATTTTGGAAATAAAATAAATCATCGGTTTCAGAATTTCCACAATCTCCTGATAGGAACTATTTGCATTAAATGTTATTTAATTCAAAGTTCACCCTAGTGTATAATCAGTACAACTGTCACGAATAACAGTCTCATGTTGACTGATAACATTTTGCTATAGACACGTACTTTATTGAAGAGAAATTTGTTGCTTGAACGATAACAGTAAAATTGGTCTATTTAGAATAATACATTTCCTGTTCATGGGAACTTCTGCTAACAAGGTTAATAAAAAAAATCCACAACTATACGTTGGTTGAATCTGTTTTTATTTCTAAACTAAGGTACATCTATTTAACACTTTACAGAAAACTTAGGAGTAACAAGCTACTGATATTTACATATATACACAAATAATGACCGAGGTTTAATTTAACAGCAACAATATATTCATCTCTTACAATAAACAACGTCCTGTGAGGCTTAACTTGTGCAATGAGCAAATCATTCGAGACACAAAACAACCGAAGTTTCCAAAATACCACCTTGATTTTATTTTTCTCTCTTGTCATATGATAAATGAAGAACTGGGAAGTCGTAACTTTTTGTCATAAAGTTACTCTGAGGGGAAACAGCAGGTGAAGTAATAAAATAATTAATCTTTGTGATAATTAACTTGAAGTCTGTATTATTACTCCCTGCTTTACTATTAAATTATTGATACTTTTTACCCTGCACCATTATTTAAAACATAAGAATAACAGATAATTAATGTCGAAGGAACACACTCATGCTGTGTATTTGTTCGTGTTAAACAACGTATCAAGTGAGCGCGAGAACACCAGCGTCTATCTTGATGCCATTAATATAATGCATTAACAAGAACAGTGTTAACAAACAAAGCATATAGATTCTTTAAACAAGTACAGAACACAAAAAGACAGTAATTCACAATGCAGAAAGGCAGCTTATGGCAAGAGTTATTTAAAGCTACTTAATAGGAAAATTAATTACTGATCACAGGCATCAGATTCGTAACCTAGACAATTAAAGAAAGACTTATCTAAAGTTACCTAACAGCAAAATTACCTTCCATTAAGTACACCATGTCTTGACCTAAACAACTAAGGAAAGACTTACCTAACGTTATCTGATATGAAATATACCTTCCAATAATTTCAACCTGTCTTGACCTAGACAACTGATTATCATTTTTCGTAAAAAATTAAATTAATGCACAGTTGTTATACGGAAATAAAAATAATTTTATTTAGCATATTTTATTTTCTCTTTAATGAAATTTTAAAATTACCATGCATTGAAAAAATAAACACTCTAAGCTGTAAAATCGTGTCCCTTCATGTAACTAAATTTTTCTTAAACTTCAAAATGATAATAATTTGAATAACGGTGTTTCAACTAAGATCAGATATTTGATGAAAATGCAAAAAAAAATATATTCTTTATTACAGCCGTAAATTATTTTAAAAAATAGCTCTGTTTACCGGATTTTATATAATATATATATTGTTTTTCAACTATTCTTGAAACTATGATACGTAAGTATATTCATATTAACTACATTAAAAATAAAATAATAAAACGTATCTATCAATATTTGTAATTTAAGTAAGAAACTACACAGTAAGCTGTCTTCACTCTGCCCACACGAGTATCGAAATCCGTTTTATAGTGTTGTGAATCAGTAGACATAACGTCGTGTCACTGTGTTGCTGAGATAATGTGTAACAACACAAGGTTAAATTAAAATTTCACATCAAAAAGACAACAGCTTCAAAATGCCCATAAATAAATATTACCTTGTTAAAAATGTATCTATATCACGATATATTGTCATGGTAATTAAGATGTTGAATAAACAACACAGGAAACTTTATTTTCGTGAAGAAGTATTCAAAAGCTCAAATCTTAAGCCTTTTGTTTTTTCAGTAACTTCTTGCACCTACTATGTGTGATTCTGTGTAACAACTCTTTTATCAACACTAAGAATTGATTTTGTCAAATAGTTGTGTTTATCAGTGAATATCTTAATTAACTGTAATAGTGGTTTTGGTATTTCAATATCAGATTAGTGCTTGCTTTCTAAACCATAATTCACCGAAAATATTAAAAGCCTGATTGAAAGCTAAAGTTAATAACAATGATAAAGAATAAGGCTTTGAGTTTAAGTGTTCGACTCGCCTGGGTCTAAGCAAGTACTTAATATCTATGTTGCGTTATCTAGACTGTAGATTTTCGCTGGCATGTTTTTAATTAATTAAATCAAATAATTCTATTTTTCTTACAATAAAGAAACTGTATATAATTCAACTAATGATATGAGTTTCTGTAGATAAAAAACCATGTTTCTATGTCAGTTTACAGTTATTGAAGGTGGAGTTGTGGAGAAACACTTGAGCTAAAACAGTTAATGTCAGTTTACAGTTATTGAAGGTGGAGTTATGGAGAAAGACTTGAGCTAAAACAGTTAATGTCGGTTAACAGTTATTGAAGGTAGGAGTTGTGGAGAAAGACTTGAGCTAAAACAGTTAATGTTGGTTAACAGTTATTGAAGGTAGGAGTTGTGGAGAAAGACTTGAGCTAAAACAGTTAATGTCGGTTTACAGTTATTGAAGGTTGTAGTTGTAGAGAAAAATTTGAGCTAAAACAGTTAATGTCGGTTTACAGTTATTGAAGGTAGGAGTTGTGGAGAAAGACTTGAGCTAAAACAGTTAATGTCGGTTTACAGTTATTGAAGGTTGTAGTTGTAGAGAAAAATTTGAGCTAAAACAGTTAATGTCGGTTTACAGTTATTGAAGGTTGGAGTTGTGGAGAAAGTTTTGAGTTAATGTGTTAATAGTTTTCTTTAAATTATTTTATGTAGAAATATTTCTATTCAATAGTTAGGATTTTCTTCTGAAATATAGAATATGCAAATACTCAGTTTTTGTTTAAATAAAAATATACAAAATCACAAACTCAATCATAAAATACTTAAGACATCATTTTACAACATCCTCTTAGACGTAATAACAAAGTTAGTATTCCGTTTTAGTGTACTGCATTTCTCTTGTAATTTAAAACTTTGGCTGTTTACTGTGGAAATAGTTGTTTCAAGTTTATTTATGTTTCACATTTACGCAAAGATAATTTCCTATAACAAATAGGGGAAAAAATGCTGTGTGTGGAAACTAATTATTTACAGCTTTCTTTGCGATACGAAACATATATTTAAATACTTGTAATAGTGTCAAATAGTTCGAACACATTCTCAGCAATGGACGTGACAAAAGTAACAATCATAAATATAGGACAAGTAAATCGCAGGTTCGAGTTCAGACAGTCTATTAAGATAACAGTAGATATCATAAGGAAAAAAAAGAACTTGGGATTAAATTTCACTTTCTCTCTACAACGTGTTATACATATATTGAAGAATGAGCAACAATGTAATTATACAGAGGTCCCAGTTACATTCTATTCAGGCCTTTGGTGCCTTTAATCAAGCCTTTGGCACTGTTGACAAAACTAATCTGCAAGATCCTTCTCGGAACTTTCTTTCTTCACTCTTTGAGTCTTGACGCATCACACTGGGGCTGGAGACCCGAGAAACTAGAACCCTGATTGGCATCTTCTGGAAGAGCAGAATGTTCTGAGCTATATTCGGAACCATCAAAACTACGACCAGAGTCTATCCGCTCACATCGACTTCGGCGCACGATATTTTGAGACTTCACGTGACTTGCCCGAACATTCTTCTCACGTTTTGTTTCACGGAAAGAATGAGTGATTAGTGAACTTCCGGTGTTTGGATTTCCTAACTCTGGAGTTACGTAGTAGGAAGCTGGGTTGGAAAAGGTTTTCCTTAAACTGTTATTGTACGATGCGGACCTTAACAACGGACAAAATTAATTCGGAAATTTTTAGTTTAGAATACCAAAGTGGATATTTTGCAACACATTTCACTATAATTTTCTTATAGCCATCTCATTATCTACATTAGTACTTTTTAATATAATTTTGTTATAGTCACCTCATTATCTATATTAATAATTATTTCACTATAGTCTCCTGCTAGTACAGCGGTAAGTCTACTGTTTACAACCCTAAAATCAGGGGTTCGATTCTCCTCGGTAGACTCAGCAAATAGCCCGCGGTGGCTTTGCTAAATGAAGAAACAACAACAAAACTTTCACTATAATTTCCTTATTAACATCTCATTATCTACATTATTAATTCTTTCAGTATAGTTTTCCGGCTCGACATGGCCAGGTGAGTTAAAGCGTTCGACTCGTAATCTGAGGGTCGCGGCTTCGAAGCCCAGTGGCATTAAACATGCTCGCCCTTTCAACCATGGGATGTTATAATGTTACGATCGTTGGTAAAAGAGTAGTCCAAAAGTTGGTGGTGGGTGGTGATGACTAGCTGCCTTCCCTCTAGCCTTACATTACTAAATTAGAAACGGCTAATGCAGATAGTCCTCGAGTAGTTTTGCGCGAACTTCAAAAAAGACACAAACATTATAATTTTCTTATAGCCATCTTATCAGCTATATTAATAATTCTTTTCTCAGGGTTATCATTTTGCTACCTATAACGATTTTGCTTTTAACATATCAAATTAAATTACTTATTTTTATTCAAAACTCTCTTTAAATTGATTCGAAGAGAGAGGTATGTCATAAGCTACGCTAACGCCAAAGAACATTCTATATCCAACTTGCAGGAAAAAACTTTAATTTCTTAAGAATATTATTATTGTTTTGAAACTTGAGTTAGTACCCAAACATCAATTTGCTAATGGGCACAATATCTGGTGGGATTACAAATTCAATAGTAAAACCTTAAAGTAGCTTTAGAAAGCTTAGTTGAGAACGTGATTCAACCATGATTCCATTAGTTTATTTTTCATTAGTTCAGATTAGGCCTAACAAAGGATGCTGTGAGGTGCACTTACAGATAATTAAAGTAAGAAATGAAGACACGTTTACAAAGTAAGGTGGGCGTTTTGTGTGGCAGTTTTTATCCCAACACAGCTATTTCAGGAGAAACAAAAAGAACATGTGTTGCAGCTGGAATGTTATATTCCTCAAAGGACCGATTTAAACATCAAATTTGATGGTTATTGTTAACTTGACATAGCAGAGAAGCCAGATGGATAGGTTGTAGTACAATACAAAAGACATGGTAATGTAGTATTTCTGATTTGTCTGATATTCACAGTTTGTGAATACTTTATTATAAAAATCATACCTACAAATATTGTCTGATATTCACATGAGTCAGATAAAGACTTCTCATAACACTAAAAAATGGAATTAGGGGGAATATACGTAGTAAAAAATAAAAATAATTAAAACATGAAAATAGAACTTACCCGTCTTTGGTTAAGCCCTTCTGGTAAGCAATAGGAGATTGTAAAGCTGTAAGAAAGTGTATAAGAAAGTTAAAAAAAAAACTCTTTCTTTGGACGATAGAGAAATCACGGAACTAATTTTTTACTGTTACTTTAACAACAACGATACACTATTTTATACTCTAGGGTGGTACTACAAGATATTTTTCTGTATAAAGTTTTGAGGACAAAATTATTTGGGCTAAAAAAAAAACATGATACCTTTCTACTTGAAGCTTTTAGGAAAAATTATTTAGACAAAATCCAGAACACTTTACTAAAAAGAGGAAAAAACAACAACGAAACTTTCAAAACAACTTTCCAGAGTAACTAAGATATTACTAGAAAGTACCCATTATTAAGCCTTACCAAATTCTTTATGTTGCATAAATTATTCACTGGTTTTTTTTAGCCGCGGCATAATGGCTCATAGAACGACTCTAAGTTGTTGTTTTTTCAAGTACAAAACTTTAGCTCGTGGTCCCATCTCTTGACCGATTTGATGTATTTGACCATGCCCAATATCTCACAGATTAATTTACTCTGATCTTTCCTACAATTATCTAATTTAAGAGCAGGCTAGTAGAAATCTTAATGAGTAAAAAAATCGAATCGAGAATAAGAGCACCCCACTACACTTGTTATTGCTGGTGAATGAAAATATAACTCATAAAAAGAAAAAAAAAGTATCAAAAGGTCAATTTATTTTAACCCTGCCTAAATTAAGTTCAAGAGCCGCTGCTACTGACAATTCCCTCTTACTTGTTACACAGTGATTTTATAGCAGGGATTGAATCGCGAATTTCAGGAGCATCAATTGGTTTCAACTTATATGTGTTGCTTTTTAAACTGAAACATTGTTTCAAAGTTCACACCAACCCCTCATGAAATTTAGCTGGGTGTCAAGAATGGAGCGAAGGCTTTCCACCCACTCGTCCCTCTCTGTCTGGGTGTGACACTGAATGGTCAAGCACAGTCCTTTCTGATTATAATCTTTCGACTTTAAAGTGAACGATAGCGGGTCTCCGTTGTCTGCTTTCTCTCCTAGGGACATCTTATTCACCTGAAATTTGAAAACATAAAACTTTCGACTCAATAGCAACTCATACTATAGACCTTTAGATATCATTACATATCTATTTCTATATTACCGAAACCGTACGTTAATGTTTCATTAATACTAACTTTCATTCAGAGCAAACCATATACTTAGACCGAAACTATCAATCAACCTCGCAATGAGTATTGCTGCATAAATATAGTTTTCTTAGAATGCATTATTTTATCAGTTGAGCGCACTCCATAGTAAAGATACTTTCGACCGTAAACCCAGTAATTTCATCAAGACAATAATTATTTTTCTTTCGTAACACAATAAATGACAATAACTTTTGTATGGAACAAGTTCCAGAAGTAAAGGGAAATTCATTATAATATATCAACCGTTCTACACCTAACATATCCAGAGCCAACGACATCTTTTGTCATACAAGAACTCGTCAGATTAACTGGAACAGTCCAAAAATATTTAAACCACTTGTAGATTGAAGGTGGATAAAATTATCCCCGGTTTTAGACGAAAATATCCGTCACAATAAAATGAATACCTCTCAAGTTAGATAAAGTTTGTAGTTTTAATTATTAGTTTAATTAATGATGATAAATTGTTCCCTTTTGAGGTGAAACTTATTGCAATAAAGTAGCAATTTTTCCCGAGGGCGTAAATACGGTTTGGTATGAATTTCGTGCAAAGCTACACGAGAGCTATCTGCGATAGCCATCCCTTAGTTTGTAGTATAAGATTAGATAGAAGGCAGCTAGTCGTCACCACCCACTGCCAAGTCTTGGGCTGCTCTTTAACCAATGAATAGTGGGATTGACTGTCACATTATAATGCCCCCACGCCTGAAAGGGCGAGCATGTTTGTTGTAACGGGGAATCGAACCCGCGACCCTCAGATTACGAGTCCAGTGCCTGAAAATTTGGCCATGCCAGGGCGCTTGTAAATACGAAATAAATATATTAATGTTTTCCGTAACAATACGCGTTCTGATCTGATTCACATAAACAAAAGAATTTCCACAACAACTTCAAAAATAATCATACCATCAAGTGATTTTTATAGAAATATACTGGATGATAGAATTGAGTCGTTTTCCCCTCTGGTTCACTGAAGATGATTATCTGTTCGAACAGGAACACCTGTCTCTCCTTGAGTTTACCGTTACAAGAAGGGTCACTGACCATTAGCTTTCCTTGACGCAACAGTTTCCCCTGAGCTGTAATTTTTCCCTGTTAATTCAACAAAAGATATAGTTATGTAATTATTAATTGCATTACAGGAATTGCTCTTCGTTTATATACAACGGGAAAAATTAGTTAACGTATAGCAAACCAATGAACATTGGGGTTAGCAGCTGTTAATGTACAATAAAAAAAATCAATACGTAATGTTTGCTTAAGCCCAAAGAATTATAATACATTTATGAAACCCACTCGATTCATTGAATATTATACTTTAAACATATCACTTTGATTATTTTATCAGGAATTTCCTCCAATTGTAGGAAATGTTAGTTTAACAGAATAATACGCAAACGCTAACTTACGTTAGGTTCTTTTAAACGTATTTTTACTTCAAATTTAAATATCAAACAAACTGAATATATCATTAAATTAAATATTACAATAAATTAGAAGTATTTTTTTAACTGGTGACAGTTAACAAGTCACATCCACACGACATTCCAGTTTTTTCCAAAAGTTCAAAAATTCACTTGAATCCAACTTTATCTCTTAGGCATCTTTTAAGGAATTCAGTCACCCAAAATTATAAAAAATATTAAGATAACACATCACGTGTATCAAATATAACATTTTTGTTAGTTGTTTTGTTTATTTAGAATTTGTGGTTGATACTAGAGGGATTTACACATTTTGATATAACGTTTAGAAAGAACGACCTTATACTGATACTTCTAATATCAAACAATTGTATGTACTACTTCTGATGGAATCACATGGGTGAAATGTTGGTTAAAATTAAATCCTGCACATAAAGTTAGTTTTTCTAACTTGTTTATTCAAAACATTGTTTGTATTGTATCATTGTTACTGACACCATCACAATAACTCTGTGATTTATGAAGTATTAGTTCGTTGCTGTCTGTTGAGTTCATTGTTTGAAAATATTACAATAAACATGTATGACATAGAAAACGGTGAAAACGTTTACTTGTACTTGTCATCACACACTAGTATTAGGCCGATTATATTTTTTTACTATGGTTTGTGCAAATCGAGGAAAAATTATTTCGATTTTCACTGTAATAAGACGTTACTACTAGGCCTATTATAGTTTTAACACTGCATACTTTATCTAGTTTCATTAGAAGTTTGATGAAAGTAGAAGAGGTTTTAACAGTATTTCAACCAACTACGCTGCCATATATATTGTCGACGACATATTTTACTCAATCCAGAGCTCATCAGGCCGTTTGAAGTACAACAAATACAGCAGTTAGTGATCAAAACACTTTTTATATAAAACATAAAACTATATATTAGGACAACAAGTATTTTAGCGTGAACGTCTTTCCTAAGTCTTGGAAAGCTTTCACATCATAAGGAGATAAAACACTTGTTAAATAAAATAATTTTATTCAAAGATACCTTGTTGTTGTTGTTTTGAATTAAGCACAAAGCCACACAATGGGCTATTTGTGCTCTGCCCACCACGGGTATCGAAACCCGGATTTTAGCGTGTAAGTCCACAGACATACCGCTGAGCCACTGGGGGGGCTCAAAGATACCAAAACAACGTTTTGGACAACAGTCCCTCATGAAAGAATAGGTGCCTGAAACGTTGTTTTCGTATTCTTGAAAAAAAACTTATTTTAATTTCTGAAGTGGTTTATTTCATTTTCTTCTACATTATGTAATTTCTTTGGCTGCTTCATTATTTTATTACGCATAACTTTAGTGCTGTCTGCTTAGCCTGTGTAACAAATGCTATAGCAATACATGTTTTTAAGTTACACCTGCACCAACTTTTGCATCTTCATAAGAAGCGTTCAGATTACCAGCAATTACCGACCCAGTGCTGTCTGTTGTAGCAGTATCACATCTGTTATCTGTTGACCCTTCTGTAACAAACAACAATTAAGTTTGTTGAACACGTCACAACTGTGAATCCTCTTTTTAAAAAAAATAGATGTCATAATAAAGTTAAAATACTTCTCTAAGCCTAACGACTTACTTGAAAACCCTGTAGTCGCCCTACTTTCATCATGTCATTGGCAGTTTTGGGTACAACTTGCATGATTTGGACGGCCTTTCTGAGATCACCTATTTCTTCCTCTAACCCGGCTTTCTCAGTACATTTCAAAATATCCTAAAGAATCAAAAATGGACGATTTGAGCCAGCTGAACATTCTAAACATGCAAAGCTGTACGATTTCGATTTTACTTTAATTATTTCAAACAATAAAATGAAATAAAACAAAACGACTTTAATTTGCTGTATCCAATTCACCCTTGAAATATGATTCTATATATATATAACCTAGCTTCGAACACACCACTGTTGGGTTTCTTAGCTCAGAACTCAGTGCTGACAAACAAGGAGGAGTTAATTGAAGATGCCATGTTTCTAGAGAAGTAATATATTAGTTATTTCACAGTCAAGTAAAGACAAGAACACTCTACCTTGAGCAAAAGTTGGTATTTCATTATTCGCTGAACAGGTTTAATTAGCAAGTCACTGAGCTGTAACTTATGGCCAAGTTTTTGCCGAAGTTCCTGCAAATCAAAGACAAACCTAGTCTCAGTTTATGAATAATGCCTACAACTATCAGTATCTATTTGGTAAATGCATTCTCAAAATATCCTATAACCAATGTAGAGCACTTGAAAAGTAATTTTCTTTCAGAAGTGATAGTAAACAGAATATAATATCAAATTTTTCTATTCGGATTTGGATATTCCTATGAATGGAATAGACATTTGTAAAAAAACATGTATCCACATTCAAATAAAAATGATGATTAAAAGCTGAAATATACATCTATTACATAAAAGTCCTTTAAAATTAAAAATAGGTTATGAAAACTTTATAACCACTCACATGTTTTTATAAACATACTCCATGGTTTAATTAGTCAGTTCTCACTGAAGAGGATGTGAAGCAAGGAAAGTTCTGTTAATTCACTATAAATATAACCTCTATTTAATTGAATAACTAAATCTACTAATTTCTTAAAAATGATCAAAGTTTATGAAATCATCCACAGAATACCATAATAAAAATAATGTTAATCAGAATGTTTCCGTTATTAGAATAAAAAAACTTAATAAATGTAACAACTTTAAATGTATCTGTGAACAGAATACCAGAGTTAGAAAATCTAACATATCTAGTTATCCCTAAAAACAAAATATTAGATTTAAAAAAAATCTATGTTATCTAGTTATTACTATAAAGAAAATACTACAGTTGATAAACCTAATTTATTTAGTTATCCTTGTAAACAGAATACGAGATTTAACAGGCCTATTTTTATTAAGATATTCTGGCAAACAGAAAATAAGATTTTAAAAATGTAAATATATCTTTATCCAAACAATCCTCAAACAAAACAAATTTTAACAAATTATTTTTATCCAGGTATTATTGTAAAGAGAATTAAAAAATAAAGAAATTATCTACTTTTAAAAGATTGTGGAATTCAAAAAAATATCTAAATTCAAAACTTTAGTAGAAAATATTTATACCATCAGAATGTTTCTGTGAATGGAATGTAAAGTTTATCAAGTGGATTCTATTTCAAGAACTATCTAATGTTTCAGTCTTTCAAAAGCACAATTTGAATAAATATTTAAATTAATTTGTATTCAAAGGTTGTATAAACAGAATATTTAACAATATTGGTTGCATTTTCCTAGTGGAAAAACAAAAACTTCTTAAGCAAATTTTACCACTTTTTTTTAAAATCACAAACAGACATACAGAATTTATTGCTTAATCTGTGTGCTGTATATAATTTGATTCTGGAATAGTCAATAAAGTATCAGGTGGACTCTATCAACCTTTATAGATATGTTTTTCTACACCACATCAAATACGAATTTCACAAAATATTTAAAGAACAGTCTGCCAATTTTGCAACTTATTCCATTAATAAAAAGTTGTTTTGATCTTTTTTTTCTGTTCGGTACATGCATAGTTTATTCGGTATCATGTAATATTTGGTCTATGTTAATAGTACCATAGAAAATGGAGTCACAACCAAACAAACTCTACTTAGAACACAAAAATAACTATTTTTAAATCTAAGATTAAACCTCGAAACAAAAGGATGCAAAACTGAGCGACCTATTAACCATTGAAAAATATCACACTTGAACTTTAATGTTTCATATTACTTAAAAGAATAGTTCGACCATCCTCACCTCAAAATAGGTATCGCCATATTCCGAAACGACGTACTCTGATTTGGGCTTGTTCTGACAGAATACAATATACATATTCAATCTCCTCTCATAGCGTCGGAACAGACTACCTAGTCTCCAAGGTTCATCAATGCATTTCTCTAACTCTCCCAGAAAAAAACTGAAAGAATGGATTTCTGATAAATATTTTTAGAAGATATCTTTAGTCTTAATCAACTATAACACAGTTTTAGTTGAACAAACTCAAATGTTAGTTATTCTCTCTTCATCTTGTTCAATATATTTTTTAATATACTTAACATGTAACTTAGAAATATGCATTTCCTAGATGCAGAGACGTATTTAGGATTTCGGCGCCCCTAGGCACAAGGTTAGGTTGATACTTTTGCTCCCCCCCCTCCGTGCCACAACTTGCACCAAGCATCACCATCACAACAACAGACAAACACGGTCGTTATCATTCAAAATCAACACAACGTTTATTTTCCAACACAATAAAAAATGAAACATCAAAATCAATTATCACTAAATATTATTCTGCGGTTGAATATACAGGCTTTCTCCTGGCCTTCTGTTCCGAAAACATGTTTATTGCATCGTCATAGTTTATTCTACAAACAATATCACTTTCAATGGCGAGGAGTGACAGGGCATTTAGTTTATCTTCTGCCATTCTTGATCTCAAGTAATTTTTCACACGTTTGAGAGCCGAGAAAGATCTCTCTGATGTACAATTAGTTGCTGGAATGCACAGAAACATGCGCATAGCAATATCCAGGTTTGGATATACAGTTTGAAGTCTTTTAGCTCGCAGATTTCTGTATACTGCTAACGCAGAAGAGTCATCATTTTGCACTTTCATACTCACAAGATGTGCGCGGATATGTAGACATTCATCTACGAAGCTTACTTCAAAATCGTTGGGGTAGAGTTTAAACAGTGTTCCAGCTTGACTGATGACATCAGTGGGTTCAAGATTTGTTATCTTGAACAAATATCCAAACCTTGCGTGGATTTCTACATAAGCGGTTTGTCTTCGCTGTAGTTCTGAGCAAAGTCTGTCAATGATCACATTGAAAACATTTACTCTAAATGCCTCTCTGCCTTCTTCCACTGCCTGGGTGTCACCATCTGAAAATTTTTGCTTCCTTTTTCGCTTAATTTCGTACGTCTTCATGCTGGACTTCAACATCGCCTTGTCTTCAAAATGATCGAACAGTTCTCTTGAATCTTTCACAAACTGCAGCAAGGAAGCATAAAGCTCGACTACAAGTCCGACGTCCATATCAGCACTTTGCAACTTTTTACTGGCAGCATTGAATCTTTCCAGTATCGTTCCCCAAACTGTGGACAAAATAGCTGTTTCTAGCGTTCCTAATTTGGAAAGAAGTCCAGCGGCCTTATTCCTAGCGGCTAGTTTTTCCATAGCATTTCCCTCCATGGTGGTTAGGGCATCAAACACTTGTTGCCAGTTTCTGTTAAGGCTTTGACAAGCATCTTCACGAGCGGACCACCGAGTGTCACTGAGTTTCTTCAAAGAAAGACTTTCTTTATTTGCGGACAGGTGTTTTTGTAGAATTTTTCAACGATGGGTTGAAGCATTGAAGAAAACATAGAGACTTTGTAAGAGTTTGAAGAATGAACATGTTTCTCTGCAACATTCAGCAGCACACGTTCCTACAAGATTTAATGAATGTGCTGAACATGGGATATCCACAGCTAAAGGATTTTTCTCCATGATACGAGCCTGGAGACCACTGTACTGACCAGACATGTTGCTGGCGTTGTCGTAAGACTGTCCACGACATTCAGAAATGTCAAGCTCATATGACTGAAGCAGGCTAAGTACAACTTCTGCCAGCTGTTCAGCTTTGTGGTCCGGATTGGGTATAAAAGTCAGGAAACGTTCCATAGGTGAACCATCACTGTTCACGTACCTGATGATGAATGCCAACTTGTCAACATGGGATATATCTGGCGTCGAGTCCACGCTGATTGAGAAATATTTTGTAGTTTTGACGTCCTTTAAAATGTTCTTTAGAACAAGGTCTGCCATAAGCTGGATGAATTCGTCGCAAGTACTGAAAGACAGGGTAAGACGTGGATCCCTTGCCAGCATTGCCATATCGGTGAATGTGATCAGCGAGGAAGGGGTCAAACTCCGCAACTAGTTCTAACGACATCATAACGTTGCCGTTGTGTACTGAGCCAAACTTATCATCCCGACCTCTGAACGAAAGCCCACGTGAAGCCAATCTTTTCGCTACAGCTACCACACGAGTGAGTACACTTCTCCAGTATTTGATTTCGTCGTGTGGCCATCTGGAGATCTACACGTCCCAACATGTTGCCCCTTGCTACTAGAGATAAAACTGAAGACCGATGCTCAGGAGAGTTTTCATGCTCATTCAGCTGGACAGTAGCATTTTTCCAGTCATCAAAGCCTTCGTCAGCCAGTTTGAATTTTTTTCCAAAATCAAATAAACGACAAGGAGCACAAAACAGTCTACCTTTGCTCTCTGAATAAACCAAATATGTCCGCTTACTTTTTCGCCATTTTGCAGTTTTCTTTCAAACATGCATTTGGTTACAGATCTGATTTTCTCCCCGTCCTTTTTCACAGAGTTCTTGAAATCCGAGTCATCGTTTTGAAGGATGGCATGTGTGGCAATATAATCTTTTGTGTAATCATCTATTATCCACTCTGCTGGATCTGAACTGACTTTGTCTGAAAAACTTGCTGGAACCATTGACGTTTCAGGCACGCAACCGGCAGATCTTACTAGGCCTGCTGCTGATGACGTCACTTGTTCAAGCTGCAGTTCGATATGTTCGGGTCGTTCAGATTGTTCAAAACTGCTACTGCTAGGCCCGTCATGTGTATTCCCTCCATCGCTGTTGGTTTGAACATCATTGCTAGTAGGCTCTTCTTGCCTTTGTTTAGCAAAAAAGGCCTCCATCGTCGGTGTCTTATCCAAAACATCACGTGTGTTTTCATTTTTTAATTTTGCTATCTTCCTACAAGCTGCTCCACTCAATTTTTGCGTATGTTACTCATGACGATATCACTAGAATCCACTGATCGTATATTGAGTATTGACAGTGAATTTGTTACTTTCACATCTCAGATCATCAGGATCTGAGTCATTTTCGTGGGATCGAGCTATTTATGGCAGCCGCGCAAACCTCACAGAGATCCGTGAGCCGTTTGACCCCCAGTGACCCTCGCCCTCACAAGAATTGTGCTTCTTGTGGAGGTTTGGACACTGACAACACGATATAACTTACAGTAAGATATTGGGTGACGGAGGAATAAGTAAAAGCATAACGAACTCTACATTTTAACACCAATATCGCTTACCACGTTATTATCTATATTGTCGATTATATTGTAAATATGTTGGTGAACCATATATTCGTCCGGCAGATAATGAGTCTTATGGTAGTTGGTAAAACAATTATCGACTTGCAACCATAAGTCCATAACAAAATATACACGAAAAAGGGGAGCTTCTGCACTACTGATTTATATTACTGCCGATGTATCCATGTTAACGGGTGCTGGGCTACTGACAATCAAATTATAAATTCTAACACACTTTACTATTTCAAATTCTATACTACCAGTAAAAAATACCTGTATCGCCCAAAACTGTCCAGACCCCGTGCGGTACAACCGCGTCCCCTGGGAGTCAACTTCATTGATAGAGCGCGGCCTGGAAAAACGATTATGCGTGACACCCGCAGCCGATTCCGCCAACGCTCACCTTCTCCAGTGACTGTGCGCCTTTCTGTTCTGGTATTCTGGAGTCTGCCACTACCCCTTCTTTATTCTAACAAATGCCTATAATTGCTAGGGAATTTGAAGGAACTATTCTGTAAGGACTACATTGGAATCTAGACAAGCGCATATTCAATCAGTCAATTCAAAATAATCAATTAAGCTAAACTGTGAATGATGAGGAAGAATATTTCAAAATATATTTTTCCAGATAATAGCCTGAAGCAACCGAAAATCCGAATTTTCGTATACGCAATTTCACAAAACAAAATACGTTATTAGGCGATGATAAAATATTTTTTGTGTAGGCGTAGCACACTGAGTAGCAGGTAATTCACTGTTTGGTGTGTCAACATGAGTAAAAAACATGTTGGGGGTTTTGAAAAACACAAATAAATAACTGAGGTGAGGGCGGATGGGTTGATGATGTGGGGGGGCCAGGCGTATTAGGTGGGACTCAGGGAGGGAAGGTTAGAAATCTTTTAAACTTGAAGCGACCGACCCGACGGTGTGGTGGAATAGTGAGTGTGTGTGTGTGGGGGGGGGTCCAGATTCAAGAGGTTATTGGGGCTGCACAAATGGCAGGGGGAATTAATAACCAGGGACTACATTTGAATATGGTGTCCATTCTTTTTCTCTTTTTTTGGGTCAAAATTTGCCGCCCCAGGCACGTGCCTCGTGTGCCTATGCGTTAATACATCCCTGCCTAGATGAGTTTATCATGTCAAGAAGGTTAGAAAAGAATTACAACTTTACTGTTTTGTTTAAAGAAACACACTTCAGAACCTGCAAGTTTCATTTACCACAATTAATTATTTCATATCCAAATATCTAATTATGCATGACAGTTTAATAAACATCTAATGAAACATTCTAATCTGACAAACAGCTTAAAAGACAAATTTCCAGGGTCTTGGATAAAGACTTTCTATCTGTGCCATTCAGAGATCAATACTTACTCTCTGTGCCATTCTGAGATCAGTACTTTCTATCTGTGCCATTTAGAGATCAGTACTTACTCTCTGTGCCATTCAGAGATCAGTACTTACTCTCTGCGCCATTCTGAGATCAGTACTTACTCTCTGTGCCATTCTGAGATCAGTACTTACTCTCTGTGCCATTCATAAATTGCTTCAATATTGCCAAATACTATTTTGTCTCGACCGTTTTTCAAGTCTTCAGGCATCGGAACTTCGCCAGATTTCATCAGTGCTATATACCCCTATCGATAAAAGACATATTTAATTACATCGACAGATTTCTTGAATGTTATGTAATCGTCTGGATAAAAAAAAACATCGATTGAACTATGAAATATTAACAGTAGAAAGTTTTCAAGAAATCCTCTTTAATGATAATAATTTGATTGAGTAATAATAAAAATAATAATGCTTAATAGCTTTCTCTAAGTTGTTCTTTCATTCTAAAAATGGCGCGAAATAACTTAACTTCGAAACCACAAAACAGTGTCTAAGCGGTAAATCTGCATGCTTAGGATACTAAAAACTGGTGGTCAAAGCACAGCCAGCTCTTTGTGTAGCTTTGAAATTAATAACAATAAAACCACAAAATACTCCCCACACTTCAAACTGTGGGTGCATTATAAGCGTGGCAGTCGATCATTTAGTGTACGTTGTAGAATACTTCCTACTGGTCAATAGTTCACGATTAGTTTATGACGGCCGTTGATAGCCTTAGTAGGTGAAATATAAACCTAACAGAACATTTCAGTGCCTGTAAAACCCTATTATAGAAGGACTTATCAGTATCTCCAAGTCTCGTCATCTCTTGTACTGTACTTTGACAGAAGAGAAAGGTAAGCCTTAAATAAAATGTATATAATTCATACGATAACATAATAAACATTATCAATCACCATTCTGCGTAAAAAAATAAAATGAAACAATCGAACTGTTAGCCCGTAATTATAATTTATCCTTGTCTTACAACTATGTGGCAAACAATGCCTGAATGTGTAAGAATATTATTAGACATTCAAACCTTGTGGTCTGACTTGTAACCAGAGGCAGTAGGCAAAAGGCTGTCACTCTGAATCTATGCTTATGATCTGCCCTCTAATTGGCTTGTCTGAATGTGTTAGATCTCATTTCACCAACTAAGACCTCGTTAAATCGGTTAAAAATATTGTTTGCTTTTGTTGCTTTTGAATTTCGTGCGTAACTACTCAAGGCTTGTTTTCACAAGCAATGTCTAAGTCTGTAGAAACAGACAACAGGGAAGGCAGATACCCCCTACTCTCGGGCCAGTCTTTACCAATGAAAAATGGGAGTCACCATCGTACTCATGGTTGAAAGGTGAACACGTTGAATGACAATTCGACCGCAGGTTGCACGTCAAGGCCCTAACCACTAAGCCACGCCAACCATTACATAAATACTGAATCAGAGCGTTAAGACAGTTGTTTTGATAGACTAGGAATAATTGTTTGTTTATCGTTTACAAACGCACAACTCCTAGTTATGTTAAAACTAGAACAGATGTGTGTGTGTGGGTGGTTTGGTGATCAAAATAAGTTACGATAAAATGTATATGTTGTTTGAGAATAAATAAAATTACATTGACCTAATCAGAGGACTAACGTTTTCAAATGTGTAACGACTCCATATAAATTTACCAAGTATAAAAGTATATTAAACCCACAAACACGCTGAAACAGTAACTATAAAACGTCATATAGAGTTCCGGTTACTCTTGAAATCAAAATATATAAAAGTTGGAACCCAATTTTGTGGCAAAAGAAATACAGTTTATATAAAATCATTTTTAAAAAAATTGTTTCATTTTGAGGTTCATATTCAAACGTATACTTCCAGAAATACCAGTATTTATAAAAACAATATATATTGGCAAACAAATGAAATCATAATTACAAACCTCCACTATACTTCCAACATCATTTACGTAATCTTTCTCTGTGTCCACAAGTTCTTGAATGGCAAACCTGATTAAAGGAGACAAAAGTATTTACTGTTCTTTGTTTATATATATCATTTTTTCCCGTCATGCAATTTGCATGATGGCCGCTGTCATATGCGGTAAATTTTTGCTCACGTAAACGTCATTTCCTGTGTTTTACCTAATCCTGATGGTCTAGAATTTTTCACAAAAACTTTTCCTTAAAAATTTTAAAATTTATTATAAACAAATAAATTTGTTTACTTGTGTTCTATTTAGAGTAAATAAAAATATATACATAAAAATAGATCGGGACCAAGTGATCATAATTCGATGGATTTGTTTTAAAATATTAGCTTAAGAGTTCTAGGCCTAGGAGAATTTTCAGTATAATTAGTCAGTATATCAACTGGGCGGAGTTAAACATCTAGAGATTAATGTTCTCAGTACTAACCAGAATTAAGCATCATAATAGGAGAGTTCAATAGACCTTCTTACATTAGAGCGTTTCTAAATGTCATAAGGTTTCATATGATATATTTAGGTTTATGTCTCCCAATAGCGTTATCACACCTTAACACTGGGTACGAAGGCTCACAAGAAATCTTTACATTATTTCAGTTTAATGTGAAATGTTCAAGTTATAAGAAATTATTATTAATAGGGACAAGTTTTGAAGCTATATGTATTTATTTATCCTTTATTTTGATGTACAATTGCTTATGTTTAATGTTTTTTGCATCATAAAGTTAAAGACTTATTAGCATGACACATTAAAAACCTAAACTTACACTTTTTCACAATACATTGTAGTAAAAATCCTTCCCTTCTTAACAGTAGCTAATTAGACTGTTTTAATAACTCCTGAAATTATGTTTTCCATGTAACAATGATTCACATATGAAAGAATTAAATAACAATATCCGTTTAAAAATGGTCAAACAGACTGACACGAAAAGTTGTTCAAAATAAACTTTTCTTTTCGAGATAGTTACCACTTGAGCCCGCAACAAGTACTGACTCCTCCTATCTTTCTGGCCCCCACTGGCACAGTAGTGTCTCTGGACTTATACTGCTAGAAACCGAGTTTAGAAAAATATATATGTAAAACGGAGGAAAATTTTTTTGTAGAGGAGCGAACAACGTTTCGACCTTTTTCGGGTTTAGATACCAGGGATGGGCAGGGTACAGAGAGCCCTTTTTATAGTTTTAAAGTTAACTAGAAATAAACACAGACCTTCTCTGTTCAATAGTTTTCTCACGGACGAGGTTTGGTTCGTCACAGTCAAGGGACGACTGGAAAGTAAGTGTTCTGTACTGAGAGTAGCCACTGTTGTCACTGGACCAATGGACATCTGAATCTTCGACCGAAGGATCGTTTTGGTCTGTAGTTCTAAAGGATCTCCCAGAAGATGTCGGTTGGAGCTGACATTTCTCTGAGCTGTCAACATGATTTTCCTGCCAACAGAATCCAATTCAATCCATAAGAAAACAATAAACCAACACCACATTCAAAAATAAAAAAATCCGCCGACTGAAAATCATTAACTTAATATGGATTGGTATTCAGGCTTAACTCAGGATTTATCACTAACTAAGTGAAGATATACCGTTTTGTCACTATCGATATCACTGCCTTGTTGGTCTCTATATTAATACCCTTAACAAAGTAATACTCTGATTAAACATTCCCCGCAACGCTGATAATTGAAAAGGAATATAAGCTCATAACACAAATTTCCTCTTTAATGTTATTCTATAATGTTTTTATACCTGTTTAAGTCTGCGAACTCTAAGATATCTCAAGTACCTATAAGCTGATAGACATGCTTAAAGAAGTTAAATTTTGGCATGAAAAATCTATATATTTTTTAAAATTCGAATTAATAATAAACAGAATTATCACGGGTTAGCAATATTATAATAATGTCCAAATTCTAATGTTATTCACTCTAATTAGAACCATCAAGAGAAATACTAAAAGCATATCAGAAAATTTAGTCAGTCCTGAAACTAATTATAATTATCAATGTTGCCTCTGTCTTGTTGCAGCCGCCAGTTGATACAAGAAAATAATAATAATAAAAAATATAATCTTTACTCATATATAAACATAGAAATATAGATTATGATAAATATTTTGTAGAAGGTTTGAAAATATACACAATATACACACAAACATATGTATGTTAAATCATATTTTAGAGAAATAGCAACAGTAATTAACACTTATGGAATTTTCAAACCTTCTACAAAACATTTATCATAATCTATATTTCTATGTTTATATAAGAGTAATATATGTTAAATCATATTTAACATACACACAAACATATGTATGTCTGAGCGAAATGTACCCAGTCTTGAACTTTTCGTTAGATATACTTGCTGGTTAATTATTGTTGTAAAAGCATTTGACACTCAAATATTTTGATATCCAATTAGTTAGTTTTTACAACAGCAAAAAGTTCAATAGATTATAAAACACACTTAAAAATGTTGTATAAAAATGTGAACTGTTTCCTTCTTTTAGGTTTTTCATTCGTATTTCTTATATCTTTTCCATCTACTGAAACCCATTAAATTAACTTGCGACCGTTTGTGATGTTATTATATAACATTATATTATATCATTGAAATCAGAATAATTACCGAAAGTGTAAAATAACTCTAATCTGACAAATATTAATATATTAATGTAATGTTAGATACGCTAATTAATGGAAGCTGTTTGAAAATGCTTTTCAAGTATAACGACTTAGGAACGTTTAGAATGAAACAGTTTTATACTATGCTCTAAATGAACACAGACAATCCCAAAAATGACACTTGTAATTAATACGTACTACGTATTACGACTTGTCTCGATCTGTTGAATGTATTAATTAACTTTTAGTCGCAAGTGATTGATTATAAATTACTAGGTAAACATTAAGTTCGAACTAATTTCATAGATTTTCTTTGTTTGAAAGGAAAGCCACATTGGGCTATTTACTGTGTTTAACGCAGGGGATCAAACCTTGGATTTTAGCGTTGTAACTAAGTAAATTTAACTCCAATCCAATGGTCGGTAACTAGTAATGAATTTGAATGTTGGTAACCACAGTACGACAGGTTAATTACAGGGTAAAATTGGGTTATATTGAAAAGACACCGAATAAGCAAATTAGAAAGTCACGTAACAGGCACAGCTAATATAAAGTAGCGTTGAGGTTGAATATATCAGAGATACATTTTCTACTGTTCATAATGGTGTTATGACATCAAATAATTAATTTTTTAAAATATCCTTTTCCGACACAAAACATTCATACTCTCAATTCATACAACTGTGTCCATAACAAGGATATAGGATTTTAAAGACAGTGATATCTGTTGTTCTTAATGAAATTAATAAACAAACAAATATAAATCAACAAAGGGTACCAGAATATCTAAAAATACCTTTAACAAGTCGTGCTATGCTAAGTCTGACGTCTAGTAAAAAGTGAGAGTCTATTAACACAAAGGCCATTGACTACAGTCCTTAACGTTCCCTAGGCAAGTGTACATAACACAGTTAAGAAGGGTTTTCGTCTATAAACAAAGACAACATGATATACGCTTATCAAGTTAAGGATTCTAAAAATACTTCTCTTTCAGAAGGAGCTTGAGAATGATATGGGTATTTGTGATATTCTAGATACCAGTCGAGTTACCAGATATAGCAAGTATGGATTTAGACGGTTGATGGACTATTAAAAAACCCTTCTTTAAGATGCAGTTTGTTTTGGACTTGACAACCTAACGACGGAGCCTTTTGCAACAACTTCTATATTGCAGGGCTATTGTCAAGATGCACAGTCATCAAACAGAGCATGACAGGACGTGACGACGTGGAGAGAATTTTAAAATAAACCCACTTAATTTCGTTGTTTCAAGTGTTTGGGAAATATAGTGTGGTAAACTTGCTGAACTTGAAACCCTAACAATAAGAACTGATAAACAGTTCAGTAGCACCAAAACATTTCAAACAGTAGAATAAAACTGAATTACTTTTGAACCGGTCGGATATCCAGAAAAACGGTAACTGTTCTCACACTAAAACACTGTAGCATCGGTTACATGACTAATTCATAATATCAAATACACCAAAATAAAGTCGCACCCCAGTTTTATGGTGGTGTACATTCACAGCGTCTTAAAATAATGCATAAATGAATGCCCTTTAAAAAAGGCCCCGGCATGGCCAGGTGGGTTAAGGCTTTTGACTCGTACGTGACTGTGAATCCCACTGTTCACTGGTAAAAGAGTAGCCCAAGAGTTGGCGGTGGGTGGTGATGACTAGCTGCCTTCCTTTTAGTCTTACAGTGCTAAATTAGGAACGGCTAATGCAGATAGCCCTCGAGTAGCTTTGTGCGAAATTAAAAAAAAACTCTTTAAAGAAACCAAAAGAAGTAAAAATGAAAGCAGTTTTCCACTCTGTGACAGAACGTTCCACAGAACAATTCTGTTCATTTTGTTGTTCCTTTATTTTTGTCGATGAAACATAAAATGTTATTCAATTCTTAATATACGTAGATTAAATGGGGTATTTAACCCCCCCCCCCAAATATTGTGTGGTCTCATTCTTGTATGCATGTGTATTTGTGCTACATAATTCGAAACGTTTCAAGTATATAGCAAACTTCAGGAAAATTTTATTTTATTTGAAAATGACGTTTCGGCTTATGAGTTCGAATGATTTGACTGCAGTGAATAAAAAAGTTTTTTTTTCTTAAATTTACTGTCGTCTTTACTTCACACAATTCTGACTTCGTTTTTCTACACGTATTTACGGTACTTTGTTGTTGTTGTTGTTTTGAACTAAGCACAAAGCTACACAATCGCCTATCTGTGCTCTGCCAGCCACGAGTATTGAAACCCGGATTTTAGCGTGTAAGTCCGCAGACATACCGCTGAGCCACTGGGGAGCTCTACGGTACATAATAACAAATATGTTTTGTTTTGTTTTTTGGAATTTCGCACAAAGCTACTCGAGGGCTATCTGTGCTAGCCGTCCCTAATTTAGCAGTGTAAGACTAGAGGGAAGGCAGCTAGTCATCACCACCCACCGCCAACTATTGGGCTACTCTTTTACCAACGAATAGTGGGATTGACCGTAACATTATACACCCCCACGGCTGGGAGGGTGAGCATGTTTAGCGCGACGCGGGCGCGAACCCGCGACCCTCGGATTACGAGTGCACGCCTTAACCCGCTCGGCCATGCCGGGCCGTTAATAACAAATAACTGTTTAATTTGATTTTGATAGAATTTGTTACAAAGAAATAACTTATGAACGTTTGGCTTCCTTTTTATTTTGCGCAGAGCAACACGAGGGCTATCTGCGCTAGCCGTCCCTAATTTAACAGTGTAAGTCTAGAGGAAGGCAATTAGTCATCACCACCCACCGCCAACTCTTGGACTACTCTTTTACCAACGAATAGTGGGATTGGCCGTAATATTATAACGCTCCCACTGCTTAAAGGGCGAGCATGTTGGGTGTAACGGGGTTTCGAATCCGAGATTCCTCACACTACGAGTCGAGTACCTTAACCACCTGGCCACACCAGGGGCTGCATATATTGTGAGTCGGGGGTTCCATTATTTTAATCCTTTTCAAGTTAATTGTTGTCCAGTGGAATAGTAGTAAGTTACGAACTTAAAACGGGGTTCGATTCACTGTGATGGGCACATAAGACAGCTCAATGTACCCTTGCTTTAAAGTAAGCAAGCAAACAAACTAGTTGTTTACCGTGTGTTGTAATCTTCTAAAACACAGCATTTGAAAAACACTGGTTATATATCGTAAGTTGTAACATTGTACAACACAACATTTCAAATAAACTAGTTATGCATCGTACGTTGTCAAATTGCATAACACATTTCCCCGATATAGAAACACCACATCCACAACAGAGAAATGCTGGTGGACAGCCTTTGTGGTTTTTGTTATTTCAAAATATCTGATTTGACCACATTACCTTTTCGTCAAGTGTTTCTGGAGATGAAAGAGATACTGTTATTGGGGAGAGAGTGTAGCGATCTCCAGCTTTTACCTTCGCCGGAAGTTGTACGTTTTGTCTTTCTTCGCCGCTAGGTGAATCTCCTAAGTCTAGAGATCGTGACTTTTTAGGGAAACGTGACTTCACTGGGGAATATTTCTGTAAATAAAAAGTGTCATACTTTCGTTAAAATAGTATTTATATTTTCAAGTAAACAAAGACATGTTTGTATAACCACTCCATCTCGTCTTCTCTACTAAGAGTACTTTATGTCTTCAGCTATTTCGACGTGGCCCGGCATGGCCAGGTGGGTTAAGGTGGATTACGACTTGTAATCCGCATCCCCGTCGCGCCAAACATGCTCGCCCGTTTTAGCCATGGGGGCGTTATTATGTGACGGTCAATCCCACTATTCGTTGGTAAAAGAGTAGCCCAAGAGTTGGCGGCAGGTGATGATGAATACTGCCGTTCCTCTAGTCTTACACTGCTAGATTAGGGACGGCTAGCGCAGATAGCCCTCAAGTTGCTTTGAGCGAAATTGAAAACAAACAAGCAAACAAAGCTATTTCGACAGATATGTGCACTACGCATCCTTAACATTAAATATCAGAGAGACAGCAAGTTAGTTAATTCTGTCCACGCCTAATCCTTGAGCGAACCATTAATAAAGAAAAGTGAGATTGACCATTTACATTATAACACCTTTAAAGCACGAAGGATGAGAATGTTCGGTGGTGAGAATAGAATTCACGAACTACAGATCACGAGTCAATCGCCCTAACCACAACTCCTTGCTAAGCATTACATTCCTCCCTTAAATAAACAATAGGAAATTAATAGTAAGTTTAACAATAATTAGGGAACAGTTTTAATGAAGTTACGTGTGTAATTATTTTTAAACTTAATCTTTCACAGTGAAATTATACCAAAAGAAACTTTGAAAGTCATTTACAAAAAATACTCGTTAACGCGAACATAATTAAGATGATCGCTGAAAAATTTTACAAAAACTTACATGAAATCAGTGCTTCGTGCGCGTGAGTGTGTGCATGAGATGAACGGCCAAATCAAAGACCTCTTTTGGGGTTACCTGCCGTCACAGAAACTGTGTTTGGCTCTTTGAACCCGTAACGAGAGTGACTTTAACCCCTTCCACTTACCGTCAGCTCAGAGACAGGTCTGAGAACTTATAACTCTAAAAACAGGTTTCAATACCCGTTGTGCAGGAAACACAGATTACCTATTGTGCAATTTTGTGCTTAACAATGAACATAAACGGTTAACCATATAACGTACCTAAGGCCTGGCACGTCTTTGTGGTTAAGGCTCTCGAGTCTCGGATTCGAATCTCGACAATAGAACCGTCAAATGCCACTTTCGTTGGTAGAGAGAAGCTCAAAAGTTAGCGGTAGGTATTGTTGATTAGTTTAACACTTCTAACTCGAAGGCATCAAGTAAAGGTACGTTGTCATAGCTCAAAGTACAGACAGTGTACGGCGGTATCATGAAGCGACCCGAGATTTAATCGCTTGTCCACTCCTGACCTAAGTACTACATATATACATATTATATATACTTTAGAAATAAGCTAGGTTTCTTTTCTCTTTCTACCTGCAACGTATTGCATCTGTTGAAATTAAACAGGACACTATTTTCAGTTTCAAACATAGATGTTAATTATCCTTTTAAATATCTTAAGCGTGAAGCTCGTACCTCATTAATATGTCAGTATTAATAGCCTATTTACGTAACTTTATCGTAAAGACACATACCTCAGCTGAAGCACCGGTTTCATGGTGGCCACCTGGCGATGAAGACTTGTTCCCCATGTCGATCTCCGCTGTCGGTGACTGGAAGAAAAACCTAAAACATTGAGTTTTCATTTCACTTTCTCTCTGGTGGTTTATTACTTCAGAACTTGTCTCTAGATAAAGCAGAAAACATAGGCGATTTAATTCAAAGATTCGATTGACAGCCATGTGTTCGGCCTGGCATGGCCAAACGCGTAAGGCGTGCGACTCTTAATCCGAGGGTCGCGCTAAATATGCTTGCCCTCCCAGCCGTGGGGGTGTATAATGTCACGGTCAATCCCACTATTCGTTGGTAAAAGAGTAGCCCAAGAGTTGGCGGTGGGTGGTGATGACTAGCTGCCTTCCTTTTAGTCTTACAGTGCTAAATTAGGGACGGCTAGCACAGATAGCCCTCGAGTAGCTTTGTGCGAAATTCCAAAACAAACAAACAAAACAACCCATGTGTTCACGCTAACCTGTGTATAAACAGTTAACTCATAAGACAGAGCAGTTCATAGCAAGTGAGCCACATCGCTGGCATTATAGTTGAAGTTATGGAAGTTTTCGTAACATGCGTGCAAGAACGATGTAAATCGGGTCCGTGTAACAAGAATACATGAAAAATTATTTGTAATTTTTACATACGTATATCTATTTGTTTTTTGGAACGGGGGCGCTAGGATATCAGGTCTTTACTATCAATAACGTGGAATCAAAAATAATAAATATTTTTTTATCCCTAACGTACATAAGACATACTATAAAATAATCTTCACTCTTGGGGTGCATTATAAACGTGACAGTCAATCTCCCAGATTTTAATTATATACAAGTTAAGTGGCAAAGGAAATCTCATTATAAATATTATTCTTTGTTTTTGTTTTTTCACACACACAAACTAATTCATCTTAACTTTCGATCAAAGCTAGCTGTGTAGTTATTTGTTTGTTTTTGAATTTCGTGCAAAGCTACACAAGGGCTATCTGCGCTAGTCGTCCCTAATTTAGCAATGTAAGACTAGAGGGAAAACAGTTAGTCCTCACCACCCACCGCTAACTCTTGGGCTACTCTTTTTCCAATAGATATGGGGATCGACTACCACTTTATAACTCTCCCAAGGCTGAAAGGACAAACATATTTGGTGTGACGGAAATTCGAACCCACAGCCCTCAGAATGTGGGTCAATCGTCTCAAAACGTGCGTCCGTGGGTCTAAGTCTTATCACATTTTAAGTTGAATCTGCATATTACATGATATTAAGTAATTTGATGCTAATGTCCGATCTAAAGAACTGAGAAAAAATACGACCATTCGTAAGTTACACAGGAAAAACTACTAGCGAGATTAATCACAGAATTTACGATATTTAACTTTTAGTGTTGGTGACTTATAATCCTCTAAATTTTTTGAAACGTGTTTACATACTAGATGGAGTCCAAATAGATACCCCGTCTAATCTCCGCTTCTTGGTGATTTCAAGGTTTAAAAACGGGTTTAGCGACAAGTAGTGTCTACAACTAAAAGGCGCCCTAGTTTTGTTACAGTGTCCACAGATATAAAAGGTCTCAGTTTAACGATAAGTAGTTGTGCTGATTAGCTGTAAGAAATTCTGTTTAGCAATAATTAGTGTCTTAATATTTGTTTTGTTTTTCCATCAAATAAAGCCTTAAGATTACGGACTTGGAAAGCTAATATCCATAGTTTGATTCCCTACGTTAGAAACAGCATATAGCCCAACATGGCTTTGCCCTAAAAAACAAACAAGTAGGCATCAAGCAATCGACAATTAAAGTACAAAGTTTTACCAGAATAATTTCACTGATAATAGATTGATTTTTCAGGAACGAGAGGGAATCCTGAACAGGCACGTCTGTAATTAGCTCTTTAATCGGTCAAGAGATGGGGCTACGAGTTCCTCTCTTCGATTGTAGTTAAGCACGAAGTTATACAATGGGCCGTCTGTGCTGTGCGCACCAAGAGTTTCGAAACCTTGTTTTTAGCGTTGTAAATCTGCAGAGCTAAAAGTGTGTAATTAAAACTAGAGGGAATCCTTATTAGACGCAGCTGTAATTAAATCTCAAATCTCTTAAACCTTGTTTGGTTTTATTTTACTGAGTATGAAGAAACCAGAAGGAGCGAAGATAGTAAGATACTTGTGTGAAGAAGTTAAAAATTTTAAAAATTATGTTTAAATATTATTCGACCAAATTCTGAGCAGATTTTAAAAATAGAGGAGGAGATTTTTTTCTGTGTGTCTTTACATTTCAATACAAACTAACTTTAATGTTGGTAACACGTCATGCAAAAAAAACTAATGACGATTTGTTGGTATTTCTGTTAATGAACGGTAAAGATTTAGGCTTAATTTTGAACACAAGGAAAAATTTACCAATGAAAATAAGGCTTTTGTGCCATTCACTGAAATCTGTATTTGTCTATCCATGAAACTATCCTCTAATGTTTAAATAAACAGTTTATTGTTGTTTCAAAGTTAAGCACAAAGCTACACAATATGCTATCTGTTTTCTGTCCACGACTGGTATTGACATTCGCATACCTGCGCTGAAAGTCCACAGACGTACTGCACATAATTAACATTTATGTTTGAAATGGAAAGTAGTGTCACGTTTAATTCCAACAGATGCAATACGATGCAAATAAAAAGAGAAAATAAGCCTAGCTTATTTCTAAAGTTTGTTAGATGATAATATGTATTTATATGGTATTCAGGTCAGTAGTTGGGACAAAACAAATTGTATTTTGTATATGTAGCAAAGTTACTAAAGATATCTGCCAGTTGCAGCACCCTACCTCCCACAAGGTATGTTAAGGGATTAACTGTAACTCTTATAACGCAACAACGGCTTTAAAGACATCACACAGTACACCAATTCCGAGATCCAGGTCCCCCGGTGGTACATTGGTAAGTCTACAGACTTATAATGTTAAAATCAGGGGTTCGATTTCTCTTGGTGGACTCATCTGATAGCCTGATGTGGCTCTCCTAAAACAAAACTCACACACATATTCCGAGATTCAGAGTTTCATCACAAGGTCGCGCCACTTGTATAAAAAAGTCGCTGTTTTTGTTTGTATGTATCAACTAGAGAATGTTTTGATATTGTTTAGTGGTCTTCAGTCATTACTAAATTATTGTCAGAATAAAAGCACCCGATCCGAGACCTGATTCATATTAAACGCGTAATCCGAGGGTCGCACCAAACATGTTCGCCCTTTCAGCCGTGGGGGCGTTATACTGTGACGGTCAATCCCACTATTCGTTGGTAAAAGCATAGCCCAAGAGTTAGCGGTGGGTGGTGATCACTAGCTGCCTTCCCTCTAGTCTTACACTGCTAAATTAGGGACGGCTATCGCAGATAGCCCTCGAGTAGCTTTGCGCGAAATTCAGAAAAACAACAAAAATAAGCACATTAAACGTTCATAATACAAGTGTGTTATATCCGTAATAACACAATTTTTTATAGAAATAAGTACAGATCCATCAACCAGGCGAAAGGTGAATAAAAATGTTTTTGATGGAGTGTGTTAAAGGTGAATTTTACCGAAAAAAGAAAACTTTGCAGTCAAAAGAACTACTCATACTGTTCAATTTTGAAGGTTCACATTTTTTATAGAAAATATATGCTAATAAATGAAACATAGAACTTGGTGCAGAAAGAGCCCTTTCCTAGCGGCAATCCTGTCTGGCGTTTATAAATTATTTGTATGACAGACTGGGTTTTATTTGTTTATACTTTGCCAGCTGTGGTAACTAATATTAGGTCCTTTCACAATCATTGTATCGCGTATTTATGACATGAAACAAAATGAATTTCAATTATACATCATAATTCTGTCTATGAAATCAAACTAGATGTTGCAATCTGAATAGTTAATTTATCTTGAAATGTTAAATTTGAAAAATGGAATTCTTCAAACTTTTCCCATATGTAAAAATGATACAAAAACATCTACAGAATAAAAACCAGTTTTAAACTTGGAATATACTCCATTCTGGACAGATTTGTCTGGACTAGAAAATCAAGGTTTCACTGACTTTCAGGTGTCACAAATGCAAAACACGCTCATGAATGTGTATGTCTGGTTACATTCTTCAAAAACTTGTACTTTTTAAATTATTATATTATACTAGTTATTGTTTATCGCTTTATATTGCGTAAATACCTTTAAGTTTGTTCTTTTCGTGATAGCAAGGGGTGGCTTCAGAGGAGTGGAACCTGTACGCTGCAGGCTGAGATTAGTCCTCAACTCTACACGAGGAAAGATGGTGGGGACGATCCTGTCTACAGCCGATGTTTTTTTCAGTCTCAACCTGCCTGGCTTGAAACCCACGGAATCCAAACCAATAGGATCCGACACAAAACATGAGTGTTCAAAGTGATCTTGACAAAACTTTTCATGGTGTGAAGAAGTCCAGTTCTTCCTACTGACCATCCGCACCCAGTGTCGCCAACTGCTGGTTCCTTCTTGCACGGAAACGAAAAGAAGCTTTTGCCCGATGCCGAACCGTTTTTACAACCAATTAGCAACGCAGTAAACCATGTTATCATAAAATAAATATAAAGTAGCAATATCAAGACGCAAATAGTCTTATAAAATATGTAATCCGAAAAAAACACCGATAAATTTACATAAAACACTAGCATTGAAAGGAACACAATGGTCAGCGAGCAACGAAGCGTGTATGGCAACTATTACGCCATAGTTGTAAAACGTCACGGAAACAGCTGAACGACCGAGAGGAATTTAAGTTTGAGGACCAGCATATTTTGTTTCATTTTTTACTCAAAAACTAAGATGTTCAAAAGAATAGCAACCACACAGGAATTATACCGAACCAAAGTACAGTTTCTAAGGCAATTATTAAATTTGTTGAAAATTCACCTTTAAAAGAACACATCCATCATAAATCAACTTCACAAACGATGAGTCGATACTTCATTGGAATTTGACGTTCAAGGTATTTTCAAGGTCGTTAGATCATATTAGGTAAATTGTTAGTGATATTAAAATAGCTGTATACAAGTAAAGGTTTATTAACTATAAGCCCTCACCTACAGTGGCGCATTGGTATCTCTGTGGATTTACAACGCTAGAATTCAGGTTTTGATACCCGTAATGGGTAGAGCACAGTTAATCCATTGTGCAGCTTTATGCTTAATTACAAACAACAACAACAAATCAACTCCACAAATGACGGGGTGGATGACGTTATTAAACTAATATTTTTCACATATTTTTACAGAAGAGTACAACTGGAAAAATAAATCTTAAATATATTTATATAAAAGATAAAAGCAGAGAAAATCATTATTTGTTTCTAGTTAAGCACATAGCTAAACAATGGGTCATCTCTGCTCTGTCAACCACGGGTATCGAGACCCGGTTTCTAGCGTTGTAGGTCCGTTGTGCTACACTGAGATTCACATGGGAAGTGTCGAGTACTTGTGGCTGAGATGTATTTACCATAACACATCAGTCTCAGATTTTAATTTACGTTTTCACATAAAACTATCACAATAATCTACATGTTGAAATAAGTTTCTACAGAATTATCATGATGACCGCGAAGAAGCGACCTCTGGATTCCAGCCTAAACTTACCTAAAAATATTAATTACAATAAAATAATAATTAATTAGTGACGACATTTAGATGAACGTATGGATTACTAAGCCTAAAAATAGGATAATAATATATACTTATCGAATGTATAGTAACCCATAATATTCTCTACAATAATCAATTTAGTCGAGATTAAAAATTCAAACTTTTCTTTTCTCATTATACAATTTTGTTGTCTATGACTACTATATCAGACAATATATCACTGGTACAACGAAGTTATTTACCACTACTAACCTTTAGAATTGTGGAGTTTGATGGCTTTTTTGGGTGAATATTTTTAATAATTCCTGGCTCATGACTTCTACCAACATTGCTGAAAAACAATCGTCTGCAGTGAGAAGAGGAGATTAGTGTAAGGAGTAGAACTTTTATAATTTTAATTACAGTTTTCTAAATGTGAAACCAAAAACTTATTGACACATTAAAAGTATTTCAGTAGTTTTATTTTCGTTCAAGTCTGTTACGTCACTAGAAGAAAACCAGACAACATAGTGTGGCTTAAATACTACCACCTACAGTATCGAATAATACAAACGGACGAAAGTATCGTATATACTTTTCGTTGGTAAAATAATGTATTTCAGTAATTTTGGAAATACCATACGATGAATTTGTTTCGTTGAGAACTGACATCTACTGTTTTTGAATGGGATAAAATCAAAATATGCTCGACAAGCTGCTTCAAAAGACTAGATAAAACGTAGTTTAATAATTTCTACACTAGGTGCCTTTAGTTGTCTAGATTCAGAAAATGCGTGATATTTGTGTAGTATAGCTAATTGTTTGCCCCCCAGTGGCTCAGCGGTATGTCTGCGGACTTACTAGTTAAAATCTGGGTTTCGATACCCGTGGTGGGCATAGCACAGATAGTCCGTTGTGCTTAATTCAAAACAACAACAACAACAACAAGCTAATTGTTCTAATTTCACCGAAATAAATTATAATTATACGTGATTATACGACATTTCATTTAAAAACAAAGAAAACAATTCCTACCATTTTGTATAACTGTTTATGGTTTCCATATTCTGTAAGATGCAGCATTTACTTGTTAGATTTACCACTTATATGTTTCGTACAAAAAGATAACTTTCTTCTCATTTTTAATTTGTTATAAGATTTCCTCGCAGAAACAACCCTCCAAAACATTTTATTCAGTGTGGCTGAATTTTAAAAATGACGGTCAAATCCAACCATTCGTTCACACATGATTAGCCCGAGAGTTGACGTTAGATGTCGCTTGCTACCTCCCTTCCTACTAGTCGGGGCCTGCACGGACAGGTGGGTTAAGACGTTCGACTTGTAATCTGAGGATCGCGAGTTCGAATCCCGGACGCACCAAAGATTCTCGCCCTTTTAGCCTTGGGGGTGTTATAATGTTACGGTCAATTCCACTATTCGTTGGTAAAAGTAGCCTAAGAGTTGGCGGTGGATGGTGATGACGAGCTGCCTTCCCTCTAGTCTTACACTGCTCAGTTAGGGGCGGCTAGCGCAGATAGCCCTCGTGTAACTTTGCGCAAAATTAAAAAAACCAGCAAACAATCATTCTACCTCCCAGTGGTACAACGGTATCTTTGCGGATTTACAACGCTGAAATCTGGGTTTAGGTACCCGTAATGGGCAAAACACAGATAGCTTTTCTCCTTAATTACAAACAAATATTCGAAAAATAAATTTAAAATTTGTGTTGACTTCAAAGTCAACATAAAATTAAATTATTTTTTTATCATTATTAAATATTGTCGATATTTACCGATTACAGAGTACAAGAAACGACAAATAACATTTAATAAATGAAACATTAAAAACGACTAACAAAGTTTGAAAACTGGAAGATGAAGCGATTTCTTTTAATATACGATTTTTAAATGTTTTCACACCATTATGATTTTCCACTAAACATTATATTACGATCTCATACTATGATGTTACATTACAATGCACACATTACTTAGGTCAGTATTTCCATTTGCAAAATAAACAAAGATAAAAAAATCTAACTTGTTCTTAGTAAGGAGAAATTTGCTTTGTCAAACATTTCGTCGCCGGTTTCATTGAAGACTGTTTCGTATGAGGCTTTGCCAGGTAGTTGATGCACTCTAACCGTAATCTGAGGGTCGCGGGTTCGAATCCCTATTATACCATACATGCTCGTCTTTTCAGCTATGGCAGTATTATAATGTTATAGTCAATTCTATTATTTGTTGGTCAAAGAGTAGTTCAAGAGTTTGCAACGGGTGGTGATGACTAGCTGCATTCCTTCTTTTCTTAAACTGTTAAATTTGGAATGGTTAGCGCAGATAGCATTAGTAAAGATTTCCGTGAAATTCAAAAACAAACTGACAAACAAAGCTTCATATGATAAGAAACATTAGTTTGCGTGTTGAAATATATTTTTTGTTGTCATTGAAGGTATCGCACTCAGAAGAAAGTGTTATTTTTCTTCACCGAGAGCAATCGAACCTCTGATTTTAATCTTGTAAATGCGTAGACTTACCGCTGTTCCAGCGGAAAATTGCTTAAAATAACAGAGAATTGTTTGTTTTTGGAATTTCGCGCAAAACTACATGAGGGCTATCTGCACTAGCCGTCCATAATTTAGTCGTGTAAGACGAGAGAGAAGGCAGTTATTCATCACTACCCATTCCTAACTCTTGGGCTAAAAGAACAAGTATATGTGGTGTGACGAGAATTCGAACCCGCGACCCTCTGATTATGAGTCGAGTACCCTAACCACGTGACTCTGCTGGTCCAATATCAGTAGAAACATTTTTATTGGATTGTGATCGTTCTCAAAGTATTTTTGATTTTATAAAAGTTACTATACAATGTTTATTGTAATATTTACAGATGGATAATCCGCGTTTCACAGTCACGGTTCTTACAAAATCCTTACGTGCAACACTGAAATTACGATCACTTCTTAAATGGTATCCAGCCATACTTCGACAACTGTATCGTTCTGTGTGGGCGTGTTATCAGAATTATATTACGTTGTGTGCGTTGCCAGCTAAATCTAACTATAGTGATTCATTCATCACATTTATTCTTTTATAAAATATTATCAGTCCATAAAACTCTTAATCCATGACATCTGTTAAAAGTTAATGTTGCACCGTAATCACTACTACAATACGTCCTCCAGTGAACTATTTTTGTTTCTGTATAGAATCTTCAACGTATCGAAACTTCATGGGTATCACCACGTACAACACGACTTTCATAATAGTTATGCGATCTCGGGAGACATTTTGCCCTGTATATTCCCTGTCAGTATTTCTCTCTTTCTCTCTCTCAGAATAACCTTACCTGAGAAAATTACTTTTGTACAAGTTATTAAGAAAAAGGATTAAACAAATGAACTACAAATGTTCCTTGGATTCTGCCTTCATATCCAAATTTATCATAATTGTTATTGATACAAACAGGATTCGAAAGGCAGGCCGATCCAGGAGCGCCACCTATCGCGACCTAGCTATATTAAGTTTGCGTAATCGGTAGCTATAACTGAGCCACCTAGTACAAATGAGCTTGTTGGATTTTGCGCAAAGCTGGCTGAGAGCTGACTGCGCTAGCAACCACTAATTCTGAAGTGATAAATGAGAAGGAAGGAAAGTAGTAAACACTACTCACCGCCAACTCTTGGTCAATCACACTTTTCGTTGGTAAAGAAGAGCCCACCACATTATAATGCGCCCACAACCCTTACGGCTGAAAGAGAAAGCAGGCTGAGTGATGGGACTCAAACCCTTGAAATGTGGCTTGCGAGTCAAATGCCCTAACTACCAGCCTACGTCAGGCCCTTGTTAAATAAAAAAAAAACAAGTTATTCGGGTCACATGAAACTAGGCTAAGCGCCATTGCTTTCTACAATATATTCACACTAATTATTGATTGGTTTGTTTCATCAACACGTGATATGGAATTGAGTAATCTATAAGATGATATTAGGGTCATAATAGAATAATAATAGCTGAGTGAATAAAGTCAGCCGTTAAATTACAGTTTCATATGGAAACAACAAAGAAAATTATCTTTATAATCACGTGTTACCAGTCAAATTGTTTATTTTTGCCCACACTTTAAGAGAAGAAACTTTGATCAATTAATAATGAAATGATATTTCAAGTTTTATAGTTTATTTATCTTACCAAAGTGATCCCTTGGGCTTTAGGCTTAAGGAGGAAGTGGATTCATTACTCCTGGAATGTCCAGATCCATCTGAAACAATACAGATACATACAACAAAAATCCTTTCATTGCCTTTAAAACAATTACAAAGTTTATTAAGAACTAGGAATAATAAAATTTATAATAGGACTGACAGACAAATTCACGAAGACTTATTAAGATATCTTATCGATGCAATAAAACTGACAGGAAATTTCATAGGTTCAGCTCCATTACAGGTTATTTATACTGATGACCAGTGACGTTCGTTGCAAATAATTAGGTGTGAAGAAATAAAACCAATAATTGAAAAAACCCTGGTAAATAATATTTGTCAAAGTGTAGGTAAATTGACAACAACCTAGAAATAGTTCTTGAACTACATTTGATAGTGTCAAAAACTTGAACCATTCGGCAGCCATACGTTCACCATCTGTACTAATCCACTAGTCACAGCTAACGCGTGGTAATTCTGTATACTGACCCACTGGTCACTTACAGCTGAAGTATAGTAATTCTGTGTACTGACCCACTGGTCACTTATAGCAACAGTGTGATAATTCTACAGAGTTCTTAAGCCTAGTCCCAATGAAACTGGCATTCGTTAAAACAACAACAACAACAAAACAAAACACTTATTGAATAATAGAAAATTAAAAATAGAATAAAAATCTCTTTAGGAATATATCATTGAAGGATTTTGAAAGCAACAAACTCTGTTAAGGTGATTTCTTTCAACAGTTTACTATCAAGCGATAAACACAGGCGTAGAATGTACCTTCTAGTATAAAAATATAGTTAACATCGACCATGGAAACTTACGATTAACAAAAGATGGTTTTACTTTCACATGTGAAAATGTAAAGAATATATATATATATCTACACAGACCATCCAGGAGCATAGCGGTAAGTCTGTGGATTTCGATACCCGTAATGGGCAGAACACAGATAACCCATTGTGTATATTTGTGTCTAATTCATAAAAAATAATTCATATATAATGGGATAATTGAAGAGATTAGGTTATATAATATTAAAGTAAGTCCGATAGTAAACAATAAACAATGCTCACTCTTCTTTAACTGTATTACACCTTCTGTTATAATAGGTGCGTTTATATTTCTTTAACCAGTTATAGTACATTATATTGATAATAGAAAATAAACCTATGAAATCCATTCAGTTTTGTATGGAAACGCACCTAATATTTGAATCGTTTTTTCTTTTTGTCCTTGATTTGAAATTCGTTGTTTTATGAGTAAATCAGTGTTTTACCTTCTAAATTTTGATGCTTTTCTTTTCATTGGAAGGTTTGTTTGTTTGTTTGTTTGTTTTTGAATTTCGCGCAAAGCTACACGAGAGCTATCTGTCTATCTGCACCAGCCGACCCTAATTTAGCAGTGTAAGACTAAAGGGAAGGCAGTTACTCACCACTATCCACCGCCAACTCTTGGACTACTCTTTTACCAACGAATAGTGGGATTGACTGTAACATTATAACACCCCCACGGCTAAAAGGGTGAGTATGATTGGTGTAACGAGGGTTCGAATCCACGACCCTCATATTACGAGCTGAAGGCCTTAACCACTTGGCCATGTCAGGCCTATTTGAAAGTATTAGACATTTCCAGTGTTTTAAACGAATTAATTGCCTTTCCGGACCATTTTCACTACAGATATTGAAATAATGAATTATTTTTTTATTTTATTACTTCTTTTTCTATAACTTTCAGGCAAATAAGTTACGAAACTTAGAAAAAAAACAACAAAAAATCATTATTCTAATATTTCATGTTTTTAAATTGACAACTAAAGGGCGAAAATCTACACAATAACTAATATAGGCTACTCTTAAAAGTGCTGAAAGGGTCAGCGCTAAATCTGAAGGCTTACAGCAATAAAAATCGGAGAGTTGTGTACTAAATATTAAAAAACGATTAAGCTATTTAAAGCTGTTAACATAAACGGGGGAATACGTATATGTATGTTTGTAGTTTTTATTACGATTTATGGCATTTTATCGCATAATTTAACATTATCAAATAAATAGGTATAACAATAAATATTTACAAGTTCACGCTATTCCAGCGAAATTAGTTAGTTTTCCTAAGTTAAATGTCTAAGGACCCAGTTACAGTGATGTTAAATCTGATACCTTATGGTGAGTGGTGACAGGGTAAAACCATATCTGCTTAATAATCTTGTGTTCTTGTTCTCTTAAGGTTCTATGATTTGCCAATGTAAGTGATAAGTCTATTTATATACAAGCAAAAAGCCCCCTCCCCTAAAAAGAAAATATTTTACACCAGTTTATAACTTCGTGGACTATATATATGTAAAAACGGCTCGTTTGGGTTGAGAACATATTTCATGTGGAGGAGCGAACAATGTTGCAACCTTCTGGATTTTCTCGACACAACTGAATATGTGGGCTAAAACCCAGTTCACAACATTTTAATGTCCTACAGTTAACTACATCAAGTCAACATAAAACCCAGTTCACAACGTTCTCATGTCCTACAGTTAACTACATCAGGTCAACATAAAACCCAGTTCACATCGTTCTCGTGTCCTACAGTTAACTACATCAGGTCAATATAAAACCCAATTCACAACGTTCTCGTGTCTTACAGTTAACTACATCAGGTCAATATAAAACCCAATTCACAACGTTCTCGTGTCCTACAGTTAACTACATCAGGTCAACATAAAACCCAGTTATCAACATTCTATTGTCCTAATGGTGCTATATTATTTACAACTGTATTAATGTCCAAGAAATATCCTGTCCCTTACAACTAGATTACTTTTCAAGATAACTTCTCTGTTTGAAATGTCTGTTGCAGTTTCTTCACATAACCCTAACATAGTAAAAGGTACGGACGTCGTTACAAATTGATATATTCTTAACCCTTAACAAATGGATAGAGCTAGTATTTCGATTCATCTACAACCATCTACTGCTTAGTTATTCTAAATGATATGGTGCCTAGTAGTTTTCTTTCTGGTATACCCTACTTTGTACACGACTGTTTGCTTTGGTTAGAGCAGAGTTCACTTAGACATGTTGTAACATACAGAGTTAGCTATTGGCATTCATTACTGATCACAGTGTATTGACTTCTAAAAATACTGGGTCTGTTAGAGTTTTGTATTTGAAGGTTTCGTCACGAATGTGCACCTAGTCGTTCAACATCTGCCATAAAAGACCACAACTTCTCGTTCTGTAATGTTTGGTTTGTTATTAAACACTGGGCTAAAGTAGTATTATATGTTCTTCTCGCCACGGGATCGAAACCCAGTTTTTAGGGTAATAAGTTTTCATACGTACAGCTAATAAGTGTACCTACTAGTAGAGCGAATATAAATAGTAAATCTAAATTATATTCCAAGGTTAGGACATTTAGGACTTCTTTTCCTCAGTACACGGCAAAATTAATCGAATCCTAATTCGTACATTTTATAAATGATAATATAGAAATATAAACTACTTGTTTAAACAACCACAATTGGTAAGTCTACGGATTTACAACGTTAACATCAGGGGTTCAATACTCTCGGTGGACTCAGCAGATAGCCCAGTGTGGTTTTGCTATAAGAAAAACACACACCAACCATAAAATTAGTAGAACCATAATTGAATCTTGAAGGTACTATTATTTACAAAGTAGAAAACAAATTAATGAGAAATGGATGAAAGATTTACAAATATTTGTACGTACAAATACAGGACTGGTTAATAAAATGTGGCTGAGTTCAGGAACGTTTAAGGTTGTGAAAATCGTTTTTCGACTTGGATTTAGATGAATGAACATTGTTTTTATAAAAATATCTTCCTTTAAATTGGTTTTGATTGTCAGATTCTTTTATTATAATATGTCTAACGACTAAACACAGTATACTTTCTCATCTGGCATTCCAGACCAAGACAGAAAAATCGTAAAAATAAAAAATGTGATTAGAAGGAGATGGTTATGTAATTCCCACAATTCCTGTTCTTGTGATTGATAACATTTTGTATTTCGGAGTTACAGCGATTACAACATTGGATTGTATTTTCTTTTACTATTGTTGTTTGGGTGGTGGTGGTGGGAGAGAATAAGTTTGTTTATTTTGTTTCGAATTTCGCGCAAAGTTACACGAGGGCTATCTGCGCTAGCGTCCCTAATTCGGCAGTGTAAGACCAAAAGGAAGGCAGCTAGCCATCACCACCCACCGCTAATTATTGGGCAACTCTTTTGCTAACAAAAATGTGATTGATCGTCACATAATAAAGCCCCCACGGCTGAAAGGGGCTGGCATGTTTGGTGTGACGGGGATTCGAATCTGCGACCCTCGGATTACGAGTCTAGTGCCTGAACCATATTAACGATAACCCGCACCCCTAAAAAAGTTATTCGTTCCTTCGTTTACTTGGGTTTGTTTCATCCTTAGCTTCAAACAGTAGATGTTTGAAACTTAAGATGTTTAATCAGAAAAACAACAAAACAACTGAAATATAGTGTGTGACAAATTATTTACATAACTTGTTTGTTTGTTGAATTTTGCGAGGGCAATCTACGATACCCATCTCTAATTTTGAAGTGACAGACATTAACTATCACCAACTTGTTAGCCATCACTAATTTTGAAGTGACAGACATCAACTATCACCAACTTGTTAGCCATCACTAATTTTGAAGTGACAGACTGAAAGGAAGGCAGCTAGTCCACGTTACCTACCACTAGCTCTTTAGCGACGAATAGTGAGTGGCCTTCACATTACACCGAACTTATGACTGATAGAGGCGAGACTGTTTGGTGACAGGATTCAAGCTCGTAACTTGCTAGTCAAGTGCACTAATCACTAGACTAAGCCAGGCCGAATTACATGAAATACTACGGTTATAACCACAAACAAGGTATATAATGTAGCATCAGAAGAGCATAGCATCGCCTGATTAGATGTTATAAATGAAAACATTGCCATACCATGAAAGTTTTTCCTGTACACAAGAAATCCAGATGGAAAATATCTAAATCGATTACATTCAGTATTTGTAAGTGCTTTCTCGCCATTAAATAAATCTTTTCAGAATGTCATGGAGATGACGTTGCCTTTCAAAGTGTTTTTTGTTGTTGTTAAATATATGAAAAATAAAACGCAGTTACTGCAAACAAATAAACACATGAGTCGAAGATGAATTTTTTAAAAGTGAAACTGCGCAAAGCTATTATTAAACTATTGTGTGTAACCTAAATTAATATTACGGGCTATTTAAAATAGCGTAGATCATTAAACATATTTTATACGATACCAACTTACCTTCTTATCTAGCAGTCAAGTTACATAGGAGAGACGTTTTCCATTCACTTCAATGTCTTAAAGCAAAAGGCTAGACGCAAAGCTGAATGTTTGGCCCTTACCTACCACCGTAGTACTCCCGAGACCTAGCCGGCGTCACTTACCAGTGATGACTGCGGGCCTGGGAAGGAAGGCGTCAATTCGCAATGCAGTTCTATCTGCCGTTATCCCTCTCTCTTTTTTTCTCTGTCTTTGCTTCTAAACCCGGCGTCTCCAATTGATCAACAGGGAAACACTAGGCCTGGCGCTATTAGTCGATTACAAGCATGCAGCTAAGCGGGCGGGTCCGCTGCAGTCGCCTCAGTGGAGTATTGATTGGTGAAATGCCCTGATAAGAAAATGTGATTTTCAGAGCAAAGTTAGGATTTCACGCGCAGTTCTCGATTGCACAGCTCTTCTGGCTGACACCGTCTAACATGCACGTGGGCGATAGCTTCCATATCTTAATATTTAAGTACACTGACACAAGGTTAGTAGAATACAAAAACAACAACCGAGGAAGAGGCGACAGAATTAAGAGCATCCTGTAGGAGATGATGAAGAAGGTATCAGAGATTGTCTTTCATCTTCCAATTTCAGGAAACACACTCCGCCAACATTAAGAAATAAAAACAAAATCTGATAAGCTTGGGACTTCTGCAGTAAAAAAGGAACTAAACTAAAGCCAAGAACTGTTTCTATAACACGCTTCTGAACACGTCTAACTTTTTACATGAAGCACATGAATTATGACGTATAAATCCTATCAAATCCGCACTCCTCCCAGGTGGCTCAGCGGCAAGTTCGAGGGATTGTAACCCTAAAATTAGGGTTTTGATAATCGCGGTTAGCACAGCGCAGAGAGACTGTTAAGTAGATTTGTGCTCAAGAAAATAGGACGACAATTTTAAAATTATTTGTCAATCCAGTATGGATACAAAATAATTAATGATATTAAAATATCGTTGTAGAAAATGTATAAATAATGCATAACAGTGAAACAAATATTCAGGGAAGTAGGACTTTTTCTTCTTCTTCTAATAAAGCAGAATGCGGCAGCAATAATATTTTCTCAGGAATATGGACAACTATAATGGTAGCAACAAAATATTTTGTTAAACAACGTGCATCGCACAAACAGCAACAAAATATTTTGCTAAACAACGTGCACCGCACAAATAGCAACAAAATATTTTGCTAAACAACGTGCACCGCACAAATAGCAACAAAACATTTTGCTAAACAACGTGCACCGCACAAATAGCAACAAAACATTTTGCTAAACAACGTGCACCGCACAAATAGCAACAAAATATTTTGCTAAATAATGTGCACCACAAAAACAGCAATAAAAACGTTTTGTTAAACAGTATGCACTAAGGAAATAGCAACAAAAACGTTTTGTTAAACAGTATGCACTAAAGAAATAGCAACAAAAACGTTTTGTTAAACAGTATGCACTAAACAAATAGCAACAGTAAAGTCTTGTTAAAGAATGTAACTAAACAAATAGCAACAAAATACTGTTAAGCAATGTGCATCACGCAAGTAGCAACAGAAATATTATATTAAACAATGTGCACAACATAAATAGACAAAGAATTGCGTTATGTTATTTTATTCTCTGTAGTGCGATACGTTACTCAACTAAGCAGCTTATGTGTTTTCTATGCTGCATACATATAGTTTCTTCAATTTTCGCAGAAACTTAAAAACAGATTTTTTTTAAAAATCGTATTACGTGTTCTACATGGAGAAATGAGAGTTTTGATTCGACCACCACATGTCACATGTTCATATAACTAATCCTCTTATTATTGAAGAGTAGTACAAGTTTTCTAGCATGAACAACGACCATTTTTTCTACATGTTTTTGCTTTTAACCTAACTTTGTGTCTAAACCAAAAACAAACAAACGTAACGAGAATAATATTGTAAATCAGATTTATTCTTATCGTACGGCTCTACCTCATTGTATATTTGTAACTAGAGCTGCTAATGTTATTGTATTCTAGGATAACAGAAATTCCGGAACTACTAACATTAACATTAGACATTAAATACAATTTTATTACCACTTGTAATTTTATAGTTTCAGATTATTCAGTACATAGAAAACTGTAATAATGTAACAATGCCTGTCAAAAGTTCAGATTATTCAGTACATAGAAAACTGTAATAATGTAACAATGCCTGTTAAAAGTTCAGATTATTCAGTACATAGAAAACTGTAATAATGTAACAATGCCTGTTAAAAGTTCAGATTATTCAGTACATAGAAAACTGTAATAATGTAACAATGCCTGTTAAAAGTTCAGATTATTCAGTACATAGAAAACTGTAATAATGTAACTGTTAAAAGTACCTCATGTTCACTCGTGTTGTATGTGATCCATGCTGTTCAAATAGTGACAAGCAAACATTAAAGTTAGTCACGGAAAAGATTAAGTTTAATTCTTGAAAAATACAGTGTGTAACTGTATTCTGTTTACAGGTGAGATAACTTGTGTCTAAAATGTTTACAGGTGTTATATTCCTTTCTTAATTTTTACTGGTGAGGTACCCTGTGTTTAAAAATGTTTACGAGTAAGGTATTTTGTTTTTTGAAATGTTTACGGGTCAGGCAACCTGTGTTTAAAATGTTTACAGGTGACAAAATGATCTAAAGTGTATTATACAGAAATTAATAACAATACACTTTTAAATAAATTATTTGGTATTATATAAACTTAGTTAAAGTTAAGTAAAAGTGGGCTGATTTTATCGTTGTTAAATATTACATTTTGCAGACTAGAAAAGATGCACACGACACCAGTAAACAAGTGACATATGTGCCATATAAGAGCAGATAAATTACACTCATTTTATTGTCTAAGATGCAAGAGAAATCTTAATTGAATGTAAGTTCCCCACAGATACACCATTTCCCATTGTTTAAAGAAATCTTGGGAGTGATTAACCGCGAAACGATTTCCCCAGCCAAGGGATACGTGCCTTTAGCCTAACTAGTGAACATACATTAGATACACTTGTGCAAGTTTGTGATTGTGTAAATTTATCTACTCGTGGGCGGAATAAAACTACAACGTGGTTAGAATGAAATGATTAAGCAAATATAATAAAATGAGTTATTTAGGAACTAACAGACAAATTAAACACGATTTCGTTTCGTTGTACACCCGACATAAAATGAATTCGGAAACAATAAACATTTAAGTTTGTTTTTAATAATAATAAAATAAATTGCATTAGTCGGTATTATGAGATCCCTGCTAGTACAGCGGTATGTTTTCAGATTTACAATGCTAAAATCAAGGGCTCGATTCCCCTCGGTGGGCTCCGCAGATAGCCCAATGTGGCCTTACTCTCAGAAAACACACGGTATTCTGAAAAAAAACAAAACGTTATTTTTCTAAGTACGCTATCTATTGAAAAAATAAAGGAATGTTTCTTTAAGTATTTTCTAATTATCGAATTGTTTCGTTATTTTATGATAACACTCCATCTTGGCCATTGTTAACCCTAAAAATTATGGATTTAGCTTTCCTTAGCTAACGAGTGGAAGCAACGAGACATATAATGAGGTCAAATATAATTCCATATAGCATTAACTTAACGGCTTGCATCAATTTTAGGGGATCCAAGGATATTTCAAGGGATCCGGCCCCTGACCACTACAGAACGCTGGAAATAAACCCTAACAGTAGTATGAACGTTTAGACCACTCGTTAATGTAAACAGTGTGATAACATGGTTGTTCTAAAGCGGTTAAAATCGAAGTGTCAGTTTATGTTAAGGTATTTAAGTTACCAGAAGCCAGTAAAGGTTTATTGTAGAAACTTTAATAAATTATCATCATAATGTTACTGAGAACACTTCTACTGCTATCTTTCACCGCGTCTGAACAAGATTTTGAATAAAGAAAGAACAACGAAAAAAGTCGTGTGGGCAGGGCCAGTCTGCACATTATGTTGTAAAAGATCCAAGCTACTTAGACGAGCGAAGAACAGAAAATAATGAAAATATAAAAACTAAAAAAAAAATCAAATAAACATTCCATGCTTGCAAAAAGAAAAAAAGTTTGTTTAATACAAAGACGTAACACACACACACACACTCGTAGAATATAATTAAATATGAGACACACAACAACTGTTTATACACTAGGAGCTTTAGAAGAAAAAACTAGCATTGACTCAGATTTTTAGAAACTCCCCTTCAAAGGATTAAAGGTAAGTTTACGAACGCGCATTGCTTAAATTTGGGTTTCGATTTCCCGTGACAGATAGAGTCAAATATTCTACAATAAACATATTTGGGAAAGGGCAACATATGAGTGAGGACGTAAACGATAAAACAATAACAAAAATTAGTTTTATTATAAATCTACACTTGATCGAAAAATCGAAGGATAACCAATACCAGTTGCTTAGTGATTAATTTGAATCAAAGTAAAACTGTCAAATTTTCATATATAGTAGCCATCTTTGTTGATCATAAAATCGAACAAAATAAATGATTCTCTAGAAGATGTTTGAAAGACCTGGTACCAATGGTCCTTCAAGCAAATTTCACAAAATGTGTTTCACGTGTTGTCTTTGTAATCCTAAACAAGTTTGGATTAACAAAGGGATTAACTCAACCAATCCCCCAGTGGCATAGCGATATGTCTGCAGACTTACAACATTAAAATCAGGATTTCGAAACACCAGGTGGGCAGAACACAGATAGCCCATTATGTAGCTCTGTGTTTAATTAAAAACAACAACAGCAAAAATAACTCAACCTTCTTATGTCTTGACATAATCAGTCACGTGTATGAAATTGAGGAAAGCTACAAATTACTATGGTTACAAGCTTTTCTGACACCATGTGGTTTACTGGTCATTAAACAAGAAATCTTGGTTTGTTTTACATCGGAACCTAGTTTTTAGCGTCTTAAGTCTAGAAACGTGCTGCTGAGAAGACTGCTTTAGCCTAGTGGGTAGGTCCTTCGACTTGCAAGCTATGGATCGTGGGTTCAAACCATAGTCCCACCAAATATGCTCACCCTTTCAGCCATGGGGGCATTATAACGTTACAGTACGCTCCATTATTTGTTGGTAAGACAGTAGCCCGAGAGTTGGCGATGTATAATATTGACTAATCCTTTATGACGAGAAACCCACTTGAAATAAGAATTTATTTCAGAACGGCTGGTGTTGAAGGTCGAAACGTTGTTTTCTCCTTATCAATGTTGAAAAGCTGCCTTCCATCTCTTTTATCACTAATAAATCAGGGTCGGCTAGTGCAGTTTTACACGACATGCAAACCAAACTTACTGCTGACCCATTGGTGGTCAAATCGTCGTGGACAGTTTTAAAATTTGTATTTTAACAGAATCGACTTGTTTCATATTTGTTTTAAATCAAAATCACGTCAGGCTGTGTCCACTGAGGGGAATTAAACACTTATTTTAACGATGTAAGTCCGTTAACCTGCCACGAGACTAAACAGATTTAGAAAAGTTTTATCTTTTTTTTTTCAATTAGGCACTTTCATTCTTCCTAGAATTATAATTAAGTTACCCATAAATTTAACAGTTTTGTTTTGATTTTACTCACATAATTTCTTTACGAGTTGAAAATTGTATTTTTATTTAAATACAGTGTCAGTAATTTTTCAGTTCCTTTGAAGACATCCTTGTGTTAAGAATCACATTGTTTAACTTCTTATAACGCTTAAATCCGAGGTTTGATTTCCCGTGGTCGAAAGAGCGAAAATAATTCATTCTACGGCTTTACATTATAAACAAATAAATCGTACACTGGACTATGTTTTCGCTGTAAAAGTAATGACTATGAGTTATTTAAGATACGGCGGCAGGTGTTGAATAACTGGCTTCCATATAATCTATTATATAGATGAAGATAGTAATTATGAAGCTGTGTAAGGCAAAAAGTTCCCACGTTTTTCTGAAAGATCGATGAACGTACAAACATTTTAAAGGTACGAAAGGTACAATACAATATTTAGATCTATTTGTTTTTATAGGTTTAAACAGACGACTAAAAAACGTGAAATGTCATACATTTTCACACACACGCAGGGGAAACGTTTTTTTAAAGACACTCGTTTCAACTTTCTCAAAACAATTCACCCTCATGTAAGAAGAAACTATTGTTACTCGAATTTATTCACGCTGGAGAAATCGTTTCATTAGATGTCAGTTAAATCTTATTCATAAAGTATTACATCAAACACAGAGACTGAATGAGATAGCCTGATGTGTCTTTGCTCTAAAAAAACATATACACACTCGAATTAGCTTTACTAAAACGAAGCCCCACCATATCATTACAGTTCATGTTTACTTGTTTGTCTTGCAAAGTTACACGAGGACTATCTGCACTACAGTTTGTGCTGCGTTTGATAACCTTGTCTCTGACAATATTCCATTGCAAAATGATTGGTCGTAAGACTATCATCTTCAAAGCATACTTTTACTTCTTGTATGCTTTCCACAATTAATATAGTGCACAAGGATGACAATTCGCACAGGTACCCTTCTTAATTATGTTGTATACGTAATGTCTAGAACTTGTGAACAACTATTTATTTGATTTTCACTTGTAACAAAAGAGTTCACTTATCTTACCACGCCTTAGGTACTACTTATTGCAGAATTCATTCTGGACGGTTATAGTGCACCAACTTAATCTATATTCGTTTGCTTTTTAATGCCATTAAGTATAAGAAATGTTCTCATTTTGTTAATTCTAAATGCCTGACTTCAACATATCTTTATGATCCGAAGGTAAGAATCTTTTCGGATGTTTTTTCCAGGCAAAATAATCTCAGAATGTAGTTCTGATGCAATCCGTTCTACTTCAACATTATATCGGTTGTAGATGTGACGTTCGTATGCCACTCGATAGTACGCATTCCAGGTAAAGTAATTTTTTTTTCTCACATCAAATGACTAAATGATTTTTTTATAACTTTTAATTTGTAGATTTGATCTCTTTTCATAGAAGTGCTCTTTCCCTAGGAGACTCGTAGCGTGTACTGCACAGTCATTTTTCTTTTTAGAGTTCCTGTGTTTGTTGTTTATTTTTTCAGAAACTTTTCCTCTAAGATGTTTTTATAAAAAATACTTCAAAATATTTCGTGATCTTCGGAAATGTGTAAACAATAAGTAGCCTGATTCTAATGTCTACAGATTTTTCTTCACTGTGTATTCAAACTTCATGAATTATTATACTTTACCTGTTTTTCTGTGAGAAAAGAAGTTAGTGTGTGTATGATTTCTTATAGCAAAGTCGCATGAGGCTATCTGCTGAGTCCAGTGACGGGAACTGAACCTTTGATTTGAGCATTGCAAATCCGTAGACGTACCTCTGTGCAAGCAGGGGACAGAAGTTAAATATCACCGTATGAATTTGTTAGCACTATAAAAAAAAAAATCATGGTCAGTACAAGTGTTGCCATCTATAGGCTAGTGAAGGAACTGCTATTCTTGTTTACAAAGTATGATGTTCAATGAATATGGTAAATTAAAGATCTCAAACAATGAATGAAAAACGCCGAATTGTGTGGTAACCACGTTTTCATAAAAAATACAAGGATTCATCCATTTGCCACAAGCTCGTGATTTGTGAAGACAAAATTTCCTATGAATTACTTTGATATTAAACATATTTTCGATATCACAAGGGGTGAAATTACACTGACGGACTGATGTAAGAAACCAGAATCTTCTTGTGACGCTAGAATGAATTAAACAAACTTGTAGCTCTCACACAAATCCGTTGCCGAAATAATGAAAGTCACGTATCTTACAACAAGATCGTGTCCGGCGTTTTGATGCGAAATAAATACAAAAATCAATTCTGGTTTCGTCAATAACACAAGTATTTCCTATTTGATAGATTGTTTAGATAGAGTATTCATGATGAAACTTTGTAGAATGGACAGTAACTGCCTGTTGTTGTTGAGACACAAGCTTAGAGGACGACGTTTCGAAAGTCTTCAGCCTGACCTGAAGATGAAACTTCTGTTATCCTCTACACTTGTGTCTCCACAACAACAGGCAGTTGCCGTCGTTCTACAAAGATTCATCACAATTTAATCACTCTTCGAATATTCCTACTACCCCTGTAATTTATAATGCAGAGTTCTGTCTTACATTCCGCACAAAAACATAAAAAACTAGAATCTATACACAGATAAAAGTATCTAAAAATCCGCGTGAACTAGCCATAAGAATATAATTCGCAATACTAATAATTAAATTGGGGCTTACAATTACCTCTACTTTATTTGCCAATATGTCACTCCTTCACCAGGCGACCACCTACTAGAATGAAATATTAGAGTTTGTTTATCAAGTTTAAAGCAAAACTATCCATAGAGTATCTGCCGTTTTAAATTTAGAATTGATAGATAGAGGGAAGAGAGCACCTACAGTCAACTCTTGGGCTATTCTTGTGGGATTTGACTGTCACCATTATTACGCATTATTTTAAAGTGTAAACATTCAGACTTAACACCGGGCTACTGATGGATGGCAAAAACAACAACAACAAGAAAACAAAATTGAAACTTGTATCATCTTAAAGAGAAGGTGGTCAGACATTGCTAGTGTCTTTAACTGCTGGCCTAGTGGTTATTTTGAAAGTTCTAACCGTTCTGAAAGTTAATGTCACCTCCGGTGGCTGGAGCAATCAAAGCACTCTGTCTTTAGCATGCCGGTTGATAACCCCGTAGAGTTATTTTGATGACGCCACAAAATAATGAGAAATTAGAAGTTTACAAAACTGGTTACAGCTGTAGAGGAGATGCCAGAATCATGGTACCAGACTGCGGAAAATTTCATAATTTAAAAACACTTCAAATTATCGTACAGAAAACTGTAGCTGTAACAGTCGCGATGACAGGTCACAATTCTGTTATTTTATTTTGTCACTAAAATAAAAGGGTTATAAAAGTCAAATGAGTAATTACTGACAAACAACTACACTGAATGTTTAAGAAGAAAATTATGATATGATTAGTGAACATGATATATGATTTGTTTTTGAATTTCAAGCAAAGCCACAAGAAAGCTGTCTGTGCTAGTCGTCTCTAATTTAGCAGTGTAAGACTAGAGGGAAAGCAGCTAGTAATCACGATCCACCGCCAAATCTTGGGCTACTCTTTTACCAATGAATAGTGGGATTGATCGTAACATTACAACCCCCCGGATAAAAAGGGGAGCATGTTTGGTGTGATGGGGATTCCAAGCCGCGACCATCAGATTACTATTCGAGTGCCTTAACCACCAGGCCATGCCGGGGCCTTATATTGTGGGAATGACGATAGAATTTTTGAAAATTATCAAACACTAAGGTGTACAATAAATATGTTTTGTGAGTTTTTATTTTAATATATCTCAAAAAAAGTTTAAATTAAACTACAAAGGCCGTTAAGCGTTTCGTTTAAACTATAAAAACATTTTATTAGCTTAGGTTATGTTTTAAAAAAATAAGTATAATATTTAGCAGCTAGGGGTTACTTGTTGTTAGTTAAGCACGAAACACTATGTACTCCAACACCAGGAGGTTGTTGTTTTGAATTAAGCACAAAGCTACACAATGGGCTATCTGTGCTCTGCCCACCACGGGTATCGAAACCCGGATTTAAGCGTGTAAGTCCGCAGACATACCGCTGAGCCACTGGGGGGCAAACAACACCAGGAGGAACGAAAGCAGGTTTTAACGTTGGAAGTCCGCAGACATACTGCTGTACCACTGATGCACGTGAGATACGTCATTTTGTTTTTTATACGGATCTTCTGTTAGATTTCATGTTCTGATCCCGATTACAAAAACAAAACAAAATGCACTCCACATTATGAGGACATGGATGTGCTGAGCACTGACGGTCAATTGTTTTTGTTTTTTTGGCGCATCTACGGCCACAGAGGGTAGGACATTTCTGTTTCAAGAACGTGCCAAGTGAATGACGAATAGTTATTAAAAATCTATTAAATATTCACATCGATTAGTATTTACAGTAATTGTGGGTTTTTATTGAGTCACGTAATAAAAAAATACCTTCAATCTGTTAAACAAAACAAAGATACGACAGCGTATGATATCTATTACTATTGATTAACCAATAAATATTAGCGTTGTAAATTTTCATTTCAAAAAGTTATTAAATTATATACTTTGGATTTGTAACTCTTGCCATATACTAAAGTACCAGTTACATATTTACGAGTTTTCCGCATAAAAATTAAAACATTTATCGAACGAACAATTCAGAAAATTAATTAATTAACTGTTATTTGTATCTTTTAACGCTTGTGTTATTAAACAATTATTAGTGAAACTGTTCTGTTATTTATAGGTTCAATGGTTTTATACGAAAACTTAATCTTTTTTAATGACAAACACAGACATAAGTTTCATGATCCACCATTTTTTCACATTTCTAGGTTCAGTGTTTTTACAAGAAAATTTTATATAATAGTAAACACGGAGTTTCATGGGGACAAGATCCTCCTTTTTTTCATTTTTGGAGTATTGTCATTACAGACAAAATTACTTGCCAGTCACTGGAAACCGATGTCACATTTTTATTTAGACGAGAAACCCACCAGATGTGTTTCGACGGCAAGATCACACTCTGGTTCCCAGGTTCACCCTTTTATTCTTCACATTACAGCAGCGACCCTGATGAAAAAGGAAGTTGGTAAATGTACTGCATTTATTTTGAAAAACGAATGTTTTGATGCATTTATTCTCTATCAACCTACGTTTTAAATTTATCATCTAACTAACGCGATAACATGAAGTGTTTGAGACTAATTTCATTATTAATTAATTTACAAATCTAATTACAATCATAGTAATGTTTTTATTGTTTGTTTATTTCGAATTAAGCACAAAGCATCATAATGGATTTCCTATGCTCTGCCCACCACGGCTATCGAAATCCGGTTTCTAGCGGAATCAGTAGACATTCCGTTGTGTCTCGGGAGGGTGTTTTTACTGTTTTTGCGGCAATGTCGTAATGTCGTATTTTTGTTATCTGGGAGGAGGGGAGTAGAATCCTACAGAAAGTAGTAACTGGAAATGCACATGTAGATAATATAGCCATATTCAAACTCCCTAAATCATTGTGTCGATAAACAGAAGTGTGATGTAGGGTCAGACCCCCTTTGGAGAATTTTGTCACCCACCATCTCATCATTTGTGACAAAAAGTAATATTTAAAAATTATTTACATTGTGACTGACACGAAGATTTAATTTTAGTTCTGACACCCCTCATCCCCCCCAAAAAAAAACAAGTAAAATACTCCTACAAATGCGACAATAATATCAGCATGAAAATGGGTGGATGGAGAGTGCCCACCCCCGAGACCAACACTACTTGTCATGAGATTATTATTGGTAGATTAATTTTGGACTTTAATTATTTATTTTACCTCGCCTTCAGAACTTTAGACCACTTTATTTGTTTAGAGGGCATCTGTCCTCTGGTAAAACAAAATAAATAATTGAGAAAACGTTGGTTGGACAAATGTTGGAGATGACTTACGTGCTAGAAACTTATATTTTTGGTGTAAGCTTACCTTTCTTGTTGAGTTTTTGACGAACTGTCAGTATACAACAAAATAAACGAACTCTTGATGACTCTCGTTGTTAACCTAAAGACGACTTAGGATGATCGAAATGTTGTTCTCTGATTATCAATAAACCGTTTTAATATCCATACCAGCCGTTCTGAGATACAAAATAAACGACCGTGCGAGTCATCCTCTGAAACACGACACAACTAGTGGTTACCAAACCTCTCCTCTGAAACACGGCTCTACTCGTGATTACCAAACCTCCACATTCGACTTGGGCGAACAACTCAAATTAAGAGCCCAAAAATTAAATGAACGACACCTAAACATTTCACACCAACAATAACACTAAACTCACGACCGCCGTACCAGTCTAGTACAGTCAGCGCACGAGTAAGTGGGTGATTGTGTACTGCAGCCAACAAACATGTATTTGTTGTATCACCACGTAACCCACACGCACACACGACAAACCACCGAGTCCTGACATATATAGATTAGGGAGAAATTTCCAAGGTTAGAATATCTTTATGTTTTAATAATAATGATTCTATGATTCAGACAATACTTCGTTCACTAAAGAATACGAGTGATTCTCTACAGTTCTAAAGGTTTGGTTTTAAAAGGCTGTCAAAAATGTACTGCCTGCACCTGCACGATAGAAATCTACGCCACTACGAGTACGAGGCACGTGACTAGTTGGAATATAAAATAAAAGAAGAATGTGTTGTTGGCAAAAAGCATATAATTTTAATAAATAAAAACGCGTAAAGTAGTAATATGCATTCCAACGTTGTACGTTTTACAGTTTGATTTTGGAAATTTGCTCAAAACTACACGAGTGTTATCTACGCTAGTCGTCCCTAATTTAGCAGTGTAAGACTAAAGAGAAGGCAGTTAGCCATCACCACTCACCGCCAACTCTTGGGCTACTCTTTCACCAACGAATAGTGCGATTGATTGTGACGTTATAACGTCCCCATAGCTGAAAGGGCGAACATATTTAGTGTGACAGGGATTCGAACCTGTAACCCTTGGATTACGAGTCGAGTAGCTTAACCCTCTGGCCATACCGGACCTATTAAAGAGGAAAGACAACTATTCAATACTAGGATTGACCGCCTGAAAGGGAAGAACGATGACGGAGATTCGAACTTTTGATTCTCATATTGCGATCAGAGCTCTTTAACCACCAGAACAAAGCCACAAGAAGCTATCTGCTGTTTCTTCCGCAGAGAACTGAACCCCGGATTTTAGCTTTATTAACCCCCAAGTTTGCCGCTGAGCAACCGGATGATGTCAGACTAAAACTGTGGATAGAGTGACGAAACACACATGGATTAGAATATTTAGTCAGAAGTTACTAGAAATCGCTGATTTGACACAAATTTAGGGAACTCTGGAAGAAAACCCCAAATAAATGTTCGAACTCTGCATTTACATGATGGAATATCGTGTAAGACGTATCATTTGTCAGGTAGTACACCACATTTACGATAAGAAAGCACTAAATATGTTTATTTGTGAAGATATATGGGAGAGAAGGGAAAGTGTGAACTCCAAACGTCGACTTATTATGTTACTCCCCCTGGTGGAAACTAATGGTATATGCCAAGACAAGTGATTCCACAGCTGTATGTGAACATGCACGTACATACTTTTGTGAAACAATGGTTTAGACACAAACACACACACATATATATTGCTACAAAACGTTGCTTTTTCGCGTATATTCATTTTAAACGTCATTACACGTCAAGAAACTTTCATATTCAGCTCTGATAATTTATTACATCGTAAGTACGTACTAGGTTTGGATGTTCAAATTACGTAAAAATCTCTCTTTGGAATATTGGTGATTTTCATAAACGTTTCCGTAATTTCTGTAAGTAATTTCTAAGCTTCTGATGGCCCTGATCAAGTATAGTTATTAACGGAGCCTGCATTCTGAACATCACTTCCTGTAATGTTGACTAATACAACAAAAGTTGGTTTAATTTTGTTTGAATTTCGCGCAAAGCTACACGAGGGCTATCTGCCCTAGCCGTCCCTACTTTAACAGTGTAAGATTAGAGAGAAGACAGCTAGCCATCTCCACTCACCGTCAACTCTTGAATTACTCTTCAACTGACGAGTGCTAGAACTGACCGTCACTTTATAACGCTCACATGGCTGATAGGGCGAGTATGACTGGTGTGACGGGTATTCGAACCCGCGACCATCAGATTACGAGTTGAGTGCCTAACTACCTGGCCCTAAAGGGCTTTACTGTTTTGTTTTGTTTCGGTCTCCTAGAGTTGTTGGTTTTTATTGGGGATTTTATAGTTTAAATATACAGGGACGCCTTTAGCACTGAAACGTCTGACAGATGAGGACATTTGAGGGCCAATGAAGGCTCATTCTGAACCAAAGACTTCTGTGGTACGGACGGGAGAATGATACTTGGAGTTCCTTTATACCCCAAAAATAGATGAAAGGGTATATTTTAAACTCAGTATTTTTAAAGATTTTCAGACAATAATTCTTTTTTTTTTACACTGAAAACTCATCTTGGAACAGATATGAAGGTTTTTTTCATTTTTAGACAAAATATTCCTTCATATAAATATTTCTTTTGGTTTACAGGTTCCTATGACTCTGTTGTTCTGACAATAACTTCACTTAGACTATGGATTTAATTGAGTCTGCTATGTCTGAACGAGATATTTTCGCGGGTGGGTGATTCAAGCCCAAGAGGGTCTCTAATCTGAAATACTATTGATCCACCCACCCACTCATTTAATTAATTGTGTTATTTCTTCCAAACTAAAATATACGCTAACAACAAATACTAATCTATGGAAAAATAACATTATTTCTACTCATACACTAACAACTTTCTCAACTACTGCAAAAGGTGCGCGTGCTGTACTGAGCACGAGCACTGCACGTATGCGGGATAGAAACAAAGTGTGTAATAATTTTTAAACATCCGTCTTTTATTGAGAAGTCATAATTCTGGTGAACATAATAATAATAAATTACACTTGTCATGATTGCTGAATGATTACTGTGGTTATTGACACTAAGCGCCACCATTGATCTTATAAAAACGAATAGATAGTGACACATCAGGAATAACGATTTATTTAAAACTTCTTTCGGCGGACCAAAGGTCACTGAAGGACTAATTTCGTCGGACCAAAGGTTACTGAAGAACTAATTTTGTTGGACCAAAGGTTACTGAAGGACTAATGGAGGGTTTTACTATGGACTAAGGAACGTTATGGAAATATTATGTATTTTAGATCAGAAAATATTGGGTACGACTTGATACATTTCAGGTTTGGAGATTTTCTACCACGTGACTTTCATTTGATCTGTAGTGTTTGTTTGTTTGTTGAATTCCTACTGAACTGCTCGTCCCTAATTTTGAAGAAGACAAGTAGTTATCGCCTTCTATCAGAAATCATGACGTAAATAATTATTTAACAGATTTTAACTGCCACTTTTATAACGCGCCCATAGCCCTGACGTGAAGCGCGTGATTTTTGTGCGTACGTATTTGTATTAAAGGGAAGCGGAACTACACTTCGCCCTGAACCCAGTTACAGTGTTTCTAATAACTTCAAATTTATATTTTATATTTGCGAATATTATACGACCAAAGCTGTTTGGAGTAGAGTTTTAGGATTTAACCAGAAATCCCTGAGAAGTTCCAGATATCTCATGTTCTTAGGATAATTCACAAAGAATGGGTTAAACCACGATCACACGGGTGACAAACAACCAAAGAATATACGAGAAACATACTAAGAAGGAACAGAACAGAACCACTACGATAAGTTAGTGTTTGAAATTCACAAAACGCTAAAACGGAGACGAACTTCAGTTTACAGGAATAATGTTTCATAATGCCTTATTCTCCCGTACTGGTTATTTGAACATTTCTATATTTGATAAGCAAACATTTTTTATACTTTCAACGAAACCATTGTTTAATGGTAATAACAGATATTAAGTAAACAGACTCATAAGTGAGACAAGCCTGAATTCCGGATCTACAGGTTTTGTTTGTTTTTTAATTTCGCTCAAAGCTACATGAGGTGTTATCTGTGCTAGCCATCCCTAATTTAGCAGTGTAAGACTAGAGGGAAGGCAGCTAGTCATCACCACCCACCTCCAGCTCTTCGGCTACTCTTTTACCAATGAATAATGGGATTTACCGTCACATTATAATACCCCCACTGGTGAAAGTGCGAGCATCTTTGGTGGGACGAGGATTGGAATCTGTGACCATCAGATTAACCACCTGGCCATGCCAAGCCGGATCTCCTGATAACCTAGTCAGCACTTCACGAGTACAAGCAGTCTTCACTTATAAATATTTCTAACATGAAGATGACCGTTTTACTACATTATAACCAAGTCCAAACTATACGAATTTATCATAGACTTACAATTATTGATTAAATGTTCCTTATTTGCCCATCTTTATTCCATTTCTTTATCTGTCGTTCTTTTTGTTTATTTCTATGTTTATCGTTGTCTACATGTATACTGATTTGTCAGTACACGTATATTATTAGTAAGTTAGGGTTAAAGTTGTATCTGGCCATTTTGTCCAGTACTACTGAAGTAAAGTAGTGATCGAACACAGTACAGCCAGTTATGAAGACTTCCACTCAAAACTTTGTTTGTTTGCTAAGAATTAAGCACAAAGCTACACGATTGGCTATCTGTTCTCTGCCCACCACGAGAAATAGAAACCCGATTTTTAACAGGGAGAGTCCGCAAACATACTATTTTACCACTGGGGGACGCCTCATACAAAGCAAATAATATGAAAAGATTCAAGATGAACTTGGCTCAGTTTAAGGAGAATTAGATGTGTGTAAAAACATGACAGTCAAATAATTAGTAAACTGATTTTTTTATTTTAATTTCTCTCGATCATGTCTTGATCTTTGACACGGGTTCATTGGTGTCGTATGTTAATTCTCATTTCTTTACTTTATGTTAAAACCTTATGAATTTCCTGCAGATATTTCAGTCGGAGTCAGATAATATTTGTAGGTGGCGCATAACGTTTAAACAAGAAAGGTGTTGAGATTACAGCGATAAATTACACACGCCAGTGCAGAAGATGTAAACTTATAGAGATAATGTCACATGTCTTGTGCTTTTCACCATTTATTTCCTCGGCTTACCATAATAATGCCAGCAAATGTTGTTACGAAGTGGCAAGCCCATTTGCACTATATGCCCATTGACATACTTTTCAAACACAATATGCTACACATCGAATTTATTCACAAAACACCCCCGCTGCCAGCCAACAAGGCACCGAACATGAACTAAGCTGGACCCACGAGATTACAAGCAGACAATGACGCCGCCTGTTGTTTTTTTTCATTAAATTTGATTCGTGGTTTGAATTTTCTCCCAGGTTAATACAGCGGAATTTAATGTTTTATGTAACTACTCTCAGCGTGTAAATTATCGGTGAATTTAAAACAGGTTTAGGGGAGAGTTCGTTACTGCTGATATTAAACGTTACTAAAAGTATTTTTATGGCTAGACATGGTCTAGCGATTAACTTTACGGCATGTGAAATCCAATGATTTTTGGTTTGTGTCCCGTTGCCACATAATCGCACTCCGCACTTTATGACAATGGTGCAATATAAAAGTAACGATCATATTTTTTTACAGTTCGCAGTAGATGATAATGACCAGCCGCCTTCCCTCTAGCCTGTAACTTCCAAATTAGTGTGAGGATTGCAGGTTTGCATTACCGTCAGACCAAACATGCTCGCCCTTACAGCCGTATCGGCGTTATAATGGCTTAGTCAATTCCACTATTCATTGATTAAAGAGTAGCCCAAGAGTTGGCGGTAGGTGATGATGACTAGCTGCCTTCCCTCTAGTCTTACACTGCTAAATTAAGGACGGCTAGCGCAGATAGCCTCTGTGTAGCTTTGCGCGAAATTAAAAAAACAAACAAACCAAAATTCAAATTAGTGACGGCTGTCTCAGATAATTTTTTACATACACTTCTGTCCAAAATGTTAAGGCCAATGAACATAAAGAAAAAATATGCATTTTGCGTTGTTAGAGTCAACCACTTATTTGAGTAGAGCTTCAAAAGATGAAAATAAGAAAAGGGAAAATAAAAATAAAAACCCTTTTTAGCATTTAATAGAGAAAATGTAAACACTATGAAATTAGCCTAAATACTAACTGGTCAAAAGTTTAAGATCATGCCTAAAAGAAATCCTAAACAGGGTAAAAGATGCCCAACAAGAGATCTCAGCAATGAATTGCACGGGCGTCATTGCGAATAACTTCAAACATTCGCTTTGGCATGGTCGATATAATGCTATTCCAAGTGGTGAAGATGGTTTCACGAGGATCATGCACAGTTTGAAATTCACGTCCATTTCTATAGACTTTCCTTGCTATCCACCCCAAACCTTTTCAATGGGGTCCAGTTCGAACGAACACGCTGGATGGTCCAAAAAAATCATGCTGTTCGTCATGAGAAAGTTCTTTGTCCTTCGGGCATTGTGGATTGCAGCATTATCCTGCTGAAAGATCCAGTCATTTCTACACAAGCGAGGGCCTTCAGTCAATGAGGATGCTCTCTCCAACATGCAAATGTAGCCAGCTGCTGTTTCACGCACCTGTAAACTTGAAGCTCCATTGTCCCATGGAAGGAAAAAGCACCCTAGATCATGATGGAACCTCCTTCACCAGATCGTGCTAGTAACGTCCAGGTTAATTTTTTCTCATCAGAGAACAAAATATTTTTCCACTTTTCTACGTCCTATGTGCTTTTCAGCAAAGTTTAACCGAGTTGTTTTGTGGTGTGAAAGGAGGCATGGCCTTTGAAAACGTTTTCGGTTTTTAATGCCTTTCTCTCGGAGATGTTTGTTTTGGAATTTCGCACAAAGCTACTCGAGGGCTATCTGTGCTAGCCGTCCCTAATTTAGCAGTGTAAGACTAGAGGGAAGGCAACTAGTCATCACCACCCACCGCCAACTCTTGGGATACTCTTTTACCAACGAATAGTGGGATTGACCGTCACATTATACACCCCCAACGGCTGGAAGGGCGAGCATATTTAGCGCGAACCCGCGACCCTCGGATTACGAGTCGCACGCCTTACGCGCTCGGCCATTCCAGGACCTCTCGGAGATGCCGTCTTACTGTTCTTACATTCCATGTGGGCTATCTCTGAGTAGCTCAGGGACTTTTGTTCTTGATCTGCATTCTGCGTCCGTAAGGGTCTCAATCTGGCTGGACAATCGGCTAGTGTCAAACAAACTGGTTTTCGAGCAGGCGCCTGTGTTGTACTTTTCGATGCTTGGAAGGCCAGATGTAAGCTGTTAGTCTGCCTTGAGGCGGACTATAAGCGACTGGATTCTGGGACATTTTTCCATCTCTGGCGGCTGGACGTCTCGCAACTTTGTGCGTTGGTGGGGAGTCGGGTGGAAATTAGTTTCTGAGCCACCCTGCCTCCACTCTCGCTTTATGCAGTTATCAGTATATATATTTATTGTTTTCTTCTTGTATACGGTTACTTTTAAATCTTCGTCATGTCTTTTTGTACAGTTTTATTTGTTGTAAATAAATTCAAAATTAATCTCGTTCGACAATCGGCTGTTGTCTTGCCGGACAACCCGTCAAATCCTCCTGCTCAACGCTGGCGAAATGTTCTTGGGCTGACCACTTGAAATTCTATTTCCGTATCCTTCAGGGTATTGTAAGAAATTTGCAGCAGCAGTTTTACTATGCCCAATCTCACCAACGATGGCACGTTGAGAAAGACCTTGCTTTTGAAGCTCGACAATTCTGCCACGTTCAAACTCTGTCAATTTCTTAGCCTTTGCCATGTTTTTACCCAATGTAACACAGGAGATGTCAGTGAGAGATGTTGGCAACGCTAATGCTTGAGCACAAATGACTAAATTGCGTTACGTATTTACCGATTAACGCTTCGTTTCAGTATGGTCTTAAACTTTTGACCAGCTAGTATTTAGGATATTTCCATAGTGTTCATATTTTCCTTATTAAATGCTAAAAAGTTTTTTCTTTTTCTTATTTTAATCTTTCGAAGCTCTACTCAAATAAATGGTTGAGTCTAATAACGCAAAATACATATTTTTTCTTTATGTTCATTGGCCTTAAGATTTTGGTCAGCAGTGTATATTTCAAACATCGTAAACAAATATTACTTTGGTTATAAACTGTGAAGCTTGCTGAAATGTGCTTTCAAAATAAAGTTACCTCCGCAAATGACTAGATACCCATCACCGGTATCTGAACTAAAATTTTAGCGTTTTAAGACTTCAGTATTACACCTAAGCTACTGTGGAGCACAAAAAGAGAGACTCAGATAATCAACTTTTTGCTTGCTGTACTGGTTTGTGAAATGTAACAATGGTGCATTATTCTTCATCTAAAATATCTGTATTACAAACCAGCATTTTTTCAAATGTAGATTTAACTTACTTCTCACCCACACGCACGCTCGTGCATGTCACTAAATATTTTTCATTCCTTGAAATTTTAACACGATAACAACAGTGTTAACTCCGCAGAATAACGGAAGATTCGTCACGATATTTACTGTAAACAAAATATGGGTTATGTTACTAGCCGAGTTTGTGTACCAATGACGATATACAATGTTTATTAATAAAGAAACAGTGAAAATATAGTCCGCGTGTCACAAAGTACCCTTTACTGAAGAGTGGTGTTTAAAGCCGTTCCATGATGTTGTGGATTGGCTAACTTAGAAGAAATCCTGTTCCAAACTGCATTAATTCCATATTAGTACTTAACTCGTTTGCGTCATACTTAGCAAGAGATACTACCGTTATCCACGAGACCGTTCATTATTGGTGAAATATAAGCGAGGTCATTACCTAGATATCAAGTGACTGATAGCAGGAAAGAGAACTGTCTAACCTGTTGATCTTCTAACTATATTTAATACAGGAAGACAGAATGTTTCTTTAAGGATTTTTTTGTTCACATAAATTAATTTCTCTTCTCAAATTTTAAACTTTTAAGTGCATTTTAGCAGGGGGTAAATAGGTCCCATTGAGCCCTGGAACAGTATCTTTTGTTTCCTTCTCTCTTATTTAAACTTTTTCTTTATTTTAGTATCATTTTCACTATTAAAGTTTTCAAATACAAATTTTTAGGAGTCTTTAATTTACCTTGACCTTGGAGCAACTGCCTCACCTGTCGCCACGCCTCTGCATCTCAGTTCATAAATAAGGTTCGAACAAACTAAGTTAAGTCCCAGTTCCAGTCTTCTTTTACACCGTTTCTTTAGGACACAGATTATAATTTATTATCATATAAAGAAATATCCTGTCACTGACAAACTTCCCAAATTATTTAAAGATATCGAGATTTTACCATGATCTAGCTTTGATGTAATCAAGTGATATTTATGTTAAGTGAGCTTCAAACATGGTAAATGCAGTTAATTTAAGTAAGTGTATGATAAACCTTTAAAGGTTTAAAGGGCTGGCTATGAGTGGTTTATCTTTATTTTAGAGTTTCGTACAGGGGGTGGGACGGAGCAGATGGTCCAGCATGTCCCTTATCCTTCAGTTAAATTATATATATATATATATACTTACCTCTTATGTTTAGAGTTAACACATTGTAATAAGACATCTAGATTGACATTCACATTATAATTAGGGCAAAAGAAGGGACAGATATTAATAAAACATCATAGAAAAACTAGAGTGTGGTTAGCAGCCCATGGATTCACTTTTAGTCCACCAATACAGTTGACCAAAAACCTGGACTAGGGAGTTTGTTGTCGACAGCCATGTTGGGAGTTTTTTGTTGTTGTTGTTGTTTTGCAGAAAACTGCACAATGGCCCATCTGTGCTGTGCCAACCACTGATATATAAACCTTACTTATGAGCGTTACAAGCTATCAGACTTGTCGCTGAGCCAAGGGGGTAAAGAGAGATACAGCTCTGTAAGAAAACAGATATTTGAGAGCATGAGTTGAAACCAACAGCAGACCTCAGTTTCCTAGTTTATTCAACAACTTAGAGTAGCAGCTGGACAAATGCGTGCAAGTTATCAGAATCAAGTTTTACATAGGTTGACTTCTATATATCAGAAGACTATTGGTATGGACTTTCTATTTCATCATCACAAAACAACCCGTCCTCAGAAATGTTGAGAACATATTGATTGGTCAAATAAAACATTGACGAATGTTTCACTCACGGATGAATTACACTCCCCGTTGCAGACAGATGAGAAATACATCTGGCTTGGTGGCCACATTAGGATTCGTGTATGAAGACATGGCACTGTCAATGTTATATGATACAGAAATATAGTATTACGTATCTCAGATCTCCCGCTCGTACAGCGGTAAATTTTCGGATTTACAACACTAAACACAGGGGTTCGATTTCCCTCGGTGGACTCAGCAGATACCCCGATGTTACTTTGCAATAAGAAAACACATACACACATATCTCAGGGATAGCATTTATAGGAGCAGTTGGTCAAAGATCGTTTCTCGTGAAGGCTACATCTATTCCCATCATATTTAGCTGTTTAGCAACTGACTTTAGGGTTACAATGTATGTATACAGTTCCTCATAGATTCCTTCTCGTAAATGACATGTCTATCTTATCTTGTTCAGTTCTTTAGCAGTTTCCTAGAAGATGACGGTTAAATGAACTGTGTTGATGATAACTAGACTTGAATCTGATTAAACACACATTAGTTGCTCTAGTTCATTCTTTTGTACCTCTTAATTTATCTCAAACATGGTTTATGAGTAGGAAGTAACTTTGATTAAGAAATGAACCATGTGACCTAAATTCATTAACTCGTTCATCGTAAAATTCTTTGTCACATCGGTGAGAGTTTCACATCAACATTCAAGAACATCACATGCCTTATTAATAGACATTTTCCTTAACATTTCTTTGGCTGAAAAGTTCCCGATACCTAATGAGTGTTTGTACACATTGGTCCTAACATCAGATCGTACGAATGGTCACATGATTCCGTCTGATGTAAACTTATCGTCACTTGTTGTTGCCAGTATATAGCTACTAACAGCACTCTAGGTACTGCTAGAAAACAACATTATTATTATGAAACAGACATTGTTTCCCACACTGGCATTTTTTAACCTTGTTACTTTTATGTATTTTTCACGCGTACTTTGAAATTAGTATCCAAAAACAGTGATGTGGACCATTAAGGAAATGTCTGTTTTTGTTCCTTCTTAAAAATACACAACAAAGTTAAATAACAATTTGGTCTATAGTTTTAATAAAGTAACAATACCATTGTTGGTTGATAATGTAATGAACTTTGTAACATTAAACAATCCTGTATTCTAGCCCCGAAATAAATTATAATTATATAAAGTGTAAAGATAGCTTTTTATCTAAATTTATACTCAAGATACTTCTTGTTTTAATTACATACTTTATTACTATTAATCTAAGTACTTTAGTAAAGCAATTGCATTAAGTTTCTAAATCTTTATGGTACTTTGCAGTAAAACTTAGAATGTAAATACACTTTATTAATATTATAATATTATGGATTTTTTTTAATCTCGCGCAAAGCTACACGAGGGCTGTCTGCGCTAGCCGTACCTAATTTAGCAGTGTAAGACTAGAGAGAAGTTTGTTTGTTTGCTTTTGAATTTTGCACAAAGCTACTCGAGGGCTATCTGTGCTAGCCATCCCTAATTTAGCAGTGTAAGGCTAGAGGGAAGGCAGCTAGTCATCACCACCCACCGCCAACTCTTGGGCTACTCTTTTACCAACGAATAGTGGGATTAACCGCACATTATAACTTCCCCACGGCTGAAAGGGCATACACGTATGTCGCTCTGGGGATGCGAACCCGCGACCCTCAGATTGCGAGTCGCACAATTTAACGCGCTTGGCCCTGACTAGAGGGAAGACAGCCAGTCATCACTACCCATCGCCAGTTGACATAGACGAAATAATATCATGTATCATTAACTCTACTTTAAATATAATGTTTATCATTCATACCCATGAATATTATTTACATATTTATTAACATATTTATTGTGGATATTTCGTGGTAAAGATGGTCCAATTGAAACTAAAATTAACAAATTCCACTTAATTGAAAATTACAAAGAAATTTAGTAAATGTTATTTTCTTTTCATGATGATGAAAAACCCAGATTAACCTGAAGATGACCTGAGAAAGTCAAACGTTTTTCTGTACTTTATTTTAAACTCGTTTATTAGTAAACTGGAAAAAAATTGTTTTCCTTTTATTTTACAGAAAATAGAAGTTATATTTATTCTTTACATTTTTATATAACTGGATTAATATATTATAAAATAACATTTGCATGATATCTTTTTACTATAACATCAGTTTGATATCGTTTTTACCATATAACTGGTTTAATGTCTTTTTGCTATAAAACTGGTTTGATATATTTTTACTACCTAACTGTGCGCAATAGATGGTGTTTTTAACTATCTGAATCGAACTGAAATATTTAGGTGTAAATGTCGGTTAGGCAAAATAACCAACATTATCAACAGCGGATTTTAAATTTTTATTAATAGTTTTAATTAAAGCTACTAGATGACGCTACAACCTTAAACAAAATCTAAGTGCTTAACAAAGATGTAATTTTACAGAAAGTTTCATTGAAAGCTACTAGATGCCGTTACTATCAAAATGAATATTAATACCAGTGAAGAATGGGAGATATCTACGAATGAAAACACATCTTTAAGTCAGAAAAAGAAGTGAAAACAACAACAACAATAAAAACTATCTGAGATTAGCTGTATAATTGACAAATTACACAACTTCTACAGTCCTTGAAGATGAGAATATTAGTGTTAAGAAAACGAAAAGTGGAGGAATTACATAATCAAAACTACTGTGGGTCCATATAAAGAAACTGACAAATAAAACTGACAGTCAACAACCTTGAGAGTAAATACAGAAGGACTGCTGTAATTGAAAAGGTAAGGTATCGGTAAGAATCTTTCCAGTCGACTCAATAATTTTGCTTGAACTAAATTATTAAGTTATGTCACCTGAATCTCTTAGTTATATTCATAACCGTTTTAATCGTCTTTGTGGTGTGGGTTTTAAACCATTTCAGATTTCCAAACACCCAAGAGAACCCGGGAGATTACAATAGTAAAACAAACGACATCAATATAATAATAGGACAACGTAATAAATGCCAAATTTATTTTGGATTGGGAAGAGTGCGAGACGAGGCTACCTGGAAAGACTAGTGCAAACATTATAACACAACGTAACACAAGCAGAATATAACACAAGAAAAATGTAACATAAGAAAAAAATAACTTATACAGTTATAGTTTTCATGGGTTTCATTCACTGAGGGCTCGGTACCCGACTCGTAATTTGAGAGTCGCGGGTTCAAAATCCCCGTCCCATCAAATATGCTCACCCTTTCAGCCACGTGGGCGTTATTATGTGATGGTCAGTCTCACTGTTCATTTGGAGAAGAGTAACCCAACAATTGGCGGCAGGTGATGTTCACTAGCTACCATTCCTCTAATCACTTGTTGCCATACGTTTTTTTCTGAAAAGTATACAGTGTTCTGGTTTTTTCTTCATCAAGTTTTAACTTTTCTGGATAAAATGAAGTGTAATGTGGTTAAACATTTAAACTGTAGGTGCACAACAAACTGTTTTAATGCATTACCCCACAAAGGCAACTGTTGTAATACAGCACACTGCAATGGCAACTGTTTATTTGATATGAGGTACAAGACTGTATCTTTTTATGAAAATAAAAGTACCAGAAACAAAGGGCCCTTGTATGTGATTTATTATTTAATATAAATAATATAATTCTACAAAAACTATTTTGAGTACATTTTTTATACAAAAAAATGGTGATAAAATACCCAACATTTTTCGAAAGTATTTTTTCTTAGTTAAACATTCACTTTCTTGTACTTTTTAATGTGAAATGCATCAGGTATTTATTTTGACCTTAAACACTGCAACAGTGATAAAATAACTAAATTGTTGAAAGGTAGACATTTATAATGATCTTAAATTTATAACTTCAGGTGACAAAAAGGAAATATTAGAAATTTAACATTTAAAGAAACATCTACACTGAAGAAAAAATTCCAAACAGTATGGTATATGTACGTAACAAAAAGTAACCTATATGTGGTGTCAATAGTACATTTTCATAGATCATTTGGTTTCCACATTTTCTCACCAGATTGAAGAAAGAGAAAGGATGCTTAAAAGAAAGAAGAAGTTTGGAGGTAGCACTTCTGGTAGTTCAATATAAACATGTATGGTGGACAACATGTGACGACATACCAATATAAACATGTATGGTTGACAACATGTGATGACATACCAGTTGATTAAACTGCAATTAAATCAAATTGTAATTATCAAGTAATCTTTAAAGAATTATTCATGAATAATACCCACCCTGTAAAGTGAGATCTCAAAGGTTATTTTTCAGAATGATTAGGTGACATTTATTGAAAAAAAATATAAAATTAAATATATTCTTTTGTTACAAAGCTAGTATATCTCGATTGTATGCTACATATATCTTATTTCACTTTATAGTTTAGCACATGTATTCCATCTATATCTGCACTGTTTCTGCATATATCTACATCATGTTTATTAGTGTTATATGCTTGTTTTAGATATATCTATATGCTTCATAGATTGTTCTTTTTTCTTTTCATCATTTATTATTTTATCCAATTTTTTTCCAGAGAAGTGTTTATTTTTCTTTTTGTTTTTTTCAGGAAAAGAAGAAGAAGCGATTAGAAAGATTTGGCGATGTATAAACCTGTCCTTTTTTTGTCTTGTTACATTTACAGATTTTTGAACGTTAATGTAAAGTTCAGTTTATTTATGTAACCAAGTTTCTGTGAGTAAAACTCCATCTGTCATTTCTTTAGTTTTGATTGTCACCAGAAATTTGGATACAGCTGCAATGAAATATTGCTGAATTTTTTGATGCTCACTGTATAACTTAATCCAAGATTTAACAATGAAGTTCAACTATTTAGAGAACAAAATGTTTACTGGTTTATACCTTTGCTGGTTACAAAGATGATTAAATGTGAGTTATTTTAAAAATTTAAACAGAAATACAACCAATAATACCATTAATATCACTATAGTACATAGAGAAATGAGTGCTTACATATGACTGCATTATATCAGTTCTTTAAATTGAATGTTTTAACACCTAGAACATACAATTACACAGGGTGCTGTGTGGACAACACTGATAGTAAAACACCTTTAATATAAGGATTAATATTCTGTAAGGATGGAAAGTTCTTTGTAAATCCTTTGATCAACACTTTATATTATTTTAAGATTTGTTCAGTGGCAAATGTTTTTTCTGATATAGAATTAGCAGAAAACAAAAGATTTAAAATATGAAATAAATGTACATTAAATGTACTCTCAGAAAGAACTGTAAACTTTTTGTGATGTTACTTTGTTACAGTTTGCCAATGTTAAGTATTGTGGGTTTTCACCTCACCAAGAAGTTAAAGGAAATATTGACTGGAATCATTCAGCCTAAACAATTGTCCGTAAAAAAAACCTCTTACTGTGGACTATGGTTAAAATGATGTTCAAATTGGAACTGTTAATGAAAGAAGTATACATTGTTATACATGTGTATGTACTGATAATTGGGTCATTGATCAGTCTCTGATAAGACCAAAATTAAAATTTAATAATAACTTTGCATTAAAAAAACCTTGAGAAATATTGAGGAAATAATCTTGTTTATAAAGATATGTCGGCAAAGCTGCTTTTAGTAATGTGTTATCTTAAACTAGCCTTTCACATTTAGTCGCCTAACGACACGTTCGTTTGCAAACAAGATTAGCCATCTTCCAACTAACACTTTTTGCTCATGTCACTTTTTCTTCTTTTCCATATTTATCACTTTATTCCTATTTACTGTTGAGAAAAATAGGTGGAATTTTATTCTGAGGAAAAATTGGAGTTATTTTATTGTGATACCAAGGAAACTGCATAAAACATCCATTTGTTCAGTATAATTTGTTCAATGTTTGTTATATTTACCATCCTTACTAAATACATTTTATATTTCTGTAATAATAATACTTTCTCAGTTCTTAGTCAGTGTTTTATCTTGTTTGTGGCTTAGTCATAATGTCTTTTTGGTTCACACTTTAGTCACTGTATTACTGGTTGACACTTTAGTCACTGTATTACTGGTTTACACTTTAGTCACTGTATTACTGGTTTACATGTAGTTGCACTCAAGCATAAACAACTAAATTTTGAACAGGACATCAAAAAGTTAAAAAATTGATCTTTGGTAGATATATATTTACACATAATACAAACATGGAGTTCCAACGTAGGTTTTCTTTTACCAACGAATAGTAAGATTGATCACAATTATAACGCCCCCACGGCTGAAAGGGTGACTATGTTTGGTACGATGGGGATGCGAACCCGCCCCCTCAGATTACGAGTCGAACGCCTTAACCAGTCTGGTCATGCAGGGCCTTGTTATTGTTAAGCACAAGGCTACACAAACATTGAAACCCAAATTATAGCGTTACAGACTGACCAGTATTGGATTTTATTACCAGGATTGGCAGGACAGCTTGCCGCCGATACTTTATGTTTAAAGTTAGAATATTGATAAGGTATTGAGAACAGTTTAATAAGATCTGAAGTTATTTAATGAGGCGCAACTTATTGCATATTAGTTTTTGAAATGGTTCTGGTACCCCAAATGATCCATATTCATTTCTTTTTTCAGTGACATTAACTCTAAGGAATATCTTTGCCTTGAAAATTACATGACCTTAATGTAAACAAATCTTTATGAACTGAGTGTATAAATATTTTGGGTCGGAAAGGGCTGTTACAAATCCTTCCGAAAATCTGTCAGTTTTATATATTATCACATTTGTTACAAATCCTTCCGAAAATCTGTCAGTTTTATATATTATCACATTTGTTACAAATTCTTCCTAAAATCTGTCAGTTTTATATATTATCACATTTGTTACAAATCCTTCCTAAAATCTGTCAGTTTTATATATTATCACACTTGTTACAAATCCTTCCTAAAATCTGTCAGTTTTATATATTATCACATTTGTTACAAATCATTCCTAAAATCTGTCACTTTTATCTATTATCACACTTGTTACAAATCATTCCTAAAATCTGTCACTTTTATCTGTTATCACACTTGTTACAAATCATTCCTAAAATATGTCAGTTTTATATATTATCACATTTGTTACAAATCCTTCCGAAAATCTGTCAGTTTTATATATTATCACATTTGTTACAAATCCTTCCGAAAATCTGTCAGTTTTATATATTATCACATTTGTTACAAATCATTCCGAAAATCTGTCAGTTTTATATATTATCACATTTGTTACAAATCCTTCCTAAAATCTGTCAGTTTTATATATTATCACACTTGTTACAAATCCTTCCTAAAATCTGTCAGTTTTATATATTATCACATTTGTTACAAATCATTCCTAAAATCTGTCACTTTTATCTGTTATCACACTTGTTACAAATCATTCCTAAAATCTGTCACTTTTATCTGTTATCACACTTGTTACAAATCATTCCTAAAATATGTCAGTTTTATATATTATCACATTTGTTACAAATCCTTCCTAAAATATGTCAGTTTTATCTGTTATCACATTTGTTACAAATCATTCCTAAAATAGATCAGTCTTCTATGTATATTAATAAACACAGTAACGAAACTAAATGTACATATTTGTAAGTAACATAGTCACGCATTCAAAAAACGTTTTGTTAATAACCGAATTACATTGCATTGTTTGTAAGCTGACATTTCCATCATCAGGTGGCTTTAAACTCGCATGAGATGAATGGAAAGTAGTTATGCAGGAACGATGCAACATTATCTAAGTGTGTTGCACAAACTTCAATGAAACTTAGGTTTAAAGGATGCTAACAGAAATTTAAATAACTCGACTCTTCAGCGCCTCGCTAAGCCAGTAGCGACTATAGGATGAGCTGGATATATCTCATTCTAGTATTATGACTTCCGGTAAAGTTCCTCAACATTGTTTTAATTTCTTCTGATAAATTATTGTAAATAAAGAATCTAATTTACGTTTATATATATAGATTTAAAGTTATGTCCTAATAATCTAGGGTTTGATTCTTTCGTTTAAGCCACGATGGGCTATCTGTTTTCTTTAGAACATGGGGAATCGAGTCTCAGTTGTTATAGTGTGTATTTACCACTGGCCCACTGAGGTACTAAATTCTATGGTACTGCAATTTTTTTAGTTTCAAGTTATATCTATATAGATTCGGGAAAATACCGAAACATTCACATGTTGTGTATGTCCCATCAATTTACTTTTTGTTTTGGTCCTTAGGCCCGACATGATCAGGTGCTTAAAGCGCTAGACTCGTAATCTGAGGGTCGCGGGTTCGAATTCCCGTCACACTAAACATGCTCGCTCTTTCAGCCGTGAGGGCATTATAATGTGATGGTCAATAAACTATTCGTTGGTAAAAGAGTAGCCCAAGAGTTGGCGGTGGGTGATGATGACTAGCTGACTTCCCTCTAATCTTACACTGCTAAATTAGGGACGGTGTAGCTTTGCGCGAAATTCAAAACAAATCTTTTGGTCTTCTCTGATGTGATTGGTTAATATAAATCGATCGATAATGCAGACTAAAAAACGTTTCCTTCGACCATTTCAAAAATAAAATCAGTCTATTATTAATATATCACGTGTTTTGTTGCGAGTACACACGGCTGTTTCAACCTCTCTAATAGTTAGTAGCCCATATCCAAAAAATAACTGATATTTTACGCCTGTATGTACAAGATAACTTAAACAGGTTATCTCTGATTTTGTTCTAATTCAGTACAGTTGTTGAGTGTCTCTCAAGGATCAATCGATTACCTTGTAGTGAAGATACTTTTGTGGACAATACTACACTGAAGACAAAAAATATTTGGTATGATGATATAAAACTGAGACTTAGAAAAATCAAAGTTCGAAAAATATCGTATTAGAAGAAGGATCTTGGCACGTAGGCCTCGCCCGACATGATCAGTTGTTAGGGCGATCGACTCGCAATTTGAGGGTCACGTGTTCGATCCCCCCACCAAATGTACTCGTCCTTTTAGCTGTTGAGGTTTTATAATGTGATGGTCAAATCCACCGTATTTTAGTAAAAGAGTAGCCCAAAGGTTGTTAGTGGGTGATGATGACTAGCTGTTCTCTCATTACTAAATTAGGGATGACTTGCGCAGAGAGCCCTTTTATAGCTTGACGTACAATTCAAAACAAACTAAACAATCATGAGGCTTAATAATTGTTTGGCTTGCACTCAAAAATAGTTTTGTGATTATTACTGATTAGTTTTTATCGAACAGAAACATAAAAATTCTAAAAGCAGATAAAGGTAACGCTATAGTAATAATGAACACGAATGAATACACACAAAAAATGAATAACATCCTATCAGACACGAACAAATTTAAACCAATACACACAAATCCAACAAAGACACATGAGACGCAACTGAACAAATTACTACTACAAATGAAAAAAGCCAACACAATTTCACAAACACTTTATTCCTACCTACGTAAAACCGACTCACGCACACCGCAAATATACGGCATCCCCAAACCTCATAAACCAGATTGTCCATTACGACCAATAATGTCAACATATGAATCGTTTAATTACAATCTTGGTAAATACATAGCATGGGCGTTCTCCAAATATGCAACATCAGCCAGCTCATTCATCAAAGACTCTTTTAATTTCAAGTATAATCTAAATCAACTTAATCATAAAGCCTTAATGGCCAGTTTCGATGTTATATCCCTCTTTACAGAAGTTCCAACAGCAAAAGCCTGCAAGATAGCCTTAGAACTCTATATCCCAGACCCTAACCCAATTATAGACATTCCCAGTAACCTGTAAGCAACCCTCATAGAATTCACCACAATAAAGACAAACTTCATGTTCAACAACCAAAACTATATACAAACAAATGGCCTAAGCATGGGTAACCCAGTATCACCAGTTCTAGCCAATATTTTTATGACACAAATTGAAACACAAGCAATTAATACAGCATTACATCCACCACTATACTGGTACAGATATGTAGATGACACGGTTGCGGGATTCAAATCTACAGAACACATACTTAATTTTTTCACTCACATTAACTCTATACATCCCAACATTAACTTCACATGTGAACAGAAAGAAAGCAATCAAATATCATTCCTTAACCTCAAAATTATAAGAACCGACACACGATTCAAAACAGAAATCCACCGAAAAACCACCCACACTGGACTATACATTTCTTGGGACTCAGCACATGAAACAAAACAAAAACTCAACATACTAAGAAACCAGTTAAACACAGCCATAAAACTATGCTCACCAGATAAAATTAACGATGAATTAGACAAAATAAAACAATACTTCATCAACATCAATAAGTTTCCTCCACAAACCGTAGAAAACATTATACGCAGACACCTAGACAGAAAGCAAAATCAACCAACAAAAATAAATATATCTCACGAATCAAAAAATCACGAAACCATATACTGTTGTATACCATATATTCCTGACATCAGCAAACAAATAATCAACATTTGGCAAAAACTAGTAACAAAATATGACATTCCAGTTAATACTAAATTTATTCAAAAACCAGGCACAAAACTGAGGTCTATACTATGTAAGAACTACACTGACAAACACCACACCAACATTATTTATAAAATACAATGTGATAACTGCCACGACTTCTATATTGGAGAAACAAGTAGAAAAATGGAAACCAGATTCAAAGAACATAAAAAGTCACCTTCACACGTTTTCGAACACTGCAAGTCAAATGGACACAACATAACCATAGAAAACACTAAAATAATAAATAAAGAAACAAACATAAACAAACGCAAAATTAAAGAAGCCTTACTTATACAACAACTTAAACCCAAAATAAACCAATATAAAGGAACGCCATTATACCTGTATTAATATTATAGATAAAATTATATATTCAAACATCTAACCCCGCCCTCTACATTGCGACACTCAGTTACTCAACCCCTTCCAAACATGTGGTCAGCTTCCGGTCAGTTACCTTTTTCTTTGTGAATCTGACGATGACCGAAGAAGGTCGAAACGTTGTTCGCTCTTCTATTTAAAATATTTTCTGAACCCAAACGAGCCGTTTTTGCATATAAAATTCTCATCAGTTTGTTGATCATAGCCAGCTGGTTGTAACTGACATCTCAGGTCTTGTTCGCATGACACTGTGACTTCACATACATGAGATACATGTGTGAAGTGATTAGACACTTCCATATCGAAAGCGACAAAGTTGACGTAAATAAATCATTCTTGGGCGTCTTTCCTACTGCTGGAAAGACTTCTGCTTAACTCACACAGGATATCTTGAGACATCTGGAGAAAGATGAACTGGACATAAACCTTTGTCGTGGTCAAGGATATGGCAACGCTGCAACTATGGCTGGGATTCATGGTGGTGTTCAGTCAAAGATCAGAGATTAATCCCAACGCTGTGTTTGTGCCTTGTGCAAACCATTTGCTGAACCTCTATGGAGTGCACTCACTTGGAAGCATTTACTCATGTGTGACTTTTATTTGGAACCTTGGAAAGAGTTTATTCCTTCTCTTCAGTCATCTCATCAATTTAAAATACTGATGGAGAATGAACGCATGACAATCAAAGGACTTTTTCAGACAAGATTGAGTACTCATTATGACGCCGTGAACTCAGCGAAGACATATTTTGAAAAGCTAACCTCAACTTTTGAAGTGCTGTGCGATCCAAAAGAAAATGTGCACATGAGGGGATCAGCTCAGATTTTGCTGTCTGCTGTATGTGATTTTTGTTGTTCCCGAGTTACCTTTCTTTCTGGCGTAAAGTACTGGAAGAAATTAATCTCACACAAAAATATTTGCAAACATTTAGAATCAGCCCTGAAGCTGTAAAACTGTTTATTGAAGATCAGCGCAAAGGAATTTTGGAAAATGCCATTCATCATGTACTTACAAAGTGTGATGAAGTGAACATTTCTATGAGAGAAGAGAGAGAGTAAATCTTCGAAAAAGAATGCTGGGATAAATGGCAAAGGATGCTGGTCTCACATTACTAGAGGAAGTAGAAAGGGCTACGTATGAATGTGTTGATCACTTTCTTCAAGAATTAGGTATTCATTCCAAGACAATGGATCAAATTCTGTCAATGTTTGCTGTTATTCAGACATACATTTTGATTATTGTAACAGAAGAAGAGCTCTGAAAGTATATTTTATATTTGACTTAGACTTCTGATTAATTATCTGATGAAGATGTCAGTCTGAAAACTGGACAACTTCGTAAGTATTTGGAGGCTGCCAAAATCAGCGTTGAATAGGCAAAGAAATAGACTGTATTGCAGTTTCTAGAGTTTACAGTAAAATAGGAATTTTGTGAATATCTTCCAAACTTGTCATTATGTTTGAGATTCTTTTTGATTGTCTGTGTGCTTATTGTTTCATGTGAAAAATTTTTTTCCAAATTGAAATTGATAACAAATTAATTTCACTCGACCATGAATCAGACAAGATTAACAAATCTGGTTTTACTTTCAATTGAATATGTAAAAAGAGTGAATTTTGATGAGGTCGTTGATCAGTTTGCAGAAATTAATACTCGAAAGTAGAGACTATGAATCCTCTCTATTTACCTTTGAGGAATATGCTGAGTGCTGAGACTGAATTTCCTGTGTTTTTTGTATAAAATAAAATGCAGTATTACCTGTTCACTGGAATTTTTAATGTTACGCATTTTTCTCATTTTTAATGTGCTTAGGAAAGTACCGTACAATTTAAAATATATACTTGGAAAAATACTGTATTGTACTGTGTGTTTAAATTTGTTTTAAAGAGGGGTGCCAAATACTTAAGGTCCGTTCCTGTACGGACGTAGCAACGTTTGCTTTTTGTGTGATGTCCATATTGGATATTTCAACAAATTCAGTAAATTTATCTACACGTATAATCATTGTATAAAGAAATCGCAACGATCATGATAAGATGTAGTGTTGAGTCTTGCGTAAGAATAACAATCACTTTGTGTTTTAGTGTCCCATGACATACATTATCTGATGACTGATCAAGGGAGTGTCTCAAAAAATACAAAGATTGTGTCGTCAGAAGTAGCCCTCTAGCAAAACTTCCTGGTGCGTATTTTTCAAACAATTTCATTTAGTTAAATCGTCAAAAGGACTTATGGGAAATATTCAAATAGGTCCACAGAAAAAAATTATTTTTTTTCAATTTTGTTCTTAATTTGGCAGCTTTCAACACGCTTTCTCCTTTTTTAAATTTTGGGAAAATTGTTTAATATATATACAGGGTGGTCGCTAGAAAAGTGTAAAATTTGAGGGTCAGATGAGATCATGAATAAAATGCATGCTTACTCATTTCTATTTTGATTTCTTTACATCATGAATAAAATGCATGATTTTAATAATTTTGAGCATCTATGAGTGTAATATAACATATGCCTTTAAAAAACTTTGTAAAAAGTTATTCTTTGTAAAAATAAATAGCTGTTTGACAAATTTTCCGCTTTTCTAGCGATCACCCTGTATATTGTTGTTGTTTTTTTTATAAAGGGTGATCAATTATTGCTTTAGACATTTCCAAATTTTCTTAAACACGATGGAGTTGTTGTTGTTGGTTTGAGTTAAGCACAAAGCTACACAATGGGCTATCTGTGCTCTGCCCACCACGGGTATCGAAAACCGGATTCTAGCGTGTAAGTCCGCAGACATACCGCTGAGGCACTGGGGGGCCAACACGATGGAAAAAATATCGATTTAACTGAATATTATAAACTTAGATTATTTTTACAAAAACTACATTTGACGAAAACCGATAAAAGTTGTAAAATAATTACCGATATTAGTTTGCTAATAGCATGTTAAGCGACTATAACCTGTAAACACGTCCACGGCCATTACGGTTTTTATGGTGGTGACTGATATGAAGTGTATTTTGTACATGCAATTTTAACAGGAAAGAAAGATATTGTTGTGGGCACGTGATTAGCATCTATGTTAAACGATTTTGAAGAATATAATAAAGCAGGCTTAATTACGGTAGTTAATGTGTTGTTAGTGTTATGACACCTAACACAATACTCACACAAAAATACGCCGCGTGGTATAGTTTCACAAAATCTTCGTATCACGTAATTAAATTATAATTATATCATAGTCTTAACCGCTATAAATCTTTTCACTAAAATAATTTGGTTGTTATTTTTATACACAACGGTATTGAAAGATATTTATACGACAGCCGACACACATTTTCTTAGGAGATATAAGATACGGTTTAGTTGTTTCTAAGCAAAAACCTACACAGTAGGTTATCTTTGTTCCGCTCATCACGAAGACATGACGTTGACCTCTTGAAGGGGGTTACATAGATACAGTTCTTCCTAATTTTCAACAGAGAAAAAGCAGTCAGTTCACAATATTCCCCCTTAATCCCTGGGCTACCCATTCGAATAGCAAGTAGTATCTAGCCAATACTCTTATAACCAATCCACCATAAGGATCGAGGTTTTTTTATTTTTGACAACGAAACGTAACCCATTGTCCAGCAGGTTGACTACTTTAGCCCCTTTTTAAGGTAAACTCCTTCCGTTGTATTAAATTCCAGACTTTTCATTTCACAACGATTGTATTTGGAGAAAGAATAACCCAGTAATCGACTGAACTGACAGAAGCGACATTTGTAGTAACAATGATAATTTTGTTTATAAAAATAACCTTGGTCTATTTGTTTGTAGTTAAATACAAAGCTACAAAATCGGCTCTGTGGTGTATCGAAATCCTGTTTGAAGTGTTATAAACCTTCAGACTTGCCTCTGTGCCTCTAGAGACAAATAAGTTTCAATTTCTAGGAAGAAAGAAATAGTGCACATAGACATTTAAAAAAATATGTGTAATAGAAGGCGTATTACTTTTACTTATATAGATTTTTATACATCTATAAAACTTATACTCTTCGCATCTATCTGATGTACGAAGGCAAGGCTGCAACAGTTGATATAAAAAACGCATGGCCCTCGTCTAAAAATAAGCACATTCCACGCACTTTCTCGAATAGAACATGCCACGCTCGCGACTCCGCCCTACATGATTAAAGTCACTTTCACCTGGAGTGTTAGCACAGTATTCACCTAATGAGAGCTATGTTCAAACCAAACTTTCTCTTGTGCAGAGTTTCAAGTGTAGGTTCAGCATGCGTTCAGTGACCTGGTTTTGTTCCAAACAAGACAATCAGTTTATAAAAAGCACGACTCTTAGGAAGTCTCGACGTGCTCCAACATACGGGAAACACACGTAACTCCCACCGGAAGTCTTCATGTGCTATAACACACAGGAAACATACATAACTCCCACCAGAAGTCTCGACGTGCTTCAACACATGGAAAACACACATAACTCCTATCGGAACATTCGACGTGATCCAACATACGGGAAACGTACATAACTCCCACCTGTCAACTGAACTTTAGAATGCTTTCATAATAAGGTAAGACGGGATCTAAGTCTAACAGAGAGATCCATCCTTTAACAGGTAATAGTTCTATAGGTATACAAAAGGAATCTATCTTTTGATTCACTTTCTAAAGTCGTGAAAATAAAATGATAGTTAAACTAAAGTTTAGTTCCTTGACTGTTATAGGTCGTATCGATTTAAAATAACAATCAAAGTAAACTCTTATTTCTTATACCTCCGTAATAAAGTTTCAGTCATAATTAGTTAAGGATATATTCATAATCATAATTAGTACTGGTCCTAATTAAGAATATATTCAGGGTCATAATTAGTACTGGTCCTAGTTAAGAATATATTCAGGGTCATAATTAGTACTGGTCCTAGTTAAGAATATATTCAGGGTCATAATTAGTACTGGTCCTAGTTAAGAATATATTCAGGGTCATAATTAGTACTGGTCCTAGTTAAGAATATATTCAGGGTCATAATTAGTACTGGTCCTAGTTAAGAATATATTCAGGGTCATAATTAGTACTGGTCCTAGTTAAGGATATATTCACAGTCATAATTAGTACTGGTCCTAGTTAAGGATATCTTTAGTGTCATAATTAGTGCTGGTCATAGTCAATGGTATATTCACAGTCATAATTAGTACTGGTCCTAGTTAAGAATATATTCAGGGTCATAATTAGTACTGGTCCTAGTTAAGGATATATTCACAGTCATAATTAGTACTGGTCCTAGTTAAGGATATCTTTGGTGTCATAATTAGTACTGGTCCTAGTTAAGGATATCTTTAGTGTCATAATTAGTACTGGTCCTAGTTAAGGATATATTCAGGGTCATAATTAGTACTGGTCCTAGTTAAGGATATATTCACAGTCATAATTAGTACTGGTCCTAGTTAAGAATATCTTTGGTGTCATAATTAGTACTGGTCCTAGTTAAGGATATCTTTAGTGTCATAATTAGTACTGGTCCTAGTTAAGGATATATTCAGGGTCATAATTAGTACTGGTCTTAGTTAAGGATATATTCACAGTCATAATTAGTACTGAACTGTTTCTGAACTGATTACACAATCTTTCCTTGAACTTGTGTTGGTTACAGTATTAGAGTATTACTAAAAATATATGAGTCACACACAAAAAACTAACAAATTCGTGCTCCGAATTTTGAGCCCGTTAGTGCATTATAAGAATGACAGTCAATGATATAAGTAACCCCACTGTAAATTTATAGATCACCTGTGTATTTCACTTGGAAAAAGAATGAATGCATTCACTTTTGGTAATATTAAAGGTTCAGTTGTTCAATTGTTTCAAAAAAATTCATATTTTAAAATAAGTCTCACATTTGTACAGACCTAAAGTACATAACTAATTTGTAATCAAAGTAAACTACATGCATGGACCAGAATTAAAATATAACCTTCTAATTAACGTAGCTAATTTAATGTAACGTCCTAACCAAGAGAATGCAGAGTTATGAAGCACAAGCCGATAATGGTAGATCATGTTGGCAAGGGTAACTCTTAAACACTTTATCCTAACGACCTGTATGAGGCTCGGGCGTGGCCAAGTTACTAGCATGGTTGTCTGTGAATCCGAAGATCGGTGGTTTGCGTTTAGTTCCCGTAAGATAGCGATCCACACTTTGTGGTCGTGAGTGTGTTATAAAATGACAGTCAGCCTTCATCTGTTAACGACGAGTATCACTTGTTAATTAATTAGCTGCTAATCAATTGAAAATAAGAGATAGCCACAGCAGGTAGTTCTTGTATATTAACACGGGATATGAGAATCAAACAAACAAACATTATCTATGTTGACTTGAGAGACGATCGGTTGTCTTTACCACGTTTTAACACTAGTCATATTGACATGAAGATGATTAGCTGTCTTTATTATGTTTTAACATTCGGTGATGTCGAGAAACCCACTTGTTCTAAGGCTATCTTGCAGGCTGTGAACCTGACGATGACCGAGGAAGGTCGAAACGTTGTTCGCTCTTCTATGTAAAATATTTTCTCAACCCAAACGAGCCGTTTTTGCATATAAAATTATGTTTTAACATTACTTGTGTTGACTTGACAAACTATTAGCTGTCTTTATTATGTTTTATGGAACTGAAAATTCCATTCTCGGAATAGCATCTCTTTTGCTAATGTTATATAAGTTCAATTTAAAATATCTCAAATATTCCACACAAAATGTTTATTATACATTAAGAATGATTTTATAGATTTTCTTAATTAACAACATGTAAGTTTTCGACTGTAAACCTACGTTGAAATAATTTGCAACTGGACCAAAACAAAATTGATTTGAAAGGCCAGCTGGATGTTATCAGCTAATGTACATTGTTGGTTCACAAAAATTAAAACAGGCATACGTTCATCACAGGTATCAAAACCCGATATGTAATGTTATAAGCCCTTAGATTTACCTTTGAGCCACTTACGAGGGTCTAGGGCCGGAGGCAGAATTTTATTTAGAAAAAACATATTGTTGGCAGATAATAATAAAAATTACTGACAAAAGAAATCTTAAACTTTAGTAAGAACAGAACGCGTCTATTACACGTTATAAAAAGTAACGTGCGAACAAGGTATAGGTGCAAAAGTTGGTTTATTCACGAAACTGCACAGTGGGCTATTTACGTTGTTCCTGTTGCAAGGAGTGATCACTGAACTTAAGAGTAATAAGCCCTCAGAGTTATTTCTGTGTCACAGGGATAAAGCTGTCACAAACAGACACAACGCTATTATGTTGTAGTGTACCATCAATAGTTCTAACCCATGCAACAAGTTATTTATAATCCGTGAACCGCTCTGATATTTAGATTAAGTTCAAGGACCAATTAAGATAAATATCTTTAAATTCAATCATGGGTTTTTGAGTACTTATAACATACAGAAAACCCTAATGCGTCAGCTCACAAAGAATTAGAAAATATATTATGAACTTTGAGACTAAAAAAAAACAAAACAAACCGTTATCTACGGGCCCAGAAAAGGTTGTGGTTTAGTGTGTTACTTTCAAATATTTATCTATCGTAGAAGGTAGTGATTGGAATACAGGGCGGGCGCAGTCACGAGGTAATATGTTCGATACTTTTACATGCAGGTTTGTAATCGATAGTTCCATGCGTGACATAAAAAATCTGACAGCGAATATAATTCGAATAATTTGTTTTAAAAAAAGGTGCTATCAAATTATGAATCTCTACTTACTAGGAAAATAATCAGAGAAAGACAACCCTGAAAGTGAAGTGGAATATTCATTTGAAAAACTTACTTGACATATTAAAAATAAATATTTTATTTTTTTTCAACTTATTTTCTTTCATTATTTGCTGTTTGCCACACCACTGACGGGTCAGTAACTACTTCTATCTCATTTCCAACTTGTAGCATCCATCAGTTACCAGTTCCTTCTGCTACATCTTTCCTGTCTTTGTAATTTCGCCCACCAGCTCCTTCTGCTATGTCTTTCATGTCTCATTACTTCCACCCATAAATTCCTTCTGCTACATCTTTCCCATTTCAATACTTTTACCCTCAAATTGTTTCTGCTACATCTTTCCTGTCTCGGTGTTTTCACCCACCATGATATTTCTTTATGAAACTGGTTCCTGTTATTTGTATACTTTAATAAAGCTCCTTTTCTGAACGGTTCCATGAATGACCACTTCAAGCTGTGACTTTGTCTACGATGAACATATTTTATAGTGAATTGATTTATATAAAACAAGTTCTCATCATATCAACTATCTTATACACAAAATTCCATGTATGAAGTGATGTCTATGAAGGTGTGTTAAACTCGTCTGTTTAATTTTCAGGTTGTGATTTACTATTTTCTGAGGCTTGTGGATATGAGTATAATAACGCTCTCTCAACCCATCTTCCCACCGGAATGTCTCAGAGTAGCAGCGTAATGGATAATTTGTCAGTAGAAAATGTAACCGAGGCCATAAGTGACAATATAACTAGCACAAATTCGTGTTCCCAACTTCTCTACTCCCACACTAAGGGGCGCGGAGATAGCTGTGAAACGAAACAAGAGAGTGGCGATTGGACAAGTCATTACTGTTCCTCATCTGGAGTTTCTAATGAAACATCAGCAGGTAATTCATCGGTCGATTCGTTATTTCTGAAGGCCTGTCGTTGTGGAGATGAGGCAGAACTGAGACAACTCATTGTGAAAGGCCTTTCAGCGACAACAATTAATGAACAAGACTGCTGTGGTAGGGTAGGTGGTTCTAATAATCGTTTAATGAAGTCTAAAGACAGTTTGCACGAACAAAAATAACTTTCATAATAATTAACATACATCGATTGTAGCAGTTTGTATAACAGATGTCTTATCAAAATTATTGTTAGTTTCATAATAACTAACAGAGCGACTGTAGTAGGTTGTGTAACGGATGTCTTACCAACATTATTGTTAGTTTCATAATAACTGGTAGGGTGACTGTATCAGTTTGTGTAACAGAACTTTTGCATAAAAAGTCTTATTAGTTTCACACTTCTTAGTACAATTAGTATAACAGATTGTGTAACATAGGTTTCGTCTAATATCACTGACAACTTAACAGTTATTATTGGCCCCCCAGTGGCTCAGCGGTATGTCTGTGGACTTACATGCTAAAATCCGGGTTTCGATACCCGTGGTGGGCAGAGCACAGATAGCCCATTGTGTAGCTTTGTGCTTAATTCTAAAAAACAACATTAAAAAACAAAACAACAGTTATTATTACGGTGAAACAAAAGCGCCATCTATGACATTATAGTGAGACTCGTAAGGTAAGAAAGTGTTTGTTTTGGGAATTTCGCACAAAGCTACTCGGGGACTATCTGTGCTAGCCGTCCCTAATTTAGCAGTGCAAGGCAGCTAGCCATCATCACCTACCGCCAACTCTTGGGCTACTCTTTTACTAACAAATAGTGGTAAATTCACATTATAACGCTCTCACTGCTGAAAGGGCGAGCATGTTTGGCATGACGAGGATGCGAACCCGCAACCCTCAGATTACGAGCCTTAACAGGCTGGGCCATACCAGGCTTAGGTAAGAAAGTGACAACACGTCTTGTAAAAACAATATTGTTGTTGTTAAGTACTTTTACCGACAGGAACATTGTGGTAAATTACGATTTTTATATGATATATTTCGTTTCACTAAAACATAAACATGACTGTCACAGTATTTTTATTACAATAATAAGATGTAACATATCGTTTAGTTGTGATAGTTGTGCTACGTTAAATCACAAGAAATCTTATTTGACTTAAGTCACAGTGATAGCATGATGTGTTACAGATTATGATTCGTTTTCTTTGTTTATTGTAAACGTAAAACAGCTTCCCAATCCATAACGTGTAAACTAATCCTGGGATTTTAACGTTGTAAGTCTCAAATCCAGTTTTCTCTTGCATCGTGCAATGCCATATTAGTCCTACAGAAAGCTATATCAATGCATGTAAGGAAAGCTTTTAAGTTCTAGTTTTTATTTGTGTTTAAACATAATACTACATTATTATAAGCTATATCCACTGCACCTTCCGCAGGTTTCAGTCTTCTAGGTTTAGTTTTATAATCCCTCTAAATTATCGCTGAACCACTGGTATTGGATCTTGCGTTAAGAGAGTCTTCATTAATCCCAAGTGTTTATTACCACATCGTATGTGTGTTAACAGATCTTTGTTCCGTCAATGTTACGTCATGGAAAACATTTAAGCAACTCATTTCCTTATAATTCTCCACACGTATTAATCGAATGAACATCACTACCATAGCTTGGAACAGTTACATAGATATGGATATCAGAACTAGCAGTCTTTAAATATGTTAGTAACGTAAAAAGCAAAACACACTCGACTCATCCCACCTTCCTCACCTCACTATGACGTCATAAAGCTATAGAAATAACACCGAATTTACATCAGGAATGTTTGAGAATTAAACTGTTTTTAGTGTGTTTTACATGTGGTAACCCACAGGTACAGAAAAAGTTTATAATGCTGACATTTATATACCTATCTTTATCTTCGTTTATACCATTATATGCAAAACGATTCGTTTTTATAGAGCACGTTTTTGGAACTATCTAATTCTTTAGATCACCGTATAACATTTAACTTCGCTCTACTTCATCTATAAGAACATTTGCAATGATGTTTAAAATACCAAATCAAGTCTGCTTCAATCCATTTTCCGGGTTTGTTTACCAAGTAGTCATCCACAAAGAAGGTAGCAGCAAGCAATGAATAAACTGCTGTTTACTTGTCTTGATCGATTAACATTTTTTGTTCTGTACGAAAAGCTGGAATTCCAGAGGGAAAACGTTTTCCGGATATTGTGACATCACAATAAAATACATCCAATATGAGACGTTGTTTATGAACCAGCTTTCTTTACGTCAGTAAGGATACAGACAACTGGAGAGACAGAAAAAAAAGGATATGTGGTGAAATACAAACAAAGATAATTGAACAAACTTAAATAGAAATAAATAAACAGTTAGAAAACGAGAAAGAGAGCTGTCTTTAGATAGAGAAGGAAAGAGAAATGGGTAGATAGGTAGAGAAATACATAAATAGACATATAAAGAAAGAGAAATAGATAGATAGAAAGAAATAAAATGATAGAGTGAGAGAGGTCGAATTTTTAATGAACTTAAACGTTATATGGAGAATACATAACCTGAAATTATACACTGACTTTAGTCCGTAACTAAGTCTTATGACGGTATCCGAAGGACTTTCAATGCTATTCTCGAAATAGTTTGAGCCAGAAAACTCGTTAACAAAAGCAATTAATAGTCAAATGAAGCGTAAGTTGTAACTCGTCACTCGTCGCGAACGCGAAATGTGGACATAGCTCAATCTAATATTAGCCGCGTGTTCTGACACCTTTCTAAAATTAAAACAGCCCCCTCTACACACATGCCATAGTTGCAAACCATTTTAACTCCGTCCGTTTTTAGCTTATTCTATTTTATGTCACTTTTTATCTTCCGTTACCATCAGTTTGTTTTCTCTAACGTCGTTTATCGTGTTATATGAACATTGTACCCAATATAAACACGACCGTGACAACGACACTTAAATAATCATTCAACTAGATAAACTGAGACGTCGACATTAACAATATCAGAGCACGAGGTAAGCAAACAACACGAGATTTGATTTTTTTTGTTTTTTTAATTTCGCGCAAAGCTACTCAAGGGCTATCTGCGTTAGCCGTCCCCAATTTAGTAGTGTAAGACTAGAGGGAAGGCAGCTAGTCATCACCACTGCCAACTCTTGGGCTACTCTTTTACCAACGAATAAGGGGATTGACCGTCACTTTATAACGTCCCCACGGCTGAAAAGCGAGCATGTTTGGTGCGACGGGGATTCGAACCCGCGACCCTCGGATTAAGAGTCGAATGCTTTAACTCACCTGCCTATACCACGGTATTCGAACACGACAACAAGTGATATTTATCAGCTAAGCCTAGACAAAAATATTCAGCCATTCAGCGCCACGTAAAAAATAGAATCAGTTGACAGGAACACGATGTATCAAACGTAATAGGTGTACAATTGGACGTTGCATAAAATTTATCATTTATCCAATGCCAAAGAAAATAAGCAGGACCTGTCATAAAATCAAAATAATTATCCCGTTAACAAACAGCCCATTTAATCATAAACATTAAACCCTTTCTAATTATATACTAATCTTCATAATTGTTCTGAAAGAAAGTTGTACTGATATATTAAGAATTACAACTGCAAAGCACGACGTTTATTGGTAAAATAGCAAACAAAATTATTTAATATAACTTACACCCATCTAGTGGACAATAAAATAAAATAATTCAATATAACTTAGAGTCAATTAATGGGCAATTATAAATAAAATTATTCAGTATAACTTACAGTCAACTAGTTTAGATAAATGTGTTACCATCATCATGGCAAAATTCTAGTTTCCGTTAAGTATGACTGGAATAATATAAAAATCTTAAGACAGATACAAACCAACGTAGAAAAAACTTCATAGAAAGTATTTGTACAATAAAAAAAGCATATCCGTATGTACAAACAGATATGATGGGCCAATCAACAAGTATGTATCTTAAATATTCTAGAATGTACCATTTATCTCCTACTCCCTACCCATAGATCTTGTGCTTCAAAAATGAACTCGCCCATTAACTGTTGAAACTCACACGTTTCCCGAAACTAACTGGTTGTATGTTATATTAAGTAACGAAACTAACTGGTTGTATGTTATATTAAGTAACGAAACTAACTGGTTGTATTAAGTAACGAAACTTATTATTGTGCCAAAAAATGTTTTTTTCAACTGTTTCTTTAATTTTAGCCCATAGCTAAAATGGAATATTTGTGTGTTTTATATACCACCGAAATTCAACCCTAAATATTAAAGTTATTAACCCTAAAGCTTACTGATAAGACAATTTTAGATATTAAAATAATCATAGCCGAAAAAAAAATATATTTTTTAAATAATTGTACAGAATTAGAGATCCAATGTTGGCATAAGATTAAAAATTAAGAGTGAAAAATAATTTAGAAACGAAATTGTTATAATGAGCTAAAGATAACAACACACTTCTTACCTGTGTAGGTAACATAGCTCAGCGGGGTTATTCGCGCTTAAATTGGGTTTCGATATCTGCGGTTCACAGCCCGGTGTTTTTTAAAACAAAAAACGCAGCAGGAGGATATTACTGCGATCTTATTGGTCGATAGTTTATTTACTTTAAAGCATGAATCTTTCTTTTAACATCGTAAGATCTCCAAGTGAGGAAAGGTCGTACATTACAGTAAGATTTATTATAGGTTTTTACAAATCCCTATTACTGGCTCTTTGTTCTGAACTTCTTATGATAATAAATAAGCCAAGTGGTCGGTAAATACCGCTTCACTGATTCAAGGCGTTTTACACCTTCCTAACTTCTTAGCTTTTAGAAATATGGTATTTGGGCGTACTTGAGTTTAAAGAAAAGAAACATGAAGACATTTAGACAGAGGCACGCCGCCATATGGAAACTAAAGGAACCAAGTAATTATATCGGAGACACTTTAGGAACGGAATCATGTTTTGTCTTTAGGGTTTACGAATTTCCGTTAAACCACAGAGAAGGAGAGAAGCATACAGAGCACCGAATAATGAACAAAGTTGTATATTGTTCAAAATATCGTAAAAATATCCTGCCCATCCAGACGTTATCTTCCACCATTACATTAAGTCTAGAAGAAATATAATTAACTTTTTGCTATATTCTATACTTATTCAAATCATATGTTGTGAATTGGATTTATAACAACATAAGTTGATCTGAATAAGCCATCTAGCGGCGTGTATAAATATTAACTACTATTTTTAACTTTATATTCGTATTTATGGCAAAGCTATTTAAAGCTATCTGCTTGAAACCCTAATTTTCGACTACTACTGAACAGAGGAGATATAGATTGTCAGAATCACAATACTGATAACCATCGACGTCGGGAAACTGACTGTCACACTTCCGACGCATTCACAACTTGAAGTACAGAAAATATTTTGCTTGTTTATTTATTTATAAAATTTCATGCAGATATACTCAAGGGCTATCTGTTCTAGCCCCCTAATTTTGAAGTGATGAACTAGAGGCTACACTTTAATAACAAATAATGGATTTGAACGAAGCATTATAACGCCTATACGGCTGAAAGTAAGAGCATGTTCAACTATAGGTTTCGATTCTACAATTTGCAGGATGCGAGTCGAGTGCTGTACCTTTCAGGACGTGCCAGGTTTATTTTGTGATATCGACTTTAGGACCATGCTGGGTTCATTTCGTGATATCAGTATCAGGCCATGGCGTACTTATTTTTTGATATCGAAATTCGGAGCTCTACCACAGGACGAATCCACACCCTGCTGCTTCTGTTCTTCACATATGGAATTCACGTGCTACAAAATTATTTTGTCCCCCTGTGGTAAATATACAGACTTACAGCGGTAAATTCCAAGTTTCGATTCCAATGGTGGACAGAGTGTAGACAGCTCATTGTTTGGCATTGCGCTGAAGAAAATGATACGTACATGCAAACATCTTTACGGTGTTTTTATCTATTTATTAAAGTCTATTGCAATTGTTTTTGTTGTTGTTTTTTTCTTTTCACAGACAGGCTTGTTTCACATATGCTTAAACGGCTCTTTAGGCTTGTTACGACTGGTCGCTCAACTTCCTGGAATAGATATTAATCTGGCGGATAACGAAGGTTCTACTCCTTTAATGATAGCCGCTCAGGCAGGTAAGCACCAGACATCTAACTGTTATTAAAGAGTTTAGTCTTCAACTTTAAGAGAAAAGCTTTTAAATGATTCGACTAAGAATGAAATGAAACACAAATCGTTTAACCATTTCACACTCTGTGGTCCCCACAGTGAATATTTAACCTTTTCATAAAAGATACGTTTAATACAATAAATACTGACCCTAACGAAAGAGTCAGTGTAAAGAAATTAGAAAAACATAATAGAGTGAAATCACTTTTTCTGTGAGACACACGGACTTCAACTGAAATCATAGGGTTCCTTCAATGTGTTTGTTTGCTTGTTTGAAATTGGGTTCTCTCTAAAAAGTTACAAACAACTTGGTGCATTAATAGCACAGAAAAACATGCTAAAAATCTGGGGGGGATGTGAGCCCCTTCTGATAATATGGAGTTGAAATTAACGATTTCAGTTCAAATACTGACGTCAGTATGCAAGCTTTGTTTGTTTTGAAATTTTGCACAAGGCTGGCTACTCGAGGGCTATCTGTGCTAGCCGTCCCTAATTTAGCAGTGTAAGACTAGAGGGAAGGCAGCTAGTCATCACCACCCACCACCAACTTTTAGGCTACTCTTTTACCAAACGAATAGTGGGATTGACCGTCACATTATACACTCCCACGGCTGGGAGGGCGAGCATGTTAAGCGCGACGTGGGCACGAACCCGCGACCCTCGGATTACGAGCGCACGCCTTGACGCGCTGGGCCATGCCAGGCCCCAGTATGCAAGCTCTCTGTTAATTTTGTTTGTTTGTTTGTTTGTTTTGGAATTTCGCACAAAGCTACTCGAGGGCTATCTGTGCTAGCCGTCCCTAATTTTGCAGTGTAAGACTAGAGGGAAGGCAGCTAGTCATCACCACCCACCGCCAACTCTTGGGCTACTCTTTTACCAACGAATAGTGGGATTGACCGTCACATTATACACCCCCACGGCTGGGAGGGCGAGCATATTTAGCGCGACGCAGGCGCGAACCCGCGACCCTCGGATTACGAGTGCACGCCTTAACGCGCTCGGCCATGCCAGGCCCTCTGTTAATTAACGAAATTGTAAGAACGCAGGAAAATATAAGATATAAAAATATCTACTTACTACTATGTAAGTAGAGTCATATAAATATTTTCTTAGATCATGAGTTATCACGACATGTTAGACCTATAGTCTCGAGAAAAAACGTTGTTTGTCGATGGAAATATATCATTTTTAACAACCGTCTAAATTTACACATATCGAATTTATAAGATAGCTAACAGATATAAAAACAGATACGGAATATCTGAATAGTTTGCATAAAAAACAGCAAACAAATAAACAAAACAGTCAACCTTTCGTAAAATCAAAACAAAAAACTTAGAATACATCATGTAAAGATTGCTTGTTTTTGAATTTCGCGCAAAACTACACGAGGGCTATCTGTGCTACATGTCCCTAATTTAGCAGTGTAAGACTAGAGGGAAGGCAGCTAGTCATCACCATCCACCGCCATCTCTTGGGCTAATATTTTACCAACGAATAGTGGGATTGACCCAAACATTATAAAGCCCTCACAGCTGAAAGAGCGAGCAAGTATGGTGAAGCAGGATTCGATCCCTTAACCACCTGGTCATGCCGGGCCCACATCATGCAAAGAAGTAAACTAGAAATGACCACACCATACAAAGAATTGGACAGGAAATTTTCAACAGTTATTGCATTTTATCGATATGCATTCTAAATGATCCTGACTGACACATACCTCCACGATTCAGGCATATGTGTAAGTGATCTAAATAGTTCTATCAGAAACCTCCAGAATTCACGCATAGTTTTTATTGGCGAAAATCAAGGGCTCCTAAGTAGAAGGAAGGAAGATAACCAGCAACATCTGCCAACATAGTTGCTTGTCTGGGTCTTTCAAACAAAAAATGAGATTGACTGCTACTTTTATAACATGCTAACAGCTGAAAGTACCTCCAGGTAACTGTGAAAAATGTCCTTAAAATATTGTTTTAGTGTTATAAAAAATGTTGATAGCTAAAGAAACTTATTAATATGAAAGGCATTAAATATATGTCTCTACCATTCACTACATTAAATATATGAATATCTACCATTCACTACATTAAATATATGAATATCTACCATTCACTACATTAAATATATGAATATCTACCATTTATTACATTAAATATATGAATCTTTACCATTTACTACATTTCGGAAGTTGATAATGAATAAACGATCCTGTAATTTAACGTATAAATTATTTATTTTCAATGCAAGTCGGTTGTGTTTTTATTTTTCATATATCTTAAAGTGGTATTAACACAATTGGTTAGCAGGTTCAAAGTCTCGAAGACAGTTTTGTAAAGAAATAATATGAAAACTAAACCACCTTTCTAGGTCATGCCGATGTCCTGGAATTTTTGATTGACAGTTTTCGAGACAGTCTGATTATCGACCAACGTAACATGTCTGGAATGACAGCACTTATGAAAGCTGCTCTTCAAGGAAGGATACAGTGTGTTAAACTGCTTCTTGACTCAGGTAAGTTTCTTTCTGTCTTGTCTATTAGCACTGAGTAGAAAGATACCAAACTTACTCCATCAGTACCTCTCACTCACACTTCATTATAGCCATAATAAACTTAAATCTGAAGAAAGGTTTACTGCCTGACCACAGTGAAAGTTCTCTAAGATTTAAATTTCAAAATCTTTCAAAACTTTAACGTTTCGCACGACGATTATTCCTCTCTTATTTCCAAATCATTACCAGCGAAGTGTTTTAGTTAGTGAACGGCACTAACTTGTAGTGCGGCGTTGAGTTTAATAATACAACGAAAACTTCCCGCTTTTAACAAGAGTCACGGGTAGAAGATTGGTATTGTTATAAATCCTAAATCTGGGATTTTTATTGTAAAGAACCGCAACAAGAGCTAGCAACGACACCGTACCAATAGATCGCACGTGGCTCTTGGAAATACACATAGTACATGGTGATGGCCATGTCTTAAAGTTCTTACACATCGATCGATAGTAATGAATTTAGTTCTTCTGCTTACAGAATACTGCTGTGTTCTGCAGTATAATATCTATTCTATTCCTCTCTGTTTTTACAACCATCTGCATGCATCAGATTTAGAAAACAAGAAGTTTTGAGAAGCACAAAATCTTCTCATGAAACAAGGCTTACACCAACAATATCCGGTTCCTTAAACGATTTTTAAGTGTATGTTAATATTTAGAATGAAAAGAAACAAAATGCCGTAAGCAGGGAGAAAAAGTTAGTTTCACTGACTATATTTCAATTAGTCTAACACAACTTCCTCAATGTTACCACAGTTTTGTTAACCTTATCATACAGCGGGTTCTTTAAGTCAGTCTAACACTACCTCTTCAGTGTTACCACAGTTTTGCTAACATTATCATACAGCGGGTTCTTTAAGTCAGTCTAACACTACCTCCTCACTGTTACCACAGTTTTGTTAACATTATCCCACAGCGGGTTCTTTAAGTCAGTCTAACAACACTTCTTACAGTGTTATCATAAATTTGTTAAAATTATCATACATCGGGTTCTTTCATGAATTACGATTTCGTAAGCAAGAAGTTTGGATAAGAAAAAGAACATAAATCGCAACTAATGAACGAAATTCCACAAATCCAACAATTTCTGAAAGCACTGTAACTATACCATATCTTTAATTATAATGTTTGTCCAATGAAACGTTCCCTCATAACCGGTTAAAAATAGCAGAGAATATGAGAGTTTGGAGGTCAAACCTCGAGCTACAATACAATTTTGTTCTTATTACAAATAATTCTTGTTTTGTTTTTACAAACAATCTACATTGCCACAAAAACTCACAAACCAAATTTATGTATTTGAATAGTGGTGAAAGATGGCCAGATGGTGCCCATGGGTTGGCGTGCGTCGACACAAGGTTCAAAGTTTTACCTGAAGGTGTGGAACGTGATGATCGGGAGAGTCAATCAGGCTATTCGATTAATAATAGTCTCGTAGTCCAGAGCTGCCGACTGGCATTATCGCTTTTTTTTTAGTAGGCCTTAACCCTAGGGACTATGACTTTACTATGGGGACAATGGTTTAGGCTACAAATACCAAAACAGAATTAAGGCTGCGAAGCTGAATTTCTTGTTTTCGCTTAATTACACTAACAAAGAAACCCTGAAGTAGTGCCCCGACTTTGTGTTTCATTAATAAATTCTAAATTGGACATTAACTACCCCCTCTAGTAACCAAAACTGTTATAATATTCGCATGTCTTTAGTTCTGTGTCTTAGTTTATTGCTGAGGCAGTTTGCAAAGTCACTTAGCACTATGTTAGAAGACTGATTTAAAATCGGATATAGTCTTAAGATCTATTTATCATATTTTCTAAAAAAACCAAAAAGGTTATAAAATTTGAACTTCAGTCATGTAGTATGTTTGTGTTAATAACACTATTGTTTCTTTGCTTAATGAGACGAGTTGATATTTTTATGTTATTTTCATATTTATATGCTTCTCACGTGGTGCAGCAATATTTCGTAAGGCTAACGACAAAGGTGTGTGTGTTTTTCTTATAGCAAAGCCACATCAGGCTATCTGCTGAACCTACCGAGGGTAATCGAAGCCCTGATTTTAGCGTTGTAAATTCGTAGACTTACTGATGTACTAGCGGGGGGCTAACGGCAGATTTTGATGGTCCAGCATGGCCAGATGGCTAAGGCAATTAACTCGCAATCTGAGGGTCGTGGGTTTCAATCCCCCGTCACACCAAACATGTTCACCCTTTCAGCCGTAAAGCATTATAATGTGATGGTCAATCCCATTATTCGTTGGTAAAAGAGTACCCCAAGAGTTGATAGTGATGACTAGTTGTCTTCTCTCTAGTCTTACACTGCTGCTCCCCGCTAGTACAGCGGTAAGTCTACCGACTTAGAACGCCAAAATTAGGGGTTCGATTTCCCTTGATGGGCTCAGCAGATAGCCCAATGTGGCTTAACTATAATACAAACACAAACTTACACTGCTAAATGAGGGACGTGTAGCTTTTCGCGAAATTCAAACCAAACCAGGTTTTGATCCCCTTAGTGAGCAGAGCATTGATGTAGATTTGCGCTTAACAAATATAAATCTAAACGAATATACGTATTTTTAATTGTTGTTGTTACAGGTGCAAATCCTCACTTAAGGGATCCTGCCAGGAATCAGTCTTCGTTGGAATGGGCAAAACTTTGTGGCCGAGAGGCATGCGCAGAAAGCATCGAAAAGTTCATGAAGAAAACTTGGAAAAAGAAGTTGTCTTCGCTTCAACTAAAACAGTCCAGTTTACGGAGGAAGTGGCCAAGTGATCCTTGTCTTCTGAGCAATGTGCTGAGTGTGGAAGTAGACAGTGGTAACTGGTTCAGACAAAAACTGAAAAACCCTTTCAGGTACAGTGAAAACAGAGCGCGCCGAAATTCAGACTTCAGTGTTTTCAACAACATAACAGTGTCAGCAGTGCTGTGTGCTTCATCGGCTGTTCTCCAAAATTCCGAATCCTTCAGTAGAAAGAACAAAACTAGACGAGCTAGCGGTAAGCGAAAAATGTTCATTCCAAAGGTCGAAGTTGGTCAGGAAATTGGCTGTCCGCCAGCCTTGGACTTTTTTCCAACTGGTACAGCACCTTCTTTTAGAAACACGTTACCGCCACTTCACGTGCCATCTTCTTCTCCTAATTTCCATAAAAAGTAAATATTTTAAGTTGAAGAACTTCATCAGCCCTCTATTGAAAATATTTATACAAAAAAATTTCCATTTAAAGATGTTTGGTTGGTTATTTTAGGGTAAAGTCACATTTTAATGTTTGTAATATATTACACATAACTCTATTCAATACGAACCTTTTTGAACACGGAAACTCCCAAACTTCTGTTACTACTCAGTTTCGTGCTTGTGTTGTACTGAGATCTGTGTCGATAATGTCAACACTAAAACTCCTTATTTCATTATACCACTCTATACTATATCAAAGTACAACATTTACGAATTTCATGATAAAATTTCCTCTTTAACAATTTATTTATGTCCTGCATGTCCAGGTGACTAAGGCGCTCGACTTTTAATCTGAGGGTCGCGGGTTCGAATTCTTGTCCAACTAAACATGATCGTCGTGGAATCGTTATAAGGTGACCGTCAATTCCACTAGGCGTTGGTAAAAGAGTAGCTCAACAGTTGACGGTGGGTGGTGATGACTAGCTGCCTCCACTCTAGTCTTACACTACGAAATTAGGGACGGCTAGCGCAGATAGCCCTCGTGCAGTTTAGCACGAAATTCAAAACACACATACGCAAAATCTTTACTTTTTACAAAGCATTTTTTATTAAAGCTATGTTATATTGCATATTAACTTCGATAACGATGTTTTCGATGTATTGTTTCATAGTAAAAAGTAAATTAATATTAGTAAAATGAAATGTCAAAAATCTGTAATTAATTATCATCTGATCCTCCGCTGGGACAGGAGTAAGTCTGTGGATTTACAACGTTAATATCAGGGTTTCTCTTCCCCTCGATAGACACAGCAGATAGTCCGATATGGCTTTGCTATAAGAAAAACACACAATTGTCATCTCTTTACTGTGTTACTAAATATTTTAAGATTGTATTTCTCGCACGTAGATATTTAGCGCCCCTTCCTCAAATTACGTGATTTGGTAATCAAATCTTTAATGTCGAGTATTTTTTATATTTCATTTAACGAATCATTACCACCCAGAGGTATTTTACCCTTGAACTGTTTTTTGTCATGTAACAATTTCGTTTGAATAAAACTTACTGGAAATATAATTCGTGTGTTTGATTTCAAATTAGTTTCAAATATTTCCAACAATGCGAAATCAGAAGCATTCCGACTTTCCATGGAGCGTTACCTTGTAGCTAAGCCACCAGTGCTGTTGTTTAAGTGGAAGGACACTAGAAGGCGGTAGTATCCACATAAATATTTTTTTCGTTTTACGAACCTGTATGTCTAAATTGTTGTATCTGTATCCTTAAACAGAAGTTATTGGATTCTGATTTATTTAATTTAAATCGTAAATTAAATTTAAGTTTCTTTTATTAAACTTTTCAGCGATATTTTTATATTATTTTCAGCTGTTTTTTATCTGTCATACCATTTTTTCCAAGTTATTTAGTTAAAAATAAATGAAAAGCGCAAACTATATGAAATAAACTTGTAAAAAAAATAATATATTTGTTCACTTGTTTCATTACAGGCCGTATGTGTCCTAACTGTTCATGTACTTAGACTGTAAATTAAAGTGCTCGTTACACGTGGTCTCGGTAAGGCTATGGAATTGCAACGCTAAAATCAGAGGTTCGATACTCCTCGGTGGATTCAGCAAATAACACAATATGGCTTTGCTATAAGAAAAACACACATACATACACGTGGTCTTTCGAAGAAAGTTCGCAATCCGTGCTTTTAAACTGTTAGTGTTATAAGAAAAACAGTCATATCCCACCATTATGTGAGAGGCTACTTTCCGCTAATCAATCAGCTCGAAATTAGGGTTGGCTGTACACAGACAACACAGAGTACTTTACACGAATGTCTCGAAAACAAAATATGCTCGTTTTGGGTTTTTGCCTAATGCAACATAAGACATTATCTATCTACCCGTTGGATCGGAAACTATAAAAAAAATCATAAACGCTTTCGAAACCAGAATTGAACTTATAACTAGATAATAACATTGGTTGATCTCTTTAGTTTGATATTAAAATGTTTGAAATTAAGACGTTTACAGCCTGATAAAACAAAAATACTTATTTATTATTATTATGCACAAAACTACACAATCGATTACCTATGATCAGCGCACCACTGGTATTGAAACTTGAAATTTAACGTTATAAGTTTTCACCTTTACTACTGTCAAGTATTAACGACAGTTGAGACCAAATCACTGAATAACTTGATTTTCCTTGCAAGACGTGTTCAACTGAGCCATAACAAAGGGAGCTATCAGACAGAAAAAATAAAAATATGACGACATGTTTCCACTAATAACATTGTTTTAAACCATTTACAAAGAATTTCGTGGAAAAGAGATTTGAAAGATGTAAAAAAAATGTTCAAACGAAATGTGACGAAATGCATTGTATGAAAGCTAAAATATGAACATCTGTGGTTGTTTGTTCTGCAAAATAAACTGTTATTACCTAGCTGCCTGTGACAGTAGAAAAGTGATACATCTAACCGTCATCGTCTAAATTCTAAACAACACTTTCTGTGATGATTAATATCCCTCTCTTAGCTATTTTGCCTACAATTCAAGGTTATTTAGACTACCTTAATAACAGAATAGTTATTTAAACTGGTTTACCCACAGCACTTCTCACACTTTAAAATTTTGATAGAATATATTTTCTAAACAATAACTTTGGAAGAATTTTAATTTTAAGACATTGGCTCATTTCTCTTAGTAAAAAACTAATTTATTATGAAGTAAAAAATGATGTTGACCTTAGTAAAGAATGAATTTGTTGTGAAGTAAACAATGATGTTGATGTGAGTAAATAATAAAAATATTGTGACGTAAACAATGATGTTGATCTTAATAAAGAATGAATTTGTTGTGAAGTAAACAATGATTTTGATGTAACTAAAGAATGAATTTGTTGTGAAGTAAACAATGGCGTTGATCTTAGTAAAGAAGGAATTTGTTGTGAAGTAAACAAGGATGTTGATGTGCCTAAAGAATGAATTTGTTTTGAAGTAAACAATGGTGTTGTTCTTAGTAAAGAATGAATTTGTTGTGAAATAAATAATGGTGTTTATGTGAGTAAAAATGAATTTGTTTTGAGGTAAATAATAGTGGTGATGTAAGTAAAGAATGAATTTGTTTTGAAATAAACAGTGGTGTTATTCTTAGTAAAGAATAAATTTGTTGTAAAGTAAACAATAGTGTTGATGTGAGTAAAAATAAATTTGTTGTAAAGTAAACAATTGTGTTGATGTTAGTAAAGAATAAATTTGTTGTGAAGTAAACAATTGTGTTGATTGAGTAAAGGATGAATTTGTTGTGAAGTTAACTATTGTGTTGATTGAGTAAATAATGGTGTTGCAGACGATTAAATAACGGTGTTGATATGAAGACGAGATTTATTGCTACAATAAAGATATTTAGTATTTAATTTGGCGTAATTAATCGTTGATAAGAATGTGGGATGATATTTATTAGAATGGTATTCAGATACACACATAATACAAACTGATATTCGTTTTTAAGTATTTCATAAAATACGTTTTGTTTCAATTGTTCTCAAGAAATCGATGAAATTTGTTGTTTTTCTAGGAAAACATAATTTGTTTGTAGTTAAACGCAAAGCTACACAATGGACTAAATGTGCTGTGAACACCATTCGTTTTAACACCCAGTTTTTAACGGCAGACTTTTCATTGAACCAGTACGGATAAAATAAAAGGTGCAACATGAAAATAATTGAGATAAAAATCGTATAATAGCTTTCGTTTAATATTTTACCATAAATTCCATTTCCGTACCTCCACCTGTACTCCCTGACACAAAAATTCGAGATTTGATTCCATGGTTCACCCTAGGAAAATAACACACTTTTCATGCTTCCATAGTAAAAGAAAAATATAATTTCGACTATAAGCAAGTAATTTAGATAAAACAAGAGTGAAACCCGTGTCATATAACAACCTAATTCTCATGTGCCACCTTGTGGAAAATATAATAAATTATAAACTATATTTTCGTGTCAATGTATTTCTCCACCGGGTCCCGACATGGCGTTAAGGCATTCGACTCGTAATCCGAGGATGGCGACTTTGAATCCCCATCGTACCAAACATGGTCGCATTTTCAACCATGAGGGCGTTATAATGTGACGGTTAGTCCCGCTATTCGTTTGTAAAAGAATAGCCCAAGAGTTGGAGGTGGGTAATGATGACTAGTGTTATACTGTAAATTAGGGACGACCCCCCAGTGGCTCTGCGGTATGTCTGCGGACTTACACGCTAAAATCCGGGTTTCGATACCCGTGGTGGGCAGAGCACAGATAGCCCATTGTGTAGCTTTGTGCTTAATTCAAAACGAAGACGACTAGCGCAGATCACCCTCGTGTAGCTTTGCGTGAAATTAAAAAACAAAAACAATTCTCCAACAAATGTTTAAAAAGTGATGATTTTATTTATCATAAGTGTCAGTCTCGTGACGTTGTGATTAAGTTATTACTTTAACTCTCTCTCAATTTTTAGGCTGTATATTATGATTACTTTATGTCTTGATGAGAACATGCCGTATTTATAAAATATTCTGAAATTAAACTACTTCCCAGAAACTGAATTTACGACAGTAATTACGTTTTTCGCTCAAAATAGAATTATATTGCTCTTCAGAGCGAAATTGCACGCGCTGCTTGACGCAAGTGAGAATTGCTGTTCAGGTGAAGAAACAAGATGAATTAGATTTAATCTCTTGGCAACGATCATCTCTGCACCTGCGCGGATCTCTCTTGGGCAGCGAAGTTACTGAGAGAATAATTTTAGTATTCTATTTCAAACTGAAATAGTATGTGTCAGTGTCCATCTATTTCCCAACATTTAAAAAAAAAATCTTTCTCTTGATTATTTTATCATATTTTATCAACGAGGAAATCAGTTCGGTCGAATCTATAACACCTGAGAATACACACTTGACGTCAGCTAGACAGACCCAATCAGAATACGAAGGATACCGTTGTTATCGAGTTAAAATAAATCTGTTCAGGTTTCGGGAAACAAAAAACAGTTGAAAAACTGATTAGTTTTTTTAAAAAATAAAGTAAAAAGTTTAAGAAACGAAACTGACATCTTTGTGTAAACAAACTGAACAGTTATCGTAGCTTCATTCAGAATATGCATGCAGAAAAGAGTAACTATATTCCCAAAGCTAAAAATAACCCAAGTCCGGGTATTCGGGTTCCAAATAGCAATACTCAGGTTAACAAGATACTATCGGTAACTTATGTCCAGGTTTGGTAACTGGCCATCATCCCATTTTTTCACAAAGTTATTAAAACCCTATAACCCAAGCGCTTTCGAAATGCGAACCTCTCTTCTTCAGAGGCAAACTGATTCCCATTTCGCATTGAGGTAGAAAAGTCCTATTTTCGAAAGTGATTGAATTATAGGGTTTTTACCACTCTGTATTAAACTCTTCTGCGTTTTTCTGACATCATGAATTCTTTCTAGTCAGTAGTTCAAAATTAGGGACTGAAGGTGATAGCCTTAGCAGTTTTAACAAATACAAAGAAAAAATTACGATTAATTTTTCCATTCTGCATATCTAGACAATGTTCATGTTAGCCCAGTAAGAATAAAATCAACTCGAACAGTATAAATAGATGGAAGGTTGTGTGTGAATTGTATTCTTCTGAATATTAAACACTAGAACTGGTTCAGTTTCCCCAAGACTAAATGTGATGATATATGATAGCCTTTTAAAATGTATTTAAAGAGCAACATTATTGTAAACCTTCCTTTTCTATAGATTACACTATGTGACACTAATTTTGTTCCTGGATGTGTTATTTCTTAATTGCTTACGCTGTAAAAGTACAGAAAATGGCCATTATTTTCTTAAAACTTTGTTTTTGTTACCTGGATAATGAAATTTAGAAATTAACTTATTTTTCTATGTAAAAACGTGCAAATTTGCACATTTTCATTCACATAAGGTCTGAATAAAACAACACATGAATCAAGATGTATGTGTATTTATACTAAAGTTATACAAAAATGTTTAGAAGTGAATAGTTTTTCGAGATCTGCGACTGTAATGTAAATCGCTTTCACGTATCGGTCCCCAAATATAGTCTCCCATCATGTTTTCGTTCGTTATGTGTCACTTGGTAGCGGCGTTCAAAGTCCAATATATCTTGGTGTAAACGCTCGCCTTGCTGCTCCCATGTTCTTCATTGAGCATATCAAGATGAGCGTCAAGGATATGGACTTTCAGAGACTTCCTGCAGCCCATTTTGTCGTAGTTTTTTACTAAAGCCTCAACCAGTTCCATATAATTTTCGGCCTTGTGATTGCCCAAGAAGCCCCGAACCACTGCGAAAAAGCTGCCCCAAACTTTTTTCCTTCCTACTGAGCTTGGGAAATTCTGTGCACTCCAGGATCTTCTTTATTTGTGGTCAAACAAAGACACTAGGTTTGTCCTTTGCCTCAGACAGCTTAGGGAAGAAATCTCAAAGGTACTTAAAAGTTGCAGACTCCTTATGAAGACCTGTGACAAACTGTTTTATAAGACCCAATTTTATGTGCAATGGTTGAAACAACACCTTCTGTAGTGACTCACACTTGACATTGTGTCTCTCCACAGAGAATTCGGTCTATTGAGGCCAGTGCTTCCTGGTGTAGTGCGCTGCGGTGTTCCTGCTGTCCCAAAGCCAAAAATAACAAAGAAACAGATAAAGCCTCCTTGGAGACCTACCAGGAATGCCACCATTGTGAAGTCTTTGATAACTTCCCAGCCATACTCATCATACTTCAAGACTTCTAGCAAGGTCTTGACGCTGTTGTATTCCTCTTTGAGGTGCACCGAATGAGCCAGAGAAAGAGACTGATACTTATTCCCGTTATGGAGCAGTGCAGCTTTGAGGCTTTTGGATGAGCTATCAAAGAATAGGCGCCATTCGTTCGGGTTACAAGCAATTCCAGTTGCTTCGCACAAACCGGATACATTGTGACAGAAGCAGAGCTCATCTTGATGAGTGAAGAAGCTTGAAAAATGTCAGTGACGCTTCCTCTGACTTGTGACTTCCACACTTTCATCTAACAAATCCAACTTAGATGTCAAAAGCTCGGCATTCGACTTTGTGGTAAGTTTATGAAGTTAAGTTTAAAAGCCTTAACTAGACATGTTGAATTTAAAATATAATTTAGTCTACCAAACTGGTTATAGTGATTATATTGCAGCATATGAGTGTTTAATATAAATATATTTGCCCTTTATAAGATTACCAGGGCAAATAACTTTACCACTGCTTTCGATTTCACTCTGGTTTTACTTTGTGTTAAGACACTAATAAATGTGTTTAGATGTTAAAGAAAATAGTAAACTGTGAAGTCCAATGCCTTCACCTCTCAAACAACGAAGCGACTTTAGAAAGTTTTTTTGTTTTTCTCTTCGTGACGTATCTCCTCAGTTTTGAAACCAAAATTTCAACTACTCAAAAATAAGTAAACTGGTAGTTTATTTCTTATACAAAAAATACGTTCTTGTGACTTATATGTAAGAAGTGTGTACAAATACTATAACTAATACTGGAAATCATCGTTACTTGGTGAAACTCCAAAACCACACAATCGAGGAAAACAAAGACAATATATGTTTTACGGTATATCCGTGGTATTTCATGTATATAAACAGCATTCTAGGCTTTTAACATTTTGGAAAATATACATAATTACGGTTTCAGGTCTTTAAACTTTTTGTACCGCATACACATAAATAGAGTTCTAAATAATTAGTTGTTACTTATCGACGGCAAGACTGAATGAAGAGTTGTGGTATTCAATGAAAGAATTAATTGCTAGTTTTGATGAATTTCAGTTTTTCATTAATTTTTAGAGTTAAAAACATTATTTTGAGATATATAAATGTATATATATATCATTTATTTAATTACGTTGTTGACAGCAAGATTAAACTATATTATATACTTAAGAAAGGACGTTGTTAACAGTAACATTAAACTATATTATATAATTAAGAAAGGACGTTGTTGACAGTAAGATTAAACGATATTATATACCTAATAAAGGACGTTGTTAACAGTAACATTAAACTATATTATATACTTAATAAAGGACGTTGTTGACAACAACATTAAACTATATTATATACTTAAGAAAGGACGTTGTTGTTATTATTGTTCAAAACCAGTGGCGAATTTATGTTTGTGTGGGCCCTGCATCCCATGTAATTTTACATAGAAGAACATTATCAGTGGGCTCTCTTTAAGAGCATGGGTCTTATGGCTGAGCCCCCTCTAGCCTCTAACCCTGTTCACAATGAGTTCTCTGTGAATAGAATCCCTGATTTGAGTATCGAATGTTTTTAAATTTCCTGCAAACTCACTCGACTTGTGATTAATTAAGTTGTGTTTTATGTATTGCTTCAGAGAGATACAATAAACGCAGATTTGCAGCGGTAACCAGAGTCAACGTTGTCAGGTGTTCAGGAACAGTCTGAAAAAAAAAGAACGATTTAATATTTTATTTGTGTTTATTAAAAATCCCGATACTTGAAAATGATGAAAACTATCTCTTTAAATGTTAGACAATTATGTGAGAGAAAATTAACTTTGATTACAGAGAAAAAAAAAAAAAACATAGTTTAATCTAAACTGTCCTTTCAATTTAATTTGGAATATCAACATATGAATATTTTCGTTGTTCACTTCATAACCGGATGTCATTGCTGACATTAAAGTTTTTAATTAATTGGAATTGTTTCTGATTAAAGGTTTGATAAACGAGAATAACTGGCATAAATAAATAACTGAACTTATGACTGGTTAATTACATTGAAAAGGTGTACTCCATGAAGTTTGTTCGTTACGAACTAAACTAGCATAGAGATATTGATTTTAATGGTTTACGTAGCGACCAACGTGTTTCGATTCTATAAATTTTTCATGACAGAAAATTACATCTGTCGCAAACTTCAATTTCCCCGTCTTTCGCTGCTATTAATTTTATCACGTGACATTTTCGTGACTCGTTTTACTTATAACCATGTATGTTACAAAGCCAAAGGCTACATCCGTATTTCAGAGACGTACAATTCAAATGAAAGTCTATATCTCAGTTTTAACAAGCTCCTTTGGTAGATGGAAATATATAGTTGTTGTTTTGTCTTTTGTAATCTGTAATTGAAAACGTTTTCATTAGTGGATTGTTTTAATTTTGCTGCATCGTCTAAAACTGTTCTAATTAGTTTCATGTGGATTTATTTCATAGTTTACTGTATCATTCAAATAGTTTTCAGCTTTGCTTTTCTATCGATACGTGAGTTTACTCGCAAGTGAAGAAAAGACGTTTATTTACCCCTAATGGCACAGCGGTATGTCTCCCGACTTACAACGCTAAAAACTGGGGTTTTCGTGGTGGGCAGAGCATAGATAGCCCATTGCGTAGCTTTGTGCTTAACTTCGAGTAAAGAAATTGTTTGTTTGTTGAACTTGGGAGAAAGTTGCTCAAGGACTATTTCCACTGACAGTCCGTAATTTAAAAGAGACAGACTAGAAGAAAGAAAACAAGTAAACATCACCCACCGCCAACTCTTGGACTACTTTTTATTAACAAATAATGAGATTGCTTGCTATATTGTAACAAACCCACCGTTGAAAGAGGCCACTTGTGAGCTACGTTGTATCAACGAATAGTGAGGTTAGTCGATACATTGTAACGTACCTAACGTTGAAAGGCGACCATGTCCGGACTTAAGGAATAAAGAAAATAATAATAACTTGGCATGTTTCGGGGGCACTACACTTACATGTACAAATGTCCCTCATTTCAGTGACACTCTATTCAATAAAAGTAAATTCCAATACACCGAATGCCCGAATGTGGGTCTATAGTTTGTGGTTCGCGTCCCGTTTTCGCAAAACCTGCATTTTGAGACGTTGGTGCGCTGTAACAGTGACAGTCGAATTTCACAACCTTGTAAGACAAAAGTTGCTCGGTAGTTGACGATGGGTCCTAATGACTAGTTACCATTCCTCCAGTTTGTCGGTTGAAAATTCACTACGGCTACGGGTTGGCTTTTGTGTAGTTTTTTGTGAAAATTCTAAATATATGAACTAACTAATCGAACTATTTTTCCTTACGTTTTATTGTCGCAGAAATATGAATGAAATTTTACAAAGCGCATCTTTACTTTCACAATATGACTACTGTGGTCGTTCCAAGGACAAAAACCTAAAGGACTGCTACATCACGTTAAAACCTAAAGCAGCGCGTGCCATTCCAGCACATCAATTTCGCTCTGCCAAATGGCTCACACGAAACATATATATCAGGAATTTACGTGGACAAGGCTGTAACTTCCCCGCCCTTTTCCTCCCTTCTTCAATCGAGTAAATTACGTTGAGGTTAGAGAAGGCGTTGCGCGTATAGAATGGAAGCTGAAATCGATTTTTGTTCTGTGTCACCTATGGAATCACATGGACAAGAGCAACCAGAGAGCTTCTGGCGTCAGCACCAAGACCTATAGAAGTGTTCTAATTCTATCTAATATCACTTACACATAGCTAAGTAGAATAAGTCGTAAGAGATTCCGTTGTCTTCTACAGATTGAAACGAAAGAACGTTGCAAAGCAGTTTCTGATATTAAACAACCAAGAACCACAGGCTTTAAGTTAATCCAGTATTTCTGCGCTTGACAACAAAGAAGGCGATCAATAACTGGTAAGGAAAACCAGTACGTTTATATTAACTGGTTATCTTATGTTTCTATGCCTTATTTATATTTTGAAACCTCTAAAACATACTTTTTATTTACTAAATATACAATTTCGAAACGTTCCCTAATCTATTTCCTATCTTTCGCTTTATTTTGACTTGAGAAAGAAATAGGTTGTGGTTTTTATTTCTATTATATTGTAAATAACTAAATTATCACGTGAAACTCCTTTTAACTAAAGTTAGAATATAAACAAGACAGTAACGTATGAGAATGAGACATATTTGTCCTTTTAAAGGTAAAGACAGACAAAGAAATATCCTTTGTATTATAACTTACAGAAAAACCTAACTTTATTTGCTTTCTCTAGTCATCACTTTATGTTCATAGAGCGAATGAACGAATTAAAAGATGTTTTTTTGTTGATTTCTTAATTTCGCCCAAAGCTACACGAGGGCTATCTGCGCTAGCCGTCCCTATTTAGTAGTGTAAGCCATCACCACTCACCTCCCAACGAATAGTGAGACTGACAGGCTCGTTATAACGCCCCCACGGCTGAAAGAGCGGAGCACGTTTGTTGTGACGGGATTTGAACCCGCGATCCTCAGATTACGACACGAACGCCTTAATCTACCTGGCCATGCTGGACCCTAATTAAAAGAAGACACTTTCGTTTTTCTATATTTTTGTATCGACCTGAAGAGTGGCTAGTTTACGGAAGAAACAAATTCGGGTCTTTTTTTTTTGTGTGTATCATAACGACTACTAATTGAGTTGGAAGTTATTAATTTGATTGCTTGAGACTTTAATTAATTATTCAAGGTGAATATCAATGTATTACAGGTTTATAAAAACAATACTATGTTCCAAATATAAGACAATCAACAATAAGTAAGTTATACGAACTTCATAAAGTCATAAAACGGTACTACCTTTTTCAGACTATCATATTATTATAACCACTCAACTGGCGGGCGAATGTTGATGGACATACATCGTAATAAATATCTTTATTATGTAATCACGCCACCCATAAAATTATATCTCTAACAAGTAAGCCACCGTTCTCACGTGCACTAGTTTTTATTGACATTTTACGAATGTTCTAGTGGTAAATTTATGGCCCTTTTAGTGTTTCATACTCTGCTCGTTAAGTACTATAACGTTTCTAATTTGTCACCTATTTATTTATAATTTTATTGTATCTCCCGTCTCACTGAATAAAACTTTCTATCTTTATTTACAGTTATCAACTAAATTCCGACGAGTCTCACGACAGCCGTATTCATCAAACTGGTACACAACAAAGGTTTGTAGGTCGGTATCGTTTTAAACCATCCAACCGGTTCTAAGAACAAGGATTGAAAAGGAAAAACCTTTCTTTCCAATTATTGGATACAATCTGTAGTATATTGCATGAAATGCGTCTCTCTTTACAACTTCTAGTTTGGTGAGAGATGAAGTCGTATGAGAATATTTATTTCCTTCTGTGTAGTAATTCCTCAGAGCTGATATGGGTCTGGGTCTTGCTAGCTTCTGTCAGTACATCTGGGGTGAAGGTTGAAGAAAGTATCTCAAACTTTCAGAAATGTGAAGAGATAACCATCCCGATGTGTAAAAACGTAGGATACAACTATACCTCCATGCCCAACCAGTTCTATCATGAAACCCAAGAGGAAGCTGGTTTGGAAGCTCACCAGTTCTGGCCTTTGGTTGAGATTCAATGCTCTGAAGATCTTTTATTCTTCCTCTGTTCTGTTTACACTCCCATATGTATGCCAGATTATTCTGGTTCTATTCCGTCCTGCCGATCAGTCTGTGATCGTGCCAGAACTGGATGTGCACCGATTATGCAACAGTACGGCTTCACTTGGCCCGATAGACTTCACTGTCATAATTTTCCTGAGTACGGCGATCCCAGTAATCTCTGTATGGATGAGCAAGAAGGAAAAAAGCCAAATTATCCAACCTTTCCAGGTAAAAACAAAAATCCATTTTCCGAGACCTCCAAGTATAACACGAGTCTGCAGCTAAATGAATATCCCACTTTTGACAAAGATTTTAAAATTCCAGTTACCACACATGACCCTCACCTCGATCACAAGTGTGGATGTAAATGTCGCTTCCCTATGATAAGCGTAACGGAAAATGATAATAAAAAATTCTACAACAAGGTAGAAACAGGTGGCGTAGTGAACTGTGCAATAGCTTGTCATGGCAATTTTTATTCTATAGATGAGCATAAGTTTGCCAACCTGTGGTTAGGACTATGGGCAGTGTTATGTTGTGTGTCCACTAGTATCACGGTTATAACATTCCTAATTGATGTAGAACGTTTTCAATATCCTGAGCGTCCAATAATCTTTTTGTCAGCATGTTACCTTATGGTTTCCGTTGGTTACATGATTCGTCTTGGAGCAGGCCATGAAGAAGTTGCCTGTGATGGACCTATCATTGCTTACTCTAGTTCCGAACGATCTGCGACGTGCATCTTTGTGTTCATTTTGACCTACTTTTTTGGCATGGCCAGCTCCCTCTGGTGGGTTATGCTGGCACTAACCTGGCTTTTAGCTGCAGGACTCAAGTGGGGGAATGAAGCGATTACTCGATATTCTTCATATTTCCACGTTGCTGCCTGGACAGTGCCAGCTGTTAAAACAATTTCTGTTCTAGCCCTGGATGGAATCGACGGAGACCCGGTAGCTGGTATTTGTTATGTAGGGAATCAAGAACTGACTTTTCTGCGAGGTTTTGTCTTAGCACCACTCTGCGTATATCTTATTTTGGGTACTTGTTTCTTGTTGGCTGGGTTCGTAGAGCTCTTTCGAATTAGAAGTGTCATACGACAACAAGCCGAAGACAAGGTGGACAAACTGGAAAAGCTAATGATTCGGATTGGTGTGTTTTCGGTTCTGTACACAGTTCCAGCAACAGTGGTCATTGGATGCTATCTCTATGAACAACACTTTCGGGAAGCCTGGGAACAAAGACACAACTGTCCTTGTAGTGCACCCGATGTTCAGCCAGATTACTCGGTATTCATGCTCAAGTACTTCATGTGTCTGGTGGTCGGGATTACATCCGGGTTCTGGATATGGTCTGGAAAAACGCTGGATTCCTGGAGGAACTTTCTAAGAAAGCTGTGTCGAATGAAGATTCAGGAGAGGCAGGCTTTGAGACAAGAAAATCTTCCTTATGAACCTGAGCAGGATATATCTACCACCGTTAAACAGGGTCCAATCACGAAAGTATGACGAGATTAACATGGAACACTATATCTCTTGTTAAGCTCCTGTGCTAGCATGTTTTACGTATACATGGATGCAGCGTGAGAGAAAAGTGATTTCTTTTTATAAAAATCCTGCATTTAAATTGTAATCATTTGTCTCTCTTGCCTAAGGCAAAATATCAGTTACACTAACCACTTCATTGTCTAGAATGTAACGTTTCATCTGGATTAAATCCAACTGTGGTATTTGTATTACTCGAGAACTACAAATCATTGCTTAAAACATTCCATATTGTTTAAAATATTACTTAGTAAGAAATGTACTTTCATCTTCCGTCGTTATATCTAAAGTGTTTAAGTGTTAGTTTTCTTATTATTTGTTTTTCAAGAGGTCCAAGTTTTGCTTGTGCACAAAGTAATTGTAATTATTCATTGTGGATTCTAATGTTCATATCTTAACCAAAAAAAAAAGTGTAGGATACGTGTAGTAGTTGCACTGTTGCTTGTTATAAAATCATGTTATACGTACTTTTAAACAAATCAAATGTTGTTGCATATTGATAATTTTCGTAAAAGTATCCACAATTTCTTGACTCTGTTTCTAAAATAATAATTAATATTTTTGAGATAAAGCTTACGAATCCTGAAAATATTTGTTGTAAACTGTTTTACTAAAAACCAAACCGTATGCACCAATAGATATAATCGTTGTACGAAGAAATATTTTCACTGCAAACTATAATTTGAATAGTTGGTGAGTTAATAAGAGAGCTTAATTTAAGTTAAACATTCTAATAACGTTGTATGATAAAGCTTGCAATGTAAGTTGTGGATACATGTGACAGTTGTTCCAAATATTAAATATATGGAGAAATGTCCTACTTTGTGGTCCCTAAAGTTTCAATTCACCAAAGAAGTTCGTTCAATTTTTTAAAGTGTGCACGGAAGTATACAGATAACGCTCCATTAATCTAAAATTATTTTCCTAAAACAACCAAACGTTCAACAAACCGTCATAAAATCGTTATCTCGCACGTGATACGTTACAGTTTGCAATTTAAATTTACCTTTCGTGAGGTTTAAATCTTTTATATGACGTATTCAGCTGGAATGGGACAAGTCATAAAATTCTAAATGGAAACAATATAACCAACAAAATGTATTTCATATCTTATGGTATTCTACTGAATACTCATAATTTATTTTCAAAATTATCTATCGTGAAATCAAAAGAATGGAACAGATCCGACTTTTTTGTCTTCTCCGATCACCATATAAATGCCATATAATCCACACAAACAAATAAAACCATTTATAGGCATATATATACATATATTTAATCGCGGAATTCCACTACAAAAACAAATCGTTACAATAACTTCAAACATATAGTTTAATTGTGATTGGACGAACGCTAGAAACAAACTTAAAAATGGTATCAGTTTATAAATTCTTTTTGTTTTAAGATCTAACCTCAGTTTTTATAAGCTCTAGTGCTTGTTGGTGTAAAATAGCTTTTCCACGTCTATTTTGTTGTTAAGCGTGAAAATTACAAAAAAATATGCAATGTGAACTTATGGGAATCTAACCCTTAATTATAAAGGTTATCTCTAGTCTCCTGCCGAGTCTCCCACGTAGCATGATTTCGATTTTTGTTTGCTTTGTTACTAAGTTGCACAACTGAAAAATGCAGTGTGCCAGTTAAAGGATTTAATCGTGAATTTTAACGTTATACGCTCCACAGCTACTCAGTAAATTTGGTTGTTGGTATGAATTACTCCATATAATCCATGAAGTTATTGAACAGTTAGAAAACACAGAAGGGGAAGTTTCGTGTAAATAGAAGGCACACACAACACATTTGTTTCTAGTCTTACGTTTCGCGGGCCTTGTGGTCAGGACACTCGACTCATAATTATAATCTGTAAGAGTAAGTTCGAATCCTGTCCTCGAACATGCTCACTTATTACTTCAAAGTTATGTACAGCTAACACAGATAGTCTCGACTAGCTTCGTGCGAAATTCAACAACCAAACTTAACGTTTCATAAATACATTAGTTTAAACAATATGAACATACAGGATGGCCCGTAAGTCCCTACCCATCCATATGTTATAATGATATATTCAATTACGCATGTGTTATAAATTTGTTTCTTTTTGGACAGAACATTCCGCGGGATTCGGAACAATAACCCCTGCTATGTTGAGGAAAATGTCTCATAGAACATGGCGTCGCATAATATTATACAGCGAGAATGAGGGACAGCACACAGATACACTGGATACATAAGATATATGGATGGGTAGGGACTTACGGGTCACCCTGTAGTATCTTTTGCTACATTGTTTCAAGGGAATAGTTCGCAAGTAAAGAAATAAAAACAGCTTTGTAGATTTCATGAAAATAATCTGAGTTATGATTTCTACTAATGTCTTGAAGCGGATGTCATTTTTCATATCCTGCTGAGGTTACACTGTTTACAAATTTTTATTTCTTTCTATACTTATATATATTGTTTGTTTACTGTTCATTCCAAATAATATCAAGAAACGTTTTCTCATTCCTTTAAAATTAGGTTACGTTGGAAGTGGAAATTTGGTAAAGCAAGCCATCGTTTACTTTCGGCCCGGCATTGCCAAGTAGATTAAATCATTCGAATCGTAATCTGGGGTCGCGGGTTCGCATTCCCGTCGTACCAAACATGCTCGTCCTTCTAGCCGTAGGGTGTTATAATGTGACTATCAATCGAACTGTTCGTTAGTAAAAGAATAGCCCAAAAGTTGGCGGTGGGTGGTGATGACTAGCTGCCTTTCCTCTAGACTTTTACTGCTGAATTAGGGACGGCTAACGCAGATAGCCCTCGTGTAGCTTTGTGCGAAATTAGAAAAAAAAAAAAACGTTTACTTTCTATACATTGCAAACCTGACGTTTATCTGAGCGTTTGTCTGTTTTCTGTTTGGAAAGCTGTGCACATGGACAAACCTGAAATGCTGGTAGAACAGACATGAATAATGTTGATATTAAATTATATTTCATAAACAGGATATTCTACATTAAATTGTTATAAATTAATCACACCGTTATTCATGTTTAAAAATATGACGAAACCTAAGGAATAAAAATCTAGATTTACTCTACGTTATTGTTAGTGGCGCTTAGCATGACTGACACACTCAACAATTACTAGTGGCGCTTAGCATGACTGACACACTCAACAATTACTAGTGGCGCTTAGCATGACTGACACACTCAACAATTACTAGTGGCGCTTAGCATGACTGACACACTCAACAATTACTTTTCAACATGGGTGGTATAAATAGCTCAGAGTTTTGGCTTAGAATAAAACCAAGAATGTAACACAATTAACCTTTTTAACCATCATGAAATAACTAAAGTTATTAATAGATTAACTTAAACTTTTCCCGTCACTGGGAACGGGGACTTTTGCTTCTGATTTATTTGTTTATAAATAGTTTGTTTGGAAATATGTTAAACAAAAAGCTGTAAAATTGGCTGTATGTCGTGTTTCATCATCACGTGTATCAAAATCCACTTTTTTTAGCATCCACGTACCCGCTGAAGGGGAGGAGCGAAATCAGAGAAAAAAAAAAGATGTGAGAAGAAATTATTTATTCTATCTATAGATGTCACTACTGTAACGAAAATCATGAAATGTTATTATTAATAAGGTATTTTCAAAGTATGGGACTTCAGCCATATCAGTTTTAAATCTAAATTAATACCAGTTACATATTTTGAAAATTTAAATAACACACGAATATAATTTTGAAAATTAAAGTTTTATCTAGCATTACAATTTTCTAAACAATACATGATTCTAGGTACACGTGGCTAAGTTGTATGGAAAATAACACACGAAAAAACGCTCCCCTTCCCCATTAACTTTAAAAGTGATACAGTCATATTTTGAAATAAACAAGACTCTTAACATGAATGAGGTGAAAACTTTTAGTGATGCTCATTTATAGACATTAAACAACAGTTTTATCGTCAATAATATTAAATGTTATGTTATTGGTTGATTGGAATTCATGGAAACAAAAGACTTGATACTTTTTTGATATGTTTTCAAATATAAAATCTCGCTGCTTCATTGATGTCGTTCTACGTCCTGCAGCAGGTGCAGTAGATAAATTGTATTAATTTGTCGTAAGCAAGCATTCGTAAGGCTTAACCGGGAATTAGTGTTGATGTAGGTCTAGAAGTCTGGTTGCATCTTAAAGTAACAAAATTATCGACTTATCCAGACATTACATCACCTTGTCATTCTTGTATCCAGAGAAGAAAGGCCCTCCTTTTTAAAGTAATCAAGTTATTTATTTCTGTTAAAATTTATTGACCCTACGTGTTTTCTAACATCATGAACAGTTGCGAATATTTACAAAGATGCTAGTCAAACAATGGTTTACTATCAACAGTTACAAACGTTTACTGCAGAATACTCGTCAAACAATGGTTTACTATCAATAGTTGTGAATGTTTTCTACAGAATACTAGACAAAAAATGGTTTGCTATCAATAGTTGGGAATGCTCACAATAAAATACTCGTCAAAACACGATTTCGTGCAACACAATATAATATGAAATATGTGTTATAAATAAACTTTCTGCCATCTTATAAAACCACTCATTTGTTTTCTCTCCAAACGTGTACACATTTATAATTCGGTAACACAACATAGGTTATTGTAGCGGAATAAATTAGTTTTCTGTGTTCTTTAACAACACGATGGGCGAGCTATTTTTTCTTGAACTTTGTTTACTAAAGTAATCTTTGTGTTATAAAATCATATTTGTTATTAAGTATTTCTAGATTATTAAAACATCAATAAAAAATTAAGTGTCAGGAAACACATTTGAGATTTTTTTACCATAACGTCTTTGTTTGTTTTTGAATTTCGCGCAAAGTTACACGAGGACTATCTGCGCTAGCCGTTCCTAATTCAGCAGTGTAAGACTAGATGGAAGAGAGATAATCATCACCACCAACTACCAACTCTTGGGCTATTCTTTTACCAAGAAAGAGTGGAATTAACAGTCATATTATGAAACCTCCCACGATGACGGGACTGTAACCCACAATCCCCAGATTGTGAGTCGAGTCCTTCGACCATGTCATATTTATTTTCACGAGCTTAAAACTTTTATACAAATTTGGACTTCTTGACGTCTAATAATCCCAAGATATAAACAGGTGTATTTGATTTCTTAACAGCACTAGGACTTAGCTCGTTATTACATAAGCATACTTCAGTCATAGAAGAAAATAAAATGAAATACGAAGAATAATCAGAAATAGCTATTAACTTACAATTCTCAAGGTTTGTTTTTTTTCGTTTAATTGATTATCTTAAAGAGATCGAGAAATTAGTTAAAGTCTGAGTTTTATATACATTTCAATAATAGCTTGTAAACGCAGACTCAGTCAGGAACTACTCAACTTATCAGAAATAAAAATAGATTCCAAAGTTGCATTTCCAACAACCTAACTGTCGATACTTATTTACACAAGAACATTTCATTATAAGCTCTGTGGTAAACGTCTGAGGGCTTATAACGCTGGAAACTAGGGTTTCAATATCTATGGATGGCACAACACAGATAAATCATTGTGTAGTTATGTACTTAACAAAACTAAAGGCTCATCATAAACATCGTTGTTAAATTCATGTTGCAGGATATATCATTTTTAACAATATGTTATCAAGATCACGACTCTTAGAGGGCTCTGTTATGCGTAGTATTGTTCAGTCAGTCTCCACTGACTGGTAGAGTTCAATATACTAAATGATGCAGGTTAGGTTTGTCTTTGTTGGTAAGTAGAAACGGAATTTTTTGTTTATTGTTAAACATACCTTAAGTTTCTGCCAGCAGGTGGAACTTTTATCTAACTTGTGCGTATCTTTTTGTAACAATATCGAATGTAAAAATCGATGGTCGGTTACTTTGGGATTCGAACTCCGTGAGTTTTTTATTTTCTAAACTATTTATACATCGAATTGCAAGTGGGTCCATGAGGTACTCTTACAATACATGAATAACACAAAAAATGTAAGTACCGACAACTAATGGTATAATTACATCTATTAATTACTACAGCAGTCACGTGTGTATGTTTGATTGTAATCGTAAAACTAAACAGTATCTGCATACTGTTCACCACGAGGAATCGAACCCCAGATATTTGTTTTGTAAGTTTTAGAACTTATTCTTAACCCACTTCGGGGTGGCTCGGATGGCCAAGTGGTTAAGGCACTCGACTCGTAATCTGAGGGTCACGGGTTCGAATTCCCGTCACACCAAACATGCTCGTCCCTTCAGCCGTGGGTAAGTTATGATGCAACACTAAATCCCACTATTCGTTGGTAAAAGAGTAGTTCAAGAGTTGGCGGTAAGTGGTGATGGCTAGGTGTCTTCCCGTTAGTCTTACACTGCAAAATTAAGGACGGCTAGCGCAGATAGCCCTCGTGTAGCTTAGCTCGAAATTCAAAATTGGTGTACATTTCATAGAAAATGGGTGATTTTTCCAACTGTTTTTGTAATTTCTTTGAACTGAACATTTTTCCTTTTTTCATGTGTGTGAATTCTTTACACGGAATGTGTTTCTTCAGTTTTATTAATAAATTATTTAAACTAAGTGTTGTTTTTTTTACAATTATTTATGGTAAATTCTTTACACTGAATGTCAGACCACATTGTGATTTACTGTTTACACACCATATAATAACTTCACAGTGTTTTCTCTACAACCAAGAGGAACGTGTGTTTAAGATATCATTTTCACAACTTGACAACCAGAACTTCAATTGTTACAAACTTCGCTTTTCACGTTGAGAAAGAAACTCAATAAACCGAGCGTACTTTCATTCATCAGAACTAAGCGGCTTTTGAAGCAAACTTCTTTTGGAATCAGAAACATTATCATTAAGAAATAATTCAGTTAACACCATACAAACACAATATGATATTAACTCTGGTGTTACCAATAGGTTCCGAGACCACATCTCCTTTTAAAGTGCATTTTTAAACGATTTAAGCAATAAATTGTCTTTTGTTCCATTACTTTGGTTGCATTTCTGAACGATTTAACCAATAAATTGTCTTTTGTTCCATGACTTTGGTTGTTGGTTTATTATTTTGATAATAAGTCCATGTGAACATATAGTGTCACTAATGGGTCATTGACTTTAATGTTGGGTGCATGACTTTAGTAGTAGGTCCATGACTTTTTAATTAGTGAACGACGTTGGTGATGGGTTCGTGACTTTTATGGTAGGTCCGTGACTTTAGTTTTGGGTTTATCACTTTGGTGGTAGGTTCATGACTTTAATGTCTGGTGCATGACTTTGGTGATTACAGAACCATAGTAGAAGAACAAAAATGTTTATAAGTTTTTCCTCTAATCTCTTATTTATGCGACGTAGTGTAACAGCCATAAAACATAAAATGAATCAATATGATGTAACACATGTTGGCTCTACAGATAGTGAACAGTTCATAATTTGAGGGTTAACCTTATTACTCTTCAGGTTAACTTAGTTACATAAAAATCTTTTTTCTCATGCCGCCAGTAGCTCAAAGATAATCTTGAGGGTTATAAAACTAAAGTCCAGAGTTCGATTCATCTACTGTGGACATAGAGCAGTATGTAGTTTTAACAACAACCATCATTTTATTTTTTTAATTTTCTAGTTCAAACATTATGTAAGTTTTGTTCTATATTAACTTATTCAGTTATGATTTAAAAAATAACGCATCCTGTGACCCATACAACAAACAATAAAGCTGATTTTTATACTTGGTACCTTACATTCTCGTTACGCCTGAAGCGCCACCAAGCGATATGTTTTAAAAGGAAAGTAATCCCAGTTTTTCCGAACAGTTTATTAAAGTGATCGTACGCGAAAATAAGATGTGTTTCTAGTTTAAGAAAGTTTCTAGTTCATGCAAGCCAGTAACAATCAGCGTTTTTTTTTTGTTTTTTTTCTCAATGACTAACTTGTGATTGTATAAAGAATGACTGTCTCGTACGGTTGCGAAAAATTTTCTAACACAAGGTAAGGTTTCAGTTTTGTTTTAATCACAGATAATATAATTTGTTAAACTAAGCTTCATAGTAAAATTTGTTTACTACGACTACATAACAAATTCCAAGAAACTTCACTCTATGATTTTTGTTACTAACTTTATCATTTGCTCTTTGCAATAAGGAATGATTGTCAATGAATCTGAAACTTTTAGTTACATAATATATTTTAGGTGCTAGTTTGAAGGTAAACAAGGGAAAGTTCAAAATCGTCTTCGCAGTTTTAAAGGTTACAAATTCATAATGTGTTAACTACAACAAATGAAAAATACTAAAGTTATATTTTATACTGTATAGTGCTTAATGTAATATTACTATCAGGATAAAGTCATGAGAAGAACTGAAGAGTAGTAAAGTTATATTTTATACTGTATAGTGTTGAATGTAATATTATTATCAAGATAAAGTCATGAGGAGAACTGAACAGTAATAAAGTTATATTTTATACTGTATAGTGTTAAATGTAATATTACTATCAGGATAAAGTCATGAGAAGAACTGAAGAGTAGTAAAGTTATATTTTATACTGTATAGTGTTAAATGTAATATTATTATCAAGATAAAGTCATGAGGAGAACTGAACAGTAGTAAAGTTATATTTTATACTGTATAGTGTTGAATGTAATATTATTATCAAGATAAAGTCATGAGAAGAACTGAACAGTAGTAAAGTTATATTTTATACTGTATAGTGGTGAATGTAATATTACTATCAGGATAAAGTCATGAGAAGAACTGAAGAGTAGTAAAGTTATATTTTATACTGTATATTGTTGAATGTAATATTATTATTTGTAGTTTCGTACAAATCTTAGTTCTTCGTGTTTCAGTAATAATTAACGAAAGGAATGAAAATTTAAAATACGGCCAGTACGTTATGCGCATGTCCAGTTCAATGGCCAGGACAGAAAATTTTTAGAGTTTATGGTGAAATTTTTAGTTATAATGATAAAATGAAAGGTAACTATATAGCAAGACTTGCCGCCACATTGATGGTTTCCGACTTTGAACCAAATAACAAGATTTTCTTCTTCGTTTTTGAAATTGTTAATCGATATCACCTTTCAAACCTCAGACGCTTCGATGTACAGCTCAACGTGATAACCACTGCATCACGCCCAGACGAGAAATGAATAGGCTGGTGTGGATTTTTTGGACTTAAACGTGTATGTTGAAAACGTATAAAATAAGTGTTCGTTCAAAATCATAGTTTGCTTAAAATATTAAAGAACGTCAAAGACAACGTCATTCTATACCTTCTATATACGATATTATTTAAACGAATAGAAAAACGGTATGATCAGATTACGGACAAGTCACACCTGAGTGCCATATCTAATACGTAGTGTTTATTAAGAATTCTTGTTAGTCGCATCTGTTCCCCCCATTTATTCTCTGATGAAAATATCTTCGTATCGTATATAAACTATAACTGGAAATTTCTTAAACTAGACTTTACTTAAGATACTATTTTACTCTTAATGATTGAGTCTAATATAACTTTACCTTGTGTGACTCCAGATATTTGAGTCAGTGTGATGGTAGCCAGTGTTTGACTCATAATTATTAGGTCTAATGTAACTATACCCGTTGTGCGACTCAAGATATTTGAGTCAATGTAATGGTAACCAATGTTTGATTCATAATGATTGAGTCTAATTTGATGGCAGTTAGTTTCTGACCCATAATTATTCACTGCTAGTGTTTGACTCATAATAACACGGTTGTTTGATTTATAATGTTTGACTTAATGTTTTGAGAGCCATTATTCCGGCAGGTTAAGAATCTGGTAATTCTTTTCATCTCTGTGTCTATCTCTTTGTAACTAGTACCTTTTAATACTGCTGTCGAAACGTCATGAGAATATTACAATTGTTTTATATTGTATAACACTAAGTTTTACTGTTTCGATGCGTATCGCCAGTTGTGAATCTGGCTTTTAAACAAAAATTAATATGATTTGGAGTTTCACTTAATTGTGAGAATTATAAAAATGTATATAATTTCTCAATCAGATTTACAATACTGTATATAATTTCTCAACCAGAATTACAATAGTGTATGTTGTTTCTGGAATTACTCTAACGTACCTAACTTCTCAACACTTTATGTTCCACAATTAATCTATTAAGCGACATGCATGTGTTGTACAAACGAGCTGGAAATTTCTCAGCCCAACGAACACATTAACAAGTGACATGTATATATCTTCCCAACCAGACGTAAACCTATCAGTGTCTCGCTAAAAGATTTTTGTAAGTTGAGAAAATACTGGATTTTAAAATCAAATTTGATATTATTTACCTACCACATATTAATCGGCTCGAACCGACTCTTAACGTTGTTTATTAAATATTGTCTCTGTCTTATGCTCAAGTAATGGTATTTTAAAGTTTTTTTCCATCAAAACTTTCGAAAACATGGTGAGATGACGTCATTTTTGGCTTTGCATCTGTGATTGGTTAGCTGTTTTGTGCACCTGTTAGTAAGGTAAACGCAAGCTGATACAATAACGAACGTTATTTTGTTTGCGGCTATTAAAACTGCCAGATCATGCATGTTCGAAATAGCTGTAACAACATTGACTCGTGTTTTGGACAAGATCACTGGAAAAATACTGAGTTGAGAAAAATTCTTCAAAGTCTATGACTCATTCACGTAAACGTTTCTGAAGGTAATATATATTTTCGTCTTCCAATGAGCTACACACGTTTATACTGTGTAAATTAGTGGTGTATATAAACACATACACACGGAGATAAAAGGAAAAAAAACTGTTGAGAAATTGAAAACCTAGACAATATATAAATGATAACTTATGTTTCAGTTAAGTATTGTTACTAGTGTGAGAGCCCCGTATTAAGGAACATCCTTAAAAACTTATAGAGAGGTTATGTGTTAATCTAAGCCTAGGAGGAGCTGAGCAGGTGTTAACCCAGCGAATGAGCTTCTGTGTGGCTCAGATAGTTTCCTAGACTTTCAAGAAAAATTCAGACTTTAGGCCACATACTCATTATGTAACGTTTTTTCTCCCTCTGGCGAAAACCAATATAAACGTCTAAATTTAAAAAAACAGACAAAAAACTATAACTTTCAATATTATCGTAGCCTGAATGCATTACTGTAATATCATTTGCCCAGTTTTTGTCCAACTTACCAGTTGATATAACTCGTTTTATAACAGCTCAACAGGCCTGAATACAGTTAGAAATAGCCAAGAGTTTAATATCAATTTATTTGGTTTGTTTTTTAATTTTGCACAAAGCTACTCGAGGGCTATCTGTGCTATCCGTCCCTCATTTAGCAGTGTAAGACTAGAGGGAAGGCAGCTAGTCATCACCACCTACCGCCAACTCTTGGGCTACTCTTTTACCCACGAATAGTGGGATTGATCGTCACATTATAACGCCCCCACGGCTGGGAGGGCGAGCATATTTTGGCGCGAGCCTCAGATTACGAAGTGCACGCCGTAACGCGCTAGGCCATGCTGGGCCTATTTAATATCTACGTAATTTACTAATTATTCCTTATCAGTATCGTTCATGTTAATACTCACACCAAAGGCCCAAGCACGGACCTTTGGAACACTTCACTAGTTAAAAGAGTTCTGTATAACTGCGCTCATTTCATCACCATCAGTCCCGCACGTTCCAGTTTATTACCTAGTTCTCCCCAACTGATGTGAATTTTTAATAGAATGTTTTCAGTTGCACTTTGTTTGTTTGTTGAATTTTGCTAAAGGCTACCCGAGCACCACCGCTAGACGATTCTGATACAGCAGTAACAGACAACAAAAAGTGAACCTAGTCAATACCACTCATCTTCAACTCTCGTACTACTCTTTACTAACGAAAAGTGTGACTAGCTGTGACATTATAACACCACCACGGCTGAAGTACGAGCATGTTTTGTGTGAGAGAGACTCGAACCCACGACTCTCATATTACGAGTCGAACGCTCTACCCACTTACAGTTACTGATTTTGTGTGTGTGTTATTTTTATCAGATACTATTTACTAACTAGTTTTCACCCTGTGTTTCACAGTTACCTTTTTAGGGTAAGTTCTAAACTCGCCATCCCCAGGTATCTCCCATAAACCTCACCCCTACAAAAGTTGCCTTGAATCCACACATAAATAACCAAGTAAAGCGTATGGGATATAACAATACCAATCAAGCCAATTTTCTTTTTACTTTAATATGGCTGTTCAGTAAGCTCCGCTCTTCTCTGTGAAAGTTCTTAGAATGTCAAATCCTTGTAAATGCTGACGTCACAGGAACCGGATGTATAGTTAAAGAATGAAGCGTCATGACAGAATGTTTTAATACTGTGTATATTGAGAGTTGTAATGTTATTCTGCGTATTATAAATAACCAGTGACAATGTTAATCCTGTAGTGATCATTTTAATACGTTTTTTTTTAAATGCTTCTTGCTATAAGTTAGGCAAAGCATTTGGGCAAATATTAACGCATGAATTATATTAAATATGGGAATGAGTTTAGCAACTGCTTCCCAGTGGCTCAGCGGTATGTCTGCGGACTTACACGCTAAAATCCGGGTTTCGATACCCGTTGTGGGCAGAGCACAGATAGCCCATTGTGTAGCTTTGTGCTTAATTCAAAAACAACAAAAAAGTTTAGCAACTCCTCGTGAAAGAAAAATTTCTAGTTATGATTCATAGCGCAAATAATTTGTTTTGGAGCATCAGAAATATATGTTTAAAATGTGTTATATACTTATATACTTATGATATTCCAACAAAGAATGAATAGATAATATAATTATTAAATGATAGCTTTGTTTGTTTGTTTGTTCTTTTAGCTTAAAGATAAATAATGACCTTCATTCGCTCTGTCTGCCACTATGAATCCCCGGATGTTTGTAAGTCAGTAAACTTATTCTTGATCTACTGCCTGACTAAATTGTGGCTTTTTTGTCGTGAATTTTACTATTTGCTTTCTCGGATGTTGCAAAGCTTTGCAGTAATTATACTTGTTGTAAGAATAGTTTTACAGTAAAAACGATAGTGACGCATAAACGTTTTATCTACCAAGAAGATAAGAATCATGCCTTGTCACTTAGATTTCTTAAAACTTTACGACTGGTTTCAGAGTACATCATAAACAATCTTGAGGCCTCACTTCATCGTTGTGCTCTGAGTATCCACGTCCGGTCAAGTTCTATGTGACAACTATGCATCTTGACAGTCGTACTTTATTTTGTCATCACCAAAGCGCGTCACTTCTCCTTGCATGTTCTCTATAATCGATCAAGTGTTTATTAGTCTTTCATTTTCTGGCAAATAATATTCTTTAATTACGAAATTGTGTTCTTTTTCGGAATACATCTATTTATATATAATAAATTCAGACTAAAACATGTAAACATCTGCTATCACTTGAGCATCAATCTAAGTTGATGAAAAAGGTGATATAATTTATAAATTATTTTCTTAATGCCAAGACTAATCAGCATTACTATGTATTGTGTTTGTTCGTATAGTTCATAACTCCCTACAGTTTGCTTGTTTCTAGATAGGTGTTAGATAGGTCTTTTTAATGACAAGAAGAGTGCAAAAGGAAATATGTGAAGTAATTTAAACAAGTTTTAGGCCTATTTGGGAAAATAAGAAGACTGGAATGTTTGGTGAAAAGAGTAAACAAAGTCGTTATTTACCATTAAAATATTTTCATTGAATCTTAAAAGATTTCTCCTTTAAAAATATGGTATGGATTCACAGCTTTTCCTCTCTTGGAATTCTATAAACAAAACTCAAATAGGGATCAGGTAGAACTGGTAAATAAAAGATATTTCTGTCATGCAAAAAACCTTTTGTCACCTTTCTTGGGATAGTTTCATCAAATGACTAGTCATTTTCCCCCACCATTTGCTGGCCATAACATACTAATATCACCTACTTGGCCAGCAAAGGACATTGGAGTCATTATCCATTTAACATGGACCTTGGGCAAACCAGATTTTCATTTTCATAAAGTAACCACAACAAGACAACTTCGTTTATTTTCTGGACCAAACGTTTATGCTAAAACTGTATTAGAAAAATATATTATTTTTTAAATGCTATATTATTAAATGAAAGTGGGAAACCACGTGATACGCCTATATTTCAAATAGTATTGTCTGACTTGATAGTGGGAGTTGGTTTTCACTCTTATAGCACACCCACAGTTCCAACTCGCTAACAGGAAAAAACCATGAAACCCTCGGATTCAAGTTTAGGGCAAGCTAGCCACTTGATCCTGACCCAAAAATATTACGTAATTAAAATTTAGTCAGTAGTTGAGGGTAATTTTAATATTTTATGCTTTACTATATTTTATTTTTAAAGTGTTGATGGTTGTCGCTAAGACTATTTATTTTTCTTATTTTCAGCTTTTAATCACTGACAAATAAGATGGTATTGACAGCCATGAAGTTTCTTTGGTTTGGGTTAGTTTTAAACGCAACTGTTTTTGTAGTCTCTGCACAATGCCCATGGTCACATGAGACAGCGGATCGAAACATGAACTGTAGCTGCGCCTATAATAATGTACAAAGACTGTCTGTTCAATGTAGCCTGGTGAATCTCACAAATCTGATGGCAGCGTTAAGAAAAACGGCTCGAAATGTTCCCATAGATCTCCTGAACGTGAAAAACACAACAGTATTGTCTCTATCCAACTACATGTTCCGTTATCTTGACATATGGAACCTACGTATCCTGTATTCTAATATTGCAAACATATCAGAAAACGCATTCCAAGGATTGGAACAAGGTCTGAACAGTTTAAAACTTGAGGGAAATAATTTATCTCATGTACCTACGGAGCAGATAAACCGACTGACTTCCTTGAAACTACTAGATCTCTCCAATAATAAAATATCTCTTATCTCTGATGGTGCGTTCCAGAATCTTCAGCTTGTTACTCTCAAGTTGGACCACAATAAAAAACTTCTTCTTTCAAAAGAGGCATTTCGTGGCCTGGAAAACTCTTTGAAGAACTTGAATCTTCGCAGCGCTGGTTTGGAGGAGATACCATCTGCTATAAAAACACTTCGGATGTTAACTTTTCTGGACTTGGGAGAGAATGGAATATCACGTGTTGAGCCTGGTATTTTCAAAAACATGTCCAGTTTAGCAGTCATAAATCTAGAAAGAAACAAGATCAAACACCTCTCAAGCTCCACATTTTATGGAGTGAATGCTACTCTGAAAACTTTGTCTCTCCTGAGTAATATAATAGAAGAGTTTCCTTCTGATGTTCTCTCTGTTCTGACAAATCTCAGGGTTAGTATTACAAGGTATAGAAACTAACAATATAATAGAAGAGTTTCTTTCTGATCTCTTCTCTGTTCTGACAAATCCCCAGGTTAGTATTAATAGATATAGAAACTAACAATATAATAGAAGAGTTTCCTTCTGATCTCTTCTCTGTTCTGACAAATATCAGTGTTAGTATTACAAGGTATAGAAACTAACTATATAATGGGAGAATTTCCTTCTGATGTTCTCTCTGTTCTGACTGACAAATCTCAGGGTTAGTATTAGAAGATGTTTCGGACCTTTCCTCAATCGTCAACACGTAATTAACTCCTGTGGCTAAGTTTATATCTGTGTTAATGAGGTTCTTCGTTGAAGTTATTGTAGTGTCTTTTAAAATATTAAAGAAAATTGTTTTTACAATAAACTTTCACACAATTTGAGTTGAACACGTCTAGGACTGACAGTTCTACTGTCTGGCATAGCTTAGTGGTTGGGCATTTGACCTGCAATCTGTGGTTTGCGGGATCCAATACTCTCATCGGGCATTATAATTTGGTGATCAATGACATTATTTCTTGGTAACGTTTAAGCTAAGAGTTGGTGGTGTGTGATATTAACTGGTTGCCTTCACTGTAGTATATCTTCACAAATTAGAGCTGAATAAGGCAAATAGTTCTCGAATAACTTTGCGAGCAAAGAAATAGTCCTAGTAGTTGAGCTAACGTTTGATATTTTTTAAAATCATGATTTCAGAACTAAGAAGACTCTTGAATCTGCCAAAAAAATTAAATTTAGAAAATTGAGGGATCAATTGTTATAGTTTGTAGCATAAATCTACACATCTAAATTCGCTCTATCTACTGACATGAATCGAACCTCATATTTTAGTGTGTAAGGCTGTAAAATTAGCGCTGATCCACTGAGGAATAAAATATTCTAGAAGCTTTGTTTACAAAATTCATAGTGGACTTATGAGGTCTTCTGTCCATGTAATCTTCTATCGTTGAACAAATTCTATTGTAGCTAATAAACTGTGAAAAGTAAATATTGTTGTATAGCTTGCTTGTGCCATTTATTAAAACTTGAAAATTAAATTTATTAAAAAAAACATTTACGATATTTGGTGAAAATTATTTTATTTTTTGTTTCTTTTATCAGAAAAGTTCCTAGAGGATAAATGTTTAGCAGTAAGTTTAAAACAATTATGCTGTTTCAAATTTTACAAAATCGTGGGTGGACCTTGTGGAAGAACTCTGGATTCAAAGCTGGTAACCTGAATTCGAATAAATGCAATGTTATCAAATATTCCTTGCACTTTAAGCTTTGAGTGTATTATTAGAGTGACAGTTAATTCTTTCGCAATAATGATGAATAGTGGGATGCTACTTGCCGGCTTCCTTCCTTCCGGTCACACGTTCAAAATTAAGGACATCAGCAGAAAGTCTTAGTAATTTTGCTTATATACAAAGTTAATTTATATAAACTTTATGGTTTACATTCTACAGGTACTTGACTTGGGATTCAATAAATTGGTACAAGTTCCTGAGTCTGCTTTAAAGAACACACCTCATCTGACTTTACTCGCATTAGACGGAAATCCCTTGGAGACACTGCCCCTAGCGGCATTTACTCACCTCAATTCTACCCTGAGATGGTTAAGTATTGGAGGTAAGAATAGGTGGAACATTTGACTAGTTAGTTGTTAAAAATGAAATAATTTGATAAAGTATTAAAAAAGAATAAATTTACTTAGCGGTAAGTCGTAGAAACGTTCTGTTCCTGAAACTGTGGTGATTTAACATGCGGAGTCTGAATTATTGTTTAACATTCTGTTTGTTGTTACATACCGTGTTTGTTGTTACACATTATAATTGTTGTTACACATTCGATTGCGAGAAACAATGATTGAGCATGATAGAAGTATTGTTTTTGAAACAGTTTATTAGAATTGAAGAACTAGTCACTGAGAAAAATGACCACAACCTTACAAGACAGGATGACATAGTTGTTACAATAAAAATACATTTAAACCCCTACTAATAGATATGAACAAAGTTGGTTCTTTGGTAAAGATGCTCTTCATGGTAGATCATCTAGATATTTTCATTGATCAGTTATAAATGGCTCTCAAGCTGGAAATTTCTTTAGCATCTACTCACCATAAGTTTATCAAACTGATTTCCACCTTGAAAAAATGGTTTCAAAAGATATCTGTAGAAGGTTAACTAGTCTTTGAATACCACGTGTTGGAATAATCTGTGAGAAATATTTGTATCTATGTTCATATTTTCTCACTTACTCTGTTTAAAGTTGTAATCTTTGATTTACAAATTTACACTAACCTTCTATTTGCTTCAGGATCTCATTTGAAATGTGATTGTCGAATCCGTTGGGTAGCTCAATGGATCCGTAAGTACAATCTTCAAGTGACAAGTCGAGACCGAAATCCTAAGTTTTGCAGTCATTCAGAACCTCTTAAGGATAAATTGTTTGCACAAATTGCACCATCTGAGCTTATCTGTGATAACGAGACAGTTACAACCACTAGCTCAAGGACCGATACATTTCTATTGGATACCTCGACCTTTCCTTTACCCAAGGATCTTAACAAGTTATCTAGTGTTTTTGTGTCCTTCCATGATGCAGAAAATCCATCTGGAACTGATGGAAACACCATTACTGAAGAGTTTATTTTCTCTTCAGGGAAAACACTAACTACTAGCCCATTCTCAAACCTTCGTACTCCATCTGGTCTCACAAAGACACTGCCGCCTCCAACTTCAGTCCAAGACAACATAAATATTTTTTATGCTTACAGAAGGGGATCTTCAGTCGTGATAAAATGGGAGCCAAAGTTCGACAATTCGTCAAGGGTTCGTGTTATTTATAGATACTTCGGGGAAACAGTCTTTCATCAGAGTTCTGTGTTAGATCCTAGCCAAAGACAACACATTATTCCAGATCTTCCAGCAAGCTCTTGTGTGGTAGTTTGCGTCACAACAATAGAAGACATTTCAAACACCACCAGGGACTTTCTTCATTACAGTTGGTGTCGAGAAATAAAGAACGATCGATTTATAGCTGACTTTTTCTTCAAGGTCGTGACCGCTGCAGCCACTTCCGTTAGTGCCTTGGTCATTGTGACTCTAGTTGTATTTGTTTGTTGTCTCTGTAGAAGAAAGAAGAGTGTTCTGCCTCCCCCATCCACCACCAGTTTACCACCTCTTACGTTGGACCATGAGTGGGAAACAATGTCCATTTATAGTGGCCGCAGTATACCAAGAGTTCGGATATCTTATGTTGACCCTGCTCTTCATGCAGATAGATCATATTATAACCACAGTTTTCTAATGGATGAGTCGAGGCTCTACACCTCTCCATTCTCCCACATGTCAGACATTTACACGAGCGTCAGGTCAGCTGTTGATAGTCAATCACAGAATTCCTACTCTCAACTCTCCAACAAGTATGGAAACAATTATTGTTTAGGAAGTCCTGAGATGTACAAGTCTGAACAACATCAGTTCTCTGATCACTTGGATGGCTCTCCTCCTAGAAAGAAGAAACCCCGGAGGTATTGTCTTACTACAGCGGGCTTTCTACATGAATACGACAATGATGGAAATGTCAAATCTAACGATGTGTCGCAATCAGGATGTGGGGATAATTAAATTGTTATAAAATTTGAAATCACTAAATTCTTCTTATCATGTATCTTTATAACAAATATCTAGATACATGTAATAAAATAATTCAAACAATGATCGTGATATCTATACATTTATTAAACAGATGGTCGTGATATCGATACCTTTATTAAACAGATGGTCGTGATATCGATACCTTTATTAAACAGATGGTCGTGATATCGATACCTTTATTAAACAGATGGTCGTGATATCTACAGTCATGTGAAAAAATTAGGATACCCTATAAAAGCCTGTGTATTTTTGTAACATTTTTGGATATAAAGATATTTAATCTCAATTTCAACAATACTGAGAGTAGAAATATAACTAAACAATTAAAACTGAAGAAGACTTTTCAAGATCTTCTGTAAATGTAATTCTACAAAAATGCATATTCTAACTGAAGAAAATATTAGGACACCCTACCTCCTTATAGCTAGTGTTACCCCTTTGGCTGAAATAACTGCAGTAAGACGCTTCTTGTAGCCATCTACCAGTCTCTGACATCAGTCTGAAGAAAGTTTTCCCAACTCCTCGGTGCAGAATTCTTTCAGCTGTGAGATGTTTGAGGGGTTTCTTGCATGTACAGCCCACTTCAAGTCATCCCATAGCATCTCAATGAGATTAAGATCTGTGCTTTGACTCGGCCATTCCAGGACTCTCCATTCCTTAGTTTTCAGCCAGTCCTTGGTGGATTTACTGGTATGTTTTGGGTCATTGTCGTGTTGCAGGGTCCAGTTCCGCTTCAGCTTTAATTTTCTTACAGATGGGTTCACATGATTCTCAAACACCCTCCGATACACAGTAGAATTCATGGTGGATTCATGATTTTAAGCTGTCCAGGTCCTGCTACAGCAAAGCAGCCTCAAACCATGACACTTCCGCCTCCATACTTCACAGTTGGTATGAAGTTCTTTTCCTGGAATGCTGTATTTGGTTTACACCAAACATGTCCTCTTTTCTGATGGTCAAATAATTCAATTTTTGTCTCATCTATCCAAAGGACATTATTCCAGAAGTCCTGGTCTTTGTCTAAATTCTCTTTGACAAACTTTAGTCTGGACTTGATGTTTCTCTTACAGAGCAAAGTTTTCCTCCTTGCACACCTCACATGCAAGTTAAACTTGTGCAGTATCTTTCTGATTGTAGATAAATGCATTTTCACATCAACAGTAGCCAGGGCCTGCTGTAGGTCCTGTGATGACATGTTAGGGTGTTTAGAGACCTCTTTTAGCATCTTGCTGTCTGCTCTCGGTGTGAACTTGCTTGGACGACCAGACCTGGGCATGTTGGCAGTTGTTTTGAAAGTCCTCCACTTGTTGACTCTTTTCTGGACAGTGAAATGGCAGATTTAAAATATTTTAGGATCTTTTAAACTTCCTTACCAAACACATACGCTGCTACAGTTTTCTTTCTGTAGGCCTCAGACACCTCTTTTGCTCACTCTCACTTCAACAGTCAGGAGCACACCAAACTAAATGTTTAAACTGAGGTTTAAATGGGGCAAGTTTCATTCAAAATGCTGCGTAAGGATCTTCTGATTATGTGCACTTGGTGTGATACACCTGTGTGTGAGTTGAGCCATTTTAAGTGGAAATAAATGTGGGGGTGTTCTAACCTTTTCCTCGTATTTTATCATAAAGAGCTGTGTGACTTATAGGAGACTGAAATTTTATTAAAATGAGCTGCGTTTCTTATAGGAGACGAGGATTTTATCAACAAGAACTGTGTGATTTCTTGAATGCTAAAATCTTATAAAAACTCCAGGAGACTAGGATCTTATCAAAAAGAGCTGCGTGACTTCTGTGACGCTCGGATTTTATCAATGACGAATGTTTCAATCTAGATGATTTGAATTTCATGAAACATTTTTTTCTACGACTACAACGGTTTACCTTTTATATATTCCTATAAAACAAAAGTCTGTAGGCGACTTTTATGGTATGTGACCTGTTGATTTATCTATTCAAAATCGTTTTAATATAACGCATTCAAAACTGTGTTAAAACATATGCTCATAAATAATAGTCTGAAGCTAGTAAAATAGATACCAAAAATAGCTACTGAAAGACAAAAACAGGGTTTTCTCACAATAAAGATATGCTGTAATAACCCGATTATAAGGCGATAGAAAAAAGGGAAAGAAAAAGTGAGAGTCAAAAACGTTGTTTTTTAATCCAGAAAACTAATAACATAAATAAACACCCGACAAGGTGATTAATTACCAGAATTACCGATGACCTTGAGCAAAAATCTGGCTGCATGCATAAACGGATGGTATCAGGACATTTAGGAATGCGACAGGCTGAAGTAGGAGCAAGAGACTTGTACTCTTCCACGATTATAAGACAGACGACTGTGAATTTTACAACTTAATTATTAATCAATAAACGTCGCCTTATAATCGGATCAATACGGTATATAATTTGATACGACAAGCAAGAAATGAATGACATTTAAGTTTGTTCAAGCTCGGTGAAAACAAATTAGCATAAAGTTATATCTTAAGTTTTGACAAGGAATTTCTTTTATTTGAGTGCTCTTTAGACAATATACAATGCGCAACATAACGAAACAATCTTTATTTCAAATGAACAAAAACAGTCAAACGCGAAACCATTGTATTTTGTAGTGCTTTTAACAAAGAGATCAGGTAAGAAATGTAAATAAAATAATGATATATTCTCTAAAAACGGATAAAACATGCTAATATGTATAATATGCGACAGTATCATTCTTCTCAAGATGAAGATAATACACATATGACTGATGGTCACTTTCTCTGCAGTTTTGAGAACTTTTACACAAATGGGAAATTTCATGGAATCCGTCAGGAAAAAGAAAGATCAACCTAAAAGAAAATCACACCAAACAATTTCTCTCCGAGAACAAAAAATCACGTAGAACATAGATCGCTAAAGACTTTGGTTTCTCTATTACATAACTGGAGACACGTGGATGTAAACAGTAAACTTATTATGTAAACAACTTACAAACACAATGATATTTACTGCTCTTCTAAACAGTATAATCTTGATAACAATTGGAATTTTTGAGTTAAAACATTTTAAACAAGAGATGACAGCACAAAGCAATCTCCCTCGACATTATTAAATTTATAGATTTCTAAATTTAAAAGTCCAGAGAAATTTACAACTTTGATTAATTTGAGTAAACGATGGTTTTGTCATTTCGAATTCTGACATGGAAAATAATATTATAGTTTTAGATAAGCACGAGTATTTAAGAAAAGCCGAAAATATTTTAAATATTTAACTAACTTTTTGAGGTTACAATTTGAACTTACTGACGTTAGAAAAGCCAAATTGTTAAGGTATTTATTAAAATTGGAAACAATTAGCATTGTTAACTGAAAAGAGTATTTGGACAATCGACCACTCGGCTCGGCATGGCCAAGCGTATTGAGGCGTGCGACTTGTAATCTAAGGATCGTGGGTTCGCATCCCCGTCGCGCTAAACATGGTCGCCCTTTCAGCCGTGGGTGCGTTATAATGTCACGGTTAATCCAACTATTCGTTGGTGCAAGAGTAGCCCAAGAGTTAGTGGTGATGACTAGCTGCCTTCCTTCTAGTGTTACACTGCTGAATTAAGGACGGCTAGCACACATAGCCCTCGAATAGCTTTGTGCGAAATTAAAAAAAAACAACAACAAACAAACAATAGACCACCAGGGATTCATTCACGTATTTTTTGGTCTACCTAAAGTTTCCATCATTGGAACTAAAACCCATACAAACAAATGTCGTATATACCATAATAAATTGTAGAAATTGTTAAAGCGAATATACATTTTAAAAGTAAATGTTTTATTGTGCTCAGTATGCAAAGGTTTTGGCACATAAATTTCAAGAAAGTTTAAAAACGAAAATATTACAACTAAACTTGTTTTTACAGTACAGTTATCATACATTATATACTTTAAGTTTTTACAATAAACTTTATTGACATTTGACTGTGATAAAAGCTGGCTCACTTGCCAAAATAAATGCTTCAATCGAATCGAAATCATAACAGTAAATATGAAAAGTTTGTTATTATTTCACCTCATAATCATAGAAATACTAACAATAGATGCCATGTTAATTATAAATATCACCAATAGATGTCACGTAAAATCCAGATGCATTGATCCTACGAGACTTTTTCTTTCAAGTTTTCATTCATTGGTCAAAACAATATTTTGAGAATTTCATTTCATTATCACAAATATGAATACACAACGTACTTTATATTAGAGGTTATTTATTCAAGGAAAAAGTTATAATGACAGTAATGTACCTCAGGATGGTTATATCTTAATCTTTCTATTGAATCATTAGAAATGGACGGAAAGGGGTCCCTTAGTCAGGAAGTCCTAGAGTCTTGGGGAGTTCCAGGTTTAACCTACAGGAGCCCCTGATTTAAATTTTATTGGAGAATCCATGACCTGGATGGCATTAGAGAACTCCAATTCTTGATTATATTGGAGAACCCCTGTCCTAGTTAATATTAGAGAGCTCCTGTCCAATATTATATTAGAAAACCCCTAACCTAGATAATATTAGATGACCCCTGTCCTAGATGATATTGCAGAACCTCTGAACTAGTTGATATCAGATAATCCCTGTCCTAAATTATATTCAAGAACCTCTGACCTACATTATATTAGAGCACTCCCTGTTCTAGATAATATTGGAGAATCCCTCTCCTAGATTATACTGTAAGAAAAATACCTTATCTTTAGATGATGAAAATCTTTGTATTGATTCTTTACTAACATAAAATGTTTGCATGTTGGGCATTGGAAAAAAAACAAATAAACAGCGAACAACGCGAGAGCTACATCAAAACATTGCTCCGGTCATTTAGAATGTTTCATAACGAACTCGTGTATATTTCGACGTGTGGTTTCTTGTTAATATCTAACATTATGCCAGCCTACATACTACAAAGTCCTTCAACATCTATAATGATAACGACTGGTAAACCCATAAAAAAATCACAAAAACATCTTCAGTTGGGACTAAAAAAGCTTTGTTAATATTGGTTAGTAGTAAGTACAAAGTTCTGCCCACCACCATATCGAAACCACTGTTCCCCAAGGTGGAAGCTGCGGTCCCCTTGGAGGCCATAAAACTTTGATGAGCCTGAAACAAAGATGCTGAATTAGCTTTAATTCTAAATAAACAATAAGTTAACTTGAATTAATAAAATAACAGGATTGTTTTATGTTCTAAAAGAAAAATTGGATAAACTTACACAGAATCAAGTGATTAACTGATCGTCATTATACAGATCTAACTCAAACGTAATAAATTACTAAAGGTCTAATTGTAATACACATAACTTGATAAGAAAAGGCCACATTAAATTCCAAACGTACAATAGAAAAAAAAAACTTCACAGATGTCTCCAACACTCCTGTTCCTTAGTAATTGGCCCGGCATGGCCAGGTGATTAAGGCACTTGATTCGTAATCCTATGGTCGCGAGTTCGAATCCATGTCACGCCAAACATGCTCGCCCTTTCAGCCGTGGGAGCGTAATAATGCTACGGTCAATCTCACTATTCGTTTGTAAAAGAGTAGCCCAAGAGTTGGCAATGTGTGCTGATGACTAGTTGCCTTCCCTCTAATCTTACACTGCTAAATTAAATTAGAGACGGCTAGCGCAGATAGCCCTCGAGTAACTTTGTACGAATTCAAAACAAACCAAACCGTTGTAACTGACACAGTGCAAATAGATTCAAACTGTTCTCTCAACACCATCAACAGACTTTCACGAATGTGGGCCCTAGGATCATCATACGTCAACTACCATACTTGAGAACTACTAGCTAAACCTAAAGCCAGTTCTTACGATGTAATGAAAGGTTCAACAAATTTATTAGTTAATTATACCGTTTGTTTGTTTTGAATTTCACGCAAAGCTACACGAGGGCCATCTGCACTAACCGTCCCAAGTTTAACAATGTAAGACTAAAATGAAAGCAACTAGTCATCACCACCCACCACTAACTCTTGAGCTACTCCTTTATCAACGAATTGTGGGATTAACCGTCACATTATAGAGCCCACACGGATGAAAGGGTGATCATGTTTGGTGCGAGGAGGATTCATTCGAACCAGCGACCCTCGGATTACGAGCCGAGTGCCTTAACCGCTTCGCCATGTCGGGCCTCATAGCAGCGTGAACGTCATAAAAAGGTTAGAACCATCAGACTGATGTTTAACAGCCATCTGTAACTTCAGTTACTTTATACTGCAATTACATCACCAGTTAGTACTTAGCTCAGACATGTGCGTATCTTCTTTCATTTAGTAGCTTGGCATGCTAACTAGTGGGCCAACGGTCGATTTATTTAAATAACATTACAATCATACTCACAAGTGTACATGATTATTTAGATTAATTGAATAGCAAATCGCGTTTGGGCCTGGCATGGCATAGGCTCTAGTTGTTAAGGTGTTCGACCCCACACCACCGACCGTGCTCGCCTTTTCAGGCCTAGTCAAGGGCTAGCTGAGGATGAAATTCAACAAAAAAGGTCAAATTTACAATTAGTGAAGTAAATAATATATTATGAAATATATTTATGATAATATAATAAATTATAGGTCGTTTAATTAATTTTGACCTTATAAAAATGGTTCAAACAAAAATCTCAATAGAAAAGTCTTGGGCTGCTCTTTACCAACGAATAGTGGGATTAATTGACACATTATAACACTTCACGGCTAAAAGGGCGAGTATGTTTGGTGAGACGGGGATTCAAACCTGTAACCCCCAAATTACGAGTCGGGTGCCTCAACCACCTGGCCATGCCAGGCCTGTCCAGGATAAACGAACAAATTAATTCTGAGGTGATACACTGCTAGCCAAAATCTTAAGACAACTGAACATAAAGAAAAAATATGTATTTTGCGTTGTTAGCCTCAACCACTTGTTTGAGTAGAGCTTTGAAAAATGAAAATAAGAAAAGGGAAAATAAAAGTTAAAAAGTCACACAACTTTGTAAAACGTTCGAAAATATTATCGTGCGCTTTCGTCAAACAAGTATTTTAGCTCATCACTTTCAGAAATTCTCAACAAATTTCAAGAACAGGTGGGACTTGAGCAGTATACAGTCAAGAATATACGTCACATGCAAAAAAACACACCATAGGCACTGAAATAAATGTATAACAGTAAATAGTTTACATTAGTAAAGATCCCTAGTCAACAAACGTATGACTGGAATACCACAGGACATACAAGAAATCCACAGGTACTTATGATGACACCGATTGTCGATCAAACCACCACAACAATAAAATCACGATCGTTATAGATTGACTAAATGCAAATATATATATATAAAATATTTCTGACCAACACAAAAAGGTGCTACAATGAATGGTATGAACAGCATTACTATATGTATAGCTCCTAATCATTTTCTTTACAATAAATACCCTGATAAAGAAGAAAAACACAAAGGGTAAGAAGAAAGAAAATTACACAGCCATATTCTCTTATGTCAAAACCTTCTTTCTCCCTCTCTGTAAACATACAGAGGATATAAAACATGAAGATAGAATTCTCCGTTATATTACTTTTTTTGTCTTAGCTGTATTTTCTGTGCTAACTATTAAATACAGACAGAGAGACATATTTATTTTCTGGGAACAAAATTCAATTTATTATTTGCTACAGTATGAAATGGTCCCTTATTTTTCAATGAATACTTCGTTAAAAAATACTTTAATAAGTAGCGTATAATCCGTCAAAAATGACGGAAGTACTACCTCATGGTATACCCTAACTTTGCATTTCGTAGCTAACTGAAATAAAAAGATTTTGCGAAATCAATCTTGATGAACAAGGCAGGAAAGTGCAGCCGAAGTAGTCAAACGTTGGTAAATTATTTTGTGAGCCAATCAAACCTAACATCATTCGTATAATAATTATTGGTAAAATCAGTTAGATTAACAACTTATACGGAAAATCCAGTGTGTTTTAGTGACATTTCGTTCCAAGAATAGCTTTTATGTCATGTTGCTTGGCAACAAAAGTATAACCAAATATTGTTGTTAATCTGTATACTAAAAGTATGAAATGATATATGTAGAAAACAAAACTGGAAAATTACTTGTTGATTTCTTAATTTAGAGTCTATTGATTAGAGGTTATTTTTTATTAAACACTTCGGTGATATAACAGAAAATACCTTAATTCAGAAGTGAATTAAGTTTAAAATTAGTTAAGTATTTTTACTTTTATGATAAAGTTTCTGCATTTAGCTTTAAACTAGGTTATCTCAAACTATGTCTTTACTTTAGCCTTGCTTATTAATTTCTTAAAATCATGTCAACATTCACTACTCTTACAAGGTTTCATAACCCCCTCACTAAGACTGTAATGTATGCTAGAAATGAAACAGAAAGGCTGCGATTCATTCACATTGTCTTTATCAGTGGTAAATCCATCACAGAATATGGTGTACTGTAACGGATTTACATTTATTTTAATATCCGTTTGTTTCTGTTTAATGCATATAATATATATTGCGCAAGTCCCACCTGTTTTCTAAATGTGTAGAAAGTTCTCGAGAGTAAAAATCAGCAGCATATGTTTTACGAAAGCTCTAGCGTATTTTCGAATACCGTTGCCAACCGAACTTTCAAACAACCTTATCCTAAAAGTTTATAAATGGACACGCAAAAATTTAATATTGTTGGTCAGCTACAGTTAGTATACTATAAACCTTAGAAGCTATAACTGTAATAAACGTTTATTAATTGAAAAACTACAGATGTTTAACTAAGAACGTTTACAGATTTTAAACATTTTTAACTTCAGTGAACTTAAGACGTTTGAACTGCTACGAAGAGGACATTAGATTATTTTCGCCGAAAAAAAGACACGTGCGAAGATAAAGCTACCTATATTTCCGTCAAGTAAAATATAGTTTTTTTTGCACAAAGCTACTCGAGCGCTATTTGCGCTAGCCATCACTAATTTAGCAGTATAGGACCAGAGGGAAGGTGGTTAATCATCACCACCCACTACCAACCCTTGAGCTACTATTTTACCAACGAATAGTAGGATTGACTGTCATATTATAATGCCCCCCATGTTTGGTGCGAGCGAGATTCGAGCCTGCAACCCTCGGATTACAAGTCGAACGCCTCAACACACTATGTTGGGCCCATGAAATGTATGTGTATCGACATAAAAGGAATTCGCACTTGATGAACCATCGATAAACTATTCAGTTCCAAACCAAACAGAAGACAGCATTGTTTTTGTGTTTTTTATATTAAAATATATTTGTGTTAAAAAAATTACCTGTATCAATCTTGTTGACAAGTATTTTAAACTTGGTACATCTCGACATTTAATTATCTTCTAAATATCAACTTTCCAACTTTTTTAAATCGTAAGGTAAGTGACAATAAATCGGATACTCGTCCTGTATAAATTATAAAACGTGACAATATCCTTAGTGAGTACTGCCGTAAAACACGTGACATTATATTTGACACCTTCAATAACCCTTTTATTGTGAACAAAGGGGTACTTGAACATCCTAGAGAAGAGAAAAGCTGACCAACATCACTACGTGAAGTAATGAAAAGTCCTCGCTTGCAACATTCAATGTTCACATTTCTTCTTAAACATCTGTTACCATGGTTCTTGGATTAACAGGCCAAGGAAGGAGCTTGTTATAGTGTACCTTGGTTATTGGTTACTAAGGTTGTGGTGTCAGGGATGTAGAGGTTTGGTTTGTTTTGAATTTCGCGCAAAGCTGCACGAAGGCTATCTTTGCTAGCCGTCTCTAATTTAGCGGTGCAAGTGTAACCAACTCTTGGGCTACTCTTTTACCAACGAATATGGGATTGATGGTCACATTATAACCTCCAACGGCTGAAAGGGCGAACATGTTTGGTGTGACGGGGATTTGAACCCGCAACCTTCGGATTACGAGTTCGGCGCCTTAACCACCTGGCCATGCTAGGCCTAGGTTCATGGATGTAGAGGCCAAAGGGGACAACTGGTTGTTGAATACTTCTATGTTGTTATGTACACTGTTGCTCAGAGTTGGTTGAGATTTGTCAAAACGAATCTTAGCATTTTCTACACGTATGAAAGAAACTTCAGTTGTTAGTAACTCCTAGTAATCCGCAAGTTGAAACATTTTGTAATAAAATATGCAAGATCGTGAATTTAATAGTTTCATAATTACAACAGAATTTTACTTGAAAAGTTATGCGTGTTTGTGAGCTCAAACTTTCTTTATTGAACAAAGAGAATTAACTTTTTGAACAAATTTATTTGGACCACAACTGAACTGTTCACCCTATGACAAGCAAACAATTTTTTTCTTGTTCCAGCCAAGCACCTTTTAACATCATGCCTTTTGTTGTAATGTAACCTTACTGTTCGAAGAAATATAAAAAGTTTGGGAAACAATTGCAGTAAAGGAAAGGATAATAATAATAATTACAATGAAAACAAGTTGTTTTATAGTAAAACCACTTTAAACTACCTGCTGAGTCCACTGTAGAATATCGAACCACGGATTTTAGCGTTGCGAGTCCGTAAACCTACCGCCGTCCCAATCACGGAAGTATCTGTTATTTGAAAACATGTGGTGCTAATTTAAAGGAAAGCTCCTTCCTTCGAACCAAAATATAAAGATATTGGAAAAACTTTTAAAATGCTACGATTATGTGAGTGATGGAAAATCAGGAAGCAGCTCTATCATTATGTAGCAATTTTTAAAACGTAATCTACTGAATAGGCCTGGTGGTTAGGGCGCGCAACTCAAATCTGCTTCGAATACGAATTACCATATTACCGTGGCGGGAATCTATTGCTCGCCTAGTACAGTCCTAGATATACCTCTTCTGAATATATTATATAATAGCAATAGCAATCTTATTATTATTGGAGACCTAAACAGTAAACATATAGCATTCAACTGTCGCAGTATAAACGCTAATGGTAACCTACTTTATCAATTTCTGAATGATACAAACATGACGCTATTAAACGATGCAACTCCGACACATATATCGTACGCACACGGCACCAGTGAAATACTGGATCTATGCCTGTGTTCGTCAAATATGAGTCACAAATTTGTAAATTTCCATATTGGTCACGATCTAGATAGTGACCACCTCCCAGTCTGGTGTATCTTCAATCTCACCCCCCACTTAAACAAAATCATAGCTAAAGACCAACTGAACTACAAAAAGGCTAACTGGTCAGTTTTTAAATCTATGTTAAATGAAACCTTACCTCCCGAGGTACTGCACATAGCCGCGGACGCATCAGAAATAGATGCATACTGCCATATCACCTCTGAGTGTCTAAAAAATGCAGCAAACAGATCGATACCGAAACAAAAACACATCACAACATTTCACTCTTGGCAGCCGCACAAAGACATAATACACTTAATTAAAAACAGACGTATGCTCCGGAGACAATACATTCAAAATCGCAACCCCACACTCAAAACTCAGATAAACACAATAAGGAATAAGATACGAAACTTGATCAGACAACAAAAACAAGAAAACTGGGATAACTTCTGTTCCGAGCTAAACCACAAACCTGACCCTAAACAATTCTGGACACACTTGAAAAGATTCACAAACACAGGAACAAAAAATACAGTTTATCCACCACTGGAACTGGATGGTGAAACAGCTTACACTAACACAGAAAAAGCCGAGATATTTAAAAAACACCTGGTAAACACGTTCAAGACACATCACGAACCACACATGAACAGGTATTTTTATAATACAGTTACAAACTTCATAGATCAAAACAGAAGCATTTTTACACCTATATTTCCAGTCAACACACTTACACACCAAGAAAAAGCACAAGACTGGAGCACTCAACAATTGATTAATTATATCACTGTAACAGAAGTTGTATCAGCTATTAAGAACACTAAAAACAAAGCTCCTGGAGAAGATGGTATTCAAGCTATCCTCCTAAAACAAGGCACTCAGAGATTATATGAACACCTAACAGCATTATTTAATCTGTCACTATCAGCTGGATACATCCCCGTTTCTTGGAAGGAAGCAACAATATTAATGTTCCAGAAAGAAGGTAAACCAGCGAATAAACCAAACAATTACCGCCCAATTAGTTTAACCAGTTGCATTGGCAAATTATTAGAGAGGATAATAAGTAATCGTCTGTCTGTTTACTTAGAAGAAAACTCAAAATTACCAGAAATACAAAACGGGTTTCGTAAATTCCGTCAAACGACAGACCACCTGATTAGACTAACAGAATCAATTACCGACAGCTTTAATAAAAAGGAATGCACTGTAGCTTGCTTTCTAGACATTGAGAAAGCATTTGACACAGTGTGGCATAACGGTCTACGACATAGACTAATGGAAATGCAATTGCCCCAGGAAACTATTCGCTGGCTCTCCAACTTCCTGGAAAACAGAACGTGTAAAGTTAATGTAAATGGGGCCCACTCTGGGCCCTTTTCACCTGAAGCAGGAGTTCCACAGGGAGGGGTGGTTAGCCCTATATTATTTATCATGTACGTGAGCAATATGCCACTGTCGGACCTAAATTTAGGTTATGCATCACAGTTCGCTGACGATGTAGCAGTCTGGAAAAGTGCTTCCACTCCATCGATAGCAGCAACGAACCTACAGCCAGTCCTAAATAGCATTGAAGAATACTGCCAGAAATACCGAATAAAAATAAATATCCCAAAAACCCAAGTCATATTATTCAGCAGACGAAACAAGCTGAAACAAGATCCACCGAAACTATATATGAATGGATCACTTTTACTGACTGCTACATCTGCTAAATTCCTAGGTCTAACCTATGACTCTAAATTAACGTGGAAACCACACTTAAAAAATGTACTGACACGAATATGGAAAAGAGCAAATTATGTAAGAAGTCTTTCAGGTAAAAACCAAGGAACATCACCAACAAACATACTTAAAATCTACAAAACGTACATTAGACCAATAATAGAATACGCATCACCAGCATGGATCAACATAGCACCTACACATATACAGAAACTTCAAAGGATACAAAATTCAGTACTAACTTCAGCTTATAAAGTACCACGTAGCACCTCAACCACATTCTTGCACAAGTATGCAAACATAGACACAATATCTGAAAGACTCTTGCATAATACTCTAAAATACTTCAATAAGAATTGGCATAAAAATGAATTAATGTGTGATCTCGACAGATATCACGTACATGATGAAAATAGTCCTAAATACCTCTCCCCTTTTAACATATATTTAAATAATATAGCTCAAGCTGGCCACTATACACTAGACTCTTAGTCCTGGTTTACTTTTTGTTTACTTTTATCATATATTTTGTATTAACATATTAATATACTTACTCTTTTTGAGTGAGTATGAGTACTACTACACGTAGTAGTAGTAGCATTCTTTCTTTAAAAAAAAAAAAAAAAAAAAAAAAAAAAAACCAATTGTCTCGCCCATGCATGGTCTGAGCCCTGAAATGGGCCGGAGCATCAAGTTATATTTACTCTGGCCCAAAGCAATAAAAAAAAAAAATAAAAAAAAAAAATAAAAAAAAAATAAAAAAAAAAATTTACTTATAAAAAAAAAAAAAATATAAAAAAAAAAAAATAATAAGAACAACAATAACAAATTCGTATTGACGTTATGAATGTTCGGGAAGGAGGAAGAGGTCATACTGTACCTGACCCTCCTGAGTATTTAACAACTATACTCAAATACCGACACATTGGGAAACAAACAAACCAAACACGCTTTTCTTTTAGGGGTACTATCGGGGCCAGCTACCCAAACGTAGAGATTCTTGGCTAATACAAGATAATCGAGCGACCAACCACGAACCCAGTCTACAGTTATTAGTTTATTGTTTTACGATAACTTTTACAACACAAACATCGCCAACTTCAAATAATTAATTTATTTAACATAAAGCTATACAAGTTTTAACACTGGAAATGTAAGTCAAAATCACAACGTCAACCACGTACAACTTTACCACACACATGGAGGTTCTATATAAAAATACAATTACACCATGATCGTATATATATATATAATCTCGCCACAGTAATGTGTCAAAGTTCATCTACAAAGGAACCTCTTACAGTACGAATGGCAAAATATTTACAATTAAAACTAGTGTTAGATTACAATCTCACAACAAATATAAGCAAGAAAATTGTAAAGTAAAAATCTTAACTTTCAGTAATTCTTCCTTAGAAACACTAATAGAAGTATCAACTATCTAGCCGACGTTACCCTTGTTGAAATGTACATCAACTTTGGTTCATAGTTATGCTTCGGTGTAAAAAATATTAGAAAAATTTGTACTAATTCATGAAACCTTAAATTTCCACTAGAACGAGTTAATCAAACCTGGCACAGTTTAGAACTCAAATGAGGATATACGGTCATCAAAACTCGCAAAAAATTATTAGTAATGTACGATGAGTTAAACAATTCTCAACTGATTACATCACACCTGACAAATGTGATCTTAAACTTGAAACCGTTCCATCCTTTCACGTTGTGAAGAGTCATGAGAAATTTTTATGAATATGACCGAACACAAACGGTTAGTATAAAATGCCGGTGTTAAAACCGTTCCATTCACTGCAACTTCAGAGAAAAATCAGTTCAAATTAGTAGGAATTATTTACAGAAAACGGTTTCAACAGATAGGTGGTCACCATCCGTTATTTTTTTTAGGCTGTAAATGGTTTGAATAAAAAAACTATTAAGAAAATTTACAGTGAAATTTTACACACGAAATAACGTTTCCATCACAGTCCAATAGGTGTTGCATATTTTTATTTAACGGTATCCAATTTGAGACAACGAAAACCAACCAATAGGAGTAGCGATTTAAAACACGTACTCAGTATTCTTCGCAGTTTAACGCGTTTTTCAGTCCCATTACAACAAAACTTTTCAAATGCATAGATACGGTTCTAATTGAGCAAGTCTAGAACGTTTTGGATTTTTTTGTGTTAAAATATATTAATTTATTGAATAAATAAGGATAGCTTGCAGAACAAGCAAATAAAACCTAAAGATATTTTGAACTGTTGTTCAGATTTCAATGCTAACATCAAAGCATTCCTAATAATTCCACAACTTAGTTTCTATCTGATTTTTACAGTTTTCCTGTTTCATCAGGTTACTATTTTATAAAGTTTTAAAATGGAATCAAAGATACAAATTATGAAACCACAGCTGATTAGTTTCCTTTCAGCAAGTTTTCTTTAAAAATGTATACACGTGATTTCCAACTACGACTTGTACATTAGGTTGTTAACAAACTGCTAGAATGTTGCACAACGTAACAGATGTTTCCACCATTTTAAGCACCAATATCAACAACTGTTAGCTACAATATCATAAACTCTTACTTTATATTCTTGTACTTGTCTGTAAGAAGAATCTGTTAACAAACTGGTGTGCTCTAAGTTTTATTTGGGAAGCTCTAACTCATTTTCTCTCCACCAGTCTTTTACGGTATCCGTCACTTGGTCAATGGTATTTGGGTATTTTGCCCTGGAGGGTCAGGTTCACTTTGACCTCTTCCTCCTTCCTGAACGTATTTTCCCTAACTGTTTGTATGTTAGGTCCTTTTCAGGGCAAAGTATCCGTCAGTAGGTGTCTTAGGTTTGTTTTTGAATTTCGCGCAAAGCAACACGAGAGCTATCCGCGCTAGCAGTGCTTAACTTAGCAGTGTAAGACTAGAAGGAAGGCAGCTAGTTATCACTACTCACCGCCAACTCTTGGACTACTATTTTAACAACAAATAATGGAATTGACAGTGACATTATAATGCCCCCCCCATGACTGAAAGGGCGAGCAAGTTTGGAAGGATGGGGATTCAAACCCGCAACCCTCAAGATTACGAGTCAAGTGCCTTATCCACGTGGCCATGGCAGACCTTACTACCAGGTTATAATCAATACTGTTGGTAGGTAATATCTGTTACAGGTACAGCCTGATTTTACATAATATTTGAACATACTTTCGTTTCTAGAAACTGTAAAACAAAAACTATTTAGAGAAATTATCTTTAGATTAATAGAGGGATATTCAAAGTAAATTCTATTATCTATCTACACAGATACCTGCATTTCTTCAAGTTTCATATAAAATGCAATTAAACATCAAAAATAAATTAATACTTCTAATCACTAACAAATATGACTCTACAAAAAAAATATCTCGTATATGGCCAGAAAATGCCATAATATTTTTTTCTGTAAAGAATGCTCCACAAAACATAAATGATACATTAAAATTAATACTAGCCTAATTTTTAAGCTATTTTTAAAAATGGCTTTATTCATTAATGCAGAACTAGAGTAAATTTAAGAAAAAACAGACTGAAATTAATAGAAATAAAAGCATATCATTAAATTCAATGACATAAGAAAATAAAAAATACATCATTTCCAAGCAATCACCACTAGGACTAGATATCAAGAACTCAGGAACACTTAAAAAGAAATTAATTATTCTGTTACTTCCTTTCCAAGATGTATGTTTAACACCTAGATATGCTAATTCAAGCTCACATAAATTACTAGGTTCTTTAAAAATTGATTTTTTAATATTTAAAAGCTATTTATGACATGAGCACTTTGGTAAAGTTCTATCATTGAAAAGAATTTTAAAAAAACACTGAATTGTATAATGGTATTTATATTTAAGCATAAGGTTTAAGCTCCTTAGCCAGATATAGGTTGCTAAGCACATCTGTTTTATTTCAATGCTACTCTTTCAGTACTGTTTTCACTTTTAAAAAGCCCAAGCCAAATTTAGGGCTGCTTCACCTGGTGGTTAGTGCTAACTGAAACACCATGTATCCTCATGAGTGTACACCATTTCTCTTACTATCATTCTACTATACTTTCATTTTAATATGCTATTCAACCATATTTTCTCATTCTTCAGAAAGAAGCCATGTCAGTGATACTGTGCACAAGTAAATAAAGAGATACCTTAAATTAAGTCAATATTGAGAACTTGTAGTTCTATAATTACAAGACTTCCAACTGCACATCAAATGAAAATAGGGCTAATTTTAGGGAAAGTAGGCAATAACAGTGAATTATCAGGGATGGCATGAATATTTAATCAAGAGAATAGTAATATTTACTAATCAACATGTAGAAACATCTGAATCTCCCTTACAGGATTTCTGCTGGAAATAACTGGAAAACTGTCCTCAAAAATATGGAAAATTATAAAATAAATATACTTTCTGAAGAAAAACTTACAAGAGAAGAAGAGTGACATCTTTATATCTTTAAGCGTGTGTTCAGCAACATGCTAAAACCTGTTATTAGCTGCAACAAATAAAGATGTGAAACTTACTGGCTTTCATGATTAAGAACCTAAAGATGAGCATGATATATTTACATTGTTATATGTCCTTCACCAACAACAGTAAACAAAACAACACTTTCATTTCCATACGTGGTAGACAATTAAAAACTTACAGTTCAATAAATATTTTAAAAAATCTCAAAAATTATACATCAAATCTACGTATAGCAAATTATTCACAAAGGATGAACATCTCTGTTCTGTCAGACTATCATTATTACATCTTCATAATGTTTCAAAATGTAATACTCAATACTCCCTGATACGATTGACGATACTTGATTTTTTCAAATTTCTCAAACCTTGTTCATAAGTCTTTTTGTCATCCATGATTTTGTTAACTATCCTGTCTCATATTTACAACTTACAAAACATACAATTTTTTTACTGTTTTTGTATTGTGTGATTTTTCGTGTTCTGGTACTTTAGGTTTTGTATCTGTGTTTAATGAAACAAGTTTTCATTCATTTCAGTGGTGCAACATATTTGGTCATAGTCTTTATTGTATGAGGTTTGTTGCTGAAACCTGCTAGGGTGACTGACTCATTGAACAAGACTCAGTGATAAACCACTGGTTTCAAATATTTTCCCATGAAAGGAACTTGGTCATTACCATCACAGACTGTTGAACAAGACTCGGTGATGAACCACTGGTTTCAAATACTTCCTCAAAAAAAAAACGTGGTTCTTACCATCACAGACCATTGAAGGCTACTGTTTTGTTAGATGAAGCCACACTACAAGAATAAAAACCTGGAATATTTTATACTTTTACCCTCCCTAACAGTTTCCTTGTTACTAGTCTAAAAGACATGTTTGTTTAAAGATAATGCTAGACAATAGGCTATCTGCACTATGCCCACCACATGAATCAATCCCTAAATGTCAGCATTGTAGACAACTAAAGCTACTGAAAGAAAACATGGAAACCATTTGTAGTTTTACCCTATTCATTTTGATTTACCTACCAACTCAGTTTTGGTATACAGATATTACACTACATGATAACAACACAGAGTAATAACAGTGTTAGTATCATGAAGAGTCAGGTTAGCTGCCAAACCATTCTGCTGTAATGGCAACATGACCTTTGAACCCTCTTGGCCTCCTGATTATACAGAAAGTAAACAATAAGCTGGGTTGGTCATATTGCGTAACAGTCAAACATAGAAAGATATTTTGAAATCCATTATATAAAAAACTTACAACCTTCTTTGGAAGAACAACATTAAATAATACAAGTTATGAAAATAAACAACAAAATGTTTGACATTTACTTAAAATATGTTTTGGCAAACATTTTTAAAAAATGTATAAAAAACACTTTAAAGAAAGACATGATTTTGTAACAAAAAGAACACCATGATACATAACAAAAACAATAAAAACTTCTTTAGAATTGAACATGGGGTAATTATTAATACACCAAAACCTACAAAAACCCTAGAAATACTGCAACTGAGATGTACAATGTTTTCACATGAAACAAAACCTTCTTTATAGTTTAATGTACCATTAACCCTTTCTTGAGCCACTGACGACCTTTAAGATAGCAAGTACATACCTGCATATTAAATTTAAACATTCAAGTGAAAACAATAATTTTAAGTTTTTAACAACACAATAAGAAATGATTTTTAATTAACATCAGACAATTCAATAAAATGAAACTTCCTGGTGGCCAACAACAAAAACAATTACAATTCCAAAATGAAATAATATGTACAATGTATTTAAAAACAAACAAACTTTTTCTGAAAATGTTTCAAAACTTTCAGAGCATAAAAGATCAGAGCAAACCAAATCCAAGTTATGAAATCAAACAGTTTTTGTTAAATTTAGTTAATTATTTTTAACAGAAGCTTAAAAAGTTAAAGACGTCAAACGCACCAACCCCCAGTCTAATATTCTTATACAAAATACAAATTTACACAGTATATAAATAGAAATGCATTCCAACAAATCTGAAACATTGTCTATTGTCATTAAACTTTTGAAATTTCTAATGTTTTAATGTAAAAATCAAAATTCAGTTATAACTGGTAAAAACAAAAGTAATGCATCATAACACATGAGACAAGCCTCTGCTAAATCAATAATGAAAGATATTATAACTGTCTTAGTAACCAGACTGGTGTATCCAGAGAAACAAACTTTCCACTGTAACTTAGATGATTATCCTTAAATGAATTAGAACAACCTTATACAACAATTCTATAAATAGTTTAAGAGAATTAAACATTTTTCTTGTAAAGTTTCAAGTTTACCTATTTATTGTTTTTATCTCATTCACTGGTTTAAAATCTTCTTTAAAATACAAGAAACTTTTTTGTGCATCGTAAAAAATGATGACATATTGTTGGAAAGCTATTACTTGTTTCATACCATCAATTTTAAAACTACTCAATACATCAGATAAAAATTTTTCACATAGTGGAGCCTTATGATACAACAGACATGCCTTTATCAAAAGATGCTAGCTAAGAACCAGGAAGTTAAGCAATCAACATAACACCAGACATAGTCATTTCTATTTTGAATATACCCACACACTGAAAACCAAATGAATAAATTAAGATATGTATGAAAGAGCTTACAAGATGATCTATAATACAAACTAAAAGTAACATCTTAACTTCTTAAGCATATGTTTCTGTTTTGGGAATGTTTGGAGCTTGTTTCTTTTTTAACAGAATATTTTATAAACGCAGAGAGAACAATTTAACATTCTTGCCCGACAATTAATAATCATGTCAGGCACTACTTAATGTCCATTTACATTATACTGTCTGATAGTTTCAGTTCTCCACTGTACAGTATATTACAAGTTTCAAATAAGAGATAAGAAAGGTGTTTCACCTTTCTGTTTGTTACTATTACTAGAAGATTATCACCAAACTGAAGTCTCTGTGTTTCCTCGAGAGTTTGGATAGGTAGTTGCTACTGTAATGTCAGATACACTCTCAGTCTCTGATGCAGAAGAGGGACCACGAGACAGGGCTGGGGAGCTGTACACATCTGTGATTGGTGGGAGTGAGCCCTAAAAATACAATTTTTTTTAGATAACCAAACTAAAACAAATACACTCGAGATCACCTTAAAAGTGCTAGCCTTTAAAACTGCATGAAAAAATTTCTAAGTAATATTACAGAACATGACAAAAGATATTAGAAACTTCAATCCAATGAAATAGAAGAATTTTGATGTAATTAGCAATTTGAATTCATGACAACTTGTAACACTCTTAAAATAACACACCTGCAACAAATCCAATGTCCAATACGAATATTACATCTGCTTTTCAGGTTCAGTATCCATGACTAGAGACTACACATAAAAACTTAAACTGAGATGTGTCTACATACAACATTATTGGAAAGAAATTAATGTTATTAACTTTCACTGTTAAGAAATTTCTGAACTGAATCTAATTTTAATTTCCACTGAATTATTAACACTTTAACCCTTTTAACACTACCATTCATATTAGCAAATATATGAAACACAGCCAATTTAGGACAATAACTACAGATTTTTTAAAATAAATACATCTTTTTTGATAAGTTTACTATTTCTAATAAAACATTATTACATCATATGGATATATATTCAATGTCATTATGCTATGCTGGCCCTACAGCAAGATTTCCCGTATCCCTTTTCTACAAACATAAATTCTGTGGTTCAAGTAACTTATCTATTTCATAAATAGCTAATTGTTCTGAATAGAGTACTTTACCTGAAACTCTTAAGCCAATTTTTATGTCTTTACACAGCCAACTTATTGTTTACTTTAATCTATCTGATTTTAATAAATATAAATACTTCATAACAGCAGCAATACAATCTCAACATTAATAAATGCTACATGCTAGGTTCATATTGTTAAAAAGAAATTTTAAATACAATATAACTAAAACTAAAATAATTTATCAAATTTTACTTCTGAATTCCTTTAAAGTATAACATATAATTCTTTCAGTTTGGACTTTGTCCAATGATCTCAGACCGTGCTAGGACATCATACATAAAAAACTGGGATTATTTTGAAATTACCACTTGAAATTATTGTAAAGACAAACATAACCTCAGCACAATAAGTAAAACAATAAAATAGATTTATTTCCTTTTTGTGACATACAACAAACCAAACGTATGGTATAATTAGAATATATGAAAGCATATGACCAAAGAAAGTTTTCTAAATTTACCAACTGAAAGTTAACTAATCCACAAAAGGAAACTGAATGGTAAACAAATTGCAAGGTGAAAGGAAACAATCCCAGCTTTCAAAGACCATATTGTTAGATGTATAAATTTGAAGATTCTTGATGATGAAAAACCCACCTTAAATAAAAATGCATCTTGGGAAAGCTGGTATGGATATTAGCACTTTTATTGATGAGAAGAAAACAACCTTAACCTGATGATGACCTAGGAAGGTCAAAACTTTGTTCTCTCCTTATCAATAAAAGTGTTAATACCCATACTAGCTGCTCTAAGATACAAATTTAAACATTAATAGTCTTGGTTTGAGTTTACATACTGATAAAGTATATTTTATTATAATTTCAGGTACGAATAATGTTCAGAACAGGTACAAATCTCTATCACTGGTGCGATCATGATAATGTACACAAGTTTTTACAGTAAAAAATATTTTACTATTTAAAATCAACTTGTGTATGTGATAATAATTGCATTGAATATCTACTCCAAGAAGTAAAATTACAACTGAAGGGCAAAGAATTGACATTAGGGTTAGTAGTTTGTATTTTTGTTTTATTTCTTTACCACAAACAAATGTTACTAAAATTTACATCAAAACAAAATTCTAAATCTCAACATTTTAGCTGTAGTTTATTCTGTAGATGGTTTGTAGAAAAATAATTTAAATTTTAAAAATTGTGATACCATGTGCTCTCATAAAACAACACAAGACACTCATTAAGTACTACTAAGTACTATGAAACAACAAACTTAATAGTCATAGAGACTTTACCTGCATTAGTGAATGAAAACTTGTGATCTCATAGTTGTCTGTATTTATCAGGTAATATTAATTTCTTAGTGATTTCACAGTTCTTCTACTGTTGGTTGTAGAAACTCAATAAGCCATACAAGTATCTCATTATAACAATATGCACACAGTTACTTCAACAAAATGATGATCGGTTAAATATTCCATAAATTCTGAATAACTAAATATAAATTGTTGTACTCTAACCAGAAAGACAACTTCATTGGTTCCAGTATGTTCAAACTCATATATTTAGTTTCTTTCAAAAAGAACATTAACTTACTCGTTGCAGCTTTGGCAGTTGAATTTTCCTTCTAAATGTAACAGAAGGAGAGTCTATTCCGCATATACTGTGCCGTTGGCTGACAACTGAAGTCTCAGAGGGGTGCCCATCCTTTTCCTCATCCAGATGGTGTGGGATGTCTGGGTTCGAAAGGCTGGACAAAAGGTCATTGGTCGTACAATGGCTACTTGAGTATTCACTGGTGTTTTCCTCTTCAGACAGGTTGCCTTCGGAGCTTAGGGTTGATACGGACTGCCTGCTACTTCGTTTATGTATTCTAACAAGGCTAAGAATAGAATCACAATTTGTTTCAATTTTTGAGACAAAAGTAAACACATTCTTCATAGCTGCTTAAAGTTAGAAACTTCAAAACGTTTTGACAAATGGGTAATTCAGTTTATAGGATAATTCACAGAAGAGTGAATTCAACAAGTGAATAAATGGACAATTTTATCTGTTTGAGAAGAAACTGCATCTCAGTGATGACAAATTAATAATTCAGCTCACTGAACATTCAATAACATGTACATTACCACATAAAGAGTTAAATAATTACTTATAAATAAGCCTTAACCTCGGGAACAACACACATGAAATGTTACACAATAGTTGTTTACTTTTTAAAATAGCATATACCATTTAGTCAATTAATTAAAATTGAATATATCTTGATACCAAGTAAATATTTTCAGATATTCATTAAAATAATTTTTCAAATTGATTTTAGTCACTAACATCTGTATTTTAAATTGGTAACTCTTCTGTAAAGAGAAATAGTTACGTTTAACTACAAGATAACTGTACCAGTGTAAATATTTAGCTGACTTAATACAAAGTTTAACTACAAAAAAACACTATACCAGTATATATTTAGCTGACTTGATACAGTTAAGTTTAATTACAAGATGACTATACCAGTATATCTATATTTACCCCTTACTTAATACAGTTTAATTACAAGATAAGTATACTAGTATGTATTTACCCCTGACTTTTCAGCACACAGTCATCACTATCATCAACTTCCCCTTCTTCTTCTGAACTACTTTCATCATGAATCTATAAGAACAAAATAAATGTTTCATATAAATTCATTTATGAAGTACAGAACTGTGTGATTATTTTGTGAAACACAAGAGTAAGCAGTCAGGATATTTGTTGTAACCATACTCCATTACAAAGAAAAGACCTGGTATCTTGAAGTTTATTACTAAACTCTACTATTATGTAGGAAGGATTTAGCTCCATTTAATCTAAACACTTGATATACTAACTGTACTCTGTTACATAAGATAGCGAGTTGACAACACCTACTACCTACAGGGAATGTAGCTAGTTAACAACACCTAGTACTCACAGGGAGGGATAGCGAGTTGATAACACCTAGCACCCATAGGAAAAGTAGCAAGTTGACATCTCTACTACCTGCAAGGAAGGTAGCTAGTTGACAACACCAAGTACCTACAAACTCTTGAGATACTCTGATCAATTAAATGAATTTGACAATCACTCTTATAATGCATTCACGGAAACATGATTCTGTTGCAAAAGAAAGTAAACCTCTGATTCTCAGGTTCACGTGTTGGCATTCCAATCTCAAAAAGATATATATACCCAAGAAGCAACAATTTAATCAAGTCTACAATTTATCTAACAGTTTAATCAAGTCTACAATTATGCCAATACTTTATCCAACTCTATACATACACGTACATCAATTAAAATATATTTAAATATTTCATTAGAACCTGATGGAAGAAGTATTACTCTATATATGACAGAATTTCTAATTTACACATATGACTTACAATAACTTGTAATAAACTAGAAAGCGAATGGTATTTCAAATTGTACTGTAAGCATTCTTCTGTCTAGTTTCATGAGTTGTAATATACAATACAAGCTGTGTTCTAGCTCAACATGAAACAATAATATCAAGCTAATTAGTTACTCAAGGATCCCACACTTGGTTAAAAATGGTTTTCCAGGACATTTCATAACACTTTATAGCCTCACATCACTCCTCATATCTAATGAGTCCTCACTTTTCTTTTGTATTTAATCAACTATGTTTTAAATTAATTCTTGAATGGAATGATTAGCTGTAATCAAATAAAGTTATGTATTTCAGTCACAGCCTTACATAATGTATTTACAATATTTATGTTTTTCTCCATTTCCCATTACTATTATAGGACTTAATATTAATCCATCTTTTTTAGGTTTTCCAATACACTGTTTTTATGGTTAATTCACTTAATTTACACAAGTTAAAACACTATTGCCCATGTTGTTAATATATATCCAAGTACGATAAACTTATGATGCACGAACTGCAGACTTACAACACAGTACACTTGTTATCAGACATTTTGGTATATACATTCTGTCTAGAAGTGTGAAGTTGAGTTTAACAAAGGTTCATTAGATTCAGCTTCAGTGTTTGTTGTCTTAGATACAGGTTATACTGATCAACAAAACATTAAAAACTGAAGATTTTTAAAATTAAACATCTAACGCTACAATTCATATGACCAAATAAAGATGAATACAAGGCAACATGAAACAACTAATATAATACTCTAATGTGACATACTGATGAATTGTACTGTATTAACACAATTTAGAACTTGAAACATAAAAATGTATATGGTAAACATTTAAATTGGTAATTATTTGAAATACTTGACATTATTGGTTGAATTAATGGATGTTAAAGTTACTTCTAGCAATTTATACAGTATACCCAGAGGTGCAAACTATTTCAAATAACTAAGCGTAATGATTGTAGACAAAGCCCTTTCACAGTTTTAGTCCTTTCAGATTTGCCAGAAACAAGACAATCTGGTGAAAGAAGCCTTTTTTTTTTTTTTTACATCTTGTGAACAATCGCATTGGTGTTTCTATGCTGCTTAGAAAACAAGAAATACCCATCGACACGAGCATTGATTGGTTGGCAAGGACTGATGACGTAACTATGGAATCCCCACATACCCAGGACGGAGAAGCACTTCACTCAAACTATTGGTAGATGTAGGAGATACAAATATTTTTTATTATTTCAAGCACAAACATGATAATTACAAGTAGCCATTTGGACTATATCTTATTTATTATCAAAATTTATTTGTATCTCACTAGAAATTTTCTTTTCACCCCTTTCAACCCCTGGGGAAAGAATTTATCTTTATTGTATAGGCCTATATAATATATAATAATTTGGGAGTTGCAACAAGTCATAATATTTGTCTGTATGAGCGTATAATCGTAATGATTGGCGTCTCTGTATACTTATTTGACTGTAGACTGTTTTGTTATTATTTTGTGATTAATTAACATAAATTTACAATACCCTACCAGAATTAAAATTAAACATTTTTAGTTAACCATTAAAATACAGATCAATACAACTAAGCTTTTTTTTGCTGAAAAAAAATCACAACAAGTGGAAATAAACTATAATTTTTTTTTGTTTTTACTTGATGCAATTTTAAAAGAACAAATGCAACTCCCACCTGCAGTGTCTTCTGAGGACCAAGAGACCACATGTGACCACTAGTAGCCAGAACTGGTACTGAAATAGCACTGGGTGATTCGTCACTGTCACTGATCATTCTTTTGAACCTCAGGCTTGTCTTTGGACTGAGACCTTCTTGTACTGAAGGAAACAACTGTGGCAAACCATTACCGTTCAACTTGTTATTTGTTCTAGGCTTATTTTCATAATTAATTACTTCATCTCTTTTGTTCATGTTATCATTATCAGAATTTTCAAGGGACCTTAAACATTTTTCAGGATATTTTTGCAGATCTGAGGTCTCTAATGAGCCTTCTTGCTCCTCACTTGTAATTTTGTTGCCTTCTGGAAAACTGTTCTTGCAACTACATTTCATATTACTACTTGAACACCTACAAATTTTACAAATGGAATTACAGTTACTTTCATCGCTGTAAATTTCAGTCTCGGTAACACCACCATTTGCTGTTTTGGTATCAAATGGTTTAGTTACACTAGGACTAATCAAATCATTCTCATTCAGACAAGCTCTCCAATCTGTTTGAACTTCATTATCTACCATGCCTTCTTGTTCCTTCCTTGGGCTAGTCTTTGGAGAAGAATTATAGCTTCCAGACCCTCCAAAATGATATGTTCCTGATCCACCGTGACTACCATTTCGTCGATGACGAGCCCGACGGATCCGAGCCTTGACTGAACAATGGCCAGACGATGATGCAAGATTGGAGGTTACAGCATTAAGCTTCTGGGGGTTCTCAAGGCTATAAACAAATAAAAATAAAAATTTCCTTGTGACGAACACACAAAAAAATGTAGAAAAAGGTGTAGTGGCCAAAGATAGGTTATCTAATGGTATTTAAAATTCTCACAAGATCCAACAATTTCTTAGATCAGAAAATTACAAAATCCCTATTTATATGAATATATATAAAGAAATATAATGGATAGGCCATCTCTTAAACTTTAGATTTTCTACAGATAATAATTTAAAACATTACTTACTCGATTTACCTAATTTTGTTAAACTTTTATATACAAGCTCTCCTTTTACAACATCAATGTTCTCTCTTTGTGTGACAACAATATTTAAGTATCACGCTTTTTGTAATAGTCAAAATGATCACATGCAAGTCACAATCTCATAAGTGGATTAACTTTCAGAATACAACAGGCTTAATTTGACTGATCAGATCATCATGAAAACATGTGTATGTTTGGTGAAGGTATAACACCAAACTTCTTAACAAATCAAAACAGTACTTCAAAGATATTAAGTTAATAAACAGCCCAAGACTAAAATACTTTCAGTAAAATAAAGTTATAAAAGTTAAGCATAAATATATTAAAAGAATCAAGTCCTCTAACATAACAGAATCAGTGAACTATTAACTTTCATAAATATTCTATAAAATCCAGCTAAATTATTTGATGATAATGCATCATAAGACAAGTTCCAAGCTAGTACCTTTCACATCATATCAACTATAATATATTATACACAATTAGGTTCTTAGAACAGAATCAGTGAACTCTTAACTTTCATAAATATTCTATAAATTCCAGCTAAATTATTTGATGATAATGCATCATAAGACAAGTTCCAAGCTGGTCATCATGTCATGTTTTTGACATTACAACCCATGTTTCATTAAAATCTAGAACAATTACTGTGTTCTAGATTATGTTTGTAAAAGTCACGATCATTAAAAACAAACCTTGTCTGTTCCGACTGCAACTTATAACTTCGTTTTTTGTTGAACCTGTCATGAGCTTTCAGTAATGGCCTTACAATACGCTTCTTGTGAGGCTTGATTCCAGAACACTGCTGAATTACTTGTTCCTGCCTATTAAGATACATTACATGATTCTAATGAGTAAAGGTTTCCATAGATAAATATATGAATAACAGTAAAATTGTTTTGTTGGTCATAATAAAAAGAAATATATTTCAACTCAATTAGATGATGCTCTAGTTTAAATGTATCTAATTATAGAGAAACTTTTCAACCCTTTACTCTCTGGATCAGCATGGCAGATATCCCACAATTTTTTGTTCTCACAGTGAAAATACTTAACAAAACTTTACAAAATTTAGTATAAATATTCTAATTAGTTGTTTTAGAACATCATAAAATATTGCCTAGTTTTTATATCATTTTTTGATATTTTAAAATTCCAAAGTTTTGTTTAGAGAAACATAATTTTGAAAAGAAACAAACATGGATTCTTTCAGTTTAAATTTCTTTGTTTTTTTTTATCATTGATTGGATGTTCCATCTTATACATCCAGGGAGTTTCAACTTCTTTCTTACTCTTCAATGTATCTTTTAATAATTTATTTGGCTAGCTGAAGAAGCAGTTCCACTTCTAGCAATAAATAATAAAAACATATTAAAAACTGACAATAATGTACTAATGGCCCATGACCTTACTTTTCAAATTGTGTTGTGTTACTGTTACATCTGTCAGGTCAGGTTTGGAAAAAATATGCTGGGTCAAAATGAGCTTAATATGGACTGAATAGTTTGTTTTTAATATGCAAGTTATTCTATTTGTATTTAACAATAATATTCAATCAAAAAGAATCTAAGCTATAAAAATAGTTTGCTATCACTTTCTAACTAATTTAACCTGATTTCTGTCTTGAAAAGATATTCTGGAGCTTTGAAACAAATACAATTAAACACAAAAGCAATTTTAGGGACAAAAATAATATCACAAGAAAGTATATAAAAAAATTCTTAGAAACAAAGTGTTAAAAAGTTCAAGTAAGAATCTTTTGTTCATCACCACAAGAGCTTCAGGCAGTCAGTATTGTGAACAAAGTTCAAGTTACTGCTAATACCACTTTATCTGTACTACACTGACATTGAAATATTAGTTTTACATATGTTTCTTTTGACCATTGACAGCCACCATCTTCCAAGTTTACCAATGTTCAAACCACATTGGGTGGCAAGATACAAGGGCGGTAATGAAGAAACGTACTAGTAAAACTACCAAAAGAAGAGAAAAATCATTGTAAAACAACAGAATTTTTTTTTTAAATCTACAAAGTACTGTTTAAAGGTAAGACTTGTCAGATGTGTGTGCAAAAATCAGAGTTTTATCTTATATTTCACTCATGAATTACATTAAATGTGTTATATAATTATATAATACCAATCATAAAAAAAAACAATGCTCAAAAATAAGGAAAACCAACATATTTTTCTCTATAAATTTAGAATTGTTGGTATGCAGATGTGTACCCGAAAGGTAAAACTTGCACACAGGTCATAATAAAGTTAAACAGATATGATACTGAATAAATTCAACATGCAAAGGAGTAGACATCTCCATGGAATCTTTATTATAACATAAATAAAATCATATGTTTTATGTACACATACATATGTGTGTGGGCATGTGTATGATACATGCAGTCACAAGATTTTACCACTTACTTCAACAGTTCCTTCTCTCTTTGCTCTAGTTGCAATAAACAAGCAGCTAGCTCCATATACAGATTATTGGCACGATCTAATTTACGTTCATAATGCTCACGAATATCTTGAGCATGTCGTAACTCATCTCTTCTCCTTTGCACAAGATCCTTCTCTACATGAGAAATGTGATTTCCATCCTGTTTAATTTCATTCATATACTGCTTTATTTCCTCCTTCCAAGAAGCCTAATAAAAAAAAGTTTGAGGTAATGTGGTGAACTATACCAAAACACAATGTATAAAATACAAAAAATGGAGAATTCACAGAAAAACTAACTGAAATATAAAAATCAAATATACAAAGACAGAGAACTTCCTGAATATATAGAAATGCAAACATGCTACACTACTTAATAATATTTACACAAAAAATGAAAGAACAGTAGAAATCTGATCATTTCCTCAACATCTAGTAACAACATTAAGAAAAACATACTTTCAACTAAAATATAATACTCAACATCTAACAACAATATTAAGAAAAGCACACTTTCAACCAAGATGTAATAGTTTTTGTTCAACATCTAGTAAGAAAAACACACTTTCAACTAAGATATAATCCTTCCTAAGTCAGTTTTACCACTTATAACTTAACAGTCTTCTATGATGTTAAGACCAATGGCAAGTACTTAAAGTGGATATCATTTTAGTTTTTTTTAGCAATTCAAATTTGCACAGAGGACAGATGGAGTGTAGAAGCAATTGTATTACACGAACCAGTTATTAAGTGCTCTATCCTGATAAACACACAAGTCAATTGAATGCTCTATCCTGATGAAAGCATATGTTAATTAAATGCTCTATCATGATGTAGACACAAGTAGAAACATTGATAGTTTTTGTAGATTTTAGTTTTTACTAGTTATTTATATACTGAAACATTGCTGTAAAACTAAGAAATGATTATTTCAAATTTTACTATATGGTCAATGTCTTCACGTATCTTTTTGAAGACATTTATTACTCAGTGGTAACAAACTGAATTCAGCTTAATAAGTTATCAGTGGTATCAGGTATCACATGACAGTGTTAATTTTAAAATATCTTTCAATGATACAAAGAACCTAACTTAGTTCAGCTTTTCATTAGCCACCATAGTCACTACTCATGCTCAATGCATAAGTTACAAGTTTTTCTATAACAACAATAACAAAATTTTAAATTTTACAAAGAAATGGGATACCTCAATGTAAATTATTGAGATTTTGATGTTTTTATAGAATATTGAAGAGCTATTACCATATTAAAATTATCATACATGTGTATACACCAAAATATATAAAATTAATTCATATTTGGTCATATCCTACATAATGGTTTCATTCTGAGAACACAGAGAGTGTATTTCAGGTGAATTCGGTTTAAGAAATACTGACAAAAATGAGCTGAAATAAAATACATTTTACTTCTTAAACAAAGTCATGCATATTTAATGAAACATACTACAAACTGTTGGATAATTGTAGTGAGAAGTGAAGAAACATAACAGTTACTGGCTTTTACCACAAATGCTGTTAATACTATATCAATTTTACTTGGAAAAACTGTGAAAAGCATGCCTCAAACATTTTAGAGATTAAAACAAGTTAATCATAAACTTGGTAGTTAACTGCCACTAGAAGAAACAACTAAAATAATTTTATTTTTTAATTGGAATATTTAATGTTTGTACAGCCATACAGTATCTATGACTAAAACTCATCAAAAATTGGTAATGTTAATTTAAACAAAGTTTTCCGAACCTGGGTTTTAAAATATTTTTCTTTTGGTGTGCTCAAAATCTCCACTGCTGCTATATCAAGATGCATCAAGATGTGTCGAAACGAGGGCCGATTCCGAGGCTTGGCACTCCTGGAACACAAAATTGTTCTTTGTCAATACTTCTACTGAGGTGCTCATATTTTATTTTAGATTCCAAAACATATCAATTAACATAACTGATAATTTCATGCAAGCTTACTTCTTCAAATATTCAAAAAGAAGAAAAGTCATGAATTATGTATAATCTGAGAGAAACTATAATAAAAAAGAAAATCAATAAATAAACACACAGCCAATACAGTACAAAACTGAAAGAGACTTCCAAGAGTTGCAAGTTACTTAAAGATAAAAAAAATTAATCTTTACTTAAAAATAAGGCATGATAATGGCTTTTTATGATAATTTTGGTGTATAATGCCTGATTTCATGGTCTTAAAGCTTTGCTTACCAGCACTGTTTCATAAGCAGCATGAATCCTTCTGGACAAGTTGTAGGAATAGGAAGACGAAGGCTACTGTTTCCAACACCCCATATGACAGCCGAGGAATCAACGTCTCTGTATGGTGTTTCACAGGTCAGTAACTCCCACATTACCACTCCAAATGACCTAAAAATAAGTGTGGACAACTAAATGATTTGTAAAACAGAGTATGGTGCTTTTTTTTTTCACATCCAAACAAGTATCTTTCAGGTAGTTCCTAACAGCATCTTAAAGATGGGCCACATCTAGAATGATTTAATATAACATTTTGAAATAATACAAGACCAACTGGTCCATCTCAGCTGTTCCACCCTCTAAACCAAATTAAAATTATGAAAAAAAAAATCTTTAATCTGGTCTTAATCAATCATGTACTTATCAAATGTTTTCTTACACGCACTTAAATGTACTGGTTCTACAATATAAGGGCAACTTATTCTAAAAGCCAAACACCCAGCTAGAAAAATAAAACTGTTTTGATGACAATGATTCCTACCCTATCAAAACTTATACTTAGGTCTCCTAGTCCTACTGTTCTCACTGTTAAATGCAAAACAAGACGACATATCAACATAATCAATTCTCTTTAGAGTATTAAATATCTCAACCAGACACCCCTTAACTCTCTTTCCAAGATAAAGTAATTTGAGAGATTTCAACTCCTCCTTGTATCACAATCCCTTCATCCCAAATGACCCTTCTCTAAACCCTTTCCAATAATTCAATGCTTTTCCTAAGGTAAGGAACCCTGGACTGAACACAATATTTCAAATGTTGCCTAAACAGTGATCTATACAAAAAATTATAACCTCTTTACTCTTGTATTTAATATTTTTGTAGATACAACCTTAAATCCTATTTGTCTTGCCACTAGCAACTAGCAACAGCACACAATCCATGCTTCAGAGATGGAATAGCTAATGTCTGACCATTGTGAAAAATTGTAATTCATTATAAATATCACATGTCCACTGAAGTGAAATATCAATATCTTTTTTACACTCATATGCTGTTTGTTTAAAATATTTCAATGATTCTGGTTTTACATATCAAAGAAAAACAAAACATTGAATGTTGTTTTTGTTTGTTATAAGGCACAAAACTACACAAAGGGCTATCTGTGCTCTGCACACCACAAAACGTGATTTTTAGAGGTACAAGTCTGCAGACATACCGTAATGGGGCTTTATATCTTAGGAACCGTAAAATATATTCATATTACTAGTATTTAAACCAAATTTATGTTTACATCATTTAAATAAAAACAACATAAAAACTTTTATGACTATTCTTATCCATTTGTTTAAGAATAAATTCTTCAAATGTATATCTGAATGGGTAATAAATACCTAAGCAAATGAAAAATGTGACATTTTATCACAGATGTCAGTGAAGATATTTCTTCATTTGCTTTGTACAAGTGATAAAAACTTTAGTGTTTGTTTACCTTCTAATGCTTTGTTAGTTGAAACAAATTAACAAGTTTTCCATTATAAAGTATTGGAAATGTCTTTTAGCTAGTTGATTATTCAGCAAATCATATATTTGACATGGAAATATGACAAATTAAACTAAAACAACTTTACATTCTAGTGTATGTGGAGCCTTTTTGACAATACAAAAATAACAATAAAAATATAATTTCTCAAAAAGCATGAAAAGTGTTAAGTTTTTCATTGCATACCTTAAGTAAAAATTAACAAAACTGTATTGTTCATCTCTACTCTAACAGTGTCACAATGACATTTTTAAAATTTAAAAATGAGGGTAAAATACAAACCATATGTCCACCTTTTCTGAACAAGGTTCATTACGAATTATTTCTGGTGCCATCCAAGCTACAGTACCAGCAAATGACATTCTTGTGCTGATTTCATTCCATTGTCGACATGTTCCAAAATCTGATATCTTCAGGATTCCATTAAGGCTTATAAGAACACTAATGAAGAAAATGATCATTATTATTTTCAAGACAACCTGACATATATTATCAGTTTTTATTATGTGAGTAAAGATCATTACCAAATTAACAAAGTGTTTTGAAACAATAAATCACAGATTCACTTATTACTATAGAACAGATCACCTTCTAATTTTAGATAAACCAGTAAGAACTTGTGTCTCACAGTTTGTCAAGACAATTACCGAACACAAGAATGTTCTTTAGATACCATATGAAACTGTGATAGACCCAAAACACTCTTATGTATTCTTTTTATCAAAAATGAGAGATCCTGAATTTATTTCTTCTTTAAAACTCCAGTAATTAATAGAGTAAAACAAGAGTTGTCAACACAGAGATGAGTTACTTTTATTAGGAACTTATTTTCAAAGTCACCTGTGAATTATTTTTTAAAAAATCACAGTATGAAAATGGGTAATCCACTGATCCCTCTTCTTCTTATCTTCACAAGAGACTTTAAAAATAAATTGTTATTATTACTGTTTTTATGAACTTGCAACACCTACTTCTCTTTCTTTAACCATTTTTCAATGGGCTCGGTATAAAATACACGAGTTTGTCTACATATTTGCACTGTAACTTTTGATACAGTTTATGTATCTTTACAAAATCTGATAGACTTTTATTAAAGATTACAAGTATTGTGTGTAGAAAAAAATCAGGGTCTGTATCATTAATAGTCTGGTGCAAGGTAATTTCATGTTATGATAAACTATTCTTCACTGTCTGTCACTTAACAAATCATTTAACCATCATAAAGAAATAGGAACTAAATATAAATTATGTTTTTCATGCTAAAATGACTATGAATTATAACATGAAAATATAAGTGTTCCACTTAAGTCTCAAAATATAATAATATATACTTATTTTCTATTAAACTGTCCTACCAGTCATGTCTAGCTAACATTACACAAGTTGCACTGATGAAGTGCACATGCACTCATAATACCGTACCCAGTAATATAAAACTGACCATTAGGTGATCCTGCTTTGGCTGTGTTTTAGTGGACTAGTATTATGTAATATGCAGTCACATTTCAATTATTATACATTATATATGTATGTAGATAATTATTGAAAAATAAGTTAAACTTAATTTTCTTAAAATATAGAACAATAAATCAAGAAGTAAAGCAAACAATTATCTCTTCTCGTTATGACCTTTGAGCTCAGTTGTTGCTGGATGTAGGTTGCTGAGCCTTTTAAAATTTTGCACTGGGAGGATATATCAAAGAAAACTTTTTTAGGTTTTATATACACACTTGAATAACCAAAAAATCATAAATAACTACACTGATGCTAAACAAATCCACTGCAATTTATTAAGCCTAGTAATTAAAATTTATTTAGATTTTTAAAAAATGTGAAACTTCCAGCATACTAAAGACACGACCCATCTCACTGATATCTTGGATCAAAAGAAAGTAGAATCTTTTCAAAGATTAATATGGATGAGAAAACCTCTCTGGGGACATTCTAAGCTGTTGATTGGTTATTCATATGTCATATACTGTAGTAAGAATATACAAGGGATCATTTCCAAAAATAGAAAGAGATGAATAAGGCCACTATATTTAATTTAGTACATAAACTATACTTCTTCAAAATAGAAAAATATGAGATTATTTTTATACTCTAGCTTTTTAATATTTGTAATTTCAGTTCCTAATCTGTGGCTTTGGTTTGTTCTGAATTTTGCACAAAGCTACACAAGGACTATCTGCACTAGATGTCCTTAATTTAGCAACGCAAGACTAGAGGAAAGACAGCTAGTCATCACCATCCACTACCAACTCTTGGGCTACTCTTTTACCAATGAATAGTGGGATTGATTATTATAATGCCCCCACAGCTGAAAGTTCGAGTGTGTTTGGTGCAATGGGGATTCAAACCCACGATCCTCGGTTTACAAGTTGAGTGCCTTAACCACCTAGCCATGCCATGCCTTACTACCAGATTATAATCAATATTAGGCCACCTAATTTGTATGAAAGTATAGACTTGGTATTTTGACATCATAAACATCCAATTTTAAACAGTGCTACATTCAACATACCATGTGACTCACTAAAAACCTGTATTCAGGTGTGTTCTTTTAATATTTACTTTTCAATTAAGAAATTAACTGATATATAAAAGTAAAGTTTAAATTATAATCTACAATTTCATTCAAAACTTAATGACATAAATTCATAAAATAATAATTCAGTAAACTTTTGAATGCACATCAACAAATGCAATGACATGGCCTTTGATCCTTAACCTATTGTGAAAGTGTTAAATACAAATTTTGTTTTAAACTACATTCCATCTCAAAGCTGTTTCAGTCACTGTTCCACACCAAAGCCTGGTTGTTGTTCACATTGTAAAGGAACTAAACTGGTAACACCTTAAAGTGCAATCTACACTAGTTACTTGTTGAAACAGCAAATACAGATATCTAGAGCATGAAACTAGCCTACTACATTGTTGATAAGATTTGATTATTGTACTTTGAGTATGTTTCAAAAACACAAACTAGTATTTCATTGAGCCTACATAATATATCTTATGTATTATAAAGTAATGTGTACTTAACAATCTATGTTATTACTCTACATTCCCATGAAATCACGTTCTAAGCACGTTTTTCAAGAGTTCCAATTTGAGATGATTATTCACTGAACAACACAAACAATCACAGTTTATAATGTTTCCTTCATTACACAACCTACTCACTTATCATTCCAAACCTCTACATGTGTAGGGCAAATACTAATTTAATGTCATGGCTTTATAGTTTCTTATTATTTGAAACACTGCTGAATAAGTTATAGTTAAGAGAGGAAATGCTCAGATCTATAGAGAATAAATGTATTCACGATGGATAAATTATTCATTTCATACTTCATTGGTTACCATTCTAAAATTTTTTCTCTTGTTGAATAAAAAACATAAAACTTATAATTTACTATATGTTTTTGCTTTTGTTCAAACAGGTTTTTAAGATACAAGTTATTATTTAGTTCAAGTCTGATACACTAATTTTAAAATATTTCTTAGTCTTCTTCTATGACTGATTCAGAGTTTCCATGCCTGTATTTACCGGGCAGAAAAGCTTAAAATAGTGATCATTACTGCACACCATGGATGTCAGTGATAAAACCAAGAAATATTTATTACTCTCCAAACACTAATGATTTGATTATGGAAACACTCGACTTTCCAGGTTTATTAATGATAGTATGAACATTTTAATAATTATTTATTAATTTGGAATACAGTTTCAAAATTCAAATAAAGAAAAATTATACACAGAAGATAAAATATTATAGTTAATGTGTAATCACATACTTTGGAGACTTCAAATCTCGATGAATGATCCTATAAGAATGAAGATAGTTCATTCCAGATGCAATCTGTTTACCCCAATCAACCACAGTGGGTGGCGATATCTCTTGGCCACTTTTCAACATGTCATAAAGTTGCCCATATGGACAGTATTCCATAACAATACAGTAGCACGGAGCTTGTGTGCAAACTCCTCTGTGTAAACAGAAATAAGAACAGTAAAGTTCATGTGTATTAGAAAATATATCACCAGAAAATTTACAAAACTTTATGTATAATTGTTAGATCTTCTTCAATCATTTATAATAATCAGAGAAGTTTCTCTGTCAACAATGTAAGATACCAGATTGAATTTTAAAGCAGAAGATACTTATTCACAGTAACTTAAAAACCTAAACATTTTCTTGCTAAGCAATAAGAAAATAAAAAACTGAGATGAAGAAATATCTAAAAATATTAGTTTTCTCACAATACTTTAACTACATAATCTACCAAATATTAAATGTTAGCAGTTTAAGTTTTCACTTCTCTGGTTACTGAGGAAGGACTTGTGCTATATCAACTTACTGTCCATTATACTAACTTGTTGTAATGTTCTGACTATTCACTGTCATTTTTTTAAAGTGTTAATCTTCAGGTTGTATTAACAGCATAAACAAGTTTAGGCATTGTGCTTCCCTGAGTTGTGGATATTTTTGAAGAATTGAAAACCAAGACTACACAGGGTACAAACTATGAACTTGTTTACTTAGCAGATGTCTCAGTAAAGTTAAGTTTTGAATGCTTCAAGTTCCAGTTTTCACAGAAATTGACACCTTTTTATGCTCCACAATAAAAGTGTCACTATCTATCTGGTAAAAAAATACTTACAAGAGTTTCCAGGTGTCTCTAACTAAAGAAAAATTTGTTTAAACTTTGAAACAGTTTCAATGAAAACTTTATAACTTACTTGATTAATACAACATTGGGATGATTGAGTTTTCGAAGGTGTTTAATATCTGTCTCCGACTTTTCACGCACTTTCTTTACAGCAACCATATCATTATTCAAACGACCTACAAAAACAGCACCCTGTGCTCCACTACCCAGCCATTGCAAATCCCTTATGTTCTCAAATGGAATTTCCCACTCATCTGTAAGAAAACAATATGTTACTGTTATAATTCACTTTTCATGTGATGTTTACATCTTTGTAACTATTTATTAATGTTACAACCAAAAATACTGTTAACAGTCAGAATAACCAACTGAAAAAACAAAGAATTCTTATATATTTACCATATTTGCCTGGTTTTAAGATGTGTGCTATTGATTTTTTATCGTCAGAAGAGTTAATAAATACAACTTGCATCATTTTGCAAACTGTGCTCCAAGACAAGTTGGCATGCTCAGTCAAAGCTGACATGTTCAGTCTATGTACCCAGGCACAATTTACTGGACTGAGCTCATATCTGAGAATTAACACTTACTATAAGTGAACGTTTTTTTTTATAGATTATTACATCACAGCATAAATCTTGAATTCTGGATTACAACAAGTCATCAGAATTACTGGATCAGAAAATTGTATCATTTAGATGTCCTAATGGTGTGTAAAGAAATGTTTATTTTTCCACACTCCTTCTTAAACTTGTCTTGTCTGGTTTATAGCACTAATTCATTAATGCTTAGGTGCACTGTACATTTTATTACATTAAAAGAAAAATGTGTTTCTCATCTTTGAAAAGTAACTACACCTTAAATTTGGATCAATACAGTAGCTAGTTATGCTCTTACCAGATTGATATTTTGTTTCAATCTAAGTAGATAGCCTGCTCTGACTGGTAGTTAATCTATAGTAATAATAAAAGGGTGTGTGAGTGTGTGTGTGCACATGAATGAGTGACTTTCATAGCTCCAAGAGTAAAGAATCTAGAAGTTTGAAATTCTGTGCACATTCTAACTGAACCCTGAGGGTGTGCATCTAAGTATTATGACTTATTTCATCCACATTCAGTTGCATCAAAAAGATTCATTAAAGTATAATGAGGCAAGCTAATGAAAAGCACACAGAAAAACAAATCTTTACTAGAAAATACAAGCAAGTACAACAGATTCTTGCCTTTATTATCACTGTTACCAGACTTTCCTAAAATGTTCCATACTGGCTTCAAACACCCTAGTAGACCATCAAACCATCCAGCTGATCGACTACTTCTATCACGAAATTCAATACAGCTGTCTTTTCCATTAGACTGTATTTGATCTTTTCCAGAACCTGTTAAACTATGACAGCTAAGAGACCGAGGGGAACACTTGTTCTCTACACTGGAGCTTAATACTCCTAGAGGTGACTTGGAATGTTGAATTTCCACACTCAGTTGAGTAAGTTCTTCTTGAATACATAGCATACTGTAAACAAAATAAAACTTTCACATTTCATATCTCAAGAAAAAGTCAAAATTGTTTGTTTGTTTTCTAGAAAACTTGGTATTAAAAAAGGTTTATTTAAGCCTATTACATAATGTACCACTTTAGAGAAATTTAATTCCTACAGTAATTTAAAATATTTTAAAACATTTACTTAAACAGTTTCATGTTGTGCATTTAGCTTGGAATATAGAAATTGGCCATTGTGGCTAAAGTGTCTAAAGTATTTTGATTGTGGTCACAAAACAAAAGGATAGTGAAGTAAACAGATTATAACAAATACAGGTTCTATTTTTGTTTAAACTTCATCACATTTAACCCAGAATTACAAACAGAGATTTCATACATTTTCAAACACTTCTAAACTATTCATTTACCGATTTTCTCGTAGATCCAAGACTGTTGAATGAAGAATCCATATTCATGAGTCATACAAAAACATTTTAAACAGCAGTACCATCAAGATTGAAACTAATCCTATTACATATCACAGGAATCACTTGTATATCTCACATAAAAAATGAGAGACTTTACTTAGTTTTAGTCAGGTCTTTACACTGACTATGATTAGCAAATGAAAGAAAAAAGAAAATCTTACCAAAAGTAAATAAGCAAACAATGAACAAGTAAAATGTAGTTTTGTTTAAATTATCAATATTAATTTACTTCTCCTAATTTTACATATTTTAACAAATGCATGCATAAAACTTCACATTTCACTTGCTCGCTCACAGTGTCACTTGATATCTTAAAATCTTGGTCATAACTGAATGCAACTAGTAACTGTTTACAGAGCAAATAATATATTAACAGAACACCCACAAAAGCTCTTGTAAATAAACAACAGTAGAACAGATAATTAGTTAATACATTATGGTTCAATCACAAAATTTCTGAAAACATTATAACCTGTATATGGATACCAAACATCTATTACAACTACAATTAACTTGATGTATTATAAATTATGCAAAACTCCTTAATTATCAGCATTACCTGTAGTAATTAATAATGTAGTAACATTAAGAGAAATGGATTTAGTTATACCAATTATAATACAAGACAGATTTGGTAATATCCTCATGCTGTGGGTTTCATGATTCCATTAGACATATACCTAAAAAAGTTACTTCACCAACACATTCAAGGCCAACTACAACTACTGTGATAAGCTATATTTTTAATGTTGTAATTTGTCAGTTAGCAGATAAAGTATGCTTAGCAAGTTCTCAAGATGTGACATCAGGTTATAATTTGAATGCAGGTTATAAAAAAGAGAGTAGATACAATTATTTCAAGAAGACAAAAAGTAAATTTCAGTTACTTTATAAAAGAAAATTTATTGTTTTATATTACATAAAACATTTGTAATGTAGGCCTATAGCAATTTATAGCAGTGTGCAAGAATTTAATTTTTATTATCTCAATCAAAAACAGATTCCTATAATTATGTAACAAGTAATTAATTTATAAAACTGATATAACATACCCTTTATCAAAGTTATCCTCCTTGTCAGTACTATCAGTAAGAAAACACACAGCTATTATTAATATTTTACTTATCAAACATTTTTACATAGGTGACAGTCACAAATCAGATAAAAAAATTCAAATTCTGGTTTTTGTCTAAACATTACTGAAAATAATTAAAACACGATATTACATAACTAGGTCACAATACAAACTCTACACATATAATTTTAAAAATCAATTGAGGACCTCCTTGAATCATGGTTTTTATATGACTATCACACTACAGTGTGTTTCATCACTGTTAGAAACTGATATTCTACTATTATTAACTGACATCAAACAACATATATTCAATAAAAGTTTACTTCTAATTTCTTGACTAACATTTTCAACAAGAGCTTTACTTTCTGTAAATAAAAACTGTACACATGAAGAGAAGTTAGTTCTTTTATTACAAATCATGTTTTAAACTTATTAAAGGGCAGCTTTCACCATATCATATACAATCATATTTAAAGTACCTTAATTCCTACTTAATGCACACACAAGTGTACTGTACAGGATAAAGAAAAATTTCCAAGTAATGTACATGCTTTAAGTCTTCAAAAACAAAAGAAGGATTTATCAATCAAATTCTTTACCTGGTTCCAAAATCATCCCTGTCTGTACTACTAAACATAATACCAAGTGAAGCGGGCGATGAGCGACTGCCACCAATATCCTCACAAGGCGGACTTTCCGCTTTTATTGAACCCACCATGCTAGAAACTGGTGTGTGCATTCTGATGGTTAGTCCCAACAACCCCTTCAGGTTACTCTCAACTACATTTCTAAAGAAACAAAACACATAAAACAGTTTTACCACTGCACAGGTTGTCTTTCTACAGGAGTGAAAGAGATGCCTGTAATAGATAGTAAAACAATGAAGACATTTATATAATGAGTATTCTCTCATTATATTATTTGTAGTAGGGAGTTAGGACTAGAATCTGTCAACCAGGTACTAACACACAGAACGCTATACAGCTTGTAGACAGTTCAGTTGCTTGTATCAAGACGTTAAAATAGAAATAGATGTTTTAATGAGAGCTACCAGGACTGGATGCAGGAATATGTTACTTTAGCAGAATCCAAAATTCACATGGATGAATATCTAGGATACACATAAAAACATAAGTTGATTAGACCCATGAAAAATTTAAGGGTGAAATACGTACTGGAGGTGGACTACACTTAATACACATTAGACAGTAAGGTGTCATAGTTAATTAACACTTTAGAACAGAGAAGGTGGATTAGTTCTATAACTTTATACTGTGTAATGAGATCACAGGAGTTACTAAAATCAATTATGATGAAATAATCAAGCTAGACTAACTTTAGACACAACAACTTATAAGTTCAAGAAGTTAAGAGGAATTTCTTGAAGTAAACTAATTCTAGCATATGGTCTAAGAGTCAACTTGGGGAGGGAAAATCAAAGATTTATTCTTAACCAGTAATGAGAATATGGTTACAATAGTTTTAGTTCCTTATTTCCACAAAACCAATTTTGAGCCAATGAGACAAGGTTTATTGTTAGTAATCAGGAATTAGTAAAAAGGTGAAATAGCGAATGGTATAAACAGAAAAGTTTATACAAAAATAAAGATAAATATATTCCTAAAAAGAAATATCACAAACAAGCAAATCTAATTTATTATAAGGATGAAATCACAAATAATTATTGTAAGAAGTTCATATTTACAGAGTGGTACATTAACTTACAGGGGTTTGGTTAAAATAGAAAACAGGGTTATGGCAAACTACTGGCTTAATGTTAAAACAGCAAAGATTTCTTAAAACATGTTAAAGATAATCAAAATGTTGGATGGGGATTGGGTTCTTAAAAGTGTTGATGGAAAGGTTTTTGTTGGAGATTATAGGATGTTAAGTGTTTGGTTTCAACAAGGGAAGATGTTCAGGGTATTCCTAACCCTGAAGAATATTGGAAATACTGGCATTGACCTAAATCATGTAGTTACTGATCAAGCAATAGTAGTTTAAAAATGTTTAGAGATTAAAAACAGATAATAAATAAAAATCAAGCAACTTTTTTTTTCCAAGGGATTTATAGATCAAAGGCCAGACATGCAAGACACACTCTTTCATTTTTGGTAATTCAGTAGGACCTTAATGATTGATATTAATATTTATAACAGGTAATATAAGATGCTCTTAAAACCATAAAACAGTTAATGTTTTACTTCTGAGTGGGAAAAATTATAGTATAATAAAAGATACTTTGTAAAATCACTTGTTGAAATATAACAGGGATGAAATGATTGATTTGTAGGATGGCTGAATAAAATAAAGCAAGGTTTTTGTTAATGAAAACCATCAAAATTGGACCTTTGTCACTAGTGATATGCCCCAGAAGTCAGTACTTGGGCCTTTGCTCTCTCATTTACAGTAATATATTGTGTACTTAAACACTGACACTAATTTACAGTTTTAATAAAAACTATCAAAAATATTTAGTTTGACTATAATATTAAGTTCACATCATAATATTTGAAATGCAGGCACTCATGAGTACAATTTTCTACTGTTGATTTAAAATCAAGTGTATTTTACCTTTAAAAAGCCCCCCGTTAGTACAGCGGTAAGTCCACTGATTTACAACATTAAAATCTGATGTTCGATTCCCTTCAGTGGGCTCAGCAGCTCGCTCGATGTGGCTTTGGTATAAGAAAACACACATACACCTTTAAAAGTTAATCGTCACTGTGACTTAAAGTACTGAACAGAAATAATGAAATTTCAAACATAGGCCACAGTTACAAAAAAAAACAAAAAACATTGAATACACATAATTTCCTATGTATATTCTTGAGTATTCAAGTCATACACATTAACGTTACAATTAAGACGCTATCCCACCGTCCTTAACATTAGGTCGTTGCGTAAGTTAATTTTTATTGTTAGCTTTCTATCAATTCATTGTACCATTAAAACCTGTTTAACTTTAGCTTACCATTTGAACTTCTGTGTACAGAATGTAATGAAGGGTAATTAAATTACACAGGAACGAGAAGTTTAGGATTTACTGTCTTGAAGAGAGTAGGTATTTCTATAATGCGAGTTCTTTAATACTTTCAATTTCAAATAGTCCTTATCGAGTTTCTTCACGGTCTTAGAACTCTGACACAGAGCACTGTTGACATAAACTTTTTAGTTTTTATTCTATGGTCGATGATCTAACAGTAACAAAGAGAAACTTTAACATACAATCAGTCAAATACATATGAAACAAATAGCACTGTACAGTAATTCCAAATATTTGCCTTATTTTTAAGGGTTTAAAGTACTAACAAACTCAGTTCTTTACTATTTTATGGTTAGTATTTATGAAAGGCAAAGCACACTACTAAACCACTATACAGACAAGCGGCTTCTCTCTGCAAAGAAGGTGGCGTAGTCCTATATTTCTAAGAAAAATCGATAACTCTGCCATGTTTTAGCACGAGCTATTAGTTACATCCGCAATACTCTCTTAAATGCATATACAAACGCGCGCTCATTTCATTGTCCTTCTGCACGATCCTTTGCGCATAAGTAATTATCCACGTGATTGCACACTTGAGTCCTTTTATTCTCTGACGTCAAATGTATGTGATCAAACATATCAACAGCCCCCAAAATCTAAAGAAACATCTGGATAAAATCAACAAATGTTATCACTGACACGACCATCTATATACAAATATAACGTATACATCTGAAATACTTAAGTAGTATGGTGTAGTTTTCTGGGATGATAGATGTGGGATAATTTTAAAGTTTCAATGACGTGTAATGGTATAATAAAGCATTACAAATCTCGTATTTACGTTATTTTTATGTATAAACTGACGATGGTAGCGATATCCGAACAAACCAATCTTCAACTGATCCGAATAACTAAAACTTAAGTGTGTCAGTTTTCTATAATTCCTCATGTAAGGACATCAACACTATTCCGAAGAAATGTTCCATTACTGGTCATGTGCCTTGCTCTTCTGTCAGAATGAAACACTAACTGCTCTCGATTCTATGTCATCTGAACATTATCTTAGGTTTGGCCTATACGATTGTGGGTCCGCTGCACGAGCCCTCTGCTTCTGATCCATAGAAATGTTCTCTTCAGCACGTTTCTACGTCCACAAAACTTTTGTTGTTGTTTGCCCTCGATTTTTCTATCTGTTACTGAAGTATATACACAAATTTGATAACCAATCAGTGCAATCGCTAATTTGAAAATATAAAACAACTGTGATCATCCCCTGTAGAAACAAGCGCAGGTGTCTTCACAACGACTAACTTACCCTAGAATACTTAATAGGTTGATAAACACGTGGCATTTACAGTCACGAAAAAACATTTGACGTAAAACAGTTTGCGTTGATTTTTAAAAAGCAGCATATAGTTAAACTAGACAATAAACACGTTTCCAGAAGTTAGCTCTGACCCTCTTATACTAATCCAATTTTCCACATGTTGCGGGAAAGCTAAGGAGCTGACGTTGATTGTGTATCAAGCTAATTTGTCTTCTTTTAAAATGTACACCAGTAACATACAGCTGTACTACAGTGTAGTTATAAACCGAAAACTAGAGCAATGTGTTTTAATATTTTAACGTAACTATTTAGATAGTTATTCAAATGAAAACTGCACAATTTGTGAAATATAATGAAGAGAAAGGAAAATGTTAGTTATATTTTCATTTTTGAAATAATCTAACAAAAATGTACTCACTGACGCGTCTGAGAAGTACAGCGGTTAGGAAAAATTCACCTAGTAACGTGCATTTCATTCAGGCCCATTTATTTCTAGTGCCACTCAGTCTGGTAAGTCACAGCATGGAAAATATTTATAACTGAAAACGTTCTTAATAGCGAAAACTGTTTATTGGTTATTTAATAAAAATTCTACTACAATAAGTGTATGTGAAATATTTTATTTTCATACATATATGCATACTTTATATTCAGATGTCTCTGTCCACACAATCTCTTGTTTTTTTGTTTGTTTTTTGAATTTCGCGCAAAGCTACTTGAGGGCTATCTGCGCTAGCCGTCCGTAATTTAGCAGTGTAAAACAAGAGGGAAGGCAGCTAGTCATCACTACCCACCGCCAACTCTTGGGCTACTATTTTACCAACGAATAATGGGATTGACCGTCACATTATAAGGCCCCCATGGCTGGGAGGGCGAGCATGTGTGGTGCAACCAGGATTCAAACCCGTGACACAAACAATCTCAACATTTCTAAATTGAACAAAAACACATCTGTACACCAGACATAGTATTAACATTTAGACCTGTAGATAAAGACATGTTTTATAAATCTAACAGCCTGTTTCTTTCAAAGCATCTACATAATTTCAAAACTAACGTGTTTTTAAAAAACATTCAATTATTCATTAACAAATTTATACACGTAGTAACAGTTTTATTTCAAACTTTAGCTATCAGCTAGCAACTACAATTCTCAAGACTTGTAAAAAAAAACAAAAAAACTTGTGTTACCATGATCCTAACTATCTCCTCTGGTAATAAACGCGAAATAACTTCATAAATTCTCACCAAACATGACGCTTTTATTGCTATGTATTTAAATCTGATACGCTTCAGACATTTCTAGCTCATACATTTACTAGTCACTCAAAGCATGCATGTACAGACGATGTACCATAGCGGCTATACAGAAGCCCACACCCCCAAAGTGACCTTTCAAGAGGCCTGGCATGGCCGAGCGCGTTAAGGCGTGCACTCGTAATCCGAGGGTCGCGGGTTCGCGCTAAACATGCTCGCCCTCCCAGCCGTGGGGGTGTATAATGTGACGGTCAATCCCACTATTCGTTGGTAAAAGAGTAGCCCAAGAGTTGGCGGTGGGTGGTGATGACTAGCTGCCTTCCCTCTAGTCTTACACTGCTAAATTAGGGACGGCTAGCACAGATAGCCCTCGAGTAGCTTTGTGCGAAATTCCAAAACAAACAAACAAACAAAGACCTTTCAAGACACAATTTGTAAAAATGTTTATTTTATAGTAACAAATAAGATAGTACTAACATTCAAATACGCATCATAAATAAAAATAAACAATATAAGTTTATTTTATCGTGTTCGATCACTGAGACAAGCGACACGAGCACGTGATCCGTGATTCCACACAAAAAAACCACACTACCCGGTAGACAACTGCACAAATTACTAGAGGGACCTCTAAGCAAGGGAAGCTTATTAGAATCACTTAAAATGGTTAATATATACATATATATGAACACTAAATGAATACTTGCATTCACACATGATTAATACGTTACATATACTTTTAGTCGACTGACCAAAGTAAGACAGGCATGGGACTACATATCGTCTGTAACCTGTAAGTCTGGCAGTTGTTTTGGTATAAGATTAATTTTTAGAAAACAATTAACCCCCCGAGTGTGCTCAACAATTATATAATCCTCTTAATCCTAACATATCACTCTTTTTAACTAACTGTATTTAAGTAAAGACATGGTATCTTATGTAATACGTTAACAAAACCAGTCCGACCAATGTTAAAGTATTAAAAAAACTTGGTCGCACACAGCTGAAAGTTGAAGTTTTAACGTGTTATAACTATTAGTTATAGACACTTGTGTACTTATTGTAAAGTTGTGTTATTTATTATTCATGTATACGTGATTTTTTTGTATTCTAGAACAGTGTTGAATGATTAACATCTTCATTTCTAAGAATATAACACGTAATAGTTGAATAATTAATTATGGGGTGCACAATAAATATGGAATACCAAAGAACTTGTACCTATTTTGTCTCGATCCCTTAAAGATCAAAATAATATTACCTCGAGAGCGAAACTACAAACTGTACATAAACGTTATAGTTCCTACAGCTATTCTGGTTCGGGAAAACCCAGCTAGGTCATATGACTGGTGACGTATTGAATGACGTACACTAAAACGATAGTAACATATTTAAATATCTACAGTTCGGCCCCTCACAGTTAACCAATCAGAAGAGCTGGCCAAGAACACACACACACAAACACCAGGTACACACTATCACAATATTTAGTTTTCATAAAGTTCACGAAACAAAAATTTTTATCAAACGTAAAGTACAAACACGAAGCATTTATTTCAGAACTTAGATAACTGAAGGGTGGTAACACATGGGAGACACGATCCACGACTAATTACATACAATAACAAGCTATATTTTCGCTCAGTTATGATCTTGACTTTTAAGAATGACTACAATTGACGAAAACTTCAAAAGTTTTGTGAAAAATGTAAAAGGGCAGTGTTTTAACCTCATCCCACTCTTTCCCTAATGGGTTACTGACTGATAACCTTCGACGACTGGATAAACAGGATTTCATCGTAAGAGTGTAGTAATTAAATAAACTGTAATAATTTTCTAAAAACAATTCAGTGTGGGTGTTTTGTTATAGAAAAGACACCTCAGGCTATCTGCTGACCCCCACCGAGGGGAATCGAACCGCTGATTTTAGCGTTGTAAATCCAGAGACATACCGCTGTATAACAATTCACAAGTGATTGAAGCTTTTCTCATTCATTTACTATTTGGTATAATTCTATGATCGTTCAGTTTGTTCTTGTGAATTACTCGACGTAAAGGATAATAGAAAGTCTAGTCTCGGTGAAACCAAGTTCACCAAGATCTAAATTCACAAATAAACTACATCAGAAATGACACTTATTTCCTTATCATATATTTATTTTAGTTGGGTTTTTTTTTGTTTTTTGTAAGCAAAGGCTTAATATTTACAGTAATTAACTGACTGATTAAATGGTTTACAGTAACAGACAAGTTAAATAATCTATCATAACTCGCTTTTTATTTGCAGCTTAAACTGTTTCCTGGACTTTGGACCCGAGAAAGAACACAACAAATAGTCCAAAACATTAACTACAAAATAACAGGTAGAAGGTAGGAACAGTCCGTATGAAACTATTCAACTCTGGAATGTAAACCACACATTAAGACCACATTCACTTAAATTAACTTCCGGTTAAACAACAACAGAACTTTAGAAACGTCTGGATTATAGATCAGGGATCATTGGTGGTTCTCTTTCTTCTGTGGCTAACTGTGCAAAGACGGGATGACATATTTTCACTTGTTACTAGGAGCATACAAATAGATCGTCATTGGAACCTGTTTGTGGTTTCACCACTAGTGATACTTGAGAGTGACCTTTTCAACAGGTTAATTTACCTCTGGTAAAATCTTATTTAAAGATGACCAAAGGACAGTTTTCTCACCAACAAAATGATCATGATGAATGCCCACCTGCTCCCTCCCCCTCCAATTCTAACAATGTTTAATTGAAAGCAGTTATAAAGGGCTTCGAACATAATTCAAGCTAACAAAAATTACTTCCTAAACTGTGATAAAAATTTCAGACATAAAATAGCATTAAATCTCTCTACCATATTGGACAACAGTAAATCACTTTATGCTAGCAGTTAAATGGCCAGTTAAAGGTAATCATACCTTTTTATCTGATATTATTAATTATTTCTTCTTGTCTATTCATGTACAAAGAATTCAGTATAAAAAAAACGTGTACCTTATGAGATGTTGCTAGAGTACACAATGGTCCAAAATTTAGTTGCCCGACGTTTAACTTTTTTTTTAAAGTGCAGTAAATACTTGATTTGCACCACTAACACCTGTCGGTCCGTGAACCAGCATTATGATCACACATGTTCGTAGAAATAATATGAAACGAGTAAAAATCAAAATCCGCCATTACTAAGCCTATTTTAATAGCCTTCATATAATTAATACATTTCATAACGACACGTATAAAATCAAGGTATCACCAGGAGAATATACAGTCGTATAATAAGCACTACCTTAGCACATTGTTCATCACAATTTAGATTACATTCCTTTAAAAGGTCGTATCCAGTAAATAACAAAGTAGCGGTTTTCTTTATGGGCTTGTTACTTAATTAACTCAGCAGTGGCAACAAAGTAAACCATGCTACTGTTGGAATGCTCGCATCATATAGAAAACATTATACCGAAGTTATTAATTAAATAGAGTGGAAACACGAGGCGTAAACTTATATGTTTTACCTCACATTCTGGTATCATACAACAGTATTAACACAAGCCAATCAGTTCAGGCACAAATCTGGTTGTTAGAGTAAATTTTTATGTCATTGTTATTGCGTCAAGTTATTTAACACAGAAAGTTATGTATGCACTATATCACAAGGCATGACCCTCGTGGTTCAGCGGTATGTCTGAAGCTTATAACGTTAAAAACCGGGTTTCGATACCCGTGGTGAGCACAGCACAGATAGACCGGCTGTGCATCTTAACAACAAAGAAAAATGGTATTAACAAAAAATATCTCTGTAATCCGCAACGTAATGTGTTCATTGTTAAACACAAAAATATATAAGGGTCATCTACGCCGTGCTCACCACGGGTATCGAAACCCTGATTTTAGGCCTCGAGTTTGACCGCTGAGATTCTGGTGGGCATACAAAGTAATTCATCAACAAATTATACACAGGAACAAACAACGAGCACCAGAAACAAGTATTTCTTTTAGTGAGAACCAGACGACACTAGCAACAAAATATGAAATTTTAATAAAGGTTTCGAAGTACAACGAACATGTAGTTTCGAACAGAAAACCCGAAGAGTTCTGTACTAGAAACCGAGTTGTCAAACCAACATGTGTTGGTTTAACCCGTAGGTTGGAATTGCTTTTCCAATAGCGCATTGAGTAGTTTTGCACTTAACAACAAACAAAAACTTTTAAGTACAAACGTAACAAAACTTTGGTACAAACAGTTTAAACAAACAAAACCTGTTATCAAACTTATCCTGTCATCTTAATTTCGTCAAATTTTGTGACCATTCCGTTTAACTATTTATCTGAGGGTAAAATTTAAATAATAAAAACTTTATTTGGTGTTGAATTAGTTACACCCACATCCACTTTTATTAAAATCAGAAACATGTTTTAGGTTCTTCACTTCTTTATAAATTAATAAGCCGTTGAAACTGCATCAAGGAAAAACAATTCACTTTGTTACAATCCTCTAACTTAGTTTCAGGATCGTACAATAACTGTATTCAACAAAGGTAATACCATCTAATAATAGGATAAAATTTCAAAATAATCGACTGCGTTTAAAATAAACATTGGTTGTATACTAAGGCTCACTGCCCTTAAAATTACTAATATTTTGTTTCGACATATTTCGTATTTCATTGTATTTGCTATAAGTTATGCTAAGTTACAGAAATACCAAATGATTTGTGGTTATATCATTAATAAGTAAAAGTTTGATTAATCTGTACTTAAATTCAGCTCTTACGAAGTTCCTTCTCTCCCCTATAATGTTAAAATATTATCTTCCAAGATGTTCCTTAGCAAATTATGCCTTCCTACTTTCTCAAGTATTTAATTCCTTTATAATTGTTTCTATCACTTTATCAAATATGTTTAATGTTTGCCTTAAAAAGTAAAATACGTTTATAAATGTTAATAGGTATTAGACAGCTATGTCACTTCAGAAAATGCTTAAAACGGGAGAAGAAACAAAGACTGAACTCCCATTCAACTGAGGGTTCTAAGCATATATGAGCTAATCCGACCTGAAACTGTCATTTCCGCCCCCACATATTGATTTGGGGGGAGGGGCGACCGCCACTAATTTTGAAGTTATTTCAATCTCTATAAACGTTTGGTTTATCAAGAAAGTTGTGACTGTTATTCACCCACATATAAAGGTATGGCAGATCTAGTGTGGATGACTAGTGGTGACTGTTATTCGACCAGATGTAAAGATATGACAGATCTAATGTGGTTCACTAGTGGTGACTGTTGTTCGACCACATATAAAGATATGACAGATCTAGTGTGGATGACTAGTGGTGACTGTTATTCGACCACATATAAAGATATGACAGATCTAATGTGGTTCACTAGTGGTGACTGTTGTTCGACCACATATAAAGATATGACAGATCTAATGTGGTTCACTAGTGGTGACTGTTGTTCGCCTACATATAAAGGTATGGCAGATCTAGTGTGGTTCACTAGTGGTGACTGTTGTTCGACCACATATAAAGATATGACAGATCTAATGTGGTTCACTAGTGGTGACTGTTGTTCGACCACATATAAAGATATGACAGATCTAATGTGGTTCACTAGTAGTGACTGTTGTTCGACCACATATAAAGATATGACAGATCAAGTGTGGTTCACATATTGCTCCTTTCATTCATATTTTTTTTTAATAATTTAAGCGCTTTAAGCCTACTAAACTCATACAATGCACAATATCGACGTAACTGACACTCTGATGGCTCTAGAAATAACTTGGTAAATACAACGAAGTAATTTATATTATTCAGTTTTGTTGTCTAATCTACATAGTGAAAAAAAAAATGCTAACTCAAAACAAACTCACCCTAAAATATCATTTGGGCTCTGTATGAGACAGTTTGGCTTGTACAGACTTATTATTTTTTAATAACAAATAATTTAATAATTATTTAATAATAATTAATCACAAAATCAACTAAAAAAACAACAAATGACTCGGTTATTTACCGTCTGCATTAACCAAATCCAGAGACTCCACAGTCGTTTTGTTTTGTCAAACTTACTTCAACTTACCATTAACAAGGCTAGCTCCAAGGTGAATTAATATAGGACAATTCAATAATGTAACGCAATTTCTATATTACTTTTGATTTTGGGATTGGCTTTATGGGAGATAAAGTAGACTCAAAAGGTTTATCGATGTATACATACATCAAATAAACAAAATAAAAAAATCTGTCATAAATTTCTTTTTCCATGCACAATAAGTTTAAACAATTCATGCTTTAAATGCCCTCGGCATGGGTTAATAATCTCATTTATTTTAGACACACAATATTATCTAACTTCTATTTACATAGGTTAAGTTTGTTTTCAAGGTTACCAACATAAATTGGTTCACGCAGCAAGTCCAAACATGACAACTGATGTTCTATATCAGAAATACAGCTTCACATCGTGGTCGTGAGAGGAAGTCAAAAATCCATAAAAAGATTTTTAAACAATAAATATCAATTTACGATCAAAACAAAAACATAAATTAATCTGTTTTTTGTAAACACGAATACTTCTTAAAGAAATAGCTATTTTAATATATTTTTCTGTTTGTTTGTTGAAATACTTATTTCCAACAAAATGTGGGATTGATTGTTACTTTACAACGTTCAATGGCTGACAGAACCAACATTTCCTGCACCCAGTTTTGATTCCACGACACACTTGGTGCGCCCTAATCACCAGACCCTCGGTTCTTATTGAATTTCATAAAACAAAAACTTATTAGCATTTTCGGCCTGATTCCAACAATTCCTCGCATAAGTTGGTCGGGTTAGTTAAGAAATTTAGGATAGTACCGTATATTAAGTTAATAATATAAAACAAGAATCATAATAAAAATGTACAAATATATATATATATTTAAATAAACATTGTATTCAATATTGTTAATGAAAAACAAAGTATTAAAACATAACTTACAGAAAACATAAAAACTGATTTATGAAAACGTTTTGTAAACAACTATACGTGTTACCTCAATTATTTTCCGGATCGGAGCTATGAAGTTATATGTTAGTTCTTAATATAATACTAGTTAATTTTGTAATGAATGTTTGGGTGGGAAAGGGGCAAATATAAACGATTTACACAATGATATACAATTTACTCACCTACAGAGTTGTATAAATGAACTTAGATGTTTTTCTTTGACCTGTTTATTACAACAGCTACGGATAATTACAAAGTCAATTGAAATAAATCTGTGATTTTACTTCAAACATGAAATAACAAAATGCGGGTAGTAAGTGAAAACTTGCACGCTGCACGACTTTACTTCTCGCCGACGTGCAATCAACTACGTCAAAACCTGAAGTTCGTGCAATTACAATACTTACGGAATGCAAGATTCAGGTACAAAACAATCCAATCAACGTTGAGCACAGGTTGAAACGCGTTCTGAGTCACCACGGTCCAGGAATGCCCCCTTACCAGCGACGCGGGAAGCCACAAGTTGTGTATAAAATATCGGCCTCTTATTAATATTACTGTTTGTTAGTATTAAAAATTTGAGATGTTTGGAAGGAGTAAAAAAACTGACTTAAAAACGTTTTGGCCCGGCATGGTCAGGTGACTAAGGTGCTAGACTCGTAATCCGAGGGTCGAGGGTTCGAATCCCCGCCACACCAAACATGCTTGCCTTTTCAGCCGAAAGGGCGTTATACGATTGGAAAAAGAGTATCCCCAGAATTGGCTGTGGGTGGTGATGACTAGTTGCCTTCCCTCTGGTCTTACACTGCTAAATTAGAGACGGCTGGAGCAGAAAACCCTCGTGCAGCTTTGCACAAAATCGGAAAACTAAGAATAAAACCGTTTTAATTCTGACAATAGTGGAACTACGCGTATCAACAAGGAAAGATCATTGGATTATACACTTAATTGTACTGTACAACTAAGAGTAAAGAAATACACAACCACTCACAGTTTACTAACATTTAACTTTACTACCAGTAAATACGCATCACACCATTAATATTTGATCATGTGGATATTTGAAGCAGCCATTTGTGTTCCAAAATTAACCAAAGTTGCTTTAGGAGTTGTCCGAGAGAGAGGACAGATATAGCAACTAAAATTTCTACATAAAAGAATCTTTCTGTTGACCACCTCTCTACTAAACAACAACAAACCATCAAAGAATGTACGTACACTTAGCCAGGGGAAAGAAGGGGGCGTCGGAAATGAGACTGAACAAGTGTAACATTGTTAGTGGTTCTAAAAACTGGTTTGGTTTGAAACTACCTGTGTGGGACGACTACCGGAATGGGACGCTGAGTCATCTAGTCGTCCCCTATTCCTTCCCCCCGGGTAAAAACTAGTTTCCACTGTTAGGGGCCGTTTTAAACAGCAGGTGGTGGTTTCTTCTAGCAGGTTACAATACCCGGTTTCTCAGAATTTTGTTGAACACCTACTTTAGTTATCAACAAGAAGTACTCAATATGGAAACAGAAGTAACATTCATCATGCTATGCCTGGCCGATAAACCGTGACGGAAAATGGTCAGGCATGATACGTGCAAAATGCATAAAATATACGAATTAACTAGTATTCTCTTCTATGTTACTTACAACTTTCAGTTCTAAAAAAATTTACATACAAAAATGGTGTCGACGGCTTTTTTATTTTGAAGTTTCAAAATGTCTTGGTTCAGTAAGTTAAACAATATTTTTAATAATGTTTCTCTTTCGTTGATTGTATTGATCTCTTTGACTTTCAGTTTGTTTTTGCTAGATTTCTAAATTTTTTTCTTATTCACTGTGTTTCCCTTTGTGTAGGTTTTCATTTTTTTTCAGCTTTAAAATATTTTTCACACTATTTGTGATTCTATCTGTACAACTTTCCATTTTGTTTTGTTTTTTCTAGTTTTCTTTATTTTTTTTCTTATTGAATTTGACGCTCTCTATGCGGTTTTCCATTTTTTGTTTTTCTAGTTTACTATTTGTATATAATGATCACTGTTCAGTTTCTAATTTTTCCTAATTTCTAACGATTTAACAGCTTTTACACGTATATTTTGTTCTGAACAGTTAAGTTGAAAATATTTGTAGTTTTATTCAAGTTCATAAACGTTTTATTCAGCGGAATACATACGAGTGATAGACAACGTTGAGTTGTTATTTGTTTTGTTGTAAGGTTACATCTTAGGTTCTTCTCACAATATCAACCGCAGTGCATCTAACTTCTTATAAAGACCGTAAACTTATTACTAAACAAGTATGGAAACGAGCGAAGTGATTGGCAGGTAAAAATACAGAGCCCAAACCAGCAAACACAAATAAAGTTCATAAACAATACGCAAGGCCAATAATAGAATATGCCTGTCAACCTGCAGTAATGTAACACCACCAAACGTCAAGAAACTTCAGACTATACAATGTGCAGTGCTCACGAAAACTTACAAAATACTAAGATCTATCAACACAAAACATGTTAACATGAAATTAATCCAAAACAACTCATAGATTGTTCGTTCCAATATTTTGGTTAAAAAATCTTTATAAAAATGATCCAGCAACAGAAATATGTCACTATATGATATACGATCATGATAGTTTTATGTCTCCTTCCACTCAATATGTATTATAAGAAAAAATTCCATCTGTACTAGGCCTTAAAATATCACTTAGAACTAGGTATCATGTGTATTTTAAAAACATTCAACAACTTTCTACTACACAACTATTTGCCAGTGTAAACAACGAAACGAAATGAAAGAGTGAAATTACACTAAGTGCTACAAGTGTTCTATTCGTGGGCATGGACCTGAAGAAGGAAGTGGTGTTTCAAGTCAGAGTATGGGCATTACTGTTGAAGCCCTGATTTCATGAATAATTAGATAGCATTTAACACTTTACTATAAACAATAGAGGAGAGCGGAAGAGGTCCGATTAAAGCTTACCCTTCCTATGTTAGTCACAACAACCAAAAGAGACAGATTTCATCAAAACTTGTTTGGCTTTATCCTTTTCATCACACAAAAGTTTCATGACCTGCCTTTCAGGCCCCTGATGTTAAACCTAAATTCCAACCACGAATTCTGAATAGTTTCAAGTTTTCAACATATAGTTTTGTGGTTAGCCATTTTTTTTCAGAATAATAAGCAGTGTAATTTGACTAAATAACAAAGATAAACGATGAACCATGTCACAGTAATATAACGTTAACACACCCTTACCATAATTCTGATATGACAGAAATGAAAAATCACATTTCACCAACTTATCTACTTCACACAGTAGCGCCTCAACCATTTGGTATTGGAAGAAAGGTCTCGTCAGCAACGGCTATAGAAGATGTAGTTTACTGTAGGCATCATTATTCTTTACTCACACAGGTGTTATTAATGATGTATACTCAATAGCACACATGTGTCGCTTCACTTTTTACGTCATTACAAAACAACATCCTTATAAACGAGTATGTCAAATGTACTAATCAACAATAGCTTCGTAAATTCTTTTAAACCAAAACATTTAAAAAAAAAAAATATTTACCTCAAAACTGTGTCAATCATGGTAGTCTGAAACACACTCAGTTTGAAGGAAAAATCACATTTACCAGTTGTTAGCTACTTGTAACTGTCTTGTTACCGAAGTTTAGAACAAGGAATCACTTACAAAATATCATACACGAATGTACATTTCAAATTCACCAGTTCTTAGCTACATATTGTTCGAATCTTTGAATAGAGAGAATTGAATAGTCGTGAGACCTAGAATGGTCAGGTGCACACTGGACATTGATTTAACCTTTTCTCTATCCTGTGTATCACATGTAATTCTCAAGATATAATGTAAAACATCCCAATATCAAATGTGAAACACAACTCTGTTAACTTGAAATACGGTTAACGCTTGTAACTGGTTGTTTTGGTTCGACGTAACCGGTTAGAAGAAAGCTAAATATAAGCATCTCGTATGACGTTTAAAACTTAAACACAGGAAAAAGTTTAAACGATTGCTTTTGATTAGCCGAACTTTTGTTCATAGTTAAAGGCGCCAATATTTCCGGAAAAACTGATATGCAAAGATGCAGGCGAGCGATGAGTTGCCTTTTTGTATCATGAACGAAACCTGAGCGTTTTCCAATTTATGTCACAATATCACTTACTGGGTCTGTTCTAACAAAGAATCTTGCTATAAAAACAATTCTACATTAAACATACCATTAATTTTATTTTCACATAATACTAACATCATAGTTAAATAGCGGTTTGTCTAGTTATACTGGGATTGGCTGTCACATTTCCAACGCGCTCATATCAGAAAATGTGGCCTGTTCAGTGACATTACGGTTTGACCACTACGCCATGTCCATTAAAAAAGAAACTATAGCAGATGTTTTAAAGAAAACCCCCGAGAGGTAACGACTCATGAGCGAGGTAAACATGTACAATTCACCAACTTATGGAATTTGATAATTCCAGTGTTGTCTCCACCACTACCAATAATCGCTGGCGGCACGGCATGGCAAGGTTAACCACGTGGCACTCGGCTCGTTATCCGAAGATCACAGGTTCGAATCCCCGTCACACCACACATGCTCGCCCTTTCAGCTGCGGGAAAGTTATAATGTAACCATCAATCCCACTGTTCGTTGGTAAAAGAGTAGCCCAAGAGTTGGCGGTGGGTGGTGATGACTAGCTGCCTTCCCTGTAGTCTTACACTGCTAAATTAGAGACAGCTAGCGCAGATAGCCCACATGTAGCTTTGCGTGAAGTTCAAGAAACAACAATAATCACTGGTGTGAGGCGAAGTCAGGTATGGTGTTGTTAACGCATGTTTAAATATTATCTCTACCTTTACTCTAAAGTTCCTGAAATTCCCCTCCATAATGATGATAATGTTCATAATTACGAGTAAAAAAAGGGAACTTACTATCTTAGTAATCCCATCGAATTCTTCCCTTATAAAATGTTATCAAATAAAAGTAAATGTTGAAGTAAAACCGACATTTTCTGGAGGAAAACAAACAACAACATAACGAAACAGAAACCATTTTTTATCTTAAAATAAGGGCAAATATTCCCAGCAGTAAATCAAACAGGCCATGCAGCTAGGCCTGTCAGAAACCGGGTAAACGACACACAGCCTAATCGCCTAAGTTGCGTAACGCTTCATCTCAACCAGAGAGCAACGCTGTTCCTGTGACAAAAAGGCGCGAAACTGTACTCGTCAGTGAAACGCCATCACACAAGAAAAAATGTAAATAAAACCAAAAAAAGTTACACAACAATAAAAAGGCTTGTATTGAAACGTTTAAAATGTGTATCAATGTTTCTTCTTTATTAGATTCATAAAAAAATAAAAAAACACTAAAGGTTTCACCAAATATTTGAAGCTGTTTTCTATAACGTAATGTTCTTGTGGAAAACAACTGGCTTACTACCTGTATACGTCATACACAGTCAACTTTTGAAGTCGTGATAATTTGTTAGACAAAGAATTTATCTTCTGGTTCATATAACTGCGCGTTTTCTTGCCTGTACATAAGACAACTGTTGATATTATATCTCTAAATAGCTCTTGTATACATCACAATAACAAAGCGATCTTGGATAACAGATGGCGTTGATTTTTTTTTTTTTTAATATTTCTCCTCGGTGTCAATTGTACGAACGTTTCATGGCATCGTTTCACTTATAAAAAACTATATGAAAAGCTAGAAAAAGTAAATGCAAGTTAGAGGAAACATTAGGACTTCATTGATACGCGAAAGATAAGGGAAAAAAAGATAAAAAATATCCTTGTGATACTTAAATGTCAGGACTTAATTGATATATATATAAAGTTAAGAAAAGGAAAACAAGCTTATATATATAGTAAAATCAAGCATTCGTCGATGTATGGGAAATAACGAAATCATTAAAAACGTGCTTATAAACGAATTCCTGGTGTTTACATTATGTGAAACGTTAGAAAAAAGAAAACAAATAAGTTTAAAGTAGTTATATAATATAATCAGATCGATGTCGCCCACCATTAATTTTTAGTCGCGGCATAACGGCTCATAGAATGGATCTAAGTGATTTTTTTTTAAGTACAAACTGTTACCTCGCAACTCCATCATTTCCTGATCGATTTGAGATCTAATTACAGTTTTGGACTCAGGAGGTCAAACACTCTCGATTGATGTATTTAACCAAGCCCAAGGTCTCATAGATTAAGTTAATATAATACTACCTAAAAGAATTCTAATTTGAGTCCAGGCTAGCAGAGATGCTGATGAGTAATCAAATCGAATCGAGCATACGTGTATCTCTCACTTTGTACTGCTGGTACACAAAAATATGGCTAATAAAAAGTGGAAATAGAATGGTATCGTAGATTAATTTACTCATATCCTGCCTAAAAGAATTTCAAGTGACGCAGCTATTGAGAATTCCCTCTTGTTTTTAATCGAATTACTGCAAAACAAAAGTAATTTTCTCTGTGCTAATTCAATGTGGCCATTAAAAACATACTTAGGATCATTAATTTTCCGCCGGATCCAATAGTGCTAAGTTTCGGGGCGAAATCCCACTTAATAACGCGTAGCATGTTTATGACATAAGAAAATTAAATTAAATTTTATTATACGCATGACTGAGTTTGTTGTTGTTGTTTTGAATTAAGCACAAAGCTACACAGTGGGCTATCTGTGCTCTGCCCACCACGGGTATCGAAACCCGGATTTTAGCGTGTAAGTCCGCAGACATACCGCTGAACCACTGGGGAGCAAGACTGAGTTTATACAACACCTTTTACAACTTTTTTCTATCGATACGTATCTATGTAATACCGTTGATTATTTTCTTTGGATATTTATAATATTTTCTGGTATAAGTTACGCTTGTACTCTTGTAACAAACGGGGTCTGGACCGATTGTAAATTGTTGAAGGCAAAATTAAAAGATATTTTCTTACAAAATATTAAAACCCCACCACAAGTCTTTAAATACTTCTTTTCCTTAACGATATTACTATTAAACATTCCAGTCCTTTCTTTTCAGTCTACCAGTAAACAGTGCTTGATCCAAGTGGATCTACATCAATGATCCTGATTCTAAAAGTGAAAAAACTACGTTCTTATTGGTAGCAGAGACATTGGTTAATTGGATCTCGTTCTGTTGAGTGACCACCAAGAAATAAACGTCAGGAAATGGACTTAGAGAAATTCCAAACTAAGAAAATACTTCAACTTCTCAGACGAGAGCAGGCCTCCTCATATTATCCGATATTCATTTGTTTATTTGAATCCTCCTTAAAAAAAAAAAAAATCGGTTCTAATCCTGAAATACTATTGTTAATGCAAGTAAGTATTCCAAGTTGCAATTATGATCAAGAATATGAAAGGTAAAACGTGAACTAAAATAGCACTGAAGTTCACTAGTGGTATTTCACATACAGAACTATTAAGACATAAGTTATGTATTGGTAAAAACACTGTCCAATATATTTTCAAGCCAAAGCTGTCGTAATTAGCCATCATCACGTTTTCCTGTTTTCGTATAAAAACAAAGATAACAAAACTTACCTTTTTGTATCTTTAAGAACTAAAGATTACAATATTGTAGAAAATTGGTTCATTCCAGGACAGTAAAATTATCAATACATATGTGTGGAAACTATTCAAACAAAACTCGAAAGAAAACCGCAACAAATAAATACCGTAACGATTGTTTACAGATGTGTATTTAGGGCTAAGTACAAAAGCGGTTCGATAACTTTTAACAATAGGAAAACACAAGTTACGTTTTTGTTTCAATTTTTTGATAATAATTCGATAGTAAGAAGTAACAATTCATGGGTTGATACTGTTTAATTTAAAGTGTTTGTTGTTAATTCGACATCCATTATGCCGAATGGGGCCGGCATGGCCAGGTGGGTTAAGGCGTTCGACTCGTAATCTGAAAGTCACGGGTTCGAATCCTCGCCACACCACACATGCTCACTCTTTCAGCCGTGGGGGAGTTATAATGTGACAGTCAATCTCACGATTCGTTGGTAAAAGAGTAATCCAAAAGTTGGCGGTGGGTGGTGATGACTAGCTGCCTTTCCTCTAGTCTTACACTGCTAAATTAGAGACGGCTAACGCAGATAGCCCTCGTGTAGCTTTGCACGAAATTTAGAAACAAACAAACAATTACGTGGAATGTGAAGTTATATAAGACGACATCGGAAGAAGGGCGGCTATCAAGTTAATTCTTTCTTGCCTATAAAACAAAATTTATAATCACACTGAAATAAGTTCCATTCTGAACAGCATTTAAATGTTACAGTTTACGGATCAAAACAGTATTTGACTACAAATCAGTGAAGTACCATGTAACTATTAAAAATAGTTCTCAGACAATCCAAGAATCATATTACCTTTGACAACAAGTACTTTATTTTGTGTTGTTAATTTAAATTGTCAGAAACCTTGTGATGTCATGAAAGATATTTTTTCTGACCATAATGTTAGAACATAAGACTGGTTCTTTTTCAAAACTTTACTATTTTACTACTGCAGAACCGACTGATAAATGGTTGACTGTTTTCAATATCAAAGGAAAAATAAACCACTTTATGCAACTTTTCTCTTTACCACTTTCCATTATCTGGTTATTAACCTTTCTGAACTACTTGACTACTAACCACCTTTTGTAATTGGCTATTAACCACTTTTTGCTGCTCTATAATTAATCACTTTGTGAGGCTATTCCAGTGAAGAAGTGTCAGTCAGGTGGTTGATTAACTTAATGACGCTGGTGTATCTGTCTTCTACATTATTACTATTTACACGTTTGCGTGTGTAGAAAACGTTTTCCATATTAACAACCCATCTCACATTCAAATGTGGGTGTGTGAAAGGCTACCGATAGGATTCCTTTTTACAGAGCAGAGTCAAGTTAATTAGACTTTATTACTTAATTTAAGAAATTCTAAAACAAGCAATTGTTTCTATACACACACACACACAAATATATATATATCAATAACTTTAGTTTACGTCGCTTTCTGGTCCAAGAGTTGGTCACCACCTTTTCCAAAATCCAAATAACTTTAAAGACAAACTATAATACTTCCGGCGTGTTTTAGTAAGTCGTCGCTATAATCGCTATTTCAACACAACTTCAATACTTTTTATCAGCCATGAGATTAGCCTAACATCGAGTTGATTAAAAACCCAAAAAACTTGATTGTTTAAAATCGAACATAATACAAGTTTCACAAACAGGTTTGCATGTTAACTGTTCAATAAAGCATTGACAACAAACGAAGTTTACGTTCAAGGTTGAATTCGATCATTCCACCTATGACATTTTTCAGTATCGAATGACCTTTGTACTTAATATCACCAAGAAAGTACACGGCGGTAACGTCGCGTTTTTATTTTTTGTTTTATGTTGTTGTTCCTATGGGGGTATATTTTTATATTGTATCAAAAACGCTACCATCCATGGTTTGGTTATTTTTACCACCAAGTTAGTTTTCTTTCGTTTTTAATTATTTTATTAAATACACTGTTTAAGCTCTACGGTAATGTCAGTATTACGTTAGCAACTAAGTGGCCATTATCAGTAAACATTGCCATTATAAATGAGGGTTGAATTGTGTGTTTTGGTTTCTAATTCCACCTTAACCTGAGTGATTGGCCCAACTGGGTGACCTTTTTGACCCCTCATACCTTCCTTGCTACGGGCCTTTGTCAACTATTATGACCATCTCATAGATATTGTATCCGTAACTGAGGCCAACAAAAAAAATAACACCTTTAGGTAATTATACCACTAAAACACTTTATCTTCATAAATTGTTCCAAATATAATTACGACAGATAAGCCTTCTACATTATGATAGGACAATACAAACTACTAAAAATATAGTTTTCTAATAGAAAGTATACGGTACTCACCTTAATTTTACAGGAATGACCTTCGCACTCCTGTACCTTCTTGTTCGTAAACCTAGCTGAAGGTGGAGAAAAAGCTATCGCAACCGTAGAAACTTAGCCAAGCTCGTGGCGCGAGGCGTTCGATGACGGACTTCTTTCCACCTAAGAAGTTTGGCGTATTCGTTACTCGTGATTTGAAAACGTGAAAGTTCTTTCCTTTTTATTAACTTAGATACAGATAAAGTGCTCATAAAGAAGAAAAAACACATATTACAGAAGTGTCAACGTAAAATGCATGACACATTCAGTGATTTGAAATGTATCAACCTTCATAGAAGAAACATCCAGAGATATCGCTCAATTATGACGAAAATTACGTCAATCTCCGCAACATATTAAACAATCACAGCACTAGATGACAGCACAAGCTATTATAGTGTTTTGGTATTATGTGAATCAAATATAAAAGTATATAAAAGTTAAAAAGCATAAAATATATATATTACCGACCAAAATCTTAAGACCAATGAACACAAAGAAAAAAATATGTATTTTGCATTGTTAGACTCAACCACTTAATTGAGTGGAGCTTCGAAAGATGAAAATAAGAAAAGGGAAAATAAAAATAAAAAACTTTTTTAGAATTTAATTGGTAAAATGTAAACACTATGAAATTAGCCCGAATACTAACCGGTCAAAAGTTTAAGACCATACTGAAACGAAGCGTTAATCGGTAAACACGTAACGAAATTTAGTCATTTATGTTCAAGCAATGGCAAAAGCTAAAAAGTTGATAGAGTTTGAAGGTGACAGAATTGTCGAGCTGCAAAAGCAAGGTCTCTCAACATGCCATCGCTGATAAGATTGGGCGTAGTAAAACTGCTGTTGCAAATTTCTTAAAAGACCCTGAGGGATACGGAACGAGAATTCCAAGAAGATTTCGTTAAGCAGGAAGATTCGAAGGGTTGTCCGGCAAGATATCAGCCGATCGTCGAGCCAGATTAATGCCCTTACGGACGCAGAATGCAGCTCAAGAATAATCAGACGGCATCAACGACAGAGAGGCATTAAAAATCGTAAACGGCTTCAAAGGCCATGCCTCCTTCCACACCACGAAACAGCTCGGTTAAACTTTGCTGAGAAGCACATAGGACGTAGAAAAGGTTATACAGGGGTGTCAAACAGCAGCTGGCTACATTGGCATGTTAGAGAGAGCATCCTTATTGACTGAAGGCCCTCGTTTGTGTAGAAATGACTGGATCTTTCAACAGGATAATGTTGCAATCCACAATGCTCGAAAGACAAAGGACTTTTTCATGACGAATAACGTGATTCGTTTGGACCATCCAGCGTGTTCACCCGAACTGAACCTCATTGAAAAGGTTTGAGGCGGATGGCAAGGGAACTCTATAGAAATGGATGTCAATTTCATACAGGGAATGATCTTCGTAAAGCCATCTTCACCACTTGGAATAACATTCCAGCTCGTCTTCTGCAAACGCTTGTATCAATCAAGCCAAAGCAGTTATTCTTAATGACGGCCGTGGAACTCACTACTGAGACCTCTTGTTGGGCATTTCCTACCCTGTTTATGACTTCTTTTTGATATGGTCTTAAACTTCTGACCAGCTAGTATTTTGGCTAATTTCATAGTGTTCACATTTTCTCTATTAAATGCTAAAAAAGTTTTTTATTTTTATGTTTCCTTTTCACATTTTCTCTATTAAATGCTAAAAAAGTTTTTTATTTTTATGTTTCCTTTTCTTATTTTCTCTATTAAATGCTAAAAAAGTTTTTTATTTTTATGTTTCCTTTTCTTATTTTCATCTTTCAAGATGTCAATTACAAAAAAAAATGTTAGTGTTTGTTTGTTTATTTGTTTTGAATTTCGCGAAAAGCTACTGGAGGGTTATGTGAATTAGCCGTTCCTAATTTAGCAGAGTAAGACTGGAAGCAGCTAGCCATCACCACCCACCGTCAACTCTTAGGCTACTCTTTTATCAACGAATAGTGGGACTGACTGACACATTATAACGACCGCACGGTTGAAAGGGCGAGCATGTTTGATGCGACTGGGATTCGAACTCACGACCCTCGGATTAGCAGCCGAACGCCTTAACACGCTTGACCATGCTGGGTCCAGTATTCACTTAGTTGTAATAATTACTAGTAACCACAACAATTATAAATCACAATTAAATTGTGTGGTTTGTTCGTACTCCACACCAATCTGGGTTTGGCCCGGCATGACCAGGTGGTTGAGGCACTCGACTCGTAATCCAAGGGTGACGGTTTCGAATCCCCGTCACACCAGACATTCTCGCCCTTTCAGTCGTTGGGTCATTATAATGTGACGGTCAATTCCTCTATTCGTTGGTAAAAGAGTAGCTCAAGAATTGGCGGTGGGTGGTGATGACTAGCTGCCTTTCCTCTAGTCTTACATTGCTAAATTAGGGACGGCTAGCGTGTTTTCTTTGCTATCATTATCTGCTGGGTCACGTCCCACTGCAAATAAGTGGAATTACGTAAACGTTTTTGTTTCTACTTCTCATGTTTTACTGAAGTTTACTACTAAATTACTTGTTTTTTACAGCGTGAAAGTTACTACAGTCTATTTATTCAACCAGTTCCATATCAGTTTTACCTCATAACTTATACTGTTCACAACCAGCTGATGGAACATGGCTATGATTATTTAAAATTAGAACGAGTATTGTAAATCAACGCTGAACTACAAAACTTTGGTGTATTCTCTCTTTCACCAATAATGACCTACAAAAGTTCTAACTGCAGATTCCCATTAATTCCATGTTAGAAAATATATAATAACGAGCGGTTGCTTTGCACTCAAATATCTTCAAATTCAAACCAGGTATGATTTAATTATGTTTGCGGATATCTGATGTAACGAAGGGCTATTTGTGCTCTTCTTACCATGGATATAGAAACCGGTTTGTAGCAGTATAAATCCACACACATTACACTCTGTCACTGGGGGCTCCTCCCCCCATAAAAAAAAGAAGCTTAGTTTGACACTTTGAACCGAAATTGACTGTCGCTTTTATGTAGCACCCACAGATGAAAATGTGAAGCATGTTTAGTAGTACCACGTCGGACTCTAGGATCCACAGTTAGGTACGTTAAGTTCATTACAGATGTCACGTGAAGACAACTGCAGTCTTACACACAAACAAGCTGCAATTTTTTTTAAATACTCTTCTACCAATGAAATATTTCAAGAACGTTACAAGTTTTGAACTTTTAGAGAAAAAACTGACGTATTTTGGATACGATCATTTGAACGGTAGTTTGACCCATGTCTAATTCCTTCTTTTCACATTCCGATTGTCCAACTATAGCTTTTTGCTGTATTTTTTTTAACGGAAATTGAATCAATTCGACACTTTAGAACAGTAGTAAGTTTACGGAAATAAAAGGCTTAAAACTTTGGTTCGGTTGTCCGCGGCGGACACGGCAGGTATTACTTTCTTCTAAAATAAACAAATAGTTCTTTTCTACCTCAATGAGTTTTCGTTATAGAGTTCTTTCAATGATAATTTATGTTTAGAATATTATAAAATTTAATGTGTGAATTTGTGAGTGTGTTTTCTTATGGGAAAGCCACACCGGGCTTTCTGCTGTGTCCACCGCTGTACCAGCGAAGAACTATGGATTTATTGTCAGGTTATGAAATATCTCATATAGACACTTTGCATCATTGTAGGCCATTAACAAATGTACATTATTTATAGTTTGTTTTAACATAATGCCACTTCAGGCTACTTTGTGTGTCCACCACGGGGAATCGAATCCTGGATTTTATCGTTATTACTGACTCATATGTTATTTATATAAGTATGCTGTTGTTTGTTTGCTATTAAATACAAAGTGCTGTCTATGATCTGCTCACTATGGGTATCGAAACCTAATTTATAGCGGTATTATAAGTCCGCTGTGCCACTGGGAGGCATAAGTCTGCTTTTGTAAAACAAATATACGTTATTTATTATGAGTCCGATAATATTAAAAAATACACATTTCTGTAATTAGTCCACTTGGGTTATAAAAGGTTATTAACTATGATTGATCCGCTAGGGTTACATATTTGTGCTTTATAAATTCTGAATCGGTTTAAAATGTTTACGTTATTTATCATAAGACTGCTAGGTTAAATTGTATTCAAGCAATTACTTTTTGTTTTGTGATATGTTTCACCTGAGACTTCAAAACGTAACTAGAGTTATTAGGTATCGTAAATTAACGCTCACTGTACTGGAAAATGATTTCACACACAATTCTCAAGACTGGAATCGATGACCACCAGAAAAGATGGAGGAACTAAAGTAAGAATTGAAATTTTCATCTTTATAACGCATGCGTAAAATTTATGTAATGATAGTAAAAAACCCCATATGGAAAAGTCTCAAGTTTGCTTCAACCCCTTCTCTAGAAAAAATGTGCAATTTCTCTTCGATACAATATCCTGAAGATTAATAAAAATAATCTCTGTCAAAGAATGTTGAAACACCATCTTTCCATACAAACGATTGTTGGCTTGTCCTTCCATTATTTTACAAACAGAGCAAGTTGCAACATGTGCGATCTTTCCTCTTCAGGGTTAGCTGTATGGCAGTGTAAAAGTCGTCTGCAGAAAGTGGAAATATTTATATCACAAAGACAGCTTATAGAATTCCACTTTGTGGACACCAGAAATAGGCTCAGTTCCAACTTTACTTACCTCTAGTTTCTGAAACCTAACTACTATGCTTGCATTTCGTCACAAAGATTAAATCCCTAGCAGTTAAAAAAATTATACATGAAAATTCTAAGTCGTTTGAATAGAAAAAGTCTCGTTGTACTTACAGAACTGGTTCGAAGGAAATGCTGTCTAGACGTCTGTTCAACTTGATAGAAGTAACGTTAGGCTTGAAAAGTTACGTTTGTTTTTGTTTTCCTTATGTCACCGTAAACCAGAGAAATAAGTAGTTCTCTGGAAGAGGCGAGGTGTGATATGGCACGAATTCCATTCAAATACAGACTGTTGCTTTATGACGAACACATGTTGTGCATTCCACAAATTCCATTAACCAGGTGCACTTCGCTTTTTATTATCTAAACATTGTAGCTGTTGCTATGGTTTCTAACATTCATTGCAAGATAGGTAGACAAAACGCGTGAAGAAAAGAAATACTTGTATTTTTAATTGATTCAATATTACATATTATAAGCGAAAAACCCTCATTAGAGTCTTCCGGTTTCTCTTGATATTATACAATATAAGAAATATAATCTTTAAACTTGAATACAATTGGAAAGTAAGAGAAGTTTGTTTCTTTGTTTTTGAATTGCGCTCAAAGCTACAAGAGGACTATCTGTGCTAGCCGTCCCCAACTTAGCAGTGGAAGACTAGAGGGAAGGCAGCTAGTCATCACCACCAACCGCCAACTCTTGGGCTACTCTTTTACCAACAAATAGTGGAATTGACCGCACTGTTATAACGCCTTCACGGCTGAAAGGGCGAGCATGTTTGTTGTGACAGCCGAATTAAAATAACTGATTTTAAATATTTTAATAAAAAGATCCAGACACACTATCGAGAGGCTTGGAATGACTTTGTAGTAGAGTTGACAAGCCAGGTTCGAGCCCGTTCAACAATGCACAACGTTCTATGAGTGTATTATAAGATTACGAGTCAGTTCCTTGTCATGTATAGTCGGTGACAGGGTGCTGTTGACTTAAACGTGGGAAATAGCCTGCTCATATCCAAACTACAAACATTTTAGGCTTAACCTACAACACAAAATTCACGTGGATGGAACATATAAACGATATTAGAATGAAAGTCTGGCGACGTATGAATTATTCTAGTTGTCAGACAGGTGAAAACAGGGGCTTAAAACATTCATTACTTACATATGCCCTTTAATAGAATATGCATGTCCTGAATGTATTAATATAGCATAATCTCATATCAAAAGTAAATTACAACAACAAATAATTTCTTGTCCACAACAATTTTAAAACAACCAAAATCTGTGTCGTAAACCTTTCAACGTACCTTAATGGGCAAGTTTACAGCTTTTATCAATATACTCCCACAAAGTTCGCTAAATAACTTCAACAAAACCAGGACAGAACGAGCTATTGCGAGAATTATGCCGCTACAGCATACACGAGAAATTAGACAAAAACATAACCCAAGACACTTAAAACTAGAAGACCTTGGTCATGTCACTAGTTTGCTACTAACGTAGTTCTGTGTAACGCCCTCACATTGGCTTAGTTACTGTGTCAAGTACGGGGAATCTAACTTCAGATTCTAGCGTTGTAGGTCCATAAACTTACTGCTGCCCGAACCGGAAATTGTCAGTATCACCGGATGTGTTTGCAGTTTACAGAAATAATATCAACACATTAAATACCATTATAATTACACACATAGCCTTGACATGGATCAGAGTATGTAAGGGGCACAGTCATTGATCCCCTTGTTGTAATAACAGTTGTGTTCCCGTCGAAATAAAATACACTCACCACCAACGGGGGATGTGTGCAAGGCCCAGACATAAATCCAGGCGAAGAGGAGGAAAATCCATTTGCAGTGGAGTCGGTAAGTCCCTACTCATCCATATGTTATTATGTTATATTCAATTACGCATGTATTACAATTTGTTTTTTCAGAGAAATATGGCCGATGTTGAGGAAAATGTCTCACAAAACGTGGCGTCGCATAATATCATGCAGCGAGAATGAGGGACAGCATAGATACACTGGATGGGTAAGGCTTTACGGGCCACCCTGTACAATAACGATTTGTTGTTTGTATTTTGAATTTCACGCACATTATACAAGGGCTATTTGTGCTAACTAACAGTAGGAAATTAGACGGAAGATAGCCAGTCATCACCACCCACCGCCAACTCAGGGGCTACTCCTTTATCAGTGTACAGTGGGACTGACCGTACATAATAACGCTCTCACAGATAAAAAGGTGAGCATGTTGGGTGTGAGGGGGATTCGAACCCGCGATACTTAAAACACGAATCAAACGACTTAACCATCTGGTGGCCATACAGCAGCGACATGAATCGTTATTAAACCGAAATAAATGCACTTAGTTTTTCATGAGAATGCTCAGCCAGCCAAATTTTCAAAATATACGTTTAAAGCGTCCAACTCATTCAGGTTGTAAGGTACAATAGTTTTGAATCGTAAGGATAAACTCTACGTCAATAAAAACGAGACAGGTACGACAGCCCTCATATATCGCTATGACTATTCTCTAGGGATCTTCGAAAGGTTAATAAGGGTATTATCAATTTCATAATCAACAATCTCTACTGCCAAGCCCCCTGGCGGTTCAGCAGTAACTTAAAGGGCTTACAACGCTAAAACTTGGAGTTCGATTCCATGCAGTTAATAGAGTGCAGGTGACAAAGTGAAAGCTTTGTATTAAAACAATAAAAAGACATTACTTGTATAATTTGTTTAAGTTTCGCGCAAAGCTACACGAGTGCTATCTGCGCTAGCAGTCCGTAATTTTGCAGTGTAAGACTAGAGGGAAGGCAGCTAGTCATCACCACTCTCCGCTAACTCTTTTGCTACTCTGTTACCAATAAATAGTGGAATTAATCGTCACATCATAACGCCACCATGGCTGAAAGGGCGAGCATGTCTGGTGTAATACCACAGATACATTTATTTTCCATTACAACAGTTGCGATATTTTATGATTTCTGAGAACATACGAGTGAAAGTACAGAAGGTTAAACATAATGCATTTATTGTATCCAGTCCTGATGAGGGCTGTCGTTCAATACCAGAGCTCTACAGGCAGCTACAATATTCTGATTTAACCCTTTCTCCAACGTTCTAAGAATTTTAGATGCAATTCTTTTCATTGGGACACTCAGGAAAAGATACTGGCAAAGTTACATTACATTCTGTAATTTTTTTAACTTACTGACTTGTAGAATTATCAAATGATATAACACACTTTAAGTATCATATACATGAAAAAATAGCACATCATTCTGCAATTTTCTCTTTAAAACAGTTTATTGTATGAAAAATTGTAGAAATACTATTGTACAGTATGTGATTAGAAGTTTTGTCGTTTCAGTTTTATACACCATTTTCACGTATTATTATAAACAAAAGTAGACAAATCATCACCAAAAATACGTAATTTAAAAAAATTTTAAATTACATCACAGTGATATAAAGTCACACAATATTCATGTGTTGGCTTAATTAGTGAAATGTATTAAAATGTATACCTCTCATAATTAATGCTTTTCAAGTCATTAAACAATTCTTAATTATCTGATAAAAATACCTTGATATACAATTTACTAGAACAATTACTTAAATCTTCAACAATTTATATGTAACAATATTATCAGGGTCAACAATGACATACAATTGTAAAAGTAACAATAAAGTAACGTTAACAATGCACAGTTTAAGGCCATAAAGCAATCCAAACATTACACATAATAGTTTCCACAGGTTAAAAGCCATTTCAAGTTGAACTTCATGGATTGAATGGGTTCTACTTATATGACCATAATTGGTATTGTATCTTAAAATATTTATTACATTATTAAATTTCTTTGCATGTAATAAAAATTACAGTGTACCAAACCTGAAATAATGTTCCTTAAATACTGTTTCATAACCATTTAAAAACAGTCTAAATCTAACAAGAGGAAACATCTTCAAATAAATTTCAAAATCTCATTTTATAAATGTTTACAAAACAAACAACATTTACAATCTATAAAATCTGTACTACTTTGTATGGAAGTTATGTATCTCTTGATGCATTTAAAACAATTCAATCACCAGAGAACTTAATATGATAACTGTCTAAACATTTCTTTCCCTACAAAACTAACATAACAAGCTGTATCAACAAAACAAATCTGAAACATCTTGAAATACAAAGAGGTGTAGATTCTCAGGGGTACAGAGAATGTTTCTTTGTTACTATTCACAAAGCTAGCTAATGGGCTATCTGTATTATGCCCACCATGAATATCAAACCCTGATTTTAAACAATACAAGGCTTCTGACTTATTGCTGAGCTACTGGAATAATGTAACTAGTTAAGTCTTACAAAACGTTTTTTTTTTAATTTTTGAAGGCACATAATATTTTTTAAACAGATAAAATGTAAAAACTTACACAGAACAATATTAGCTATTATTAGTTTATAATAACACGACTTCCAGAACCCAGTAGGAACAAGACAAAATCAGGTATGGATATTCAATTGCAAACATGAATATTATACTAATGTAACACTACTAGAGTCAACATGAAACACAAATAAGATTTAAATATTTGCATCAGTGTAAAAACTTTGAAATCTACAATTTCATAAGAGTAACACATATTTTTAAAGTTATGAAAGGTAGGGTATGAAAACTGTAACTAAAACATTCTGGAAATTTTCATAGTACAAAAAGTATTAGAAGCCTATAAAAAAATTATACATAAAAAACACAATCCTAGTTAGTCCCCCAGTACTTATTAGTTGGCCAAACTGCCTTTTCTTTCATGGAGAACACATGTAATACTGAGAGAAAAAGTGTATTGTTATACTGTGCTGAGACTTAACATTGTACATGGTAAAAAAGAACCAAACACGTGTTACACAGATAATTATGCACCTTGAAAAGTAACACAGTTACTGACAGTTCTTAACAAGACATGGAAGAGAGAGAGGGAGAGAGCTGTACATGTCATGTACAGAATAAGCCAGACACACGAATATAGTGCATATACATTTCAGACCTAGCTATGACACACATTTCATAGAACCTGAATATGTTATATACACATGAGACTTCAATCCAGACCATGAAGGTTACAGAATCTGAATATTTTTCATGCATAATTTGGACCTGAGCAAAATGTGCCATGTTGCTGGTTCACACATGCACTTTTGGACCTGAAGATTTTCATGTACCTGGCTTATGGAACTTGAATATGCTAAATGTGCAACTTTGGACATGATATGTTATATACATGGCTTACAGAACCTGAATATCCTACATGTTAGATTTCAATAAACCTTAGAATTAAATTACAAAATCTGAACATGTTAAGTACCAGGTTTAGGCTTAAATGTGCCATATACATTGCTTTCTACAGTTTGGACCTAAATACATCATACACTTTGCTTTTGAAAATCAAAATGTGCTACACATACAGTTATGACCTAAATACTTCATGTGTCTGGCTTTCAAAATATGGATGTGTTGCTTACACATTTAGGGAATAAATGAGCCATGTAGCTGACTTAAGATCTACTACACCCATCATTAAGGCCTAAATATCCCATATGCCTGGCTTACAATTTACTATACATACTATTAAAACCTAAATATCCCATGTCCCTGGCTTACAAAACTTTATTGAACCTACAACTTACCATGAAATAAACTAAAAGTCAAAGGAAACTGGTAACTTTATATTAAATGTTACACAAAAGACAGAAAATTCGTGTTTTTAAAAAAATACTTAGAAATCACTTCAACATAAAGCTGCACTAAGATGAGATAAAAGTGTTTGCACCGCACCGAGATGGGGTGCAAGTGCTTGAAACATTTACATTCTATTATTTAACTCAGCTATCCTCAGTAACCAAAATCTTAAGCTACCTGAAAAATTATGCACTGGAAACTCCAAAAAAAATTATAGTTGTCAAGACAGTGTGTTTTTTTATAGCAAAGCCACATCTGGCTATCTGCTGAGCCCACTGAGGGGAATCAAACCCCTGATTTTAGCATTGTAAATCCAGAGACATATTGCTGAACAAGCAGGGGGCTTGTCAGGATAGACCAGTTTACTTTGTCTCATTTCTAGTCTTTAACTTTATCTTGAGATAACTATATTCCATTCAACAGGCTTGTATATGCCAACATTATCTCTTGTTATCGAACTTTAACATAGACAAACCAATGGTAATTTACACAATTTTTTATACCTGTTATAAATTATTAACCAAAGTGTATAAAGATATTTAGAAATCTTACTTTCCACAACAATCTTATTGGAGATTCTCCTTTCTGGCAGCATACAGCCAACAGTCAAACTGGTTAGATTGATCTAACGTACATAGAGCATATTTTAACCTATGTAACGTTTCATACATAGTAGTTCCATTGTAACAATACTAATTTTGCTTGTGCTGGAAACTTTTTTCAGCATCCTTCTTGACCACTTGAGACAATACCTTAGGACACTTGTCTTCAATTTGTATGGCATATTATGCTTTACTATTAAGACTTGAGTTGGATAAGATTACAAATTTATGTTAACAATTAAACCAAACAAAGGAATGATAAATATGGATGCAAGTTTCCTCTAATAAAAGCTAGTTAAGCACCACACAAACATTTAGCTAAGCTTCACAATTTTAGTAAAAATATTTGTTAAAAATTTATGCTGCTCAACAATTATTACAAAATAATAATAATTTATTGATAGATTACCTATCTTATGATAAACTTCAGAATAGCTAACAATGTTTACAGCTTATTTTATATTTGACTCAAACTGTTTCAATAACATCCAAATCTCTATCTACATATATGTCATCACATATACATAACAAAACAAATATAAAATCAAAACAAATAAGCTGAATGATTTTGATATATTATATTACAAGTTCTAGTCAGGGGTTTAAGATTTCCAGACATTACACAGTCTGATATCTACCTTGCTTATAAACACCACTTCTAACCTCCTGCTCTTTACATTCAGAATAGACAACAAAATGCCAGCCATTATCAAACACTGCACAAAAAAAGATATGTTTACATAACAAGTCATGTTTTAGAATACGTAAAAAGACTTCTATAAACCCCAAGAAAAACTTTTATAACCAAACTCTAAAAATAAAAACAAATCAATACACTAATAAACAGATATTCCATACTAAGGACATGTCATAATACTGTATATAATAGTTAAAATCAATCCATATCATTTGAACTTTGACAGGAAGATTTTGAAACTAAAGTCTTCACTTTCAGCTATCTTTTTCAATTGGATGTTTCACAGAGAAAACTTCAGACCACCAAACAGCTCATGTCGAGAAACTTCATCCCATATTTACTGTATTTCTAAACACATGCTAATCCTGCATATATTGTACTTCTCAACATGTACATTCTATACAAAAACACAGGTTAAAACTTTACCACACAAACTGCATGCTGGAACAAATCTCTATCTCTGTGAGACATTATCTGACCATAGAAAACACATGAAAGTGCAGAAATTAGTACTAAACTCTTTGGATCAAAGTTCAAACAAAGTATGCACGTTTTCTCAATTCTATATACATATATGATGGTGTAAACCAAAACATTTGATAAAATTTCCAATACAATTAACATGAAACAAGTCAATTCAGTCAGGAATACAAGTACAACAGCATAATGCTTGACATACAAAATAAACAACATGGACCCAAAACGTTTGTTAGCATTACCTTATAGAGTTGGCACATTTCCAGAACCAATATGACAGGGTACATTTCTCTACAAAATAAATGTTGTGCTTGTGCTCTCATACCAAAATGTTTTCATTCTGCCCACAATTTATCAGTCACACTGCTAAATTACACTAGCAGCTACATGGTATTAAAGAACCCATTACACTGTCTCAATAATAACGCTAAGAGGCCAACTGGCTCGTATTCTTTGATAGTGATGGAGGAGAAGGCACATTTGGAGACATATGTTGACAGTTTGAAAACTGGGAAGGCACAGGGTGGACAGCTGACAACAGTGAATAAACACTTTCTTTTTTGCTGAGATTTTTAAGAAATGGAATAAGATCACGTAACTCTGTATCCGAAAAGTCATCAAACCACGATGCTACTGCCACCTAGTGGTAAAGAAAACACTATTATACCAGGGCACATGAACAAAAATATATTAACGGTCAGCAAAGGAACACAATTAACTGAAATGCCACTACACAGGAAAAAGCCTTAGGTACATCAGAAAACTTGAGAGGTAATATCTAATTAGCATGCACAATAAACCCAATTGTCATAAATTAGGGTACACACAAACTAGGCTCTCTATGCTTATTACAAATCTTCTGATTGTCAAAATAACTACTTGATAAAGCTGTCATCAATGCTTCTTAAGTCTAGCATACATACTATGACAGGTGTCTCCACCTACATTTCTTAATGGAATGAATAATTCTTTACGTTCTAAACAGGTGTATTAATTGTTATTTATACCAATATTTAATGACTTCTTACATGGTGTTTAAAATTGTAGACATTTCTTTCAGTGGAAATTTAAAAAAATAAATAAATTCAGAATTAGTAACGAAGCAGGCTGCATGAATTTAACACCTTCCACAGTTTGCCCCAAATAACTGAGATCAAGTTAAGTCAGGAAAACCGTTTCTTGTCACATCTTTAAGTACTTCCTCAAATATACTTGCATATTGTGTATTACAATAAGTGCTCACTAAAAGGCATCATTTTCGTTACTTCTACAAGACTTATTCTGAATTATTTGTCACAAATCCTTTTTTATACAACAGTTTCATTGAAATAACACCTTTTGTACGTGAATCCAGATCTATAATATTTATTGAGCATATTTTGTACATCAGCAAATGATAAGAGAAATATTGTTTCATAAATATGCAAGTATAGGCCATCTATCAAAAAAAAAAAAGTTTAACACCAAAGGGGTTCAACATACTAACAACTTTAAACTATACACAATCGATCTTATCTGTAAAAACATTGTTAATAAATGTCAAAACATAACATTAACTGCACCCCATCTGATTTTTGTTTCAGATCTACTTAGCCTGAGATATTATCAACTTTTCAAACTTGTGTCTCTCATATTACTTTCTGTTTATTGTAACTTTTTAGTACATAATTGAATTCAGTTTCACAAGGTTATGACCCTTCCAGTAGTAGTTTACACTAATATTATTAGAATAATTAGCTCTTCGCCTCTAAAAATTGATTTCAGTTTTTATCATCCTTTCATATTTTATATCAAATAAAGTTTCAGCTCGTGCAAAGATTAACAAACAATTAATTGAAATAATTCAATTTAATAAGATAAAAAACAGAATAAAGCCTTACAAAAATCCTTGAATATGTGCTTTTGTACACTGGAACACAATATCCAAAACAATAAATTATGTTTAGAATATGTAGGTTTTACTTTTCATTATTATGCATGGAATACTAACATAATGGAGAACAACCACCGCTTCAACTGTGATTGTCTAAGATTTAGTCATCAGGACCAACAGTTACACCTTACACAATAAAATCCAGCAGTAACAACTATATTTACACACTTACAGCATTTTCAGGATGGAAGGAGTAAGATGATGGAGAATTATCAACTATGACAACTCTCTGAAGGTCTCGGCCTAATCTCCCAAGGTCCTGAAATATAGAAAAACAGCCTTAAATTGTACAACACTGCAAACAATCAGATTGAAAGGAAAGTAAGCCTTAAAAATAATTCTACTATGCTACAAACAATCAGTTCTATGTTAAAAAGAAATTGTCAATGAGGACTATTAACAAAACACTTGTACATGAGTGCTTTCAAATAGTTGACTGCACTTCTTCAGGAAAATAAAGGGTTATATTTAATGAGTAAAAGGAATTTATAGTATTTCTTACTGAAAGGAGCTTGGCATTGTTGTCAAGCTGCATTTTTTATTCAAATCACTGATCAAGAAAAGGTTTTAAGACATTTAAAAAAATTACTGATGGAGGCTATTATTTGATAAATAAATATATAACAACAAGAACAAAAATATTTCATTATGTATTCTTTATAAATGTGGTTAATCTGAATATACAGTCATGTGAAAAAGTTAGGACACCCTATGAAAGTCTGTATTTTTGTAACATTTTTGGATATACAGATATTTAATCTCAATTTTAACAATACTAAGAGTTTATAGGAATATAACTAAACAATTAAAACTGAAGAAAAGACTAAGATCTTCTTTAAATGTAATTCTACAAATATACATATTCTAACTGAGGAAAAAGTTAGGACACTCCCACATTTATTCCCACTTAAAATGGCTCAACTCACAGGTGTGTCACACTAGATGCACATAATTAGAAGATCGTTATGCAGCATTTTGAATGAGGCTTGCCCTATTTAAACCTCAGACATTTAGTTTGGTGTGCTCCTGACTATTGAAGTGAGAGTGAGCACCATGGTGATAGCAAAATAGCTATCTGAGGCCTTCAGAAAGAAAATTGTAGCAGCTTATGAGTTTGGTAATGGATTTAAAAAGATCCCAAAAGATTTTGAATCAGCCATTCAACTGTCTGGAAAATAGTCAACAAGTGATAGGCTTTCAAAACAACTGTCAACATACCCAGGTCTGGTCATTCAAGTAAATTCACTCCAAAAGCAGACCGCAAGATGCTAAAAGAGGTCTCAAAACACCCTAACATGTCATCACAGGACCTACAGCAAGCTCTGGCTACTGTTGATGTGAAAGTGCATGCCTCTGCAATCAGAGAGAGACTGCACAAATTTAACTTGCATGGGAGGTGTGCAAAAAGGAAACCTTTGCTCTCCAAGAGAAACATCAAGGCCAGATTGAAGTTTGCCAGAGAAAATGTAGATAAAGGCCAGGTCTTCTGGAATAATGTTCTTTAGACAGATGAGTCCAAAACTGAATTATATGAACACCAAAACAGAGGACATGTTGGGTGTAAACCAAATATAGCATTCCAGGAAAAGAACCTTATACCAACTGTGAAGCATGGAAATGGAAGTGTCATGGTTTGGGGCTGCTTTGCTGCAGCAGGATTTGGACAGCTCACAATCGTAGAATCCACCATGAATTTTACTGTGTATCAAAGGGTGCTTGAGGATCATGCGAAACCATCTGTACGAAAATTAAAGCTGAAGCGGAACTGGACCCTGCAACACGACAATGACCCAAAACACACCAGTAAATCCACCAAGGACTGGCTGAAAACTAAGAAATGGAGAGTCCTGGAATGGCTGAGTCAAAGCACAGATCTTAATCTCATTGAGATGCTATGGGCTGCCTTGAAATGGGCTGTACATGCAAGAAACCCCTCAAACATCTCACAGCTGAAAGAATTCTGCACTGAGGAGTTGGGCAAACTTTCTTCAGACTGATGTCGGAGACTGGTAGATGGCTACAAGAAGCGTCTTACTGCAGTTATTTCAGCCAAAGGGGGTAATACTAACTATTAGGGGGTAGGGTGTCCTAATCTTTTCTTCAGTTAGAATATGCATTTTTGTAGAATTACATTTACAGAAGATCTTGAAAAGTCTTCTTCAGTTTTAATTGTTTAGTTATATTCCTATAATCTCTCAGGATTGTTGAAATTGAGATTAAATATCTTTATATCCAAAAATGTTACAAAAATACACAGGCTTTCATAGGGTGTCCTAACTTTTTCACATGACTGTTAGCTTGTATGTTATCAAAGTTTAAATATGTTACTCACCAGTTTGTTCTAGAATTGTATGCAAGAATATTGATTATATTAACAAACACACCTGAACAGAACTGGGTGATTAAATACCTTCATTTATCCTGTAAGTATTAATTACACTAATTAGTGTCATTTATTATAATCAACTAAATGAAATTAGCATATCTGATTATTCAATCATTCAAACAATCTATATATGGTCATTATGGTTCTTGGTTAATTGCCTGCTGTCCAGTATAATCTGTTAGTACCACAATTCATGAAAAGAACAGTTACCTGAAACTAGTGCTCCGAATTATTACAAAAATGTCTTATTTGAGAATAGTCAATTAGTCAAATGTAATGAATCAGCAAATTCCACTAATTACCTAGTTATACATCTAAACTCCACAACTGAAACAGCTGCTAGTTGGCAGATGAAATGTAATACCCTAATTCAGGGTTTATAGGAACCTTACAACACATTCAGGGGCTCTGCAAGAAATGTTTGGGTGGATAAGTCAGAGTGAAGGGTAAAGATATGGCTTATCTTATTAGCCCATGAACTGAACTACATTATATCCCCTTTATACTTTCCTATTTCATTTATGAGCAGAGACTAAATGATAACTGTTGTAAGGTAGCTGACAGTGATGGTCAAGAGTGGCCTTTGAGGAAACAAGCTAGTTTTTAGTTGGTGAATATTTCACAATATAGCAAAACTATGACAATTACAAGTTTTGATTCTACTTAGCTGTGGATCAGGAAAAATGTTAAAAGGAAAAAAAAAAGTATCTTAATAAAAAGTTAAATAATAAAAACTAATTAAAATAAGAATGTTTCTTAGCATCTCCTTCAATAGTTTTGTATGTAAAAGGTTTTCCATAATGATTTTTGTGATTGTTATCCTTCTTTAGATCTATGATCAAACATAATAACAACAGCACTACTTTCTTTATAACTTTCTGTGTAATTAAAAGTTCCAATTCGTTTTTTATTATTTTACGTAAACATGCAGACTTACAAGAATACAGACTACAGCTTGTACATTATTCCAGTTTTAAAGAAATATGTTACCTTTACATAGTTATTTCTGTGGAAGACACAAGATTCTCGGAACAATCTTGCTTGGAAAACTCCCCACCTGTCTAGCAAGTCGGCTACGGGGTCGGCATACTAGGACAAAATTGGTTTTCTACTCAGACAGTAATATTTTAACAGTAAATAGTTTATTAACAAATAATGTCTGAAAGTAGCTACCGATTTAATTATCTGATACTAAACAGATGCTCCTATTCTCTTACACTAAGTATTTTAACAAAAGTTTTGTACACTTAGAAATATCCTTTTACTTATTAAATTCTGTTGCAATGTGATGGGAAAACTCTACAGTTAATGAAAGTTGACCGTTTCTTATCATATTTTCCTGTAAATTACACCTATGTATTAAAGATTTCATGATGAGTTTTACAATGATAGTGTCAGAATGAGTTAAACTTAATGGATGTTAAATGAAACAGATTCACTAGCAAATATCTTACTCTGTCATCTTGAAAAATTGCTTCAATACCTTTAAACCTATGATCCCACCACAGGTTCACAGACATGTTTAGACATGTCAATCTCACTGACAGAGTTTCCTGTGTGAAATGCTTTTCAATTTTGATCATTTTATGCCATTTTTAAGAATTTATTTCAGATATTCATTAATCATCCTTTTTCTTGCAAATATTAATGCATAATACTGTCTTTAAAAAGCTATACTATACTAATCTATGTTAACTATGTGTCTCTCATTACTTGCATCAACAGAATGTAGTGTTGTGTTCATTCAAACATGTTAAGTTTAAGACCTTAAAAACAAGAAACGACCTTGTACAAAAAAAAGTTCACAGCCATTTAGAATAATAAGAATTTTATATTATGACTATGTTTAATGACCAGAAAATGTTTGTTAGTTTAAACTTGAAACTTAACGGTGTTATGTTCATATTTTCTTTAAAAAACAATGAGACTATTTTTATGTCAAGTAGCCTTGCAAATTGAAATATCAATTTTGAATGTAATCATACAGAATGGGAGTTATTTATATATATATCACATTTATGCTAACACGTTTGATGAATTCACTGTTAAGCTATCTGCACTCTGCCCATCACAGGTGTTGAAACCCAAATTTTATCATTGTAAACCTACAGACCACTGAGTCACTCGAGCACAAAGTAGAAAATATCAAGAGTGCTATAATAAAACAGTCTTTAATTAGCTGATAAAATATAATTATTGGTCAAAGTAAGTTACATTAAAATTATAACTGGTAGAAGACACATTTAGAATTAATTTAACTATAATTTCATTTAATGTAACTCAAAGTCTTTCCCTTAATTTTAAGAGATCAGTGCTAACAAAATGAAAATTTGTTAGAGAAGAGCATTAATGAACACTTAGCCTAATTTGTATCATCTTGATAAAGAAATCACATCAGAAATAACTGAAAGTTACAACTTTTGGAACTTACTTTGGCTAAACTGGCAGTGAATAAAACACATTCATAAAGATCTCCCATTGTTCTTAAAAACTCATCTACATAAGGCCTTTTTAGTACATAAACCTGTTAAGAAAATGTTCTGTTATTTCATGTACTTAACACTTTTATAGGCACACAAATATTTTCTTCCACCTTCGATTTGAAGAGAAATTTATCCTCAAACACATGAGCTGAGCTACTATTTCATATATTATTAATGCTCAAAAAACACAATATAGTTAAAATACTACTTTTGGAACATTCCCCGTTTCTCTTTTTTTTAGTACAAAATGGATTTAACTAAATTTTTATTATTACTTTAGTCAATTATTGTAAAAAAGAATCAATTACATCTGGAATTTTGTAGAAACTGAATACATTTTATTCATTACATAAATATACGTACATCATCAAGTTGTCAATTTCTTCAAAAATATTCCATGGAACCCACAAAATATATAAATAACACAAGTTGGTGTCTACATACCCATCCCAAAACTCGAATAGGAAAAAAAAAATTCATTTTACAAATTCCATACAGATTTTTAACTTAATTATAACCTCAGGATAAAACAGTCTAAAATATAATGCCTATAATATTTATGTCAAAACATCTTCTGGGGTTTAATATTAAATTCCATGACTTTCCAAAGATTTGCTGCACTGATTTTACTACGAATTCTTTGTTTCTCAGACAAATGAGGGCTGTCTTATAACTTTTTAATTCTCTATACCTTTCATTTTACATGCTAGAGGTGTTTCTAACACAATATGAAGTACAATATAATTATGGAATCCTGTCACATCATACAAGTATACTTTCCACAGGTGAATATTATGATGTACTTACTTGATGAGCAGTTCCATCAATTTCAACAGGAACTATGAAGTCAGCATTATTAATGGGCTATAAAAATAAAGTTAGTATATAATGACTCACACCATCATTGTATTCAATATAAGAACTAAAATATAAACAATATGAATAAAATATGGTGGAAGTTTATGAAAGGGTATCACAAGAACCTAGCCATTCCATGGAAGGTTTATAGAATAAAAAGCAGTGTACTACGTATAAAACGTTAGTGGATTAGTCACTTAAAAATTTCACATCTTGCTGATAATCATCTAAAATTTTTATTTTCTTAAAGGAGAAACAGGCTTTACTTCAAATGTAGCAAACAGACTAGTCTAGTCAGATTGGTAATACTGTGTTTCAGAATTAAGTAAGTGAAAACCTGTTGTACGACAAGTTGCATTTGTGTGTCTGAGTTAGTACAGTGAAATGGAAGCAACATCTTGCTAACAAACTACCCTTTGAAGGTCGATGGTCCATTGCCATCTGCAAGCATTTTAGTTACATTACACCAGCTTAACTTGTATCATTTGACGACAAAAAGAAATAATACTAATACTGGTTTATTATTAGGAAATAAAGAAACAAATTTAAATAATGGTGCCATTAAGCAAACAACACTAGCAAAATGTACACAAAGTTTCTATAACAATCGTAATTATTCATGTATACTAACCCTAATTCTTCAAAGAATTATTTAGTGCAAACTTTGTACTTCTATCTATAATTTTTCACAACTACTGCGTTTTCTTGTCAAGTCTGCAAAATAATGCTCCAATAGGGCATTCACTGCATAAAACATTAACAAAGTTTTACTAGGAGGGTATTTTCACTAGATAATCTGTTATCTTGAACAGTAACTATAAAAACATATTTTATTAATCTAATCAGGCTATTTCAGATTCAAATTCTTTTCTATATACAAGTGAACATCACTTACAACTCTTCAAACAGTAGTTGGAAATTTAAAAAGGCCTCATTCACAGTCACTTACTTGCTGTTCAATACATTTTTTATGCACACATGGTTTGGCAATAAAATCAACTTACCTTGAAAGAGCTATGAACCAGAGTTTCGTCCAGGTCAATAACCATACATATTTTACGAGCGTCCTGGGGTTTTACGGGAGGTAGCAAGTACTTGCTCTCGACCTGTAACTAGATATATATAATGTATCATAATATTAGTGCTTGTATGTGGCAAACTAGATACCAGAAACACTCCTACCAGAAATAATACAGAAACAGTAATTGGAATACAGTTTTTCCCTAACAAAGGTAAATAAATATTCATAGTACACATTTGTTTTCTTACTTTCAAATGTAAGTATCTGTAGATATTAATCTATGAAGCCCTGATCTTCCCTATCTCCTTTCTAAATATCAAAACTTCTTGTAGTATTCCTTGGAAAGAGTTCTTTTTATCACAAAGGTTCATCACAATACTTTTTGTTTATTTTTGAATACATTGATATCAAATACAGTCAAAACCTTTCACAAAATTAACAGGTTCAGAATAGGTAAAGCAAGGGCATTAAAAAAAACAAACCAAAACATAAGCAAACAGTAAAAAATTCAGAGTCCTATATTTACTAGACACACCAATTTGCACTTTTTATTGCAGCTTGTTCTGACTGATATGGTGAACACAAGACAACAACAGTTGTACAATCTCAAAACAGACAACATATGCAATTGCAATATTCCACAACGAAAAGTTATGTACCTGTTTGTACAACTATTTGTCCCCCCCCAGAGATGAAAGTTGTATATTTCTAGCCATCAGTGTGTAAAATTTTTTTTTCATTTATTTTAATATTTAAAACAAGTTGAAGAGCAACATGATGTTCAGTGAAAAATAAAAACTACTTTTTTCCACTGTAAGTATGCACATCCTCATATCTACAATTATTTCAGTATCCTTAAACATTGTATCTGTTGCTAAATTAGCTTTGTTTGATAAATCTGACATCAAATGCATAATACCCTACTGAATGGAATACATGTACATTTTAACACCCAGTCACGTACCAAGGCTTATGGGAAAATCAATCGTGTGCACATACAGTTAATAAAAATGTTACAACTATGTGAAAAATATCCTTACAAAATTTATATAAGAATGAAACTAATAGTAACTTTGTTTTGATACTTCCACTGCACGTGAATGTAGTTGATTATTTAACATTTGTGTCTAATACCTGTTGTAAAATGTACTCATTTCAGTGGAAAAGCTACTCAAAAGATTAAAAGATAACATAATGGTGTTATAGGCATATCTTTCACTACAAGTTTTCAAAATTATGGCCTGAATAATAAGATTTAATGGTGAAGACTTTGTGATAAGCTGCAGTTAATTATTCTATGTTAAGTACTTAGTTCCACACTAATCATTTGTAAAGTCCAACTTGAATCTTTTTATAAATTTTTTGATTTTCTAACTGCTACATGCTTTTCAAAAACAAACCACGGGCTTTATCGTTGCCACTGAAGAAACACGAAAAGGAAGATATTCTGCTGATGATAAATGAGAGGAAACATGTTCCCAGTTAAATTATTATAGTAGACTTGGATAAAATTTAAGCTCCTGAAATAATCTGTTTTATCCAACCCTCAGCTAAACTAGTATTTCAATACTGTTGTGGTTCATACCTATAATAATCAACCAATATTTAAAAACTGTTATATTTTTATTTAACGTGTAAAACAAAACAACTCATTTTAAAGTTTTAATCCCACCTTTAAAAAGTAAAAAAAATGTATTTCAAAAACAGAATCTTGTGCATGTTTTTCCAGTTTAAAACATATACCACAAAAGATTGATAAAATTGAAATAAAAAGTGTAGAAGTCACATACACTCTGTTAACTAATACAAATAATAAATATTAAACATAAAAACATACCGAATGCCTCAGTAAGTATGACATTATTATGATAAAAAACTTGTGAATACAATGAAAAATGAAACTAAGTAATCCCTCCAAAAAATAATTAATTTGGAAACTAAAATTAAATAATTCATTAACTGGCACTACATATTACACTTTTAAAACATTTTTATGACAATTTATTCCATCATGCCAGTTGACAAACGTTCATGCTTACCTTAGTTTCACACTGGCCATTTTCCTCAGTATGTGCGGAAGAATTCGTTTGGCTCAGATAAGGATTAAAACAACACAATAAAGTGTTAAGAAAGCCTTTCTGCTGTGGCTTTTTAATCAGAGGAAAGACTGAAAACAAAAACCAAAACCTAACTGAAATTAACTGTGTATGTTTCAGAGGTATTAAAAATGTTCCCAGTAATACAACCTTACACTAAAGATTTTTCAAAAAAAGAAAAATCCAACATAACAAATATTCAGCTTTCACACAACATTCCATTCAACCACAGACCTACACTTTCCAATTTTATGTTTAGTGTAGTAAAAACTAAGTCATAATATCAGCTACTTTAACCACAAACAAAACAGAAAAAAATACTTAACAACTAAAGGGTTACTTCTATTGTTTTCCAATTTTAAAAAAATACTACAAAAATAAATATTATTAATACCCTTAATACATTCATCAGTTCATGATATGTAGCCTTACTGCCAGTATTACTATGAACAAAACTGAATTTTTGTACTCTAATGTGAAACAAAAATTAGTGCAAACATGAGGTAACACTGAAAAAGTTAGATAAACATCACATTCCCCAATATATGGAATGCCACACCCTGAATCTTTCCAGTTAAAGTCCACTGGTTCTAGATATCTGGCACAGAGAACATTATGTGAGGTCACAATATGGTGAAGCATTTTAATGTCGACTAGTCTCGGCCAGCAGGACATAAGAATAATGTATCTATAAACTCTATATATTAATATGAATTTCATTTTATTACCACACCCTGTTTTAAATTTTGAACAACATTGTGAATAACAAACACCACCCCTTGCTATGCACTAACTGACTTGTATATGAAAGAGCATAAGACATTAATTTTGTTTATTTATTAGCAATAAAGAACCTGAAATCTTTGCTTTTACCTGTGAAGATGCAAAACTCTACCTTATAAATGAAATCAAAAAACATCAAGTTTCTTAACAATACTACTGTTACATACTTTACTACCCAAAACTTTGGGATCACAATTTTATAGGGAGTAAGTCTACATGGATTCTACTTGGAAAGTTTCTGGTTATCTGCTATTACACATATGGAGAATTAGACCAGCCAAAACAGTTTAAATAGACCATAACTATAGTCTGTCCCTCAAACAAAAAATTCCCAGTAAATTCAGGATGGCACACTCCACTGGTCAAGTAAATTCAGGATGGCACACTCCACTGGTCAAGTAAATTCAGGATGGCACACTCCACTGGTCACAGCAGATTATGAACATTTTCTTAAACCACTGCTGAACATATACATCAGGGTCTGGCAAAGCTCATCATTGTGCAGAAAGATGTGTAGCCCTTCTCCATAGAATCCCACTTTTTTAACATTGATTAGTCTGTTTACTATTAAGCACAAAGCTACACAATAGGTCAGCTATTATGCTACAGGTTTCAATACCTGGTTTTATTAGCTTTATAAGCCTTTGAACTTACTGCCGAGCCACTGTGTGTGTGTGTGTGGGGGGAAACAACACTGGTCAGAATGTCACAATACCACAAGATATAATTTAATTTATCAAGATAGTGTAACACTGGTCAGAATCTCAACATATATTATCATCAAACAAGATTAAAACCTGATAAAAACCTTAGGACAACTCACATCAGTCTTCGTAACATCATCATAAACAAGATGTTTTTTAAAAGCATTAGAAACAAACAAACAAGAAGTATAGTCCACCACAAGATTTGTCTGAGTTATCAGCTTACTTCTAAAGTTTAAAGCACCAAGAGTAACGATGCCCTCTATTCACAGCCATAACGAGCTGTTGATGAGCCATAGACTGTTCATACAGTACCCCAGTCCGAAGATTTTTAAATACAATGAATGTTCTAGCTTCCAAAATAATGTAGTCAATCCCACATGTGATCCACCAGATGTATGCCAGTTCATAAAATGTTCAGTATTAATATATACAGTAGTTTCACATTTTTAATCACATTAACAACACATGTGAGCAGGTAGAGGATGAAATATCTAAAGTACACATTTCCAACTATAGACATTGGTACAAGTAAGGGCTAAAATATCTTAAAGTACACATTACCAACTGCAAATATGAAACTACATCCTATAATCATGGCACTGAGACTACAATTTGCTGTCTGTGGTCACGAAAAGTTAATTATTGGTAATACAAATTACAAATGCTTGGCACTCATCTGACTAAATACCAGGTCAAATGGGTGTGTTACTCAGTAGAATTCAGCTCAGCTCAAAGACAAAATTAATATGAAAAAGTTACTTTCCAGTACCTTTCCATTTAATATACTACTGTGAAATATACGTTAAAAAAACAACAAAACTATTAAAACATTTATCAAAAAAACAACTCAAATTAATAACTTGGTAAATTTGAAGCTTGTTAAAGCAGACAATAAAAAAAGGAAAACATATCTAAGTAAAAAAATTACTGAATACCAATATGTTCACTTTCTAAAACTTAGCACAAGCCTCCATAAAAGCCCAGGATGGTCAGGTAGTTAAAGGCTGAAAGGACAACCATGTTTGTTGAAACATTATTTAGCAATGACCAATCTCACTATTCATTGGTAAAAGGAGTAACCCAAGAGTTGACTGTGGGTGGTTGTGACTAGCTGCTTTCCCTCTAGTCTTACACTGCTGAATTAAGGGCAAATAGTGCAGATAGCCCTATTGTAACTTTGCACAAAATTGAAAACAAACTGAACCTCCACTAAACCTTATCTGCATGTTACTGTTATCTATCAACATTCACCACCAACTCTTGGGATACTGTGATAAAACTGAGCAGTGGGCTTTGGCCATTTCTCTTACAAAAGCTCCCACAGCCCAAATAACAATCTTTGCAACAGGAAATCACTTTCTGTAAATCATCCACACATCACTAATGCAAAAGTAAGCGGGTTAGTTGATTTCATTTCTTATTAAATAAAATAACAAGGAATTAATACAATACAGTATTTTAAGGTGTTTCTGATACCAAGTAACAAAAACAAAAAGAAAGAAGGAACCACTTTATTAAAGATAAATATTAGCATAAACTTTTAGGGTCAGAGTTAAAAAACAAAATCACAAAAGAGTAGATTTAGCAATGAATGGGATTATATCAAATCTGTTTTAACCTAACATTTCAAAGTGGTAAATGTTCAGATATACTCATTGAAGAACAAGCAGTATGTGAGATACTGTTACTCGTCCTTGGTGTTTTATAACAGTAACTATATCACTTAAGATACATTATCTTCTATATGTTTAATACACATTACTGCCAATAATAAATCTGTTATCTGAAACATCAAGGCCAAGTTATCATATTAATAGCATTAAAACTAAAAACATTTCCACATGTGATACAGCCTGTATGTACAAAGATAATGTGTCAACCCAATTTTATCCTGTAGAGGTTTTATACTACTAACATAAGCTAAACTTGTATATTGAAATATTAAAGACACATTACACCTTACACTTCTGATGTACAACAGCTGATTATGATAAAATTATTTATCATAGGCAGATTTAAATGAACAGACTTTAAAAGACTAACTGCAAATGTTTTAAATCAGTTCTTTGAACTAAACTGCAAACAATAACTTTGGGCATCAATTCTAGTAGTTCTATACAAAATCTTCGAGGCCAAATGTTTTTTTTTTTTTTTTTTAGTATCATGCAATTTTAGAAATGTTCTGTGAAGAACCACAAACAGGTAATTGATTTATTTTTTGTGTACCTTATTTGTTAAAAGGAACTTTATAAAACTGCACTGTTAGAAGTTAAGAGATCAGTAAACACAGACAAATATCCCAGACACAATGCCAAACATCTATCATGTTAACTGACTTGAGACATTCTACAACAAACTTTTACAGTTTGTTAATTGAATTTTGTCCAAATCTTACTTAAAAGCTGTACATGTTAGTCATCCTTAATGTCCCTCGCTGGTACAGTGGCAAGCCTTCCGATTTACAACATCAAAATCAAGGGTTCGATTCCCCTTAGTAGACTCAGCAGATAACCCAATGTGGCTATGCTATAAGAAAACATTCACAAACATATTCATTCTTAATTATGAATTGATAGACCAGCTGAAATTCAGCTGGTTACCACCACCACTCCTGTCTGAAAGAGGAAGCATATTTGGGATTGGAATTAAAACCCATGACCCGAAAATTGAGAGCAAAATTTACTATGCACCAGGTCATGGAAAACAGCACAGAGACTGTGAACCACAAAGCTGCGTTAAATTTGAAGTAGCTGTGAACTGAACTGCTGATAAACCTTATTTATAAACTACACGTTTATTCAAATTATGCATCGTTCGTTTTTGTTTTTATCACATACATCCAAGGGTACATTATTCTGGCAGAAGGAAAAAAATTCCACTCTTAAGATTTAAGGTTCTAGGCCTCTATTTACATATGGATTGCATTTATACGTAAAAACACGATCCATCGTCTACGGGAAATACGGTTCTGACATTGTTAAGCCTTAATTTACTACAACTTTTGTAAACAGACCTGGCATAATGCCAATTTCGAAGAATGTCGTATTGAAGGTCATTATTTGTACACGGAGTTATTTTAAAAATTACACCAGTTACTTGCTGGAAAGACATCACGAAAAAAAAAAAAACGTACGTGGTAAACGTTTCCTTTTTACAATATTCTTTACATTTTAATCTAAGTGCTGGATGTGATTTGAAAACCAAAAACGTCGCAAGAAGGAAAGACTCCACCTGGTCAACCTAACATTTATACAGGGTGGTCGCTAGAAAAGCGGAAAATTTGTCAAACAACTATTTATTTTTTACAAAGAATAACTTTTACAAAGTTTTTTAAAGGCATATGTTATATTACACTCATAGATGCTCAAAATGCATTTTATTCATGATGTAAAGAAATCAAAATAGAAATAGAAAGCACGCATTTTATTCATGATCTCATCTGACCCTCAAATTTTCCGCTTTTCTAGCGACCACCCTGTATTACCATTCCAAACACAAGCGTTATTTTAGAACTAATTAGAACACACAAGTTTCTAATAGTAAAAACGCTAACGCTAAATAAACTTAATGAAACACAAACTATTTTCTTTACTTAACCCTGGATTTTGTCCACTAACCAGTGAGTTACAGATGTAGGTTATTGAAAAGAACTTCAAATGTTCAACTTGAAAAGCACTACATGCTAGTGGTTATCAAAACTGTCTTGACAAATACAGTAACATTCTTAAGGCCTCCTCTGACACCAGACAAAGTAGAATATTATTTATTACAAGCTGTAATGAAAGTCAGGTACGTCAGAATGGCTATTAATTTAAGTTTATGTTAAATAATTACTATTAACCAGGATATCCTAAAAGTATTCAGGTCTCAAACTTTTGACACCAATATTTTATACAACACAGGGAGTCAGTGACTTTTAGGGTCAGATATTTATCAACAAAGTCCAATTCCCTTAGGATTTTGACCAACCCTTTGGAACAAAATAGCCGGCCTGACTATCATATTTATAACTCGCCCACAATTGGGAACATGAAGAGTCTTCAAAAGTACCACGACTCGAACTTTGGGCCTCTAGAAGCCGCAGGTCGTTACGCTAACAACCAATTGTTTTGATTCAGTTAATGTACTAAAAATAATGGAACTTTCAACTGAGAACTGATAAATAGAGTAAGTGTATTGTTTGTGCACAAAACTATAACTATTCAAAAAGTACGTGAACTAACGGATCGCTAACAGGATGAAAAATGAACTCTCAGACAACCACCACTTGAGTAGAAAATTCTATGAATATCATATAATTTTAAGCATTCGATCTCGCTAAACCGTCATGAATATTAACTTTCGTAACAAACAACTATTCCAGTTTCTATACCCGTGGTGGGCAGAGCACAGATAGCCCATTGTGTAGCTTTGAGCTTAATTCAAAACAAAAACAATTCTTTAACTGTGCGTAGGTGACACTTCCATTCAGGTGAAGGTTGTTTAAACCAGTTTCAGAAATAATGCTTCCCAATTCTTATCTGACCAATCAGTTTCAGGAAATTGATAAGGTGTTGTCAAGGTGTACAGAAATCCTCCCCTCTCTCTCTCTCTACAGATACATAAACAATATACTTCTCAGAAATCCCCCCTCTATCTCTCTGTTGATACATAAACAATATATTTTACAGAAAGTCAAGAATTTTACCGCGACAGAACGCTTTATTGTTCGTGTGTTTGTAGTTAAGTACAAAGCTACAGAAAGGGATATTTATGCTCTGCTTACCATGCGTATCGAAACCCGGTTCTAGCGTTTTAAGTCCGCAGACACATCGCCGTGCCACTCAGGAGCACTAGCAAACAAAGTCCACACAAAATAAGAAAAACAAACCTACCTCTATGAAAATGAAAAGTTAAACTGAGACAAACAAATTAACATCCATGTTGGTACGTGATTTCAATCACGCGTGTTAAAATATTATGATAATTATTAGAAGGATCCTAAAAATTAAAAACTTTATTTGAATCACTACGGAAATAACGTAAACACGTATGAATGACAATTTATACGAGCCACGTCAATCGCTCCTCTGATATTCTAGGTAATTAACTAAGAACATGGGAAGCACGTGCTTAGCGAAGAGATATCGACCATCATGCGCAAACCTCTGGTTCGTTTGGTTAATAAGTAACCTTTATTTTGTACAGCTTCACTTTTCACCTATAGACCAAAATAAAAATAACAATTGTGTGCTTATATACAGAGTTTGATCTTTTCAAACCTTCACGTCTTGTATCACACAAAATAGCGACTTTCATTCATCAAGTGTACTGGTACTGCAAAAAGGTAGTCATAACTATTCACATGACTTCATTTCAGAACGTGTACCATCTGCCAATCTCATTGATCAAGACAGTTGGAACCAAATATTTCAAACTAGAGATGAAATCTGTGGAACGTGAGGACTATCCACACCAACTGCTCCTGATGTAACAGTGATAGACAAGAGAAGAGGTGGTTTATCAGTACCACCAACTAGCAATTTTTGGACTATATTTTACCAACAAATAGTGAGATTGACTGTCACATTATAACGTTCCATCAAATGAAATGGCGGGAATGTTCGGTGACGAGAATACCATCCAGCAACCAGCACACTGTGAATCAAGACGTGTGTACTACGACTCATGGTTGTACACAATGTTAGAAACGGAAAGCATAGAGCAAACAAAACAGTTGTTACAATGACATCGTAACCAACTGATCTGACACCCTCCATAAGGCATCATAACAGCTTGACCTGACACCTCCATGTTACAATGTCACATGGAGGTGTATAATTATGTTTAGTTTAATAATACTTTGTCCAGTTAAAACTCACTTTCAGTGGTCGTGGTTCACTGGCTTCAGTTTTCAACGTCTGGAGTTTCTAACATTGTACTTGCCCAGCCCTTCATAAGCCCTATTAACTTCTACTTACGATTAAAACCACCAAACTTCACTTGCAGCTACAACTCCCATAACTGCTGCGTCATCAGACGTCATCATTACAGTTTCCAAGTCCTCAAGTCTCAGACAGTCCTCAAAGCAAGCATTATCAGACCCTAAATTTCCCCAAGCCTCATCGCTCAATGACCTTTCAAATTTCCAAGCGTTGCCATATCTTAGTTATCCATACTTGTAGGCCCAGCACGGCCAGATGGTTAAGGCACTCGACTCGTAATCTGACGGTCGCGGGTTTGAATCCACGTTACACCAAACATGCTCGCCCTTTCAGCCGTGGGGCCATTATACAGTCACAGTCAATCCCACTATTCAGTGATGTCGAGAAACCCACTTGTTGAGAATTTTATATGCAAAAACGGCTCCTTTGGGTTCAGAAAATATTTTCTCCAGAAAACAATCATGATTCACCAAAATTCTTGAAAATTAGTTTTACCGACAGTTGTTTCCCTATATCATTTGTTGTTACATTCAACAATACTATTGTTGTTACTATTCAACAATTTTCTTCAGAAAATATTTTCTGAACCCAAAGGAGCCGTTTTTGCATATAAAATCCCACTATTCGTTAGTAAAAGAGTAGCCCAAGAGGTGGCGGTGGGTGGTGATGACTAGCTGCCTTCCCTCTAGTCTTACACTGCTGAATTAGGGACGGCTAGAGCAGAGAGTGTTCCAGCAGCTTTGCGCGAAATTCAAAAGAAACTAAACCATACTTGTGTCGGGAATTACAGGCGGTTCATCCCATTTCTCCTTCCTCCTGCATGTAAGATAAGCTTTCCTCGTTTTATCACTGCACTGTCATGACACCTACTTGCTTTACCATTACAGCACCTTGTGTTGTATTTTCGGTCTAATATTAAAGCTCAACTTCCGAATTTCGTCGTCTGTATCTTTTATTAATTCAGTGCTTTATATCTAATAAAACAGTTTCAGTTTGTATGTCTGTCTGATAATTGTACAATTCTTGATCAACATCCATCAAACTTTCAAACTTCTTCCAACCACTTGATTTAACATTTTTTTTTATGAGTTTAGTTGTTATTTACACCCCTTTATTCCCTACTTTCCGGACTCTGATCGCCACGAAACTTTTTCTTTTTGAAATGGGGGTAAGGGAAGGTATGGTTCCCTAGAAAATAAATAAATTATTGAAAATAGTTACACCCAATATGAAGACGCAACCAGTTAAGTTGGACTTCTTTAAAACGATACGCCACCATTCAATTGGTCAAAAATTCTGTGATTCGTAGAATGTTTCGGTGGTTACGGAAACGTAGAAGTTTGTTTTGTTTGTTTTTAAATTTCGCACAAAGCTACTCGAGGGCTATCTGTGCTAACCGTCCCTAATTTGGCAGTGTAAGACTAGAGGGAAGGCAGCTAGTCATCACCACCCACCGCCAACTCTTGGGCTGCTCTTTTACCAACGAAAAGTGGGATTAACCGTCACATTATAACACCCCCACTGGGAGGGCGAGCATGTTTAGCGCGACGGGGATGCGAACCCGCGACCCTCAGATTACGAGTCGCACGCCTTAACACACTTGGTCATGCCGAGCCAAACGTAGAAGTGGTATAATGTTTAGATTACACTGTGATATGCAGGAAAAAAACAAAAAAAAAAATAAATTCCGTTTACAGTCTGAGCTATCTATGACAGGAATAAGTCATTAAAAATAAAATCATATATGTGGAAAAAATCTTGTTCGTGAACTTCAATGAAGCTCAGATTCTTGGCGTTCGAAAAAAATTCGTCGTAATATTTAATATCAGTTTACTGAATACAAGAATAGAATAATATTTTGACGAAATCACATTTATTGAAATATATTTAAATATGTACGTAATGACGATTTTCCGCCTCTATGTATACAGGTATGATCGTGTTTTCAGGCACATGTTTTCATCCACTTCTATATCTAATCGTACAATAGATAATCAAAGTTGATGTACTGTCAACACACTAAATTATTCAAGTGGAGGGAACAAGCATGTTCTGTTATAACTACATACGTGCAGAATGCATGTACGAAAACAAGCAGGTGCTTCTAGCACGCAGTAGATAGCTAGTTTTACGCAAGCAGGAGAAAAACACCACCACCGAACAGAATCTCTAAAGTACACAATTCACTGAACTACAAATAATCAGCACGTGATGTTTCCTTTTGCTATGTGACCATTGGTTATTTCGATTAGCTTTATGTTAGTTGTTGACTGGAATATGTTTATCAAATCTAAACACACCGCCCAAAAGAATGATAATCGGAATTCTTGACTTTCACATGGCAGAACCGCTGTTATATTAAATACCCTCCCTCCCTTGCAACGTTTTCTTAATGAGGTACTTGATGGTCAGTCGTATGATTTGAAATGCAAATGGTCATTCAGCCTAAGCTCGTAATAAACAGTTGGTAGATATCGTTTTATATTTTTACGGGTCATGACCTTTAATTTGAACAAGGTATTCGACGTTAACTTCTAACCAATACACGAGTCCAATGACCTAGCTGTAAATCTGCAGGCTTACAACATTAAAATTTGGATTTCCATATTTGTAGTGGTGAGAACACAGTTCATTCTATAGCTTTGTACCTAACAACAACCAAATTCAATGCACGATTGCCACATGTAGAGATAAACACACCTTGGTAGCTAGTTAAACATAATACACAAATTACTTTACTTTCAAATCATTGTTTAATCATTTAGGTACAGTCACCACAAAGACCAAATACAGCCAGTCATCTGAGATGCACACTTAACACCAGTTTAACTGGTTGTTTTAGAGCAAAGTCACATTAGACTACCTGCTGTGTCCATTGCATGGATTCACACCTCAAAATTTAGAATAATAAGTCTGCAAAAGTTACTGAAGTAGATGAATGTTGACAAAGTTGCAAGTTACTTCCACCTCTACACAAGAGAAAGAAAGAAAGAGGGGTTTTTATTTCACTTTTAGTGTCTGGAGTTATTTGATGGGATGCAAAGCCACTTCCAAGAATACCACATGCATGACTAAGATGACCAGTCTCTTCTTTTCCAATAAATCTGTCAATAAACTTTGCACAGATGGGTCAGGTGTATACCATCCATCAGATTGAATTCCAGCTCAATTCAAGTAACAGATGGCAACACAGCATCATAGGATGTAGTCTCTATTATGAATGGTACCATTCTATAAAATGTAGGAGTTAGTAAATTTACAATGGTTATTCCTGCTTACATCATACCACCTTCACCTCCATCAGACATGAAAATAAGGTAGGTATAATCCATTTTCTCTCTAAATCAGTATATTTATTTGTCCTACTTAACAAAAAACTACTAATATTGAAAAATGGTAGTTAATAAAATTACTCATTGTCAGTCTTGGCTAATTAAGTAGTAGGATTTGACTATCCTTCTCATAGAATAAAGATATAAACAAGCATGATTCACCAAAATTCTTGAAAATTAGTTTTACCGACAGTTGTTTCCCTATATCATTTGTTGTTACATTCAACAATACTAAATAAAATAAGACAAATCATTAAGCATCTTTGGAAACCAATCTATGATTCAACTTTTCTGAGGTTGGTGATAGTTCATGTGAAATTACTAAAGGCATCTGGTAGCTTCATCAGCTTTTTAAAAACACATTTTTCTAAACTAAAAATATACAAACTCACTCGTAGGGTCATAAATTTGTTGGTTCACACAAAAAACCCCAAACAAAAACAAAAGACATTCAAATTTCAATTCAAATCTACTAATTGCTACAGAGTCCCTATATGACAGGAAGGTTATGTATATTAAAAAACCTGAAGTGACTGCATACAGAGAGGTGTTTAAGTGAGCAAAGTACACACAACAGCTTAAATAACTTACTTATCCCTTTGCATTTGTTTTCAGTGATGCAAGTTCCGAGCTACATTATATAAGGGATACAATCTATGGTAACACAAAATGCATTACTTTGTTATTACCATATCTGATGATTATTTATAAGATATGTGTCCAGCTTAACAACTAATGCAAGTCATTACATCTCAACACAGGTAGAAATACTCAAGTGTTTAATGTCACTAATTATATACCCGTACTATCGTTAAGGTCGGTATGAAAAACTAAGGCCCAAATAGTGACCCCCAAGACATGCTATTAGTAACAAAAGGTCTACTCTCACTGGATACCATTAATAACTTCTTACTTTCTCTCAGTCATCTTATAACCTAGTTAATTAACTAGTATTTCCCTGTCCCTTAATGAAATGATTTTCTCAGACTACTTTCTCAGTAGCAATTTATCAATAACCCTTTTAAAATTTTAGTAAACTGAGTTCTTATCCCCTTTCATCATACAGATAACAAAAACACTAACATATACACATATATAATATTAATAATACAAAACGTCCCTTTCACGAATCCATGTTTGCTTTCTGTTATGATACCCACATCAAATGTTTTTTTTCAAAGTTTCTTCTATCAAACCAAAGACTAATAGTATACATTTTTTTCCCATTATAGAAGCAGGATTTAAACCAGCCTGTAATTTACAAAGGAAGCTTCTTGATTTATTAACTGAACTAAACAATGGTTTGATTTAATATTATGGAATTATATATAGGAGTCCCATTTCATAGTCATTTTTCCATATCATTCTCACTATTTCAACTAAATAAAAAGAAAAACCAAATTTGATATTTTAAGATGGACATTTTTTTCATAATCCCAAATATTAGATGTTACTTTAATGCACTTTTCCTTTTAACTCCCTAAATCTTAACACACAAAACCTGCAAGATAAAGGATGTTGAGAATTCGAGAACTGAAGAAACAAAAGAATAGATAATACAGTATTAAACGTAGTTCCTAACACATACATACATATATAAACTCGTGTTTTTACATTCACTTTGCTTTCACACTTTTCTGAAAAGTACTTCAGTTAGAACGTAAACACTCAGTAGAAACACAAACATAATTTTTTATCAGCTACTTGAAATGTTGAATTGAATTTGGAACATGGACAAAATATAAAAAAATATTCTGAAGTAACTCACGCTCATAATAGCTAATATTTTTTCAATTCATATCAGACACTGTTTTCCTCAATAAAATATATATCATTTTAGGCTAGTTGTCACACTAAACGAATTATTAATTTTAAGATTTGCACTATAAAAAATACAAATAAAAAATTACACGAATAAATGTCTTCATTATAACTTATTTAACTAGTACTTACACGTAACGTGAATACTCGCCATTTTGGTTGCTAGACTAACTACTGACCTCTTTCGGGAGGAACGCTCTTCAGTTGTTCGTCATCTCGGCTGACTTGAGTAATAATGGACCTACTGTCCATTAGTCTTATCAGTCTCCGTAATTAATCAGTTTGAACACTTCAAAAATATCAAAATGCTTTCAAATTAAATCTAAATCATAGACATTAGAACATAAACTCCTTCAATCGTACATACGTTTATACGTTTTAAGCGCATGCGTAATTGACTGTCAAAGTTGAATTTCTAAATTCTACTTAGCATAGCGTCATCTAGAAGAGATAAACCTAACCATGTCATAAGTTGAGTAGTTCTTGATGACAAGAAACCCATTTGAAGTAAAAATGTATCTCAGAATGGCTGGTATAAGTATTAACATTTTTACTAATAAAGTAGAGAACAATGTTTAGACCTTGTTAGATCATCTTCAGGTTAAAAAAAACGTCTGGTATGGGTATTAAAACTTTCAAATGAAGTCTTAAGTTTACATTTTTACTTCTTGCTTCAAGTGGGTTGCTCGTCGTCACGAATGAAACTTATCTGTTGGATGCAGCTTGCACTTTTTCCCACTGCAGCCTAAAATAGGAAAAAAAAACAAGTGTCTGTATCTACTGACATGGAAAAAAATAATATGAACCTTGTTCCTCACATTCAGTATGAAAACGTATAGTAATCTAAACAAAACCACTTTCAAATGAAACATTATGTTATAAATAGAAGCAACACTTCCATAATTATTGGCCCGACATGGCCAAGAGTGTTAAGGCGTTCGACTCGTGATCCGAGGGTCGCGGGTTCGAATCCCGGTTGCACCGAACATGCTTGCCCTTTCAGCCATGGGGGCGTTATAACGTGACGGTCAATCTCATCTACAATGGTTGCCTACCATCTAGTCTTATACTGCTAAATTAAGGACGTCTAGCGTAGATAGCCATCGAGTAGCTTTGCGCTAAATTCAAAGAAGCAAAAGAAATCCATAATTATTGTACAATTTATTCTCAAACCAATACATATGAGTACCAACATGGTCAGTGGTTAAGGCACTCGACTCGTAATCTGAAAGTCATATGTTCTAATTCCCGTACCACTAAATATATTTGCCCTTCCAACGATTGGTGCGTTATAAAGTGACAGCGAATCCTACTATTCGTTGCTAAAAGAGTAGCCCAGGACCTGGCGATGGATGGTGATGACTTGTTCCCTACCATCTAGTCTTACACTGCTAAATTAGGAACGGCTAACGCAGATAGTCCTTGTGTACCTTTGCGCAAAATTAAAAAACAAACCAAACATACAATCTTGAAATAGCACATCGCACAAATAAACTATTGTGTAAATGTGTGTTTAATTACAAAGAAACTAAAAGCAGTGTTAATTAACTCACTGCTTTGATAAGAGGCCACGTGTTAAAATACAAATCATTGTTGTATTTTACTCCGTTTGGACTTCTGTTTTTATTTAAACTTATACGATACACTAAAGTTATTTCAGAATGAAACAATTATGTTAGTGATATTGAAACATGTTAACTTGTTTTCACAATGTATAGATACTGATTTTGTTTGTTTGGCACAAAGCTACATCACGAGTTATCATTACTGTATTCACCACGAGATGAAACCCTAATTTCTAGCAAAATAGCCCCTCAGCTTTTCCGCTGCATGATTATAAGGCATAGAATTTAGATTCTAACATGATGTACAAGGGATATTATTATACTAAGAGATGTTTTTTCGTTTGTTAATTGAAGTCGTTATTTAACTTAAAGTAATTTTGTGACAAAAAGAAATCTCCAAGATATTCCTCATTATATATATATTACATATAAATATACACACACTCATGATCCATTATAGAAAGCTGTCAAAAGTAGTTACTGCTAATGTATAATATATATTTACAGAAGAGACAACAAGTACTATAGCTTGAGAAACGGAATATGATGATACATTACGACGTAATATAATCTCATGGACACAAATGATAAAACTTACCTTTTGATTGAAATAAATTTTAAACAGAAGAATCATTAAATCTTAAATGATTTTTTTTAATATGCTATAGAAGACAAAGTATCAGTAGTTTTGACATAAGACGTTGGTATCAACTGAGGTAATACTCTAACTGCCTGCTGTTATGAAACAAAACCATACAGACATATTCTTAATCGAGGGAACTTACGAAACACATTGTTGCAAACAGCCAACATTACCTCAATGTTAGAGACGTATGAAGCAAAACAAATACATTGCTGGCCAAAATCTTAAGGCCAACGAACATAAAAATAAAATATGCATTTTGCGTTAATAGATTCAACCACTTATATGAGTAGAGCTTCGAAAGAAGAAAATAAGAAAAGGAAAAATAAAAATAAAATCTTTTAGCATTTAATAGGGAAAACATGAACACTATGAAATTAGCCTAAATACTATGTGGTAAAAAGTTTAAGATCATACTGAAACGAAGCGTTAATCGGTAAACACGTAACGAAATTTAGTCATTTGTGTTCAAGCATTAGCGTCGTAAATATCTTCCACTGACATCTCTTGTGCTACATTAGGTAAAAACATGCCAAAGGCTAAAAAGTTAAGACTTTGAACGTGGCAGAATTGTTGAGCTGCAAATGAAAGGTCTCTCCCAACGTGCTATCGCAGGTGAGATTGGACGTAGTAAAACTGCTCTTGCAAATTTCTTACAATACCCTGAGGGATAGGGAAAGAGAATTTCAAGTGTTTGGCCCAAGAAAAGTTCGCCGCCGTTGAGCAGGAGGATTCGATGGGTTGTCAGGCAAGACAACAGCCGATCGTCGAACGAGATTAATTTTGAATTTATTTACAACAAATGAAACTGTACAAAAAGGCATGACGAAGAGTTAAAAGTTACCATATATAAGAAAAGAAACAATAAATATATACACTGATAACTACATGAAGCGAGAGTGGACGCAGGGAGGCTTAGAAACTAATTTCCACCTGACTTCCCACGAACGCACAAAGTGGCGAGATGTCCGGCCGCCAGAGATGGAAAAATGTCCCAGAATCCAGTCGCTTATAGTCCGCCTCAAGGCAGAGTAACAACTTACATCTGGCTTTCCAAGCATCAAAAAGTACAACACTGGCGCTTGCTCGAAAACCAATTTGTTTCGTGCAAGCCAGATGATGTACTTAAAGATGGTGATGGTATACTGAAAGGAAAAGGCCAGGTGGCCGGGAACAGGGACCGGTACGTGGTACAGAATGGTCTCCGCCGAGAGCGGAGGGACCCGGAAAAGACGAGCAACCCGTTCCCAGATCTCTGCCGACGTCGGACAGAGGACCACCATGTACAAGACAGACTCCACCTGGGTGTGGCACAACTCAGTCGTACCAGAGATCCACAGGTACGGACGCTCCCTCACCGGCAAGATGTTATGCACGACGCACCAGTTTAAAGCCTGAAGATAAATACCAAAGTGGTGCAGCGCTACGCGGCCCCAAATAACGTCCCACGGCAAAGGAGGGTGGTACCGCTCGATCCTGTGGGTACATTCGGGGACCAATAAGCGGTAGAGGGAACGGTGGGCACTTCGGTAGACGCGGTACGACAGTCGTTAAAACGATCTGACTAAAGAGGGTCCAACAAAATGTCACACGTGGCTGTAAAATTCCACCGGCAGCCCATCTGGTTCAGGACACATACCAAGCAGCATGGAGCGATTGGCTGACCGACACTCACCCCAAAAGTCTGGGTTTACCAGCTGGTCATGAAAGGAAGGGTCGAGGGAGGGCAAAACCGAGTGTTGTCGACCTACAACCTCTCGTCCACGGGTGAAGCCGTAAATAAACGGCGATTGTAGCCGAGGCACGCGTCCAAAATGTCAGAGATGTCAGATGACGATTGACCAAACACCAGACTGGAGATGTGTCTGGTCTTTGCCATCTCCGTGCCTTGCACAGCGGAACCCTGGTGGCAGTTCTGGGATCGAGTGACTCGATCAGACTAGAGACGCTCGCCGCATGGAACAATTTGGAATAGTCCAAATCTATTTCCATACGGAGTGTCTCAATGTTTGAGAGGACCCAGCGATCTGTCGGTCTACCACGAAGCAAGAGCACCAAGATGTCCAACAACACGTACTTGACGACGTCATGGGATAACTCGAATGGAACCAACCGAAAGGTGACCCACTTCACGTTCTGCCCGGCCAGCTTCCCAGACACACGCTATCGCTCACGGGAAAGTCCCACTGGTCCAGCGTCGTCACAAAATGTTGCCAAAATGTTGAAGACAGTCTGTATTGCTACCCCTGACTGTAGCGTACACGGTATCTATGACCGCCGAGGGTAGCGTGGCCGCGAGCACCATAAAGCGGATAGACTGCGGCCGAACAGAAAACCACTGGATGGCCGTAGCCATACCGACCCCCACAGCACTGAACACATACACACACGAAACCACTGCGAAACAGCACAGAAACCCCACGATACACGACCAAAATTACAGAGAAAGCCGACATACGATACAGCAAGCGGTAAGAAACAACACAAACACCCGTAACGGGCAGGGCAAATGACGGCGCCAAAATCCCTGAGCTACGCGGAGATAGCCCACACGGGATGCAAGAACAGTAAGACGGCATCTCCGAAAGAAAAGCTTTAAAAACCATAAACGTCTTCAAAGGCCACCCCTCTTTTCACACCACGAATCAGCTCTGTTAAACTTTGCTGAGAAGCATATAGGACGTAGAAAAGTGGAAGAAGGGTTTTGTTCTCTGATGAGAAAAAATTTAACCTGGATGGTCCAGATGGCTTCCAACGTTACTGGCATGATTAGGATATCCCACCGGAGACATTTTCTACACGACAAAGTGGAGGAGGTTCCATCGTGATCTGGGGTGCTTTCTCCTTCCATGGAACAATGGAGCTTCGGGCTATACAGGAGCGTCGAACAGCAGCTGGCTACATTGGCATGTTGGAGAGAGCATCCTTATTGACTGAAAGTCCTCGCTTGTGTGGAAATTACCGCATCTTTTAGCACGACAACGCTGCAATCCACAATGCCCACAGGACAAAGGACTTTTTCATGACGAATAACGCGATTCGATTGGACCATCCAGTGTGTTCGCCCCAACTGAACCCCATTGAAAAGGTTTGAGGTGGATGGCAAGGGAAGCATATATAAACGGACGTCAATTTCAAACAGTGCATGATCTACGTAAACCCATCTTCACCACTTGGAATAACATTCCAGCCTACCTTCTGTAAACGCTTATATCGACCATGCCAAAGCAAATGTTTGAAGTTATTCGCAATGACGGCCGTGCGACTCACTGCTGAGACCTCTTGTTGGGCAATTCCTATCCTGTTTAGGACTTATTTTTGGTATGGTCTTAAACTTTTGACCAGCTAGTATTTAGACTAATTTCAGTGTTCACATTTTCCCTATTAAATGCTAAAATGTCTTTTTATTTCCCCTTTTCATATTTTTTCTTTCAAAGCTCCACTCAAACAAGTGTTTGAGTCTAACAATGCAAAATGCATATTTTTTCTTTATGTTTATTAGCTTTACGATTTTGGCCAGCAGTGTATACCCCATCCCCCATAAGTATGAATTCAGAAACTTGGTAAACAGAATTTGTGTTTAATATTTTAATCGAAACTTTAAAATTGAAATAGTTGTCACTGTACAGAAATATGTTATCTAATAATCTTACAGGTATGCAAGGTTGTGGAAGCTAACTAGTAAAGATTAATTCGTTTGGCTCCTTGCATCAAAACTTCGTGTACAAAGGTTGCCGTGTAACTACCTCCTGAACATGTATATATTAGGGCAGACATTGAAAGAGGCCAAGCCTCTGGACGCTACAATAAAAGTTTTGATCAAAATAGTTCGCTTGCTTTAATGTGAAAGACAGCTGGTATGAATATTAAAACTTTAATCACAATAAAGTACAAAACAATGTTTTGACCTTTTTGGGTCATCTCCATATGTGAATATTGTGGTATATCCGAGTGGAGTTTTTAATTTTAAAATACATTGTACACATCAAAATATTAGCAACACTAAATATTTTACCAACTCACAAATTGGATTAAGAGATTGGACATAAAGCAACACATGACAATATCAAGTGTTTTTTTTTTAAATGCAGAGTGCGTGTGGTGTGGATTTGCTTTCGAATACAACAAATCATCACTGTTTATACTTTCAGTAATTTATTATTTAAGATTCTGTCCTAGTCTGCCTTTACTCAGAGTAATTAGTACTAACAAAAAATTGGTTTTTCTTATTACGTCATAGACCTCAATCTCTACACATCACCTGAACCACCATTGAAGAACAATGATGTCGAAATATTTGTAAATGTGCAGCACTTATCAATATTTCCCACCCTAGACAGATATAATATAATTGGAAAATGTAAATAAAAAAACAACAAAATTAACTTAACGGTTTCCGCACCCACGTGTTACGTGAAAGTTGCACGTTTTCACACATAGCATAAATAATACATTTATGATAAATACCATATCACAAGAAAACAGAATCGTTACATTTTCCTGACTTCCCGTTCCCCCAGTTCCACTAGAAACAGAGTTTCGATACCCGTGGTGGGCAGAGCACAGATGGCCATTGTGTAGGTTTGTGGTTAATTTGAAACAAACAAAACTGTCTTTCCTAATTCAGGCATGTCCTCAATTACTTTCTCACCGCATTCTGGTTGAGAAATGGTCGACTTTACATCGACCTTGAAAACACTTGCATGCCACACAGACGTTACAATCTTTAAACAAATGAAAATGAAATAAAACTTAAACCAATATATTCTGGAACAAAGAATCCATATATCAAAAATAAATCGTTTATTAGAAAGTTCCAAACAAAAATTTTGTTTGTCTTGGTTTGGTTTAAATTTCTCGCAAAACTACACAACATTTATCTGTGCTAGAAGTCCCTAATTTAGCGGTGACACAAAAAAAAAGGAATTTAGCTAATCAACATCACCCACCGCCAACTCTTGGGCTATTATTTTATCAATAAATAGTGGGATTTGTCGTCACATTATAAAAGCCACAATGGCTGATAGGGTGTGCACGTTCAGTAACAGGGATTGTGAACTGACCGCCCTAACCACAAAGCCATAAAAAACCACAAATAATGAGATATTAGAGATTTAAAAATTCGTATGAACACAAAAACAGCGCCGATGTTTAAAATACGTCCATAAAGAACAGTTTACAAAGAATGTGGTTACAATACGTCTATCTGCAAGTTTGGATATTTCCTCTAACATTCCGGCACACAATTCCAAAATTCATCCTTTTATATGTTTGCTGTACACTTATTATCATAATAATTCCTTTAACTTTAAATAGCAGCTCCGCAGCGTAAACAACCTGGTTATGTGAGAGTATAACTGGTCAAAAACATTCATCCCTTACTACAGTGATGTTTATTGAAGTAAATACTTGGTGCATCTTTAATTCTTGTTTAAATAACTACAGTTATAAATTGTTCAACTTTCAATTTCGCTCAACTATCTATAATGTAAGTTTTCACCGGAACAAGAGATCTCGAACCCGAAATATTGATAATATGAACTAAACCAGTTTATTGGTTACCATTTGTTGGTGACATACGGTTTTGTTTTCTTCTTGTTTAATTGTGAAACAGTGATCACTACGAGTTTCATATTGTATGCATTAGGCTTAACTCTTACAATTCTGCTTAGTGTTAACAACTATTAAAATGATGGTGAATTTATCATAGATGTAAAAGATAATATAGACCTGGTTTGGTTTGTTTTCAATTTTGCGCAAAGCAACACGAGAGCTATCTGCGCTAGCCACCCCTAATTTAGCAGTGAAAGACTAGAGGGAAGGCAGCCAGTTATCACCATCCACCGCCAACTCTTACCAACGAATAGTGGAATTGACCCTTAGTTATAACGCCCCCACAGTCTGAAAGGGCGAGTATGTTTGATGTGACCTGGACTCGAACCTGTGATTTTCAGATTACGAGTCGAGTGCCTTAACCATCTGGCCATGCCGGGCTCACTGTAGTAGCCAAATATATATTCTATTTAACATTCAATACTTACACACCATTTAAAACAACAACTCAATATGATAATTTTCAGAAAAGAATTGCGCTTCACTATATAGTTTTGAAAACTCGGTATAAATGTTAAATTTATGAAAAATAGTGTTATTTTTGTGTATATTTCCATGAAAACGTTTTTAATAGTCCTAAAAACATAACAGGTACGAAAGTAATTTTGTGAAACATTTAAATACAATTAAAATTTATATGTTTTAAAGACACCACTTCAGTAAAGTCTTATGCAAACGTCAAGAACAAAAGTAAGTGACTCTTTATACGTAATCAGTTACGTGTAACCAAGTCTTTCTGTGGTTATGTAAATATTTCTTTCAGTAAGAAATTATAAACTGACATCCCAAATTAACAATACACGTGAAAGCTGGAATTACGTCAAAGTCGTTTTATCGCAGTATGTACCCTTTCTCTACAGCAGGTAGATGTGTTTACTATTCTTTATGCTGTGTTGTTTAACTTTTAATTAAACTACACAAGGTAAACTGTGGTTTTTAAAATTTTGGGGGACGAAAGCATTAAAATGTTAACATGTGGATCTAAGATTTCCTAGTTTGTTTCTGTTACTTAATGTTCGCGAGTACATCATAACAAAGACGATGAAGTCCCGTTATTCTGTAGTCGTGGTGGTGAATTATGTTCACTTTTCATATCATTCTATCATTTCACAATTAGGGTCGACAAGTGTATATACCACTTCGCGCGAAATGCAACAAAAATAATTTGTTAATCAAAATGTACTTCTTTCGTTCGGTAATAAAAATGTTGGTTCATTTCATGACGTAAGTGTGTCTTTATTTTAAGTTTTTACACGAATGTCCTATTACTTTCCTAATACGTGGTGTAAAACTTCAAAAGTGTTTCTACATGTCTACTTTAATACAGGAGCTACAAAGATATACTATTTCACGAACTTCTGTATAAAAGTTTATTATACACGACTAAAAATGTCAGTCAGAAAGAAATGACACCTCCATCAAGAGAGGGTTATAGAAGGTTAATATCCCAGTTAGAACCCTTGGAGGTTAAACTTAAAGTCTATCAACTTCGAATAAATACGGGCCGAACTGTGGCGTTTTGTTGCCTGCTTCCTCCAGCAGAGAACGCCACTGTGACGTTGTCCTTTTTATATGCAAAAAATTCTCAACAAGTGGTTTTCTCGACATCACTGATTGTGACGTTGTCCTATTCTGAGAAACGATAACTGTTTTGAAGACAGCGGAAAAACTACATGATTCACCCTTCTTGGAAGAAATCGCAAGTAGAATACAAAGGATTTGGTTTGGTTTGAATTTTGCGCAAAGCTACTCGAGGGTTATCTGTACTAGCCGCCCCAGATTTAGCAGTGTAAGACCACTGAGTTGTTGTTTTGAATTAAGCACAAAGCTACACAATGGGCTCTTTGTGCTCTGCACACCACGGGGATCGAAACCCGGTTTTTAGCGTTGTAAGTCCGCATACATACCGCTGAGCCACTGGAGGGCAAAACTACTGAGAAGGCAGCTAGTCATCACCACCCACTACGAAGAGTGTGATTGACTATAACATAATAACGCCACTACAGCTGAAAGAGCAAATATGTTTGGTGTGATGGGGATTCTAATCGCCTACCCTAGGATAACGACTCAAACACCCTGCCTGTGCCGGATCCAAGAGATGAAAGAAAGGTTTGCGATTAGGAAAAAAACAAAAAAAAACAGAAACAAATAAATTTCAACATATTTTTTCGGATAAAAACAAAACGAATTGTTGTGAAGGGTTAGATACTGTAAATATTGTTATTGTTCGAGTATATCTTTTAAACCAATCACGAGAAGAAAATGATTTATTTATTAAATAAATGTTGTACGAAAGAGAAAAATACAGCTTAGAAAACAAACAGAAAAAATAAAAATATCCAACGATTGCCGATAGGGTATCACTACGACTTATTTCACTGAATGTTGAGGATAATAAATAAAGTGAGTTAAGGTGTTCAACTCGTATTCTGAGGGTCGCGGGTTCGAATACCCGTCACACCAGACAGGCTCGCTCTGTCAGGCGTGGGGACATTATAACGTGACGGTCAATCCCACTATTCGTTGGTAAAAGAGAATCCCACGAGTTGGCAGTGGGTGGTGATCATTCACTTAACTTGTCATGTAATAGAATAACAATAAAATATTCTTTAACCCTCAAATTACCGACATGTTTATAAACAGGGGCGTAGATCCTAGGGGGATGGGGTTACACATTCCCCCTTCATTATAGGTGAGGGGTATGGTGCATACAATCATCCTCCCCTACAGTTTGGTCTGTTAAATTGTTTTATTGCATCACAGTCCTACAAATTGTGCGTTTGTTCTTGTAATTCTCGTGTTCTTACCAATCGAATTACATAATTAGGCCTAGATGTAGGCTTTTTCACTAACCAAAATGTACATGTTTAATATAGGGGTGCTTCTAAGCTTTTCGATCTAAGCGATAGTTCGTAATATCAGTTAGTAGGCCTAAGTATACATGCAAGTGTCGTTGCAACAAGATTACTCTGTGACTGCATGTTTACAGCTTTCAGGTTCATGTGATCAGAGATTACCAATTTGAAAATTGAACAGTCCACATAAGTGGTTGCAAAAATCATCCCCCCTTCCCATCGGGTGTAAAAAATCTACGCCCCTGTTTAAAAAGTTTACTACACAATATTAATATTTTATATATTTTTTTCCATTTAATACAGTCTATACGAAGGATTAGGAAAATATTGAGTGAAATTTCCCCTTTTCTGTGCAAGATACGTAATCGGCCTTAGCAGTAATTAATATGCTTAACTGTAATATTTGTAAGTATTTCGTTTATTTTTTAGTGTGACATATGTTATCACGAATCTTGCACTTACTGAACACAGTCAAAGACTCACAAACAAATTCGTAAATAAATAGTTTACAAATTTTCAGTGAATATTAAAACAAGGATTTTTGTAAATGTGATTACACAACAATAACAATAAAAATCTTTAATTACGATTATTTCCTCCTTACCGTACTTTTCTTTTTTCTGCAATTCTTTGTCAATTCCTGGAAAGAGGGAGTGAACTTCATAACTGGTTTGTAAACGCATCACCCCCTCTACGAGTCTATGAATAAGACAGACTCTATTAGAAGCTTGATTTTCATGTTAGTCGTTCTGGTTGAAAGGCAGTGTGCTTGTGAAACTCTTGGGATTGGGTTGTGAATTTCAAGTGGCAATCATGGCGTCATCGGTAAGAACTGAGTGCGAATCCTTTTTATCCATATATCTGCTAAGTTTCAGAATAATATTATTGCGTGTGTTATACTAATCGAGAAAAACGAATTTGAAGTTGTAAAAAAACAAAATATTTTTAGGAGGTAGATGATTTATTCGAACTTCATAACTTTCAGTTAACAATAGTAACATTACGAGCCATTGTGCTTTAGATTACAAAGTTTTTATAACGTCCACGAGCGAGTAATCTTTGATCTATGTTAGGAACTGATATGAAATATGGTGAAACAAGTCATTTTAAAGTAAAATATGCAAGAGATCAGCATTATGCAGAGGGATTAATTGTAACTATGATCATACTGGGATACAGCTGAAGTCACATACATGACCGGTAATTTTAGGGTTAAGAATCATGTTAGATTGCAGCTGAAGCAACATACGCGATCGTGGTGTGTACATTAAAATGAAAACAACAGCACAGCTGTCGTTCAGCCAATCAGTAGTTTTAACTGAATCACGACCGATTGAATGTTTCTCGCATTACTAGTTAAAAATTACAATTAACTTGCGGAACACTGTCTTCGTGTTATCTGGTTAAGGGAGTATATACATTTTAACGAAGATAAATAATCAAAATCATAAAGGACTGCGTTAAGAACAATAAATCCAAACCTCTGACTAATTATATTAGTTTGTTATAACTTAAACAAGTTGAAACAAGAATAAATTAAACAAAAAAGGCTGCACTAATCGAAAATATCCCAGGGTATAAGCTATAATCTGGGATTATAAGATGTATCCCAGGTTTTGGAGGTGACTGCGGAAGTTGGACCAAAATTGCGATGTGGATGCACTGTCTATTAGTCTTTAATTTCCATTCGCCAGTCTCACATAAGAAATAAAGAGTAGCAATAGAAATTAGGAGAGCAAGATGTGGGTGCTCAAGTTCACAACGCCCCACATTTGTCACCCTTCACTGCTGCAGACAGTTGTGGGAAGGTGAGTGCTCTCCCAAGTAAAAAAGTAAACTAATTGAAATAAAAATAAGGAAATTAAGTACTACCATTTGGGTGTAAGTAAGTTGAAAACTTACCTCTTGAAGTTAGCATTCCAGCCCTCAGTATAGTAAAAAGGCAGTAATCGACAGCACAGCAAACGAACTATACCAGCATAAAGTGTCCTATCTAAACAAACTAATATAACTTCCACTCACCAAGCCTATTGTGACTATCATGCTCTAATCAAGCCTTTATATGCAGCAAGCTGTACATCCACGTAAACTAGTGCCAAGTTGTTAAATGACCTTATTCTTAACTAAAATAATTGTTATAAATTTTAAGTAACATGTATCTAAGTTATTTAATACATTCTTATACTTGTTACAGAATAGTTTAGTGATTTTATTTATTAAATCCATTAGCTATTAATTTTTGCATCAGTATTTCAACATAACTGATAAAACATTGTAATTTGTTTAAAATGTTACAGTATCTTAATTCTGTTATAAGCATTCAGATATTGTAAAGTTTGTAATAAATTACAATATTTTATGTATGTTAAGACTGATAGACGGTGTACACCCATCTCAATCTAGGTCCTACTTCCGCAATCACCTCCAAAACCTGGGATACATTTTACAATCCTACGTTACAGTTTGTACCTTGGGATATTTTCAATTAATGCAGCGTTTTTTGTTTAATTTATTGTTATTTGTTTTTTAAGTTATAACAAACTTTGTATATAAGTTATATGGCTGCTGTGTATGTGTTGTAAAATAAAAACTACTAGACGACCGTCAGATGAGAACAATTCTATGCACTTATGAGTGAATGTAGAAGAATATGTTGCACACACTGCATCTACATCCAGTGCCAACGAGGCCTATTGTCAATACGAGAGCTCATCAAGATACGTCAGATACAGTAGCAATTGAGGCGCTATTTGTATTGTTATGACAGGGTTAAGTTGGTTATCACTGTTAATTTTGTCATGTACAAATACGAACTACAGTAAGGATTAATATTACACTATTATTTACTTTATTTTAAGACCAGTTATTTATGTTTGCTTGAATTAACTTCGCAAATCATTGCAGTTTGCAAGCAGACAGATGTACACATCAGTTAATGTTTTTATAATAATACTCGTTTAAAAAATAATTTTACAGAGTGTGTCACTTCATAAGAGAAATGCGGTAGAAAGAAAGGGTTGACAAAGACAGAAATCATTTGTCACGGATTAGAAGCAAGCTCTCGACCATAGATTTGAAATTCGTCTGTTCATAACGTTACCAAAACTTCGTAACGTAAGATGCGAATATACTTCAGCATATTCGTGTAATTACAGTAGGTGCTCGCCCGTCATGTTTGTGTAGCCACTAAGTACTGGTATAAAAATAACAAGCAAAAATAACTTTTATAACATCTACGTTATTTTAAGGAACAATAGTGTATACTGTATATATTTCAAGAAACTTCAAGAATATCAGAATAAGCATTGGTGGTTCACTGATGTGAGTAGAAAAAGCACAGTTACTGTACTTCGCATGACCACTGTTAGTGAATCGTTTCAGCCCGATATTCTGTCCTTTGAATCATCAAAACAGTCGCTTTTCTTTATTACCATGAAGAATGTAAAAATTAGGAATGTTATGGTTTACGAAATTTAAATATTCCGCTGTATAACTTGTAACGGTCAAGATTAAACCAGACGTGTATAGTTAGTTATTTATATTTATTAAACCAGGTGTGCATAGCTACTTAGTTATTAAACAAGTTATTTATTCTTATTGTTCAAGGACCATTATCAGTTTTCCAGGAATGCCTCGCACTCGTGTTTTCTATGCCTATTTAAATCTCTACAATTTGGGGCTTGATCCCTGCTCGAGGGGGAAGAGCGTAGATTCTGCAGCCCTACCTTTACACATGCAAAGTTATTGTATATAAATAAGAATTTATTGTATCTGGACTGAGAACTTCAGGTTCATGCCCCTTTATCTTAAAACAAAAACTTCATATGAACTTCGTAGCTTTGTGTGTGTTAAAGGAGTGATGGCAAAAACGTACTGTTCGGTCGCATAAAACTAGACCAAGGGTTTGCAGTGGATTCCGTTAAAAGCTGTCTTTCTTCTAGCCTGTCGCCGTCAACTAGCTGTCTTTCTTCTAGCCTGTCAGTTTAAAATTAGGGACGACTACAATCAAATAGTCCTTGTGTATCTATACGTAAAGTTTTAAAAGCAAATAAACCAAAATATACCGTGTTTAACATAAATTAAAGTCGTATAGTCAGTATTCATGTTATAAAATTATTAAATGTTTAAATTTGATTAAGGATATTTATTGAAACAATTTTCCTGAAAAATACTTCTCGTTAAACATCTTGGAAAATAATAAGTGAATTTGAGTTGTTGATTGGTTTTACCACTGACACAATAATCTGATATACTAAATGCATGATTTTACTTTAGTAAGTGGATGTTAATAGGTACGTATTTACCTGTGTCAATAAAAACACGTGGCTAGTAAAGTATTGATTATATTTATTCATAAACGTACGACTAGTGAGAATGCTTGCATAACCGACTGTGGATTAACGTTGTTTATAAACACTATATGAACAAAAACGTAAATAATAGATGTTTATTAGATTCACAACTATGTAATGAGCACAAACCGTGGACTTTTATGTTTTTAACGTACAAAAATACGAGTCATGAAGTAAGTAACGTGACCAACAAAAAGAAACTTGTTGTTATCTTAGCTAGAAATTTTGTTTTTCGTTTAACAGGAAATGACGAAAGGAAAGTACCCCAAGTCCGTGTTTTTCATTATAGGAAATGAGTTCTGTGAACGATTCTGTTTCTATGGGATGAAAGGTTGGAATATCTTATTTTGTGTCTCAATCTTTTAACTATTAGTAAATGAGGAAATGCAAAAGGAACCCAAACAATTTAGTTTCCAGTATTTTCCCGCTTAATGTGTGGAATATTATTTTATGTGATGAAATTATTATTTTGCTTTTATTTTACTACATCGTTAGAACCATGGATGAACGGCTTCAAGTTTTTCTTTTTTTTTTTTTTCAAAGTGCAAACTTAAAATTTATATCTTCATGTCGTGACCGAATTGACATTTAACCACAATTTCAGACTCGGGAGGTCAAATCCTATCTATCGATGTATTTAAATGTGCCAAGGTCTTATAAATAAAATTATCACTTTAATTCTGCATAAAATAATCTTAAATGCCGCGGCTATTGAGGATTCCTACTTGTTTTAATATTTTCCGGCATTTCTATTGTTATACACTTTTGTGTATCTTTATTAATTAAATTAGGTATTACGATCAAGTCAGCATTTATAATCCCTAGGAAGTAGATCAATATGGAATTTCATAAAATTTTGCTTACAGCGTTTTATAACTAATGGGTTAAGAGATGGAGAGTTATTGTTTTATTAGAACTGGGGTGACGATAAAGGTTCCTTAATTATCAACCATTAGTTAATTTTGTTATTTTTTTAAAACTTTATATACGTAAAGGGCCAGCCATGAGTTATGAGTTACTGTGGAGGTCTGCATATCGGAAGGTCCAAGGTTCTACAAATCGTCAGTGATCATAAATGTGATCACGAAATTAGCACCCAAAATATAACTGACTATTTACTTTTTACAGATTAGTCGAAGGTTTGTCCTGATTTTATAAGTGCAGGTATACATTTCAAAAGGTCCGAGGTTCTATAAAATTACAAATAATCATTGTTTATAGTTTTGTCAAAATACATTTGGTAAGTAACTGATAGACACCGTGACACAGCAGATGGTCCATTGCAAGTTTGCTCTAAAAAAACACCAACAAATCACTCACATTCCTTAACGAGTTTACACGTTTTCATGAATCATCCGTGCTTAAGTTTGAAAACAACAACAAGCTGTATTCTTTCGAATATCCTCCTGAAATGATTCTGTCTTTATCACTGTTTACTACATTCTATTGTGCAATTTGTAAAATAATGAAATTGTGTAAAAATGAAACTACTACACGGAACAGTTACTTATGTCGTGTTTCTTTGTCAGTACAACCTTTGTTTGTTGGTCTGAAGGGGCCACGTAAGTGTTGAAACACGTATGGAAGCCTTAAAGGGACAATGTGAAATATATGTCCATGTCCACGAGATAATAAGGGGGGATTCCTCTGGTGCTTCTAGACTTAATACATATGAAAGTGTGGATCAAGATATTAGATAATGTAATACTTTCTTGATACACATATAATACATTGATACAATCTCTATGACAAAATATTTATTTACAACGTTCAGGCAAACGTCCTTCGGCAGGCAGGTTTAATCGGTGTTACAAAGAAAAAAGCATGTTTAGACATTATTTTATGACGTCTTGCAGTCTTTCCTACTGTTATTTTTTTTTAACAACCGAATAACAAACGTTTCATTCTCGGTTTACCCGTATTTATCTTTAACAGTTAGGCTTAGCTGGAGAAATTATAGAACGATGCTTTCATAATTTTGCAGAATTTGTTAGTCTTGATTCTTCACATTTTTTTAAATAAATTTCCAAACTCTGTATTGGATAGAAGTAACAAGAAAGTTAATGTATTTGCAGGCTAGGAAATATTATGTTTGAAAAGTTACTTTGGAACTGTAAGAATGTTTATCTTTTTTTACGTTATGTTCCCCTACAAGAACCTGCTTTGAATTTTAACGTAATTTACAATAAGTAAACTATGGTTTAATCTTATCCTCTTTAGATATATAAATATAAGATATTTGTCTAAAAACATAGCAAAATTTATGTGAATTATATAATTTCAAAGATCCTAAATACCTAACCAAGCGTTACATTAACTGTTTTTTATAAAACTAAACACTAATATTTTGTACAAGCTAGAAACCTAATATTAACTATTTTTATAAAGCTAAACAGACATTTTGTACAAGCTAGACACCTAATTAAACATTAACTCTTTTTATAAAACAACTCATCAAATGTTGGTCGTTTGTTAAAACTAACGGTTAATCAAACAGTGACCTCTGTAGAAACTAAACACTTAAATAAGACCAATTTATTTCAGGAAAAAAATACCCTTAGAGGAATCTAACAAGTTTCTTTAATATTCTCAATCACTTTTATCACTGCATGAGGTTACGCAGAAATTTATTAGGTTATCCAGAAATAAATGTTTTTGAATTGCACAGTTTGAAACAGTATAAATCAGTGTTGTAAAACATGCTTTAATCAAAGTAAGCACCCTTTGCTTCAACACACTTTTGCCAACATGTAACGATGCTTATTATACCTACTCGTAATCTCAGGGTCAAGTATTCAACTCCCTGTAACACCAAACATGCTCGTTCTTTCAGCCGTAGGGGTGTTATTTAGTTACAGGCAATCTTACTATTCGTTAGTAAAAGAGTAACCCAAGAGTTGACGTTGTTGGGTGATGATGACTAGCTGCTTTCCCTCTAGCCTTACAGTGTTAAGTTAGGGATGGCTAGCACAGATAGCCATCGAGTAGCTTTGCGCGAAATTCAAAACAAACCAATTAATGTTAAAGTGCACACACAAACAAAAACTATTAAAAAAAATATACTTCATGTGGTCTGTTAACCGTTTATACACTAGTGGTGTGCTTTTCGTGGATTTTAGAACAATCGATAAGACTTGCGCTACAATTAAATTTAGAGAAATCTGTAGTCAATGGTTGACAACATTTTATGCATAACATAATGAGATCCGATTTCAACAAAAATGATTCATTTATGTAAAACTACATATGACGTTTAGTGGAAAATCTGTACCTGATTCTGAATCTTCGGATTCAGGGTGCAGAAATTAGCGTATAACACAAATTTGAAGATCTTAAAACCATCGTAGCCCTGCGTTTACAGAGGAGTTGAGAAACTAGAAAGGTTCCAAGAATATTTATGAGAAGAAACATTGAAAAGCTAAGGACGAACACTGTGTATTTCTAGGCAGGTATTTGGGTTAACTTATTATTTCATTCCCCTTCGAGGAACGAAAAATAATCCGGGGCAGTCAGAAACATTTTGTTTCTCTTCACTCGCGACAGGAGACAGCTAAGTTCGTGAGTTGGAACTTACTGAATGCTTTCTAACCTAGTGTGGTGGAAGTGAATGAATGACCTTGATATGTTAACAGAATTGTTGTGTCTTTGTGGAGCGTCGGTCAAAGCCGCGAAAAAGGGTTGGAGAGACGGAAGCTGATGAAGAGTTAGACGAGAAGCTCAATCCACTCTGGGTCGGAGGTAACTTGGCGTTGGTTAAGTCAAGGTGGAGAGAGCAGAGAAATGTAAACTCAGTACATTATTTGGACACGTGAAGTTAGTTGATTAAACTTTTGACATTAAAGTTTTGATACTTAAGAAGGGGCCTCTTCTTAGGGCAGGGATCTATAGATCCTGAGAAACTGAAAATTTTGTTGTGGAGGGGAAACGGAAGTACCCCAAGAAAACCCACTTTCACTGTTGGTTGCCGAATAATAGCCTAATGCTGCCTAGTTGTTATTCACTGTTGGTTGCTGAATAATAGCCTAATACTGCCTAGTTGTTATTTACTGTTGGTTGCCGAATAATGACCTAACACTGCCTAGTTATTAGGATTTCAATACGTAACTGCGGGTTTGAATTCCAACCAAACATACTTGTCCTTTTAGTCATTGGAGCGTTATAATAAGATGGCTATTTCCACGTCTTGTTGGTAAAGAGAGTAGTCTAAGAGTTGGTAGTGAGTAGGGTTAACTAGCTCCCTTCCTTCCAGTTTATCTCACAAATTAGATATGGTTAGGGCAAATAGCCCTCGAGTAGGTTTGATCTAAATTGAAAATCAATAATAACAACAACAAACAAATCAAATTAAGCCTACTTTGTTCTCTAAGGTGTATTGACATTCCATAGCTCGCGAAAACAAATGTCTTTGTTTCTTTTAAGTTTACAAAAAAATAACTGCTTAGGTGTGCTAATTAAAACTTCAGTGCAAAAAATATGTCTGTGGAAACTACATTAAACCTGTTATAATAAATATATTTAAGTTTTGTTTTAATGTAATTATATATGAAATATTTTAAAGGGAGTGTTGGCTCTCTAAACTAAAATGTATTATTTTATTATTCCTTAGTCATTAACCATCATTTATTGCACAGCATTACTCTCTCGAAGAATGTATCTCCATCCCTAAGAGAACAAAATTATTTCAAACTTAACTTTTAGAATATTAGTTTGGATTAAATAAAAACATTATATCACATGTGCTCGCGTTTTGTAGAACACATTTTAGCATTTTTTCCTTTTTTCGAGAGAGCGTTTCCTATTTAATTTTGAAATCGCTCATATAGAACTGTGTTGTGAAATAAAATTAATGTAAACTTAGTAACAGAAATACCCTTATTGTGACAGCTTGAAACTAAATAACAGAAATATCCTCGTTGTGACAGTGTGAAACAAAATAACAGAAATGCCCTTGTGTTGTGACAGCGTAAGGTCAAGTAGATAATAAACTATTGGATTATTCCATAATGACCCCTCGGTGTGGATTCCTGTACGTGATGAGGGGACTTCCTAGGGAAGGTTCTGTTTTGTCTGGATACCTTCTCTGGGATTAAAACATCCACCCACGTGTTTGCCGTGCGTGGCGACCCTTGAAGGGGAGGAGAGGATCCTGGTGGTTGAGGGGTCCAACCCCAACACACCACTTTGGCCTTGAATTTCTGTAGACGGTCGGCCTTTGAGTGGCCCCCCTTGGGTTAATCGGCTGGTCCACTTGGGCTAGAGTCAACCAAGTACCAGTGTTGGAAGTTCTCACTGGGTGTTGTGGACATTATATCTGATGCTGGTGTTTGGGTATAGTGTTCATGAAACCCTGGTGTTGCTGCAGTGTCCTTGCGTGACATTGTAGTGCGTCCCCTCGTAGACTCCGTGGTGGGTGGGGTCAGTGTGTACCAAAATTTTTCTTTTTTCCTATGGATCCTCTTTCAAAAACTTTAAATAAATTAGTGAAAAAATAGGTAAGCAATCACGTCTTGAAGACTCTTAGCAGCAATCTTCAACATCTGTAACACACGTACCTCATTTTCTTATATTGCATTCTCTTTCAGAAAAATCTTTAGGGCAATTATCGCCCTTTTTATTCAGAAGGGGCTAGAGGGATTTGCTGGCTCTCCAAAGTCAGTAAAGAAGCTTCGATCTGGAGACATTGGTTGAAACATCCAACACCCATCACAGTGAACTCCTCTTGAATTCAACAGCAATCGGGGATATACCTGTTGTGGTTACTCCTCATACTACCTTGAATTCATCACGAGAGCTATTGTTGAGAGGAGTTTGAAGAACATCCCCGAGTCAGAGATTCTCGCTGGTCTCTTCACTCAAGGAGTTTCTGCAGTGAGGCGCATCTCCACTCCCAAAGATGGAGTTACACTGCCAACAAATACCCTCGTTTTGACGTTTACATCATCACGTGCACCTGCCACCACCGAGGCAGGTTATCTAATTTGCAGGGTACAGCCATACATTCCAAACTATCTCCGATATTTCCAGTGTTAGAGGTTCGGCCACTCAAAGACATCATATCGTGGTTCCCTGACATGTGCTCGTTGTGATGGCAAGAACCACAATGCCTATAAGGTGACATGGACCCACATTGCATCAACTGCAATAGTTCTCACCCTTCCTACTTTCATTCTTGCCCAAAATGTTTGGAGGAAAAAGAGGTGCAGCGTTTGAAAACGACTCGTAACATTAGTTATCCTGAGGCTCGGAAATTGCTGCCCACCACTCCATCTCAGACATATGCTGCTGCACTTCATTCCACAACTGCAGTGGGAGTGCAGACAGATCTCTCTGTACTTCCAAGAGAATCGTTTTCAAAACTAATGAAAAGCCTTTTTACCTACATGGTTAAAAAGGTTGATGAATCGACTTCCAAACCCATCTCTGTTCCTCCCATAATTCAAACAAACCTTGAGATCTACATTTTTTAGTTTTAAATACAGGTATTTCTTCTGATACATCTTTTTCTCCCACCCCAAGAAGCAAAACAATCATTCGTTTGCGTCCTCAGTCACTGGAATCCCCTTCCAATAACAAAGACCTGCCCACTCGACCTAGGGCAGGACCCATGGAGGTTGATAGACCTCCTCTGACTAAAGACAGTTAGGAAAAAAGACGTGGTCGTAAACAGAAGGGTTCTCCAGCCACTTCACCTAACCGTCATTAAAAATGGCCACCTCGATACAATGGAACTGTCGAGGTTTACGTTCTAATCTGGATGATATTAAAACACTGATTGCTTCCAACCATCCTTATGTCTTCCCTTATAAGAAACATTTCTAAAACCTGCTGATACAGTCACCATTCGGCAGTATTCTCTGTACAGAAATGACAGGCTGTGTGATGGAGGCGTGGCACTATTTATTGATCAGCATGTGCCCACCCTGTCTTTGTCACTCAACACACCCTTGGAGGCCGTAGTCATCCTTGTTTCTTTGGGTCATACCATCACTGTTTGTTCTCTCTACCTGTCCCCTGGAGAGATATACGATCAATCAGACCTTGATGCTCTCGTTGAACAGTTGCCGTCTCCATTTCTAATCCTGGGGGATTTTAATAGACATCATCCCCTCTGAGGAAGTGTTGTTATTGATGGGAGGGGTCGCTCTGTAGAGTGCATGCTCTCTGATCACAATATTTCTCTTTTCAGTACTGGTTCTTTCACTTATTTTCATGCACCTAGTTAGTCCTTTACCGCTATTGATCTCTCAGTTTGTTCCCCTTCATTATTCTTCCATTTTTTATGGAGGGTTGACAATAATCCACTAGGCAGTGATCATTTTCCTATACTTTTGAGAGAGAATGGCCGTGGTCGATGCTACCCTACCCGCGTGCCCAAGTGGAATCTGGATCAGGCAGACTGGTCCACTTTCACTGCTATTGCAGAACTTGATCCTGTCATCGTGAATCAACCATCAATAGACTGTGTGGCAGCAGTAACTGACTGTATTATACAAGTAGCTGCTCAGTGTATTCCTAAAACCTCGACACGTTTTTCACGATATCCTCGTCCGTGGTGGAATCCTGCTTGCTACTTAGCACGGAAGGCTCAAAAACGGGCCTGAGATACTTTTCGTAGATATCCTACACTTTCAAACCGCGTCGCATTCCAACGGGTCCGTGCACATGCATGGTAAGACGTCAAAGCCACAAGGAATCTTGAATTAAGTTCACAACTAGCATATCTTCTACCGACAGTTCCAAGGTCATATGGGACAGGATTTGAAAGGTCAGTGGGCACTATAATTCTGTCCCTCTTTCAATCTTACTCTCTGATGGCCAAGAGGTAGCTGATGTTCGGAGTATCTAGCACTTCTGCTTGTTCCTCCACCTTCTTGGCCATCAAGATTTGGGCAGATCATTCATCTCTTTCCTTTTGAACTGATTGTCTCGTTGAGTATAATTGTCCCTTTACACTGGTGGAATTGAAAATGGCCCTTCATTGGTCTGGCAGTACATCTGTTGGACCTGATGATGTACACTATGGCATGCTTCTCTTGTTGTTCTTCTAATTCTTTTTAACCAGGTCTGGCAGGAGAATGGTTTTCCTGATGCCAGGCTATTATTTTACCTTTCTCTGAGTCTTGGAAAGATACCAAGATTTCTTCAAACTACCGTCCAATTGCTTTGACGAGCTGTCTCTGTAAAACCTTAGAGAGGATGGTAAATGCTCGTCTTGTTTGGTTTCTCAAATCAAACAACCTCCTCTCGCCCACCCAGTGTGGGTTCCGACTACAACACTCCACCATGAAGCACCTAATTTGATTTGAAAAATCAATGAGAGAAGCCTTTCTCAAATGTCAATATCTTGTATCAATATTCTTTGACATTGAGAAGGCTCATGACACAACATGCAGGTATGGCATTTTGCGAGACCTCCATATATATGGGTTACGTGGCCATTTACCCATGTTTACTTAAAAAATTTTAATGGGCAGAAGATTCCAACTTCGTGTGGTTAGACATTATCCCATTCTTTTGTATAGTAACTTGGGGTCCCTCAGGGTTGTGTTTTGAGTGCCACACTTTTCAGTATAAAGATAAATGCCATCACTGAATAACTCCCTCTCACTGTTGTGAATGGGCTGTATGTCGACGACTTTCACATTTAATGTCAGTCGTCGAACATGAGATATATTGAGTGGTAACTACGAACTGCCCTCAAACGTGTACTGAAGTGGACCATGGTGAACGGCTTTAATTTTTCTCTTTCTAAAACCGTATGCATGCACTTTTGCCCTCAACGGGGTATTGACCCTGATCCTGAACTTCATATCGGTGAAGTTTCGCTGCCAGTGGCTCCGGAGACCAAGTTCTTGGGGCTTATCTTTCCCTGTAAGCTGACCTTTATACCACATTTCAAGCGGCTACGGGTAAAATGCACAAGAGCACTGAACATCCTCCGTATCCTCTCTGCTACCAGTTGGGGAGCAGCTCGATGTTCAATATTAAAGGTGTATCGTGCTCTTATTAGATCAAAACTCAACTATGGATCAATGGTCTAAAGCTCTTCCAAACCCTCGGCCTTAAAGATGTTGGACCCCATTCATCACCAAAGACTTCGACTCTGCACTGGGACTTTCCGCAATTCTACAGTTCAAAGCAACTGTCTTTACTATGTTCTTTGAAACTTCGTTCCTAACAAAGCATTTCACCTGGGGATGTGTTTTCCTTCCTCAGTGGGCCCTTATTTTTTCAGAACAGACGATCTGCCATTGCTCTGTTTGACCTTCGCATCCAGGTGCAATTGGATGAATTGGGTCTGTACTTGGATAACATTGCAGATTCCACAGGTTAGCCCATCCCACCATCGCTTATTACAGTCCCCAAATGTGACCTTTCTTTGAGTCATCTGAAAAAGGCAGATACTCCAGATTGGAAGTACCGTCATTTATTTAATAAACATCTTTCAAACGATTATTTCGTTTCCATTTATACAGATGGTTCCAAATCAGGTAATTCAGTGAGCTCTGCTATGGTTTGCTGCGGTTCGGTGGTTGCGTGCAGAATCCTCTCTACAGCTTCTGTGTTCACTGCTGAACTGTATGCCATATCTCTTGCCCTGGATCATATTGAAGCTGAGCAGTATTCCAACTGCACTATTTATACTGACTAGGTTAGTTCTCTACTGGCCCTGGAATCGCTACACGTTGGCTCACACCCTATTCTCGCTGATATTCAAAACCGACTGGCCCCTTTCTCATTAACTGCCTCTTCTATCCAGTTTTTCTGGATACCAGGCCATGTTGGTATTCGTGGGAATGAGCTTGCAGACACGACAGCTAAATCTATCTGCTCCGGCACTATCACCACTCTGCCTATTCCATACATGGATTATGGTCCTGTATTCAAGGCTCGGCTCCATACCAGCTGGCAGTCCACTTGGAGTGAGCAACGCAACAACAAGCTTATTCAAATCAAACCCTATATTGGACTTTGGCCATCTAGCTTCCATAAAGTTCGGAAAGAGAAAGTTTTTCTAACGAGACTACGCATTGGTCAGTTTTTTAACTCATCGTTTTCTTTTCTCTGGAACTGATGCACCAATGTGTAGTTTGTGTAACAGTCAAATCACTATGAGCTACATTTTACTTTCCTGCCATCGTTACAATTCTCAACGATGGCAATATTTTGAACATGTTTTGTCCGAGGATTTATCCGTAACATTGGACAGTGTTATTGGTGATGGTGACACTGTCCACCTTTATAAAGTTTTTAGTTTTTTCATGGCCATTAATCTTTTTAATCTCATTTAAGTGTGGTATATTTATTTATTACACCTTTTTAATTGTGGCTCCTTTTTTACAGTTTTATTCTCTCTCATTCAATGTGACATTGAACAATGGTCAGAACATTAAATAACTCGACACCAGGACTAGAAAGGCCAATTTCAGGTGACTAACGCTGCTGTTTGAACTACCCGTTAGTCGTCCTGGCGAGTTGTTATTACACTTTTGCTGCATGTAATTTAACACTTTTATTATTTTACCTTTTGGTACTGGCCATAATGACATATAACCCGTAACCAGGACTGGAAAGGCCAACTTCAGGTGACTGACGGTAGTTCTTATACTTACCTGTTAGTCTTCCTGGTGGGTTGTGATCATTACCATTTGACTAGTGAAAGTACTTTACAACTTCTTTTACTCTGCTTTCTCTCTTAACATTGTAGACTAGGTTTCAACATTGGTTTTATGCTTTTTCTGCTTTTCAATGATGTTTTGTTTTACCTTCATTTCCTTTTATGTATTTTACTACATTTACTTTATTTTTACCTTTTTACCGGATGTTTGGCGCAGATAGCCTAGCTGCTTTGTGCCATAAAACACTAAATCAATCAATCAATTGTTCCATAATGAACTAGTCAACGCCATGGTAGTTAGGGTACTCGACTTTATTCTACTTGTTACAGGATGAAAACCTCTTATTAAATATGATCATACTTTTAGCCATAGGAGAGATAATCCGATAATCAGTCCCAATATTCGTTCGTAAATTACTAGCTTAAGAGTTGGCAGTGTGTGATGTGTACTAGCTACATTCTTTCTGGTCTCTCACATAAATTAGGGACGTTTAGCCCAGATGGGCGCGAAGTAGTTTTTCGTGAAATTAAGCAAACGGACAAATATGGTGAATTCAAATCTACGTTTTTTACAGAAAAAAATGTTAGTGCACGAGAAAGATACAAAGTGACGAAAAGTATGTAATGTTAATGGTATACTGTAAACATATTAACCGAAATTCTTTGTTTTTTCTAATATTCGGATTGTTAAGTACATTTTTGACTAAAGTAATCTTATTGCAATGGATATCACTTACCTAAACGACTACTCAAGTCAAACCTTAACATTTTGGTTTCATTAACACGTATTAAAGTAAATTTATGGAAATCAGTTATGTATCTTTGTTGTTTAGACAGTCTTCTAATAAAGATTGTGACAACTGACACCAAATCGCCCCTGACGTCATTTTTCTTCTCTTCAGCTTTCCGAGTTGATCTTTAACATTTGAAAACACAAAATACAAAATTAGTATTTTAGAAAAACTTAGCACATGAAGTGAAATACGTATGACCTGTCTTAAATTAATTTATTTCCAGTAGAAGACAAATTAATCTTCACCTAATTTGTCTTTGAAGAAAGTATATCTAAACACAAAGATGGTGTGATTAATGACAAAATAAGGAACTGACAAGTATAGCGGAACTGTGGAATGAAATTAGAACAAATTTTGTATGTAAATTAGGACATGAATATTGGTAAAAACTGTGATTGGAAATTAACTTGTTTTTCCCTAATACTTTGTTTCATTTATTAATCAGTTGTCTTGTGGCTATAAGACTGTTGTGCTACTGTTTAAGACGATAAATATTCAGTTACGTAACTGTCGTTCAAAGTTCTCTATAACTATACAAATGCGAGAGGTCCTGAAAGTATACTTCCAGTCATGAAATTACCAGGGAAGCACGAGAAGACAACGCTTTATTTCTTCTCACATTGGAATAAAACTACCGTGACTATAGCGTCACCAAAGTATTCACGAATACAGAGTTCGATTAATGAGTCGGCGTAAAATATTTGAAGGTAATATTCGTGTGTTTATGCAACATAAATTTACTCTCTCTCTCTTAAATAAGGTCCGACCAAGTATATAGAACATTTGATAACTGTCATTGATTTTGAATTACAATATTTCCAATTAAGAATTGTATTGGTTAATTTCTTTGTTACACGATTTTATTACACACGTCCACACATTTTCTTGTGATTAACATAACTTGTTGCTTTATCGTTTCAGCCGTATTGACGCTGTATCTGTTAAACATTCTTCTGTATGACGACGACACTGCTACAATGATTTATCACATCTTCACTATGGCTTGTTACTTCACTCCCGTGTTCGGTGCAGTGTTGGCCGACTCGCTGCTGGGGAAGTACAGGTAAAGACGGTGTGTAACCACAACTTTCGCGGAGAACGAACTCTGTTTCGGTTTCACGTTTGCTTCACACGTGTATAGGGGAGGGCCAAATTCTTAACACTTTAAATTACTCTAAACTTGGAGAAATATGTTTTCGGGAGAAAAAAAATCCAATATACAGTTATTTGAATTCAGAACTTGTAACAATTATTATTTTCTATGAAAATTTATGTTAAAGAATTTTCAAAACCTGGAGGATGGATCCAGACCATATATGTAGCTGTCTATGCACAGGAAATAAACCTTTTTTATGTCTGAAATTAAATTCAACCGTTGGAGGCTAAAACAAAATAAATTATAAGGATCAGATCTCAGTTATCAAAAACATTTTAACTGAAGTTTATTGGCATTAAACATTAGAGTAACACAGAAAAGGGTAACAAACAATTATACAGAGTAACACAGAAAACAGTAACAAAACTAAACATTAGAGTAACACAGAAAACAGTAACAAACAATTAAACCTTAACAGTTAAAGGCAGTAAAGTTTAGTTCTATTTTCTTACGTTTTCTTTCACTTTTTCTATCTATTTAGTGCGTGTGTGTTTTCTTTTAGCAAAGCTACATCTTGCTATCTGTTGAGCTAACCGAGGAGAATCGAACTTTTGATTTTAGCATTGTAAATTCTTAGGCTTACTGCTATATTAGCGAGGGCTTTCTGTGTAGGATCTCTAGTTTACAAAAAAAAAGTCTTATTGCTTTCATATTCTGTGTCACTACTTTGTCGCTTATAACATCATTACACAGCTGTTTCCAGTGTAAATCAACTTTAAGTATTTCATTTAACTTTACAACTTCAGTAAACTCTCAGCGTCTATATTTCTTACAGTACTTATCTGACTCTCCTGGTTTTTTTCACTCTGGAATAATTACGCTTATTTAACTTATTTGGCATAAAATAAAAATGAGATATATAAATAATTTAGTTTTTCATTATTCAGAATTCTTTCTCAACAACATTATTTTAATTCTAATATAAACTTGAAAGTAATACTTTACTATTTGAACTTCTACACGTTTTCTTATGCTAGACGCATCATTCAGATGTTTGTTGTCAGATAACGTTACAGAAAAGGGTTTGTGGCTCAGCAGAAAAATAAAATCAGTATTAGAGCGTTTATTGAATGAAACTTGATGTTCAAACAATACTGAAATACATGTTTGTGTGTCTAAAATAAATGCAGACGGAGGTTTGTCAATATTCAACTTCCGATGTATTTATTTTTTCTTTCTTTCTTCTAGAACTATCCTGCATATCTCGATATTACACGCAGTGGGTAACATTGTCCTAGCCCTGGCATCCATTCCCAACTTTCTACCAATGGCGTAAGTTTACAAATATAATGCAGTGTTCGATTGTTATATTCATACTCACGTGCCTTATAATATTCCCGAAATTCAACCAGATTTTTAAATAAAGATGTGTTACATCAAGTGTTTGTACTATCGAATAAATCCAAATAACTTCATGTAATTTACTAAGAGAAGTTCTCAAATTGACTAACAACAAATAACGGTTCCATGGTCACTACTTAACAACAAACAACACATTTCAGAATACTCTACTCAGTCATATTATAAGACCAACCATATGTAGATGAACATGGATTTAGTGACTGATTTAGAGAGGGAGCAACTCATGGAAGGAAAATTGTTATGTTGTAACCAGAGTAGATAATTACCATGTTCATGTCCAGTGGATAGAAACGTGTTGTTGTGTTGTAAAAATAAATTAGATAATCGCTATGTGAAGAAAAAGTTTTGTAGTATTGTAATCAGAGAGAGCAGACAATCATTATTGGTATATCATATGGAAGGGAAAGTGTTGTAACATTAACTGGAGAATAATAGTATCTTTATCTTTTGTACAGAACGATATCTATGATAGGGCTTTTCATGGTAGCAGCAGGAACGGGAGGTATTAAACCATGTGTCTCAGCGTTCGGTGGAGACCAGTTTGGTCCAGGACAGGTAAGTTTTCCAAACTGTTTCATTTTCCTTTTGTTCCTGGATAACCCAATACAAAAATAAGTGCAGTTACCGAACAATAAAGATCGGCGTAAGCGCACACGAGATTCAGAACCGTATGAGAAGCTATAAAAAATAATATATCTTTGAAAATATCGTAAATATTCACTGCGTTTGAGGTTTTCTCCTCATGATATGCAGCCAATGAGTTGGTCTAGGGTTGAAGTTCGGCCAGTACTTACTGAAACTCACTAACAGTTCTTTTTGGAATTCCATCTGAAATGTCGATTTCTTTTTTAGAAATGCATTTTTTTCCATTTCTTTCCAATTCACTTTTAATTTTGCATGAATACAATTTCATTTCGATACACTAGGAAGCCAGGTCTTCACCTTCGCCAAGACATAAGACACATTGTAAAACAATAAACCTAGAGTCTGTTTCTAGTCAGTGTAAAAAACAACAACAAACAATCTAAGGTTAAACACCAGGTATACAAAAAAAAGGACGGAACGATGAAAAAATTATTTATAATCCATTCTTTAAAAAATTTACATTTTCAGTTTATTTTACTTTTTTTAAAAAAAATTAGATTAATTTTTGGTTGGTAACAATCTGTCGTGTACACATTGTGAGAACTAACTATTTATTTTTGCACTTATTAAAGGAACGTGACCTTCAGAGGTTTTTCTCATTTTTCTATTTATCAATCAATGCTGGAAGTTTACTGTCTACTTTCCTGACACCAATTTTAAGAGGTAAATAATAATTATGTATACATATAATAGATGATTCTACAGATTCTGAATATCTGAAATTTGTTTTAAAATCCTTATCAGTATAAATTGTATTATTTTTAATGTAGGAAATGTGAAACAAAATCTGTATTAACTCAAAATACTTTCTGTAGATTTAAATTACAAAAAAGAATATTCTTTTTCAATATCACGTTTTTAATTGTTCTATTATTGTGTTGCATAATTAAATTCCTTACATAAAATATTTTCCAAAAAAGATTATTAAGCACTTTTAATTAATAAAATGTACACACTTACAGATCGTATTTAACATAAAATGGCCTTTATCAAAATTGAAGTTAGGCCTAAACTAAATTGTTTAAAAACTAATTTAACATAGAATGGTCTATTTTATTTCAGTTAATGAGGTTAGCTTTACACTTGTTTAGTTATACCTCTAAAATTATCTATTCATTTTTATATTAGTAATCAATTTTTTTAGTTTTCATTATAATACATTTCTATGTAAACAGTTTACAGATCGAATTTAATTCTTTTGATTTTGGAACATAATCGTTTATATATTACAGTATGTTGTAAACATAATTATCTAAAAAAAAATCAAATACACAAAGAGTTGTACTGACGAATGCATTCGCATTTTTTCAGCTTGTATTTTGCTTATGTTTATATCACAGCCCTGTTTTATATCAAGTACTGAGATTATACTTAACATTTGGCCAGTTAAGCTTAACATATATTAGTCTATTCTGCACTAAGTACTGATGTTAGGCCTCATCTTAATTGGTTGAAAACTAATTTAACATAAAATAGCTTATTCTATACTAACGAAGTATAAGTACGAATTCTTATAACGAAATAGTAAATTTATTGTTGCCGAGAGCGTTTGCAACATTGTTAACAGTTACGTGTTTTATCATTAAAAAACCCGTTACTAATAGATTCGAGTAGCTTTGCGCGAAATTCAGAAAACAAAAAAACAAACAAACAATACTAACATGCTTGTGCACGAAGTTCTACTTTGTGCATATCGGAAGCACCTCGAACTTCTAGCACAGTGCAAAATATTAATTATGTTGATTTCTATTTGTATATTAAATTGAAAGGAGAAAAACAAAAGTTACATGATAAATTCCCCCCCCCAAATGTTTTTTCCAACATAATTTCGTGTGTGTATTTGTTCTTTTGCAAACCCTTCATCCTCGTTTCGAATTAGCCTCCAGTTGCACAGCAGCGTGTCTGTTGCGGACTTGTACTGCTACAAATCGCGTTTCGATACCTGTGGTGGACAGAATTAAAATAAACAACAACAAACAAATATTTGGGACTAATGAGAAAATTCTGGTTGTGTTTGTAACTATTGATTTGTATAATAAAAGCACGACATCATGTAGCTATACCTGGTTCTTTTTAGGAAGACCCAGACTAATATTTACTGTGTGTCTTTTCAGCTGACGTAACATGCTTTGGAGATGACACGTGTTACTCACTGGCCTTCGGAGTTCCTGCAATTTTGATGGTCGTTGCTTTAAGTAAGAATTTATTTCTCTCATTCTTTTGATGACGGCTTCTCATAATTAATTTTTCCACTCTAAATATGTTATATATTTCTATTTTTAAGATGCCTTTTATTTTTTTAACATTTCTTGTTCGATTATTGAAATCCTTTTATTATACAATACAAAATAAATTGTACAACTACGTTATAAAGTTTAGCATTCAGTAAGGATAAATTTGACGGGGGAAAACAGGTCATTTGTGATCAAAACATTTATTATTCAGTGCCAGGTTTGACTCGATGATTATCGTGTTCGGAATATGTGAACCAGAATACCTATAGTTTGCATCTCGTTGTTGAAAGAACACATTCCACACTTTGTTTCTGAATGCGCCACAAGAGTGGCGATGAGGTCCCAGCTAATAAGTAGGCCAAGAGTTGGTGGTGGTTGTTTTTGACAAGCTACTTTCCTCAAGTTCATCTTTGCTTAAGAATGCTGAACGAAAAATTTCTGGAGAAGTACCAGATAAAAACAAGTATGGCTGGGTTATAACTCGCATCACGTCTCGATGAGTTGCTGCTTTAACCAGAACCAACCAAGTTCTAACATTATAGGCTTCCATTTATTAAAACTTCATTCCTTAATATGTTCATTGTTTTTATCATATAAGATACACTAAATTATAGCTTATCATTCATTACGTAATCATGTTCTACCATCCTCGTATTTTTATTTGCAGAATAATACCCGTTAACATTGAGATGTCTGTCAGTTAGATAACAGATACGACTGAGATGTCTACTAATTAGATAATAGATACGACTGTAAGGGTGAAAAATAATTACAATTAGAATTTCTTATAATGAGTTCAACACGTTGTCTTCAAACTTCGTTGATGATGGAGTAATGGTATTCCGAAAAGTTTCACGAATGATCTAAGTGAAATGTTTATCATCTGTACAGTTGTGTTTCTCACCATCAGTAAATTCTATCCCCTCTCATGGATCTATCGGTAAAACATCCAAGTGTTTCTAAAAGCGTTTTTCGAAACATGTTTGCTGTTTCAACTCTGAGGACATTATGATTTTACGGTACATTCCCCTTTTCGTTGATAAACAAAAAAAAACAAAAAACAGCACAAGAGTTGGCAGTGGGTGATGTCAACAAGTTGCCTTCCTTCCAGTCTATCACTTAAAACTGTGGTTGGTTAGTACAAGTAGCCCTCTAATGGCTTTGAATGAAGTGAAAAACAAACTGTGAATTACAGTTTTGTATTTTGTCCGTCAATATTTCTTTGCCTTTCTCTTGTTTAACGTGTTTTATGTTATAATGTCAGCCAATTTTACTTATATAATGCTGCTCTTATTGTTTCGCTTGTTTGATATATTTACTTCAGTTTAATATAATTTCAGTTTTATTCATCGTGGGGCGACCTCTGTACAAAATGTTTCCTCCACAAGGGAACGTACTGATCAAAGTGGTGAAATGTATTATTGTAAGTATTACTTTACCGACATATAAATGTACGTATTATGGACAACGTACCGTTTCAATACAAGCTGAACGTGACCTTACAGCCAATGTTTGTATTCTAGCAACATTAGAAGGTATAAAATGATAACTAATAACAAAACGCTAAAAACGACAGTGTTCACCATTGACTACCTTATGATTAATCAGATTTTAATCGGTGGGCCCACATTCTCTTTACTGATGGAAGATTAACCTATAAATATCGAATTCAAATTATATTAACTTTCAATAAAGGTTTTTTATCATATTTATTGTCAGTTGTTGATATCAACTGAGACTTGCTAAGCTAGCTCGTTTGAACAGCAACTATAAGAACAGCCTTTTGTTAAATATAAAACTTCTCTTAGATGAAACGTTCTTTATACAGTAAGTTAGTTTAAAACTTATTATTGCGTGTTAAGACTGACAAACGTTGCAAATAGAACGTTACTCTATGGACACAACTAAGGTTAAAATATAACGGTTGAAAGTTGCATTTCAAGTGTAATTTTTGAGTCCCTAAATGGTTTACATGATTTTCGGAAATGTTAACTTAATCTGTTTATTCATGTGCGTGATGTTAAGAATTTATTTTTATTCATTTGTGTGATAGAAAAATGAAATAAACATTGTTTTGCTCTTAAGTTTGTCTTGTGTAATAAATCTGCCTAGTTTAGTGAATTCTTAAAAGGTGCGAAAATGTTAATTTGAAAAAATGAAAATTCGATAATTCAATTGTTTTTGTATTATTATAATACCAAACACTTAGAGTTTTGGGTTTTTATTATTTTTTGTTCAGCATGCCTTAAAACGACGAATGAGAGCGAAGTCAGACGGAATAACTAAAGATCATTGGTTGAACTATGCTGATGATGTGTATGACGTGAGTAGTATATTGTCTAACATAGTTTAATGATAATGAAAAACAACGTCATTTAAACGTAATGCTTGATTTATATTTTTAGATATAGTACTTGAGGTGATGGTGAGGATATTAAGTTTTAACAGAGATCAGTGTACAATTTATTTAGACTAATATGTGGGCTGATGTTGGAGTGAGAATATATAATTCACTATGTCAGTCTGATATCAGTTGGCACTGAATCATGGCGGTCGTTAAGAAAGAGTGAAATAGAATAGAACACAAAACGTGTTTCAGCAGAAAGTAAACTTGTTCTTCTAATCCCACAGCGTTAATAAATGTACGTATTAGTGATTGTTGAACAAGGTATTCAATTTATATTGCATTTATACATTTCAGACTAAACTGATTGAAGACGTGAAAACTGTACTGTACGTATTACTTCTGTATGTTCCACTACCAGTATTCTGGGCTCTTTATGATCAACAGGTGAAACTAAGATATATTGTTAAAATAGTCCTTTCCAGCAGCGCCCTCTATTGACATATTTTATACAATTTTATACTTGCGTTTAACAATACCTCATAAGATTGTTAAACTAGTTTTGAACCTCTTTGTTTTCTTGAACAATCTAGTTGTTATCACAACAGTTTTTCTCTTCTCTATTAGACCTCTATAATTTTAAAGATAGAGAATTTACAATATAACCATTTATGCATAGCCCGCCGTCTTTCTACAGAACATAAGAAAATGTTTAACCCATTTTAAAACATTTCGTTATTGAGTATATATCTATTTACAAATCAACCCAATTGTTATATAACCCAAAAATATCTATAAATTTGAGTTGATTGAATATTAACATTAAATTTGTACACTTACGCAACTGGGCTTAAATTAAAAAAAAACACCTAGTGTTGTTACCGCCTATGTTGTCTATATTAATTTTACCGTTTTTCAGTAATTTTACAGTATGTAAGAAACGTAATCTTAACAGTTTTCAAAGTAAACGTAATTAAAAATACAGTGTTGACAATATTCTAAATTTAATTTTTTTTTTAATTTCCAGGGATCTAGATGGACACTGCAAGCTACTCGAATGGACGGACATCTGGTGAGCAAATGTTTTAATATTTACGTAAAATTAAGAGAACTGGCTGACCATATTAATGAGCACTTCGATGCCGTTTTGAGTTACCTATTCTTATATGTAGCGCTAGCACTGTTATGTGTTAAGGATTTTAATATGAGGTGACTAAGAAAAACCCTTCTTAACATGAAATTAAAAGTAGAATTGTATTTTCAAAGAAGTTTACTATTTCTTCGTTGAGATATCTACAACAGTGTCTGTTTATCATTATCTTAGTTAAAAAATTTAAATAATAAATATCAATTTATTCAATAATACAAATCCACAGCTGCTAATGTTACTTTTAAGGGTAAAAAACGTGATGTTTAGAAACGATTTCAAATGGGAATGTATAAACGTCTTGCTTCAACTACAAGCCTAAATAAATAAAAATTAAACTTCAGAATGAATCATACATTAGAATAACGAGATATTTATATAGTAGTTCGTGCACGAATTGTATCAAATAACCAGAATAAACACACAAACCTTGGCATACATTATATCAAATAACTAGAAATATCTACTTAAGTCTTGACATACATTATATTAAAATAACGAGAAACGGACATAAATTATAGCAAAACCACCAGAATCCTAAATTATAAGAAAGCTTCAAGGCTGTGTATAAACTAAGGCAGGTCTGAAAGAATAAACAATGATTACGTTTTCAGGAAACTTTGAATTAATAATATTTATGTTTTTGGATGCCTGTACAGTTTTTACCAATGAAAGGGTCATTTTGTGGATCTCATTGCCAATTCTTTGGTTTAAATAGGGCGGATTTTTCATGAAGCCTGACCAAATGCAAGTTATTAACCCACTTTTGATAATTGTGTTCATACCACTTTTTGAATACGTTATCTATCCACTGTTTGCCAAGTGTAACCTTTTGATCAGGTGAGAAGACGTATTTTGTCATTATGTAAGAGAAAAACTGGTACACTTAAGTAGTTTTAAGTTAAAAGTAAATGGGATCTGGCATGGCCAGGTGGTTAAGGCACTCAACTTGTAATCCGAGGGTTGTGGGTTCGAATCCCCGTCACACCCAACATGCGCGCCCTTTCATTCGTGGAAGCATTATAATGTGACGGTAAATCCTACTGTTGTTACGTATGTTTTATGTATTTCGTAGACTAAATGCAACAGAAAAACACAGATAACAGCTTGTATAATTTATTACACTAAACTAAATATATATATATATATATATATATACAGATATAACATGAATTATATAATAACAGTGACAGATATTAAGTAACAACATTCAAAATTAAACACAATGCAAAATGGTACTGGCCTGTATCTAATATAATGATCGAAAATGAAAGTCTCAAATTCCAGTCTAGGATGTGAATTTGGTCCCACAAAGAAATTCCGAAGTTTAAATGAAGAAGTTCAGAAACAGTTCACAGTTCAATAAATTCGACGAAGTTCTTTTCACGTTGCCTCCGATGAACGTCACAAAATTGTCGCCTTTAATTTTTCCGATTTCCCGTAAATTGTTCCACACGTGTTGACTTTCAGTATAACCACTAATTCGGATGAATCGTAGAGATTGACGAAGTAAAATCACAGCTTCCGTAGATCTAACTTCAGTCACAAATCCAAGTTGAATAATCACAGCAAACACTTAATCTTTCTCAAACGAATGACTGACTCTTCTTTTCTAATGACTCTTCTCTTGAATAAAACTAATGTCTGACTTTTTTTTTCTTCCTCGCATCTTCGTCTGTTTATATATTGTAGGCCTAGACTCCTCGAACCACCGCGAAGCTTCTACAGAACTCCAGAGCAATCCGCGCATGTCCGTTCTTGCACGAGACTAAACGTCTAGACACGAGGTCGCCAGCATTTCATTTAAATACATATGATTGGTCTACCTAATTCTAGAAAATTCTAAATGTTATTTTAAATGAAAATCAACGTATTTTATTAGTTTAAACTTTGAAACAATAATATAAATATGGAAATATAAATAATAGAAATGAAAATTTAAACACAACACGACATGTCATTTACAAAACATTTACATAACAATGTTTATTGGTAAAAGAGTAGTCTAAGAGCTAGCAATGATTAGCTGCCTTCCCTGTTCAAAACAAACTAGCAAACCAAAATTAAATGGACATAAACCAGGATATTTATTTCTTTACAGACCTCTTCAGAGAATAATTTTTGGTGGATTTCTAACTGCTATATCTTTTGTGATTGCTGGATTTCTGCAGATTAAAATTGAGGTAACGTTTTTGTGTATTTTGAATTTGTTAATTTTTCTTGCGTTTGAATGAAAAACAAGTACCAAAAACAGACTACTAAATATAATATTATAATAAAATACAACTTATCCATTGTTTTTCTTTGGACTCATTATAATAAAATACAACTTGTTTATTGTTTTTTTCTGGACTCGCGAGGTCGTATCTATCTCAAGTCATAATAACTGTTCAGCAGTTTTACCTCGTGAGATTGGTTTATGAAATTTGGCTGTATTATATCACCTCTTATTTTAAATTTATTTGCAATAATAATTTCGATTGTGTGCAAATAACATTATTTTATCTCTCTAGTGATTCATTAGAAACTTAGTTTTTCTTTTCTTATATGGAGAGGATATTTTGAGAGCTTAAGAAAATATGCCAAATTTAACTTAAATATGACAAGCTGGCTAATACTTAATTTCCTTAAAGTGTGTTTGTTTATTGTAAAGCTGTTTTAATAAAATTTATTACATTCTGTGTTGTGTAACATTTTACTGATTCAAAAACTTATAAGTGAAACACTTAATAACTAGCATTCCACTATTTTCATTTATTCTTCTGAAAGGATACTTTGCCCGTTATTCCTTCATCAGGATTCAGCCAGGTGGTGCTGATCAACACAGCTCCATGCTCTGTGAATATTAAAAGTGACTTACTGGAATCAAAGCTAGCACTAAACCAGGTAAAACGTCAACTTTCTAAAGAACATAATTACCAAATGAGCCAGATAAAACCTTAACTTTATTTATAGGATATAATTATCAAGTGAACCAGGTAAAACTAATTTTATAAAGAACGTAATAACTGTAGTTTTCGTGTTTAATATTCTGATTTCATAGTGTTAACATGTCACACCGACGTGTGTGTGTTGGTATTATCATATGCTAATCAAAAGGTCTGACTTGGTTTACTCAGATATCATAAGATTAAATTTGTGACTTAATTTGAATTTTTTTAGCATTGATCTTGGTTTATAAGTTAAATTATACCAGCGATATTTAACGGATATTTTTCAAATAAAGCAAAATATTAAATTTTGTCAGAGAAATGTTTATTTTGATTAAATATAACTCAACCAAAGCATTCTAAACATTTTAGTTGTATCCATTTTTTTTTTCTGTTAGTAGATTTAACTAAAAACAGATGATTCACTAGTGCTTTATTTCTGTTTATATTTTCGTTTTAAGTGTCTTAGCATAAACTAAAACTAAGACTACAAAAGTGGAAGTTAAATTAACCCTTTCACTTAGTCTGACATTCTCTAGGTAGCGCTAAAATCGCACAAAAAGCTTACCCTAAACGAGTATATGTAATACTATGTAAAATAAGAAAACGATATTTTAAGGTTTTTCTCATATGATAAATTAGGGGTGTAATTTTTGTCTTTGTGGTCGTCTAATTTTTTAAAAACATGTATTATGTCTTCAGTATGATTTTCAATATTTTTAGATGCATGTACTAAAGGATATTAAGTCAGGCATACCATACAACCTGACATTCAATCCTACACCAGGAGAATGTAATTTTCAGCTGGCATCAATTGATTATATTATCCAGACAGCAAGTAAAGACATACAAGTCCTTATGGTGACCTCCGACCTCTCCAAGTTATTAGTACTCCAGGTCAGTTTTATGCTTGCTACATATTGGATAGTTTTGACTAAAGTAGTGACCTCTAACCCACTGAAGTACCTAAGGCATCACTATGTTAAATAATTCTGACCCTCTATTATTATTTATTTTAGGTGCATACTTAATTATACTACATCCTGTAGTACAAATGATAAGAAACTGCACAAATTAAGTATGATATAGGAATGCCAAATATTACAGAAATAAGGTAGAAACGAATGTAGAAAACTATTTTAAAAACTACATAAGTAGCCAATAAGTATTGTATTAATCTTACAAACTTATGGTTATTAGCCACTGTAAGGCTGTATAGCAGTATTCAGTTTAACTTGTAGAGTATTATTGGAAATATTTGGCCACTTGTGTAGTGATTTTTTATTGTTTTGTATATTCATCTTTACCTTGTTTTGTGTATTTTCCATTCTTAAGTCATTCTTAATTTTTTGCAATTTTCTTATTACTTCCACTTTTTATTTTCACTGTTGATAGGTAAACATTTGTTTTATTTCTGTAATTCAGTGGTAGCATATATTGTTAACACCATATCTGTTTTGTCAGTTTATTCATTACCCTTGTAGAATGATCTCGGGTATTGACATTATAACATTGGCTAAAATGATTATTAATCATTGTTGGTGGCTTGGAACATCATGTTGAGGAAGGTACAATAAAAATGTGTAATTATCCCTATATTTGTGTTACCATATGTTTCGACACTGCCATCTCTACACCATTTCATGTTTAATGTTTAATTTATTTTTTGTTTTTTTTCTTTCTAATTTAAAGTTAACATATTCTATGTATGTGTGATAAAACTGAATATTGTGTGAATTGTTATAATTTTTACTTCACACGTAATGTAGGAGTTGCGTGGAAACACCTATTGTATAGTGTACATTCTATACACATTACAGCCTCTAACGTTGGCCTGCAATTCCTGGTTCACCCTGTACCTAAGCGTTATAAATAAACACCATGTTTCTGTAAGAAATCTTACTTCAAGAAGTGAAGATAACACTGTTTACATTATAATTGCAATTTTCTTGTTTACACTTAGCATTACAAGGCTAAGTGAAGGCTGTTCCCAAGTGCTTTTAAAATGCTTTTCTGTCGTATTAAAGCCATTGCGAAAACTTCACACATATTTTGGTTCCTGTATGTAAAGAAAAAAAAAAGTTCTTTAGCCAGTTCTGAATTGTCAATCTCAACAACATATTTCAGTTATGTTAGTAATCTCGCAAGTTGTGACACCCTTTGATAATTTCAGTGAAGTGTTCAAATAAATCTGTAACTCAACTTTAACACCATAGAGTAATAGATTGAATACAGTAGCCATTTTATCTCGGTCCGCTCTTACATAATAAACACTACAGTGTGTAGTAAGTCGTGTGACAAACATCTCTGACAAACCTGTAAAGTAATGTCCGATTCGAGAGATCTTTTACCATGAGTTCTTACGTAAGGTATTTTATAACAATAACGTATTCAGTGTATTTAAATATCTAGGTTCAGTCCAAATCTAATTAAAAACATTCTTTAACAGTTTCAGTAACGTGTATAAAAGTTCCAACAATAACAGTTTGTCAGGTCTTTCGAATAGTAAAAAAGAAAATAATTAATAGTAATATGTGGTGTTAAGTAAGTAATGTAACATTAAATAATTCTTACCATAATTCTGATGTGTTGTGACTTAAATTACACTTCACCCCGTAACGGTCGGATTGTTGTCAAGCAGTTTCTTAACGTAAATATTTCATCCTCGACGATGTCTGTCATATTCCATATGACCTAACAATAGTGCTAACAATAAATCTCTACGGCACTGGATATAGCAGATACGGCGTGGTTATGATATTAATATATAAACTTGTCAATCATGGGTTCTTTGTACTAATTAACTTGCTTGATCATGGTTCTTACAGTAAATGTGAAATCTAAATTTAATTCTTGTTCATAGGTTGCAGGTTCATTGGAGAAGCCAGAGAAGGGGGATTCGTATATTCGTATTTTGTACAGTTTTCCATCGAACATAAAACCTTTGGTTTTCAATGACACTTTTAAGTTGATTGGACCAAAAGACTACAAGCTACCAACCCAAAACTCGGATATTTCATACAACACTTCAGAAGTGGTAGGAAGTACAGAGTATACCAGAGTATTACCAGGAATGTAAGTACTTGAATACATAAAGTATGTTCAGTGCTTCTAGATACTTGGCAAAATATCTAGATGTGGGTGGTTTATTACAGTAAATAAACGCTCTGTTTCAAAACAGTTGTTCCTGCTATATCTTCAACAATCAGATGTAATAAATTTTATGAGTGATGCTGATACCTTCAGTACCTGGTGAAACTTGGTGATTACAGAATTAACAAACAAGAAACCGAAGCTCAGGTTGTATATTTAACCCTAAAGTATTTCACAATATCACCCCAACTAAATTTAGAAACATTTCTACATTTCTTTTATGTACGATGATAAGTGAAGCTAACGTGTCCATATTTCATAGATATTCTATACACGAAATATCACTTGGTTTACGTTGGTCACGTGGTGTATTAACACGTACAATTGTGTAACTTGCGTCTGTCTTATTTTCATTTCGTTTTTCTCTCTTCACGTTTTTGAGTTGTTTTTTTATTGTTCTTCTGTTCATATTGATCAGTTTTTAAAAAAGTAAATTCCTTGGTTTGAAGCGGTCATTGAACTCAACTATTTCAATTACACCAACATTATTTTTTGCTATTTGAGAATTTGGTGAAGTAAATGTAACAGATTCGAGGATTAGCTACTGAAAGTATTCATCAACCAAGATGAGAAGGTATTCGTCAACTGAAGGAAAACAAAATAAGCAATTGCTTTAAGATATTGGTCGAAATGTTTCGTTGATCAGTTTGCTAATCATGCCCACAGTGCATTTAGTCCATTGTGTAGCTTTGTGTTAAGTCAACAGTAGAGCCTTAGATTAACGATGTTGGATGCACAAAGAGGTTCGGGATAGGATCTTCATCCTCATTATGTGTCGAACATGAAATTGTTTTAGTTTTTGTTTTTGAATTTCGCACGAAGCTATACGAGGGTCACCTGCGCTAGCCATCCCTAATTCAGCAGTGTAAGACTAGAGGAAAGTAAACTAGTTATCGCCATTCACCACTGTCAGTTCTTTTACCCACAAATAGTGGAACTGACTGTATCAGTATAACACCCTTACGACTGAAAGGGCAAATGTGTTTATTGTGATGGGGATTCAAACCAGTGACCTTCAATTTACGAGTCGAGTGCACTAACCACCTGGCCCCATCATGAAATAAATAGTGTCTGGTAGTTTAGGAGTGAAATATTTTGAGGTGAAGAACCTTCCCTTATTTCTAAAATGTAATTTTAAATTGTAATTTATTTTTAACTTGTGAGGCTTATGAAATAAATACATTCCTGTGGTTCATGTTTCAATACCTGCAGGCCACAGTACAGATGGCCCATTGTGTATGTTTTTATTAAAAAATAAATAAAGAATAAAGCTACTGGAATGGGCCTAACATGGCCTGGTGGTTAATGCACTCGTCTTATGTTGTTGCTGTTTAGGCCAGCCGTCCATGCTGCTGTGAAAATTGTTGGCTTACAAAACTATCAGTCAACCAACAGCTTGTTGGGATTGATTTTGTTATGGAGAAGAAGACAGTTACTACGACAACAGTCCTTATAATTAGTGTGAGCTTGAGTTTTTTGGTATGATAAACCAATTAAATGTCACTTTAATAATTTGTGGGTGAGATTTGTATATGGAAAACTATTCTAATTACACTTTTATACTAGTGTCAGTTTCTATACTATTTTAGTTTGATTGTCAGTTGACTGAACTGTGAATCAGAGGGTTTGATATTAAAGTTCCTTATTCACTATTTACATTCTGTGGCTGTACTATTATGACTTTCTTTGTCTAAATATCATTAAAAAACAAAATAAAAATTATATATTTTGGATGGATCACAGACTAGTAATTGGTGAGCTGGACTGTGGATTTTCAGTTTTGTGATTTCTCTCTCATAATAACAACAACAAGATCGTTTTTTTGAATTTGAGGTTTTGGGTGACCTATAAAAGTAACTGTCAAGTACCACTATTTGATCTGATAAAGTTGCCAGTAGGTGATGCTTTCCCTCTGGTATATCAATTCAAAATTAGGAACACAAATATCTCATGATCATCTTTTCAAGTAAATCTTGAAAGAAAAATAAATATATCATAGATATGTTTCTGTAATTGGATTCAAAAGGTCTTCCAAAACAATTATTGAAATAATACTTAAGATGTTCAGCCAGGTATGGTCAAGTGGTTAAGGCATAATTCGAGGGTTGCGACTTTAAATCTCTGTCACACCAAACATGCTCCTCCTTTCAGCTGTGGGAGCATTATAAAGTGATGGTCAATCCCACTATTCATTGGTAAAAGAGTAGCTCGAGAGTTGGTGGTGATGATTAGCTGCCTTCCCTATAGTTTTACACTGCTAAGTTAAGGACGGCTAATGCCGATAGCTCTCGTGTAGCTTTGAATTAAATTAAAAACAAACCATACCAAACTTGTGGTATTAAGTGTTGTATAGTTTGCAATTTGATGTATTTATTTATCTAAGTTTTAAACACCGATTTCCTTTTTTGTTTGCTCACAAATCCTCTAGGTACTCGCTACATTTACCAGTAGCCAATTCTTCAAAATTTAGTATTAAACTACCAAGCTTCGAAATGAAGATGGGTGGAGGTTACATTTTAACGGTGGCCCCTGACAAGACGTCAGAGGTAAGTTAACCTCTGTGTGGACAAAGCTTTTAATAAAGCAAATAAAAGGGCTGCTGAGATTGTGTAGAACAAGTTTCCTTGTTGATGTCATCAAGCCATGTAATTTTCTTCCTTTTTGAAACTTGTATACCCCTCAAAAATACTTTATGTTGTGGTGGATACAATAGAAATTCTTTCATATCCAGCTGATAACCCAAGTCTACACCATGGTAGAGTCGAATGAAGTTTCCATGTTTCTCCAATTTCCTCAGTACGTCATCATCACAGCTGGAGAAATTATGTTCTCCATAACAGGACTGGAATTTTCCTACTCTCAGGTGAGATGACCACATTTAACTGGATTTATTCGTTGTTATTGTTGTATTCGATTTTTTTTTTCTTTAGTATGCTTATCTACACTCGAGTATTCACCAAAATATTTGGTTCAATTACACTTTTTACTTTTTCTTGTTCCTGGGCAGAAAGTGAGTGTCATTTACCAATTATTTATGCTTAAAGTAAATTGAAAAGACCTATTTTTCTCTTTAAACTTTGCTTTTGTAATCTGGGAGCATATAAGAAAAACATGATGGGAGACTATATTTGGGAGCTGATACGTGAAAGTGATTTATATAACAGTTGCAAATCTCAAACTACTCACTTCTCAAGATTTTTCTGTAACTTTAGTATAAATACATGTAAATCTTGATTCACATGTTTTATTCAGACCTTATGTAAGTGAAAATGTACAAATTTGCCCGTTTTTACATTGAAAATAGGTTAATTTCTAAATTTCATTACTCAGGTCACAAAAGCAAAGTTTGAAGGGAATAATGGCCATTTTCTGTACTTTTACAATATAAGCAATTAAGAAATAACACATACTATCCAGAAACAAAATTTGTGTTACATTATGTTATCTGTATTGGGGTATTCACTTAAAGATTTGATTCTATTAACTACACTGGAGTATTTACCCAAATGCATAATTTATTTGTAATGGAATATTTGTGACTACAGATTAGCAGTATACAGCCTCTGTTTGTACAAGGAATTAGGAATGTTTTTGCTGTAATTACCTTGTATATTGTCTGGTATTCTCATTATTAGGTTATGGTTACCATAAATTACAAAACTAACGTACTTGTTGATTTGTAATTACTATCGTACGTGTGAAACTAATCTTAAAACTGTTATCAAAATATCAGTGCTAACAAAAAACAAACTATTTGACAATAATGACATCACAGCTAAAGCTATTACGTCACTTCCGTTTGTTTCGTTTTTAAAATTCTAGGCTCCAAGCTCTATGAAGTCTGTACTCCAAGCTGCCTGGCTTCTAACAGTGGCCTTTGGAAATTTGATTGTTGTCATCATAGCCAAACTTCATCTGTTCGATAAACAGGTAAAACTGAAACTATAAACAGCTTCATGGATACGAATATCCCGAAATAAATCTTTATAAAATATGAAAAATCAACATTACTTTGTTTCAGTTATTGTAAAAAAAATTAATATAAATACCTTAGCTGGGTAGGTTAATTGGAAAATATTCGTAAGACATTAAATTTTAATGAGACAGACGCTAAATCAAGAATGTAGTAGTTTAAAACGTTGTTTATGTATGTGCTATAATAATAGTTATTGTTATGAATAGTGATTTTTGTATGTAAAGCACCTGATTGGTTTCTTTAAATATTTGGACAATCCCATTAGTTAGCACAGTGACCAATTGCAAATGCTATGTAAAGAATTTATTATGTTAAAAGTTTTGAATTGAAATTTTAAACTTAATTTTGACCAAATAATTGCATTAAGCTGTCTTTTGATCATTAATGTAGAAGTAGTTTTGAACATCATCGGTACCGGAACAGTAGGAATGTTGAAACTTTAGAAAGAGAATAACTACGAGTAAATTGACTTTCAGAGACGGTTTGCAGATCTAGGAATTTTGTGCAATTCATTTGTTATCCTCTAATAATCTTTAGTTAATCACTAGTAATAGAATAACGAATAGATTAGTTCATTGTTTTAGAATAAAATATTGTCTTTTAAACATTTGTGTTAGTGTTGAGTTCTTAGAAGTATTTTCATTTAGTAGCTTACCTCCGATCTCTTAGTTAAAACTTGTTGCACATTAAAATATTGTTTTATCCGTACAAATGGAATAGGGATTGGTTAAAACTTTCACCTCAAATTAACAAACTAAATATGAATGTCATGATATGGTATATCAACAATTTTTAAAGAAAATCGATAAGATATTCTTTCTCTGTTTCTAGTCGCTGGAATTTTTCATGTTTGCTGGTCTGATGGGTGTCGACTTGTTGATTTTTGCGGTTATGGCATATTTCTACAAGTACGTCAATCAGCCACAAGAGGGCGACAACTATCTAGAATCGACTCTGAAAGATAGCGAGATTTATCCAAAAGATAATGGTATTCGGAGTGAAGATTTCGTGGAAGATACCAAACTATGATACTACTGGGTACAGTACCATGATTGTAGTTTCCATGGCCTGAAAGTAATAAGAAAATTATTGCCCTAAATATTTAACATATTTATAAAATTGGATAGTAGATAGCTCCAAAAACTGGTTCTTAAGCCTCGTCAAACTGGTTAATGTTTTCTGAAAAATACATTTTGAAATATCACTGCACAACAATTTATTTTGAAAAGTTTTGCTTCCTGAAAGGTTTTTGCCGATTGTGACAGGTACCTAGTGTGTATGCACAAATATAGTTTTGGTTTTGCTTCATCACGTAGGAACTCTGAGAAATAGACGGTTAACTGTTTACCGACAATAGCGTATTTAATTGCGTTTGTTTCTAATACGCTATTAAGTTCAACATAATTAAAACTGTTTTGCTCCTGATTTTTGTTTGTATTCAATGTCCGGTGCATCACGTTGCAGCGCCAAACAGTAGTCAGTCAGCAAGCATTGACGGATTTCAGTTACCCTGATATCGTTTTTCCATTGTAGCAATATCCTGGTGAAACCTTTCACCGTGTTCGTCACCAACAGCACCGAGATTTGCAGGGAAGAAGTCCAAGTGTGAGTGGAGGAAATGAATCTTGAGTGACATGTTGCACTCCATTGTTTTGTATACTTTGAGAAGTTTGTTTACCAGCTGAATTTAATGTAATTGCCAAGAAAATTGTCAACGTCTTTGAAGGCTTTCCAGGCAATCTTTTCCGGCCCAACAGATCTTCGAACTGCTTGTTACTCATAACATGTCTGATCTGAGAGCCAACAAAAATGCTCTCTTTGGTCTTAGCCTCAGTTGTTCTTGGGAACATCTGTCTTAAATAACGAAAACCTTCGCATTCTTTGTTCATTGCTTTCACAAAATTCTTCTTAAGTCCCAATTTTATGTGAAGAGGAGGCAAAAAAATCTTTGCCGGGTCGACAAGCGGTTCATGTGCCACATGTTTTTTATCCTGGAACCAACTTTTCATGGAGTGGCCAGCTATGTCTAGAATAATGTGACTCTTTGACACGACTGCTCCATTCACAGATGAAACAACAGTACTTTGTATACCCGAGCTGCAGTCCCAGTAACAGAACAACGATTTTCAGATCTCCACAGATATTCCAGTTGTACTTGCTGTACTGGATGTGCTTCAGCAACATTTCCATGTTCTCGTAGGTTTCTTTCATGTGTGCTGCATAACCAACAGGTATTGAAGGGTGAACGTTGTCATTGAGGCTTAATATTGATGAATCAATAAAGAGTCATGGTCACAACCCAAAGTAGAGAACAATCCTTCGATGTCAACACAGAAACAGAGACTATCAACTTGTGCAAAGAATTTGGTTATATCACCTTGGCGGCATTAAAAAACAAAGTTTCGTACCTGGTGACAGCAAACACCATTCCTGCAGTCTCGAACCCAGGAATTCGGCTTTTGCTTTTGGCAGACCCAAATCTCTTACCAGATCGTTTAATTCTTACTGTGTTATAAGGTGTGGATCGCCTGAGGAGCACAGTTCAAAATCCTGATCAATGTCACTGCCAGTTCTCTGCATTGCAGTTTCTTCATCTGGTTCGTCTAAGGTCCATTCCTCTGGTGTTTTCGGAATTGGAAGACTGTCGTCATGTGGCACGGGTCTCATTGCTGAAGGCAGATTAGGGTATTCGATTGGCTTCTTGTTTTTGGCAGAGAAGCCAGACACATTAGTCAAACAGAAGTAACAGTCCGTCACATGGTCTTTCTGTTCTCGCCATATCATCGGGACAGCAAACGGCATTGCCTTTAGAGTGCCTCTGAGCCAAGCTCTCAGACAGACAGCACATGTCGCACAACAAATGTGAGGCCCCAATTCCTGGTCTTGATCACCAATTTTACAGCCGAAGTACAGATGATATGCTTTCTTCACAAGAGCAGTCATTGAGCGTCTTTGATGAACAAGCGTATACTCGCTACAAATATAGCAGAATGTATCGCGGCTGTTACGACATCGACGAGACATATTAACCGACACCAGTTGTCCTGTAAAACATCTGTCTATAACATCTAACTTGCTTGTTACAGTGCTACTGAGGCAATGCTAATTCTAAAACAATACGTACACACTATAAAGTCTATAGTAATCCAATGTTCAGCATCTGTTTATGTAAACCACTTTTATGGCCTGCTGAGACAGTGTCAAGCTGGCTCCTGCCTGTCTGGACTGCATACTTCCACAGAACAGCTTCCAACCTGGCCTGGTTTCATGTCCGGACATGCCCAGACTGCACAAAACATTGTTCATAGGTTTCTTACAGAAACGAAAATTTTTGGACACAGATATAAGAAAAAACATGACAAAACTGAAGATTTCGATGAAGCGGTACGTTTTGGGCAAATTTGGATGTGATTTTTGTGACCAGCAGCCAAAAATCTATAAGAAACACCCAACAGTGTTTAAAAAGCAAAAACTTTGTTGTGCAGTGTATTTGTATAAGTGAATTTATTTCTTTAGTTCGACAGAAGGAATTAAAATGGTTTGTTTGTATTGTTTGTTTTGAAATTTCGCACAAAGCTACTTGAGGGCTATCTGTGCTAGCCGTCCCTAATTTAGCAGTGTAAGACTAGAAGGAAGGCAGCTAGTCATCACTACCCACCGCCAACTTTTGGGCTACTCTTATACACATTATATACCCCCACGGCTGGGAGGAACCTGCGACCCTAGGATTACGAGCGCACGCCTTAACGCGCTCGGCCATGCCGGGCCTAAATTAAAATGGATTAGACCATTAATAAAACACACGTATCATAATCCATTACATTTCTGTATTACACATCAGCCATTATTCATTTTTATTTAAAAAGTTATAGATAATTTTGAGATAATATAGAGGACGCTAGTTGTTTAAGGCCTTCCAAAGTTTATAAATGACTATTCTTAACATACCATTATTTAGTGACTTAGTCAGTATGTTAGTCGGTTGTTGCTGTTTTGAATTAAGCACAAAGCTACACAAGGGGCTATCTGTGCTCTGCCCACCTCGGGTATCGAAACCTGGTCTTTAGCGATGTAAGTCCGCACACATACCGCTGAGCCACTGGGGGCATGCTGGTCGGTAAGGCCAACTTCAGATAACTGAAATTGTCTCGGCTGACTTGGATTATTCTTAAACAAGTTTTTTAATTAATTTGTGCTGAATTATTTAGGTGCAGATTAATAATTTTAATTATCATCATTTTGTCATAATTATTTAAAGGATGGAGCTTGACTGCCACACAAACATAGAAATATAGGACAATTTATTTTTTCTATACAATTGTGTAAAATCTACCTTACAGGTCACAACATTCGGAGTGAGAATCCACAACTGGCTGCAGTTAGCTGAAGGCAGTAAAAGTTAAGACGTTGGTGGTCAAAGCACTCAACGACATTTTCGTTTATATCGTGTCTTATAGACAGAATATCTCCAACGGGTAGGAGTGTTTAGAATATCATAATATACATCTCGGTTTTGGTTTATATTACATGTATATATCTTCAGCAATGTTTGGTTCATGCCTGGCTGGCTTAGTGGACTTTTAATACAGAATCTGTTGCAACGTTAGGAGTAGACATATCTGATCAGTTTCGGTATTTTGGTTTAAAATAACATAATTAGCCTCTGAGTTGCGCAACAGGTTTCCGTAATGAAAACTTTACCAACGTGAATTGAGAATAACCACGAGTTCTATAATGAAAGAAACCCGTGTAAAACAAAAATATACATAAATGTATGTTTCTATTACCATCTATCACTTTATCTTTTATCTAGAATGGTGTTTTTCAGACGGTAGGTCGCGACGCCTTTGGGGGTCGGGAGCAGGTTTCTAGGGGTGCGAGATGTTTGCGCCTAGTCAACTTTTCAGTTGTCGAGACATCTAAGAGGTAGACATATCACTTTGGTTATAAACGATAACGAACTGTCTTTTTATTCTTGTAGATATAATGGGGTCGTGACGGCCACGTTCCGAACGCGGGGTCGCCTTGCATATTTGCCTGAGAAATATTGGTCGGGGCTGTTTCGCATACATTTAATACACGGCAAACGATATATTTGTATGTCCTTGTGAAGATTGGTGTAGGTTCGAATCCTGCAAGGTGAAGTGATTTTTCTTACAGCAAAGTTACACGATAGGCTATTTGCACACTATTCAACGCATGGAATCGAATTCCAGATTTTAGCATCATAAGTCTGTAAACTTTCCGATAACCCACTATGTAGAGGTGTACTTTCTCCAAACGAATGTTACATTATATACTTCAACTTCAAAACTAAACTTTTGGATGTAGGGCCCAGCATGGCTAAGTGGGTTAAGGCGTTCGATTCGTCATCCGAAGGTCGCGGGTTTGAATCCGCTTCGCTCAAACGTGCTCGCCCTTTCAGCCGTGGGGACATTATAATGTGACGTTAGTAGGTTATGGACGGCTAGCGCAGATAGCCCTCTTGTAGATTTGCACGAAATTGAAAAAAATAAACAAGCACAAAACTAGACAACGAAATTTCTTTGTCTAGAGGTATTATCTCAGTTTTCACGTGCAACTGGAAACAACTACCTTTGCATAATCTTCCATGTTTTTGAACTAATAGATTCAAGTTAACAGATCTAAGTATTGTCTGACTGAAGAGTTGGACATTACTTCTAACACATCCAAAAACAAAAATGTGTGAAGCGAAGTTTTTGCAGCAGTTGACCGCCAGTAGGGAATCCTTAGTTTCACAGTCCGATTGTCTACAGTTTGGCTAAGCCCGACTTTAACATCAGTTTAAGTAGATACACCGAACTGACTGAATATCATTCAATATTGCATGATCAGTACAGATTTCTAGCCCTACACTTGGCCTTTTTATTTTTTTCCCATCGGGTTTGGTTTAAGATTATATTATTTCATTCCCTTCAAAGTCCATTTCTTTGTTCATGTCAACGAACCCTTCTTTCGGCGTAATCATTTGAAGTATGTTGTTAACCAGAATTTGAATTCGGTGATGTTTTAGGTTCTTGTCACTGCAGTTGGCACGTCACTATAACCATGATGACGTGTTTGTTTCGTAAGCAACATTCTAATCTAAATACACTATTTAAATAACTTCTAGTTCGGTTCCCATCTCTGTGTTAATAAATAACAGCTGAAGCGTTTACTGTTTAAATTATAATTGTTTCATGTTAAAGAACTCTTTGGTCCATTTAAATTTAACAACTACGTCAGTTTCATACTCTCTTACTTTAATATTGTATTAAAAATGTTTCGAAATGGAACCCAAGCGTAATCGTAGCTCTCTTTTCTTATTATTGAATTAAATACTTCTCTTCCTTCGAACTTTAATCCCCCCATCAATGACTCATCGGTAAGTTTGAAACCTTATAACGCTACATTCTAGGTTTTTTGTTATGGTAGATCAGAACTGATCGCCTGTTTTTGTAGCTTTGCGCTTAGCAACAAATAAAATCAAATTCTGAAGGTTTAACTGTTTTACTTGATTATTAAACAATGGTTAAATACCCCTTTTATACAACCAGCGCCATCTTTTATCTGGAACGAGAAATATGAGAATTATTTAACTGGTGTACCAACCTCCCTTTAAGCATTTAGAATACATATTTTTTGTAGGAGATTTTACTTGTGATAAAAGTAATTTAAAAAGAGAAATATCAATTATTTCACTACTAGTAGTAATATTTTATTTCGCATTTATATATATACATTCATACATACATACGTGTGTGTGTGTGTGTGTACATGTCACAAAGCCCTCACAGAAATAAAACGCGTGTGCTCTCTTCTATTTCCAACTGAACAGTTAACAGTAAAATATTACTGTATTTAGTTGAGAAACATGCGGGTGTTAACCATGCTTCAGATAATTGTGTTTGAGGCAACCAGTTAATTATTTGATCCCTCTCTTCACACTTCACATCACTTCTACTGCAACAAAATTAACCAGTTGATTATTTGATCCCTCTCTTCACACTTCACATTACTCCTATCGCAACAAATTAAATTAACCAGTTGATTATTTGATCCCCCTCTCTATACTTCGTATCACTCTTAGTGCAACAAATTGAATTAACCAGTTGATTATTTGATCCCTCTCTTGACATCACTCCTACTGCAACAAAATTAACCAGTTGATTACACTGTTTTACAAAAAAAAATTTGTCTGAGGCAAGAATGTGAATAGGTGTTTTTTACTAATTTGGGTGTGCTGAATTCAAATTTATAAACAGTTTTGCTCTATCACCTCTAGTTTTCTGGCTTTTAAATAGTCTCATTTCAGTATATACAGAGTATATACGTGCTTATTTCAACATTTGCAGCAGCTTATTACAGATAAAACAGGATAGATAAAGAACATTGACGGAATAAATATACTTGGATGACACAATGTACACAATTCATAGTACCGCAGACAGTTAGAAGTGTGTTTTCTCAGATGATCTGGTGTATTTTGCCTCCGGGATGTCACGCAAGAGCATCCAACAGAAGTCTCCCATCATGCTGGCGTTCCACTTGCCTTGGTAGTTGCTCTCCATCTTCGTAATGTCTTGGTGGAATCTTTCTCCGTGCTCATCACTCACTGCTCCAAGGTTTGGAGGGAAGAAGTTGAGGTGGGAATGGAGAAAATGAATTTTGAGTGACATTCGGCATCCCATATCCTCATAAGTCTTTTGCAACTTCTCAATACAGGCTTGGTAATTTGGTACACGTGTGTTACCAAGGAAGCCACTACAGACTGACTTAAATGCTTCCCATGCTCTCAGTTCCTTTAAGGTAAGAAGCTCCTCAAAATCAGTATCCTTCAGCAATTCTCGGAATTGAGGTCCGACAAAGATGCCCTCTTTGAGCTTAGCAGCACTGAGACATGGGAACACGGTAGACAAGTGTTGGAAGGCAGCACCATTTTTGTCCATGGCCTTCACGAAATTCTTCATCAAACCAAGCTTGATGTGAAGAGGAGGAAGAAGCACCTTCATGTCAACCAGAGGATTCTCCTTGACGCTGTGTTCGCCAGGAACGAAAGTGCTTCTAGACCCCCAGTCTTTCTGCTTGTAATGCTGGGATACAGCTCGACTATCCCAGAGACAGAGAAAGCAACAGTACTTTGTGAAGCCCGCTTGCATACCCATAAGAAGACCAATGACCTTGATGTCCCCACACAGACTCCACTGGTACTGGTTGTACTTAACAGCTTCTAAAAGAAGCTCCATACTGTCATAGGACTCCTTTAGAAGGACAGAGTGTGCAGTGGGAATGCTGGGATATTTATTCCCGTTGTGCAGAAGCACAGTCTTGAGACTTCGCTTGGAAGAGTCTATGATGTTGTTGTTGTTTTTGAATTAAGCACAAAGCTACATAATGGGCTAGGTGTGCTCTGCCCACCACGGGTATCGAAACCCGGATTTTAGCGTGTAAGTCCGCAGACATACCGCTGAGCCACTGGGGGCGAAGAGTCTATGATAAGACGCCAGTCTGAAGGATTATGTGGCAAACCAAGGAAAGTGAACAAGCCAGGTACATTTGTGCAGTAGCACAACTTGTTTTCCATGTCGAAAAATGAAGCAAGGTCTTTGTTCCGATTCTTGAAACTGGTGATCCTTACATCTTCCTGGACTAGGTTCCACTGTTTAAGCCGAGAAGCCAGGAGCTCTGACTGCTGTTTTGACAGATACAAATCACGAGCAAGGTCATTCAGGTCTTCTTGCGTGATCCAGTGTGGCTCGTTGCCACTTGTTCCTGAATAAGAAGAGTCAATATCTTCGGAAGAGATTGACTTGGTAGAATCTTCCCTTGGAGGCATTTCTTCATCTGATTTATTTGCATTTATTGCATAATAACAAAATAAGAAGACATAAGTCACACAATATTAGAAATTAACCCTGAATGCATATACGCGTTTATGTACAGTACGTGTACAAAATGTACAGTATGCATATCTAAAAAACTAGAGGTGATGAGTAAAAACGGATTTCAAATCTGAATTCAGCACCCCCAAATTAGGTTAAAACAGCTATTTTTGTGCTTGCCTCAATTTATTTGTAAACCAGTGTTATTTGATCCCCCTCTCTACACTTCGCATCACTCTTATTGCAACAAATTGAATTAACCAGTTGATTATTTTATCCCTCTCTTCACATCATCCCTTCTACAACAAACTAAATTAACCAGTTGATTATTTGATCCCTCTATTCACACTTCACATTACTCCTATCGCAACAAACTAAATTAGCCAGCTGATTATTTGATCCCCCTCTTCACACTTCACATTACTCCTATCGCAACAAACTAAATTAGCCAGCTGATTATTTGATCCCCCTCTTCACAATTTGCAACAAACTAGTTTTATTTTTGTGCTACTGTTCCTTCAGAAGTCTATGATTTATCATGGCTGGCTCTAGTATTAGTCGAGCAAGTGGCTCTGCTAGTCCTGGCTTTGGCTGCGTCACTACCTACAGGAGTTAATGAATAATATCTAAATGTAAAGATGTACACCGCGATCATACTGTTTCATAATAAAGTAGAAAATTTCATGGTTGTTGAGTTAAGGACTTTGTACTGGTCTATAAATCCAGATTGATTAAATTATCTTGCGAATTTAGGGGAGACTAGATAAAAAGTTTAGTTAATTTGTGCCTCCTACTAGCTGTCCAACTTTCCTTTCTTTTTGTTTTAAACGTAAGAGTCTATTATGGAAATTCTTATCGAATGTATTGTTTATTATTTATGCTTTAACTCAAATCTGAAAGTTAAATATAATGCTGAGTTAGAAATTGCTTTTAATACTGGTCTTGTGTGAACCTAAAATAGTCTGAGAAAATTCATCGTAAAGAGAGCAATCACGTGTGTATCTAATTTAGGAATGATTTCATTTGACTAATATCAGTAAATAAGAAATTGTTGTGAAATGTTTGGCCTTCTTAGTTTTGTACGGAGTAGTCCGTTCTTGTGTGTATGTGTGAGAACGTGAATTTGATACTTCAGATGTGAAGTATTTACTTTGTTTTTTGTAAATTTATTTACGCTTTAAATTTCTATGTCAATAATGTTTTTATATCTAATTGCACTAGTTTATTGCAAGTTTTATTTTGTATTGAGTATGAATTTTGATCAAATAGGTTTGTAAATTATTTGTTTTTCTCATCGTGAATTCATGGGCCCCCGCTAGTGCAACGGTAAGTCTAAGGATTTATAACTCTAAAATCAGGGGTTCGATTCCTTGCGGTGGGCTCAGGAGATATTCCGATGTAGTTTTGCTATAAAGAAAACACTTTCATGAATTCGTTGTTCGTTTTATTATGCATTATTATTCTAGTCAGTGGCGGAAAGCTTTTGACTTCAGATCTCCTTGAAAATCCAGTACTAAAATAACGATTTATGTTTGTTTGTTTTGGAATTTCGCATAAAGCTACTCGGGTGTTATCTGTGCTAGCCGTCCCTAATTTAGTAGTTTAAGACTACAGGGAAGGCAGCTAGTCATCACCACCTACCGTCAACTCTTGGGCTACTCTTTTACCAACGAATAGTGGGATTGACCGTCACATAATAACGCCCCCACGGCTGGGAGGGCGAGCATGTTTGGCGCGACTCGGGCGCGAACCCGCGACCCTCAGATTACGAAGCGCACGCCTTAATGCGCTAGGCCATGCCAGGCCTAACGATTTACGAGAATTTGTTTTCGGGTAAAGTTGCACCTTATATAAACTAACGAAGACTTGCGTTCAGTGATTACATGTTGATGTCAGAGATTTCGCATTCAACTGTTTGGCCTATCGAGGCAATAAAGAACAAATAAATTGGTATTACTTTATCTTCTTAACCGACAGCTCTTTCTAAACTCTGTCGACAGACTTAGTTTTGTATTTACTGAATGACATTTATTTGGTTTAGATATTCAATTTTATGATTATTAAGCTATTTTTAAAAAGCTTAGTTCATAAAATTAAACCTTTTTGTTGAGATTAGCTTGAACGCCAAGCGAATAGTTTGTTCTGTCAGGGTGTGCGAGTAGTAAATTCGTCTTATTAGTCAATAGTGTAAATAAACAATGTCCTCCTAGGAAGGAGTTCTATGTCTTATTTTTTCAAAACTTTGCCACTAACTTTTTTAATAAAGAAACGCATCAGACGACGACATTAAAATTTAGCACGGTGCAAACACACATCTATAATTTACTGTTTGCATTAGAAGATTAATTAAGAATTTTTTTTTTAATTCTGAGCTTTTGAATCAAATTTACGTATCGGCAGCGTTATTCAGAAATACCACAGCATGGTAGTATTATCCACAAATATAATGTCTCGCCCTAACTTAATAGGATCGTTATGTAATAAAATGAGGAATTTAAGTCCACTTTTCCTTGTGGCTCTGGATTTCAGTATTAACAAACAAAATGTTGTAGAACTTTAACACAACCTGATGCGTAACTGTTCTTTCTTTTAGTGTGGATGGTCGACAGTACAACCTAGTGGCACAAAGGAATGTTTGCGGATTTATATCGCTAAAAACCGCGTTTCGATACCCGTGGTGAGCATAGCACAGTTAGTCCATTGCGTAGCTTTGTGCTTAACTTCAAGCAAACAAAGAAAAACAAGGCAAAAAAACAACAAGAACAAGTGTATAAAAACCTTCTGGAGAACTGAGGGTGGAAGGAACTAAAATATAAAAAAGGTACTGGATAAAACAACAAAATGAAATTAAGAAATATGTTAGTTTCAAATGTTTTTTCTGTGTCGTATGTACACAGTAATCATGACTTTGTATTAGGTATTGCCGATTCTCGGTGGGACAGCAGTAAGTTTTCGGATTAACAGCACTACAGTTAGGGACTGGATTTTCCTCTGTGGACGCAGCAGATAGCATAATGTGACTTTGGTATAAGAAAACATAATATATTGTAATGTCGTAAGTATTTTTCGCTTGAGGTGACGAATGCACTTTGCAGTTTAACGCCCTCTCTGTTATCAAGTTTATAAATAAAATTATTAAAATTTACATTTATTGAAATTTTTATAAGTTTAAAACTCCTCGAAATAATAGTAGTAAAAATTAACAATTGTTATTAATTCAATAGCAAAGAATAGTAAGCAGAACTGTGATAGGATAATGTAATCTTGCATAGAATGGCATTTTAATAGTAAACTTACAAAGCATATTTCATCAAGATTCATAATAGATTTCTCTCCCCCACCCACCCAGATTATATCTCTAAGATAAATGAAAGTAGGCATAACTCAAAGTGTATGCTTGAAAGCATTGGCAAAACCTGTTCCAGTTTTGGAAATAAGAGAAAAAAAAAAGTGACGTCACTTAAGGGGAATTATTCCGACCGCAGGTATTTGTTACAAGATATACATAACAAAGTGGTATTTGTTTACGTGATGATAAGGCCTGCGCAAAGCTGTCTGGGTGACGCGTATCTCAGTAACAATTTTGACATCAACTTCAGAAGTTTAACGTTATTTAATTTGAAATATACTTTAACTTACGGAAAAAGCATGTAGTGTATTAAATTTAGATGAAGTTTGGGCTTATTTCGGGAACTTAACTAATCCGTTAAGTTTCAACTGATCAATCAGATCAAAGATTGGTTCTTTTTTTTTAACCAAATGATTCCCAAACTATTATGTAAATAACAAACAAAATAATATGTTAATAATAAACCAAATAAAATGTTAATAAACATAAATATAGAAATAATTAAACAGCATCAAAAGGGAAAAAGCAGTTCTAAGAAACAAACGTTTAATGACAACCAATTAAAAATTTAAAGAATTTCTTTTCACGAAAATATCGCTAACACACGATCTTTAAAGATGTAATGTATAACTAGAGGGCAACCCTCCAGCAGCGTTAGTTATATTCGGGTCTCAAAAATATGAAATGTGTCTGTCTGTTCGTTGCCCTCAACAGGCATCGATCATTTTTGGCAGCTGGATAAGGAATAGTGAAAAAATGATCGTGTTTTAATGCAACTTGGTGGACGTATATATAATACTGAGTCGTATAGCACAAATAATGTGAGAAATCGGTCCCTGTGTTAACAGGTAGGGATATTTTCTGTTTTCAGTGTGTAGTACCTGTCGTCCAAATCCATTTAACCGTTTCCGATGAGAAGTCTTGTAGACAAGGGGTGGAAGCACAACTTCCGTCCACCAAACGTGAAAATAATATATATATGCATAAATTGTTTATTGTGCCTATTGTGACCTGTTTAATGAAACAGCGTTAACAAGAGCGAGGTAAGGTCGTACTAGTCGACCAGATGTACATTTGTAAGGATATTATTTAGAGATTTAAGAGCAGTATCTGGTCATTTGAAAAACCAGCTATAGGATGACGACTCTTGGACTAGAGGGAGGAGAACTAGGCTACAACAACTATCACCAGCTCTTGAGCTACTTTAAACTAATATTAGTATTTCACTGTCTCTTATAAGAGTACACGTGTTTCTAGAATATGGAGCGCTATCTGGCAACAAGTTCCGAACACTTTGATTCATAGTTCGGCATCGTTAAGCATTAAGCCACGACTGGCCCAACTTTAGATGAATAGATAGTTGAACAAAATTATTTTTTGGTTACAGACTAGAGTGGAAACACAGTAAGTACTTCTTTTCTGATGTACACTCATTTGTAAGTATGAAGACATAATAAGAAACACCGTAAAAGAAATTACGGAACTTTCATATAAACCTGTAAAAAATGACTTTTAATTAGAATTCTGATAAGTTTGTAATGCTGGAAACGAAAGCTCGGGACTTGTTTAAACATCTGCGTTCCACAGAGTGATTACCTTCCATCTACATAATTGTGCAATTTATAAGAAAGTTAGTATTTCGGTCAGTTTAATAAAGGGTGTTACCGCCTTTCAAAGACTGGCTCGGGTGATGATCCGAACAAAGATTATTTAATATTACAAGTCACGTAATACATGTTCATATTACAAACACAAAGCGACACTGCGAATAAAGTAGTTATAAAAGTTTAGAATGTTCTCGCACAGCTACACAAAGACAGCCGTCTGTAATTACGAATTCAACTAGAGAGAAGACAGCTAGCTAGCAACACCCACTTAGGATACTCTAGTGGGAGTTAACTGACACCTACGGGCCTGAAGTGTGGAGAATGTTTTCGCGGCATCGGACCGCGAACCACGAATCCTCTGATTCATAGTCCGAGCATGCAAAGGTATTGATAATTAAAGTTTGTAACCTCCAATAATATCTTAACCAGATGTAAGACCAGAATTAGTAAGCTAAATATTTTTCTTTTTATTTTTAGTATCTTAGTTTTGTTTAATTTAGATACACGATTTTTCATTAGCCAGTTATTTGACCTTCAGAATAGCCCGATCAAGATGAAAAGCCAAATTCAAGAACTGTTTCTGTAGCAGGTCATAACCCTCGGATTCTTTGTTTACAACAAGGCCACTCACGAATCGAAGTGAACTGTAAGAATGTTCCAAGAAACATAGTATTTAAGCCAATACACAGAATGTTTGAATATGGTTATAATTTATGATATCAAAAACCAATACCTGTCGTGCGAAACGCAATCAGCATGTTGATTACACGAGGGTTTGAGACCGTGCTCCCCAAAAATAGCTGCTATAGCAATAAATCCGAAAGCAATTTGATAAGAAATAGTTTAAACAGTTCTATAGATGTTCAGAAAATCCACAAACATTCAAAACGTTAAATACCATAAACAGCTGCAAAAAAGCATTTTTTACATCACAAAAATAAAGTCTCAGTCGAAGCTCCTTAACAACCCTGCGTATGTGCGTGGCATCATTGGGATGACTTGAACTGTGTATAGAAAGGAAAAAAATGTCATTTCTAAGATCCCTCCCCCACAAAAACGGAAGTAACATAATGAATACAGTATGTCAAATGCGCTACACGTGCTATACCCAGTGCTGAAGAAGCTTTTAGGCTAGTACCAGAACTCATTGGACTGGCTGGGATAAGGGAGGCATACATAATATGTTAGACAAGTTAATGCCACATTTCATCTTATCGCGTCATTTGCAGTTTCAGGCTTGCTGCTGGAAGCGAACTCTGTTGTGGATCCTATTAACAACACGAGAAGATCCGGCTTTAGTGCTTCGTCATCAGAGTTAATTTGCCTCAATATGTTTATCTGAGTATTCCAGGGACGTTTTGTGCTTCATACGTGTTTTGATCCACATTTTTAGTCAAGCCTAACTTTGGTAAGATGGAAACAAGTGGTTCAGCTGCATTTTAATGATCCCTAAATTTACATTCCAATACATTTTTAAAGTATAGCGAGCCAAACTGTTAATAGTATAAAAATTATAACCAATGTTGAATTACATAATTTTTCGTTATTACATAATATTTAACCCTTTCTCGACTAGTTGGCACTTTGCTAGTCAACAAGTGGTTTAACTTTAGCAACATGGGGAGTCAATTGTAAAGAAAATGTTAAACAAAATTAAAATTAATGTTCTGTTTCAAGGCCGATGAATTAAGCCTGAAATAGTAAAAGAAGCCTATTACTTCAGCCAGGGCTTCAATTGAGGGGGAACAAGTCCCCCTTATTAAAGTGATATATTACTCCAATTTTTACAGACCAGTGAATAAACTTAATGTTATAAAATCAACAATGTGCTAATGATGGGGGTGAGGCCTTTTAAGAGAAAAAAAAAATCGTTTCCTTGCTTAACAGGAAAAAAAACTCGATCTTCTGTCAAATGTCTTATTGTGAAAACGTTCACCCGTAAGTTGGTTTCATGAGTTCCATGTATTGGTTATTTTTTGTTTTTTACAACTGAGTTGCTAAAATCAACGAACATTTTAAAACAACGTTTACACGAAGCAACATAAGTATTTGAGGACGCAAAATAATTTATTGTTCCTTTCCGTGCTAAACATATGTGCTGAGCTTTGACGTGTTATAGAGAACAATGACTTAAGCATTGATTTATAAAAGTTGGCGCAGCGTAAACAAAAGTTTATAAGAGGTGTTATGTTTGGAAGAGTTTGTGTGTTGTTTTTTCAGCAAAGCCACATCGGCTTATCTGCTTAGCCCACCGAGGGGAATGGAACCTCTGATTTTAGCGTTTTAATTCTCTAAACTTACCGCTGTACTAGCAGGGGGCCGTTTGGAAGAAAAGGGATAAGAATGGCAAAGAAATAATAAGGGGTGGAGGACACCCTTCCCCCGCTATATATTTGTAAATTTCACTGAAAATGGTGTATTTTGATTACATCTGAGGCTGTTTTTTTATACCAGTTAAATATGTTTCACACGTATATGTGGATACAATTTAGGTGTCGCATTGTCAAACGGTGTAACGCAAAAGTTGGTTTATTGCTAATATTTGCGCCGAACTATCCAAGGGCTACATCTCCATTGCCCATTTCTAATTTTGCAACTGTAAACTCGAAGGAAGGCAGCTAGTGATAAATACTTATCACAAGCCGTTGGGCTACTTTAATCGGATTTAACCTGCGCTCCTTCAATATCTACAAAATGCTAAGCGCGATAGTGAGACAACGGGACGTGAACCTAAAATTTTCAGAACAATAGCCCAACACACTAACCAATATTAATGAGTGGTTTATGTTTTACTTAAAAAACAGTTTCTCATATTCACTGAGAAACTTTTTTTTTATTGGTCAGAATTTTTCGTCGTTTCTAGTTGCAAAATTTCAAGTTTTATTTATTTATCAGCGGTTGCTTTTCCTTTCTATCCAGGATATTAAATAAAAAAGAATACTTCACTTGGTCATCTGAAATCGCAAAACGAATCTTACACTTCAATAATTTAACCAATTTTATACCAATAAAAATAAAAACATAAGAATAACAGAAAATAAAAAATTAGAATAACAGCAGCCGAATTAACAGAAATAAAAAAATATAAAAATAACAGCAACCAAAATGGTGTCAAACACACGGACATGTCCACGTTTAGGAGTTCCATCAACTTGATTTCCTGATACGATGTTTGAGATGAGTTTTAAACCTTAAATTTGCTGTATCCCTAATGTCCGGAGATGTCAACCTGAATAGTTGCATCTTGGATAACGAATGGTGCTGCACTGCTAATCCAGGAATTTAGTTAAACATCATCCAGAGCACCACGACTACACAATCTCAAATTCTATCTTCCTGGAGTAAACGCATACAGATAACGTTACCATTTTTCACGTAAGGAGAAATATTGGAAGAAGTAATTACCCTGCCATACAAGCCAGTTATTGGAACTACAGTTAACTCTGGGTTAGCCATTGTTTTTATGGACACGCACATCTGTATCCTTGAGCTGGTTATGCTACAATGCTGAAATGTCCCCTGTAAACTTACCAGAAATGGCATTTTACGAGAACAACCACCTTGAACTCCACGCACTACAGAAATGGTATGTCTATGTTGAAATGTTAACATAATCTTAATATGTGGTTCATTCCACAACAGGAGAAACAAGCAAAGCCAGAAACCTTGTACCACGTGGGCCACAGCGAAACCCCAATAAAGAAAACCGTAACCACAGATAACACCACAAACTTTATTATACCATATGGGCTACCACTAATAAAGAAAATCAAAGCTATAAGTAATACCATTAACCATTTTCTCTTGGTGAATCACCTGAATGTGTTTAACTACTTTATCAGTCTAAACATTACAAACGCTCCATTATCAATGCATGTGTAAGATGTAAAACTCGTATAAATTTTAACGTAATTAGTAACTTCATTATATTCCGCTATTACACACCCCGTATTTATGTTTTCTTTTTGAGCTCAACATCATTTGTGTAATATAGTTGCATGACTTGTAACAAACTAGGCGTGCTTTGAATTTTAAGTGTAAAAAAAAAGAAAAAAAATTCTGTGTGGGTCTATTTAATACATATTGAATTTCAGTCTCACCCACTATATTAACTGAATTTCACGCATGCCTCTGGTTCCCCGCCGGTACAGAGTAAATCTACGGATTTACAACGCTAAAACCAAGGGGTCGATTCCTATCGGAAGACTCAGCAGATAGCTCGATGATGTGGCTTTGCTATAAGAAAACACACTCTGTATTGGCCAGGTGTGTTAAGGCGTTCGACTCATAATCCGAGGTTCGTTGGTTCAAATCCCTGTCACGTCAAACATACTCGCCCTTTCAGCTGTGGAGGCGTTATAATGTTACAATCAATCCCACTATTCGTTGGTAAAAGAATAGCCCAAGAGTTGGCGGTGGGTGGTGATGACTAACTGCTTTCCCTCTAGTGTCACACTGCTAAATTAGGGACGGCAAACGCATATAGCCTTTGTGCAGCTTTGCATAAAATTAAAAAAACAACAGAACCTCTGTAATACAAAATTTTTCATGCATACAAGAGTGGTTTACACATTTTGATAAAAGGTAAAAAATTACCTTTACAATCCGCATAAGTATATTTTTAATTAAACCAACCTTTACGGCTTCTTCATGGTTAATAATAATTCTTATCTCCCATTTGTTTATTAGTTGAAGTTCACGCTTATCGTTGTATTAAATACACTTCATAGTTCCTTTACATAAGCGCAGAGAGCCCTAGAGCAACTTTGCGCGAAATTCAAACCTTTATATAAATTAATTTTACGCTTACCCTTGTACCGATTTGTTGACCCCAGCGGCACAGCGACATGTTTACGGAGTTATAACGCTAGAAACTGGGCTTTGATATTCGTAGTGAACATGGCACAGAAAGCCCAATATATAGCTTTTTACTTATCTACAAATAAAAGTAATTTCACACTTGCACTTCATTAATTAATTTTCACTAAATTATAACTGTTGTAATATCAATGACACTTGTATCAACTGAATTTCTTACTTCATCATGTAGCAGTTGAACTTCACACACACACACACACTTCTTTCCAACTGAATTTCATACTTTCGGTCGTATTAAATTCGATAATTAAATATATCTTAAATAATGATTTTGAAACTTCTTTCTGTAACAGGCCCCGGCATGCCCTGGTGGTTAAGGCACTCGACTCGTAATCCGAGGGTCGCAAGTTCGAATCTCCATTACACCAAAAATTCTCGCCCTTTTCAACCGTGTGGGTGTTATAATGTGACGGTCAATTCCACTATTCATTGATAAAAGAGTAGCCTAAGAGTTGGCGGTGGGTGGTAATGACTAACTACTTTCCCTCCAGTCTCACATTGCTACATTAGGCACGGCGAGCGCTTATAGCCTTTGTATAGCTTTGCATGAAATTAAAAAAAACAAACTGTATTACGGCGATATCTAGCTGCCTTCCCTCTAGTTTTACACTTCTAAATTAGAGATGGTTAGCGCAGATAACAGATCAAATTCGCGTAGCTTTGCGCGAATTTCAAAAGCAAACAAACTTTCTGTAACACTCACATTGTACTATTGTTCATTGCCCGATTACACAGTTTTCATCATATTTTAGTACTGATATATTTGTGGTACTTGAATCAACTAAAGTATCCCAACTTGTTTGAGAACAGCAGGTGGCAGTGTAAATTTACTCATCTTCAAACACTTCCGTAGCTCACCTTTGAACAGTGACCACTGTTGTCGTAAGCTCACTGAAGATGTGGTCAAGTACCTGTGCATCAAATCCTCATGTACGTTTAAGAATATTAATTATCGACTTGATTTGTTTCTCAAACTAATAAACCAGGGTAGAAGTTACACCGTTGTAATAAAACAGTAGAGAGGGGGCGATGACAGAAAGTTAATTTTTTATCAGGGCAATTGATACACCTACGTAAAGGAGAAATCTCTTATATGTCCGGATATGTATATTAATTACTACACCTCTATTAAGCCGATATAATAACACCCACATATATAAATTCATATGGAATTTGGTGAAATAGAGCCCACCTTGAAGCCACTCCTTTCCAACCCCATAATTATTAATTTTCTAGAAACGTTTGATTAAGTTGACATAATGAGGTCAGCTGAGGGGATATGATTGACCTTCGTTGTTTTAACACTTTTTAAACATCGAATTGTAACACTACTGATGCGTTGGCGTACGCTAGGTGGAGCTGTCTGTACATAGGCGTGCCTCGCAGTACTTAGATAAGACTTGCTGTCGTAAATAACATAAATCATCTTCAAACTTTAAGCCTTTTGAAAAGAAGCGGGTAGTACACCCCCTCAAATTACTGTACGCTCTGAAGGAATCGTGTTGCGAGCAAGCTTTAACGAATGCACTCTTCAGTGCTCCTGTGAGTGTGACAGAACTTGATATGGGTCATAACCTCACAATTCTTCACTTATATTACGACTCATAAAAAAACTAAAATTCAATTACAATTCATGTATGTACGATAAATATCCTGATATAGTAATACGTTCAACCACCAATTTTTTAAATAAACTGTTTGATATATAACTTTTGTGGACCATAGGGACTCTTGTTTTCCTTGTGATGGAATTGGTTAATATTTGTTGTCTTATTAGAGCGTTCATAAACCAGCTGTTGAATGAACAGTATATGTGTTTACAATATTATTTGAGGGAGTAAATTTTAAAACATATTTAGAAATATGTGTGGGTTTTCTAGGCCTAACTGTACCAAAAACACTAGAGAAATAAATCTACCCTGACTGTATCTTGAAGAAACGCATCTATCTTGCCTTCATACATCAGAAATAAACCTGTCTTGATTGTATCCTGACGAATTAAATTACCTGACAGTATTCTGGATAAACAAAGTTTCACTGACTGCCCACGACTTTATAAAGTGTTTTTTATTAAAGACGGTTGTTTTTAACCATTTGTGAATGAATCCTAAGCCTTTCTCTGAAAGAAAATTAAATTCTTAACACATTGTGATGGACAGAATAAGAGATACATTAAGTAAAGGTTGATTTTATAATTTATTTCATATGCAAAGAGAGCTGGTATAAAGAAAATTAATTAGGAGCATCAAAACACGAAAAAAAAGTATGCATGAGAAACGGGTGTTGTGTGTGTTTATTGCTGGGCGAGTTCTTTCAGATAAAATAATTTATAATACAACATGAAGTTTAGTCCAAAAACATTTTATTTCTTCCAAGTACTACCCTAATGATTACCAAGCGATAGGGCCCGATATGGCTAGGTGGTTTAAGATATTCGACTCGTAATCTGAAGGTCACAAGTTCGAATCCCAGTCGCAACAAATATGCTCGCCCTTTCGACCGTACGGTCTTTATAATTGACTATCAATCCCACTATTTGTTGGTAAAAGAGTAGCCCAAGAGTTGGTGGCGGATGATGATGACTAGCTGTCTTCCTTCTAACCTTACACTGATAAATTACAGACGGCTAGAGCAGTTAGCCCTCGTGTAGTTTTGCGCGAAATTAAAAAAAACAAATAAACTGTAACAAAAACAACATAAGTCGTTTTATGAACTCACCCTTCCCGCAAACTACATAAATAACTTTTGTTTTAACCTTGTAAAACGAAGTGTGTCGTTATTTTGGTACACTCCATGTACAGAAGATGACATATTTTGTTAACTTGTTGATTGATACTGTATTATTACTGAGAAATCCTTCCTTTTTACTGTTCCACTAACACGACGTGCATGTTGACAAGGAGAGTAAACTTTGGTGGTTTTACCTTGACCACATCTGGGCTGAATGTCAGCCGAAAGAATAGTTTGTTTCTAGAACTTCGTACAAAGCCACGAGGGGACTATCTGTGCTAGTCATCCCTAATTTATTAGCAGTGTAAGGCGAGAGGAAAGGCAGCTCGCTAGTCATCACCAGCTACTGCCAACTCTTGGGCTACTCTTTTTACCAATGAATAGTGTGATTGACTGTACCTTTACAACGCACTCATGGCTGAAAGGGCAAATATATTTGGTGGGACAGGGATTCGAACACGTGACTCTCATATTGCGAGCAAGCACTCAAACCACCTGGTCATGCCGGTCTCAACACCTTTCGTGCACTAAGACTAAATAAAATCCATAGGATTTAGGGTTAACCATTTCTAATTTGAACTGTTGAACAGGCACCCAGCAAGCAGCATCTTTCACCACAAGGCTTCTTTGAACTTAATAGCGGGATTGATTTTCACTTTTATAATTCACCCATAGCTGAATATGCTAGTTGAATTCAGCGATAGTATCACGTTTCAAACCTCGGACTCACTATTACGTAGCCCGATACCACAGTCACTAGGCTTCACCGCATAACGATTCCTAGTATAACTCATAGATGGAAGGTACTTCAACTTGTTTTTTTATTTTAAATAAAAACCCAAAATTTAAACAAAGAACACAAGAACGTTCCTTCCACGGACAAGTATTGAACAATGTTGAAAAGTATAACATCGGATTAGGATACGATAGGGTTTCTCGAGCAGTAACTTTGTACACAACAAAGCCACAAGTTTCAGGTTCTTTTAAAGTATCCCCTCCTCAGTGGGTAAGCGGTAGTCCTTGGTTCGATTCACTATGTAACATTGCAGTTAAGAAGCAAATACATTTAAAATATGTTAAATCGAGGGATGAGCACGTAGTGTTTAACTCACCTGATACGAACTGAACTCAGCAAGGGAGCAATGACCTTCATGAAGCTCTTATCCAATCCAATCTCGGCAGATATTTAGTTTCCTTATTTAAAAAAAGAAAAGAAACGAGGGTGTCCAGAGGTGTTTTAGGTCTCTCTTCGTCGCACTTGTTGTTAAGGGTAATTAAGGCAACGTGGACAAAATAGCTTATATTACCTTTAAATTGTCATTTTAAATGTTTTACTAGTAAAGCCGCCTCGAGAAATCCAAGAAAGTTATGAATGTTGTGGTACTTGACTCGATTATGCTTGCAGAATGCTAAGCGTTCTACTTATGCAGTTGGCCTTTGTGGGGCGGAAGGTCTTTCAGGGAGGGGGATTTATAAATTCTATGTCTAAGGTGCTATCAATAAATCTAGTGCCCTGCGGAAACCCACTTTCATGGTCTAAACGCCGATAGAGAAAACCTGGGCCGTGCCCCGATAGATCTGTAAGGGAGGAAATCTGGGTTAGTACGCATGCAAAGCAAGAAATAATTTCAAAAATGTTGAAACTTTAAACTGTATTTAAATAAATACTAAGACGGTGTAGGATATTCGTTGACACTTGGAGGGTGATGGCGGCTGTCGTTGGAAGATTTCATGAAAAACATCCACATCGGTGGACGGGTGGAACGGAATAGTTGAACGGATGATTTTTCTTTCGTGGCTGAATTTCACTGGGGATGTTGGTCTGGAATACAGAATGTGTTTGCTAGTTGAGAAAGGCGGGTTCACTGTCATGCTACTCCAATTGACCAGTAGGGAGTTACTTGAATGTTTACGCCCATCCAGTGCATATAGTTTGCAAGATCTTTCGACGAAAGGAAGTTCTGAAGTGTGATTGACGTAGCATCAGGTAAAGCTACGTTACAGATAAGACAGATATATAGAAAGTTTCATTTCAATACATTTATTTGTCATGACACAATACCAGAATTTTTAAAATTCACTCCGTGATGCAAAAACAAGAACAAACCTCTCTAAATGTAAGTGTATTTAACAATTACACGCAACACACAGTACATTAAAACGTATTAATACAAAACACTGTACATTTAAAGTTTATATTAATGCAACACAGAGTGCAAAAGTCTGTTTATTATGTTAGACCAAAGCTTCATTTATCTCTCTGCTGTAACGACAAGGATTCGAACCCTGTATTTTAACCATGTAAGTCCGTAAACTTACAGCTGGTTCACAGGGGCACATTTAAAAGTCGCAATAAACCAACTCCTTATATGCAACAATTATAATCAGATAACATGTTATATTTAATTGTTTTAAAGGGGAACCTTGCACTTTAAAGTTGAAATACGACAATATAGTTCGTATAAAAGCCCGAATCATTTAATAAATTCCAACAGTGTGTTCTGTTGACGATCATAAAGACAAGTTGACTGTTCTTAGTTGGAAAGGAAAAGTCTAATACAATCAAGCCGAACATTAAATAGGCCAATATTCGCGGACAAATGCAACATGTCTGACACCAGAAAAATCGAAAACTGTCCATATCACTACTTGAGACCTGTAGAAGGTGTCTTTATATTCAGTCCTATCTAAAATGGTTGACGTAATACGAACAGTTCGCGAAAATTCAAAACTGTGTTTTCCTCGGTGAAGAACTGAGAAAAAATAAAAAATCCAAAATTGTCTATATTTCTGTGTGGGACCTTTAGAAAAGTACCATTGTGCCAAATCCTAGGTAAATTGGCAGAAATTCGACAAAGTAATTGTCAAAAAGGATAAAATTATGCAATTATGTTTTTTATAGCTTCTTGACCACAAAATAATATCAAATATGAAAAACTCCAACTGTTTTGAATATTAATGTGCTGAACTTATGAATATTTACATTTGTGCTAACTTTCATTTTGATTGTTTCAAATATGACTACACAGAAGCCCAAAATATACATATGTGGGCTGTTTTACCTTTAATCCCATATAATCTTTAAAAAGACTTAACTCAAAAATAAACCAATCAAAGGTATTTCGTTTAATCTTATCAAGCTTCGAGTTAACATGAAGGAATTGTGTGTGATTGAAAAGTGTTTGAGACAAGAAACAATAGAAAACAAACAGTATATATATCTATGGACATTAAAAACAGCTAAGGTAAGAGCAGATAGCAATCATTCACACTTTTTATTTTTAACGTTCCATTTTTTTTCCTCAACAAATATTGATTAAATTAACTAAAGTTTTGTTTTTCTTCGTGTCTTACAGTCTGAAGCTACATTTAACTACCTGGGTAATGGGTTCGTTATTACTTAATTATTTAAGGAAACTTGGTTAGGGTGTTCGAATCCTTGTCACAAGGTTCTTGTCTCTTCGGCCGTGACGGTCAATCCCATTATACATTGACACAAGAGTAGCTCAACAGTTGGCGGTGGGTAGTGTTGACTAGTTGCCTTCCCTCTGGTCTATCTCTCTTAAATTAAGGGCAGTAGTACTAGAACAATTGCCCTGTAGTGGCTCAGTGATAAGTCTCTATGCTTACATCGCTAAGAATTAGGTTTCGATACTTGTGGTGGGTAGGTCACAGAGGGCTCATTGTGTGGCTTTGCGCTTAACAACAACCAACACAAAGTTACGTTTAATTAACTTAGAAATAGACGAACGAATTCTTCGGAAAATTTCTCCAACGCTGTTTTCTATGAGAAGTGTTTTGTATTACTATAAAACATTAGCTGATAATAATCGATAAAGATTGATGGATTACCACTGTACCTGATTAGATAACTTGTAGAGAGGGCGTGGTAGTGACAGGAGTAAAAAAACTGAGACATCTGTAGACTCAGCAAGGCCACACCCCGTATTAATTATTAAGTTCCTAAAACCAATCGCTACTTAACGTAAGTAATAACTCGTCGGTGTTAATATAAACCATGCGCGAAATAAATTTTAAAGCGCAGATTTTGACACCCAATAAATAAGGATTTATGCCTGGTTGATTTTTTATTTTTATGTTTTTTGTTACATTACGCAGCTCCACGCCTATCTGTCAGTCATCATACCTTTTCTATTTTAGGTAAGCTTAATTTTACTTTATTTAAAAAAAGAATAAAAGGAAAAGTGAAATGTTCAAGTGTAAGTTACAGAGTCAAAGGTGACGTTTATATTTGTTTTGAAATACTAACAAACTATTTTTTAGTTCGTTTGCTGTTCCTGACACGTAAATACGTCAAACATCGGAAAATTCACATTTTTATTCTGGCCAAAAAACAAGCCTTAACTCATATTTTTTAATAATACATTATTAGGATTTAGAATAATAAAAAATACAAACGCCACCTATATGTAAGACTACAACAAAAAACCACGAAAGACATCTTACAGTAACGAGGAAATTATTAACATATTATTTACTATTTGTTTGGATTTTAACATAATGTTTATTAATAGACTATCTGTGTTCTGGCCATCACGGGTATCGAAACCCGGTTTCTAGCGTTGAAAGTTCGAAGACGTATCGCTGTGCTATTGGTGAGTATTATTTACTCTTGGTAATTAACCACTGAACCCAAGATACAATTTTATTTGCACTAAGATAGTTTTAAAACAGAGTAGTCTACATATTTCATTTACCACTTAACGGAACTTCCATTCTTTCGATATGATTTATAATAACATCACAAAAAATGTGGTTTTTCAACCTTTGATATTACTTATTACTGATTTTTTTATATTTCGGTGTTCTGTATTTGGCATCTTATAGGGAAAAGCAAAACTATATCATAAAAAGTGAAAATTTTTAGTATCAACTATACATAGACTAAACTCTCAGTTGAGAGACCGTGGAATTACTGGACATAGGGAGAATGGTCAGAGCTTCATCCACACCTTTCGATCGAATAAAACGTGTAAACAGCGAATAGACAATGATGCTCAATGGCATCACGTCTCGAATTTCGATGTGTGATTCTGTTATTTAATATATTAATGAAGTTTTGAGAAGATATGTGGTCCGATATAAAACGTTATTTTCGTGTGAAATCATTGTTTTTTATTGTACATTGTGAAAAAAACGTTCCGAGCTTAAGTTACGTATTTCAATAAAACGTCAGGCACTCAATGTGTGTTTTATTTAGCTTCAGATGATTACTTCTGTGCGTGTTACCATCCACCAATCAGAGTTGTCTGGTTTAACTCTTTTTTTTTTTTTTTTCGTTTGGTAATTGGAAACTGTAAGACTATTTTGTTTAAATATTTTAGTCCGAGAAGAGAGACAAAAACACCTAAATATAGAGCACGTCTTTACTTCTTGTATGGACTCTTATCGTTTTGAATTTAAAGGTACAAGCCCTTAGTTAAAAGAATCAATTATTATCTTCCACAAAGTAATGTATACGAATGATATCTATTAGATAATTAGGGATTTGGTAACAAAAGAAATAAAGGGAACATTATCTGACATTGTTCTTTATATAATTTTTGCTCTCTTAACGGGTACACTCAATTGGCTTACATAAATAAATAACTGTAATAAACATATCAAACATGAATTTAATAATATCATGTATATGTGGGCGATAGTTTTCATCACCAAGAAACAATGAAGAGGACAATCTGAAAATGTAATCAGAATTCACGGAAATACAAAAATCCCCAAAATAAAAACATATCAACAAACGTAACAGAAACAAAAGTATTTATTATTAAACCTTCAAACTTCGTAAAATATACGTAAAAGAACTATAAGCCTAAACTGTATGCTTTCTTTTAGAATCAGGTTCGAACAACTATTAAACTTAGCCCTAAAATATCCATATTCACTTGTAACAATACATCAGTGTTAACCGAAGTCATTTCTGGTCAAAGAAGGCGTCATTTCTCTTGGAAATGTATCAAACGTGGTGGACCCAGACACAGACTTAGCTTGGTAAAGTTTTGGAAACTACACCAATGCGTCTTACTGATGTCAACAGCGCCGGGAACGGCGAAATAATTACTTCAGTTAATCGTAATGTCGTAGGCAACAGGTGTTGTTGATTAATTTTCCATCTACTAAAGTACCAAGTCAAAAATCTTAAGAGCTTAGGCATAGCCACCCCTAATGTTTTTGGTGTTTTTTTTCTTCATACTTTATTCGACATATTGCTAAAGGTGTCAACATACATAGGGTTACAAACAGTGATGTCGAGAAACCCACTTGTTGAGAATTTTATATATTTTTATATGCAAAAACGGCTCGTTTTGGGTTCAGAAAATATTTTAAATAGAAGAGCGAACAACGTTTCGACCTTCTTCGGTCATCGTCAGGTTCTATTTAAAATATTTTCTGAACCCAAAACGAGCCGTTTTTGCATATAAAATCAGGTTACAAAGTTCTTTAGGCACAATGAACAAAGTTATGGATTTTCTAGAGAAGTAAATCTCTTGAAATGCATCATTCTTTGTTAATTGTATTAACGTGTTTTTTTTTTACACTTTTTAAATATTAATGTGCATTTTCGCAGGAGTATTTTGAATAATTTAAAATGTTTGAGTAAAACAAAGGCGATCTTAAAACTTCAAAATCAGAGTTCTTCAGTGTGAAAAAGTTTGGGTAGCTGTCTCCTTTACCTACGTGAACTCACGTTGACAGGTCCTCGACCTTTTAATCCGTTAGACTTTACTGTGTGTGCGGATAGCCTGACATGAAATATATTTAATGAAGTTGTGTGCAATCGTTTTCCTTTTAAACGTTCCTATGTTTCCCGCCAGGGGACATTGATAAAGTAATGAAGTAAAGCAACGTAGCTGTTGTATGTTTATCCTGAACAGGTGGCTCCTATTGGGCGGTGTTTAGTGATCGGGAAAACTAAATAATTTCTATCGATACACGTGGGCTATAGCTTATCTGTGTAATTAACTTCCTAACAAATGATGGCGTTTGAAAAATCTGATATACCTTATACTTGTATGGGCCACAGTGGGCGTGGTTTCAAAACCTGGTGCGAGATAAGATAAGATGTCTCACGAGATACACAAAATGCAATCGCTACAGAAGAGGGGGTAAACTTGGAACTGCAACTGACGAACTATAGTTATTATTATTTTATTTTTTTATCAAGGACAATTACCTAACTGCATAGGTCGTGTTTTTTTTGTTTTTTTAATATGGAAATCAATTGAGTTTTTCATTTGTGTTGCATGTGTATCTTTCTGGGTTATAGCAATTAGAAATGAGAAAAAAATTGAACAAAAATATATATGATAAGACAAACCTTATATTGTTCATTAAAAACAAAGAAATTACAATGAGACCAAACGAAAAAATTCACTGATTAATTTAATCATTGATGGAGTCTTTGTGATATGAAATTGGTAAGTTTTATATGTTTCAGGTAACTGGAAAACATCCAACTGTTAGACTAAAGTTATTCCTTTCTCTGTTTCTAGCTAGAGGATTAACGTTATTTCACTGCTTCTACCTGGAAGACTAACGTTATTTCTCTGTTTCTACCTGGATGACTGACGTTATTCAACTGTTTATAGCTGGAGGACTAACGTTATTCCGCTGTTTCTAGCTGAAGGATTAACGTTATTTCTCTGTTTCTACCTGGAAGACAACGTTATTTCTCTGTTTCTAGCTGAAGGACTAACGTTATTTCTCTGTTTCTACCTGGAGGACAACGTTATTTCTCTGTTTCTACCTGAAGAACAACGTTATTTCTCTGTTTCTAGTTGAAGGACTAACGTCATTTCTCTGTTTCTAGCTGGAGGATTAATGTTATTCCGCTGTTTCTACCTGAAGGACTAACGTTATTTCTCTGTTTCTACCTGGAGGACAACGTTATTTCTTTGTTTCTACCTGGAGGACAATGTTATTTCTTTGTTTCTACCTGAAGGACTAACGTTATTTCTCTGTTTCTACCTGGAGGACTGACGTCATTCCGCTGTTTCTACCTGAAGGACTAACGTTATTTTTCTGTTTATACCTGGAAGACAACGTTATTTCTCTGTTTCTATCTGGAGGACTAACGTTATTTCTCTGTTTCTAGCTGGAGGACGAACGTTATTCCGCTGTTTCTACCTGAAGGACTAACGTTATTTTTCTGTTTCTACCTGGAGGACTGACGTCATTCCGCTGTTTCTACCTGAAAGACTAACGTTATTTTTCTGTTTATACCTGGAAGACAACGTTATTTCTCTGTTTCTATCTGGAGGACTAACGTTATTTCTCTGTTTCTAGCTGGAGGACGAACGTTATTCCGCTGTTTCTACCTGAAGGACTAACGTTATTTTTCTGTTTCTACCTGGAAGACAACGTTATTTCTCTGTTTCTATCTGGAGGACTAACGTTATTTCTCTGTTTCTACGTGGAGGACAACGTTTTTTCTCTGTTTCTAGTTGAAGGACTAACGTCATATCTCTGTTTCTAGCTGGAGGATTAATGTTATTCCGTTGTTTCTACCCGAAGGACTAACGGTATTTCTCTGTTTCTATCTGGAGGACTAACGCTATTTCCCTGTTTCTAGGAATAAATCGAAATTTTTGTTTTATTAAATTAAATATCACTTGATCCTTTAATTTACTAAGAATTTCTTTACAACTTGTTAATATAGGCATAAATACAGTACATTATGGAAACATCTGAAAATATTTACATAATGAGAAAAGGAATACACGTGACGTATGAAAATATGCAAGTGTGATACTTATTCAGAATCATTAATTATCTCAACTCCTCGCGCTAACTCGATTTTTAGAATAGTCCGACTTTCCATGTCAAAGATCATTGTTAATATTGTCAAAGCTTTGACTTTATTATTTACAGACATTTAGTGGGATAAAGAATAGATAAATGTTTTTTCTTAAAGTGTTTCTTACTTCTCTAACACTAAAATCAGGGGTTCGATTCCCCTCGGTGGGCTCATCATATAGTCATAGGTGGTTTTGCTACAAGAAAACACACTTTTATCATAGTAATTGAATGATCCTGAGAAGGCCCGGCATGGCCAAGCGTGTTAAGGCAATGCGACTCATACTCAGAGGGTCGCGGGTTCGCATCCCAGTCGCGCCAAACATGTTCGTCCTTTCAGCCGTCAGGGCGTTATAATGTGACGGTCAATCCCACTATTCGTCAGTAAAAGAGTAGCCCAAGAGTTGGCGGTGGGTAGTGATGAATAGCTGCCTTCCCTCTAGTCTTACACTGCTAAATTAGGGACGGCTAGCACAGATAGCCCTTTAGTAGCCTTGTACGAAATTCTAAAAAAAAACAACAACAATGATTCTGGCAGTGGGGTTTCCCTCACCGTCTTCTACTCTCTAGCGGTAGGCCCGGCATGGCCAGGTGGTTAAAGCATTCGACTCGTAATTCGAGGGTCGCGGGTTTGAATCCTCGTCATACCAAACATATTTGCCTTTGACCCGTGGGGGCGTTATAATGTTACGTTCAATCCCACTATTCGTCGGTAAAAAAGTAGTCCATGAGTTGGCGGTGGGTGGTGATGACTAGCTACCTTTCCTCTGTTCTTACACTACTAAATTAAGGACAGCTAGCGCAGATAGCCCTATAGTAGCCTTGCCATGCCGGGCCAACAAAATAGGGCTGTTGATATTTTCCAGGCGGACAGCACGTGAAAAACGTGCCGAAACGTCTATTAATTATTTTTGCTTATTTTTTCGCGTAGTTTATGTGTAACCTGGTGAGGCAAATAAAAACTAATATGCAATAGTTTCAGAAGGAATTGCAATTATAAAATAAAACTTCAATGACGTCTAAAGATAAGATGTAATTAAACTCTTGAAATTCAGTTAGGTTTTTTGATGGCACACAATTAGAAACTTAAAGCTCCAAATATTTCGAACATGTGACATATATATATATATATACATACAATGTACCAGTAGAATGCCTGATATACACAAATTATAACCTGAAACTTATTCGACATGCGCGTAAAAGAAATATATATATATATATGTATATGCACTGAGTTCATATAATAAATTAAGAACAGTTATTACACCTTATTTGATTTTTGCCCTCACACACTCTCAAGGTTTAGTATCCAATAAATGCCACAGATTCTTAATTTTTTTCACCTTTTATTTTTATTTAATGTGGGCAAACGTGAATGTTTTCGTGATGCCGCATGCCAACAACACCAACAAAGACAAAAAAGAAAGGCAGGAAACTTGGCAAATTTTATTGAAACCGACGCCTGCGCCTCAGGAAAAGCTATTTATTTGTTGAGAGTGTAATTAACTCGGTCTGGTCACTAGATCGAAACTTGTCGGTCGCCGTGAGAAAGTCTCTTAAGTCAAATTATTACTATTAAGTTAGCCCTAGTTTATCAAATCATAGGTTTTATATTATGTCACACATGGAATTAATGAACCATGAATGTAGCAAATGATTTTGAATTATGTTTGGATGGGTTACAGAGATAGTTTAACTCGGTCCTATAATTACCGGTTGTGTCGCAACGTTGTTGTTATAGGATTCTTAAGACAGGTCTTAAAACAATGCTCCGATTTGTACCCCCCCTCCCCTCTACTGCTGAAGAGTAATTTTCACAAAATAAATAACGAAGAATCGCTGAGAAGTCATAAGGTTAAATTTCAATTTACTTAAATGTCATGCTAAATCTAGCATGGCTGGGTGGTAGGGCACTCGACTCACAATCTGTGGGTCGTTGGTTCGAAATCCCGCCACCGAATATACTCACTCTTTCAACCGTAGGGGCGTTGTATTATGTTGGTAAGAGGATAGTCCAAAAGTTGGAGCTGGGCGTTGTTGTCTAGTTGCTTTACATTTACTCTATCGCTTAAAATTAGGGTTGGCTAGCGCAGATAATTCATAAATAGACTAGAGCAAAATCCAACAAACTAATAAACAAATTAGGTTTTGTGAGTTATATTAAAATGAGCTACCACTGTAAATACCTTGTCTTACCACTTGCCTTCTCAAGTAAAACATAAATAACACAATAAAACAAAAACATAAAATTATTCAATATCATGTAATTTGTGGATTCCACCGATAAGGAAAGATATGTAAAAACATAAATATCATTAAGAGGCTGGTAAGTATACCATACGAACACAAACATCATTAAGAGGCTGGTAAGTATACCAAAGAGACACTAATATCATTAAGAGGCTGGTAAATACATCATACGAACACAAACATCATTAAGAGGCTGGTAAATACATCATACGAACACAAATATCATTAAGAGGCTGGTAAGTATACCAAAGAGACACTAATATCATTAAGAGGCTGGTAAATACACCAAACAAACAGCAACTTCTTTACCAGACTGGTAAATACATCATACGAACACAAACATCATTAAGAGGCTGGTAAATACATCATACGAACACAAATATCATTAAGAGGTTGGTAAATACACCAAAAAAATGCTAAATTCATTGAGAGTCTAGTAAATACACCAAACAAACTTTTACTTCATTAAGAGGCTGGTAAATACATCATACGAACACAAACATCATTAAGAGGCTGATAATTACACCATACGAACAATTTGTTGTTGTTCACACTTTAATAAGAAAGTATGTTTAAAAACTAAAATTAAGCTGGAGATTTCAGTGGTTTGAAGTTTATGTTCGCACGCATATGACTTTTAGTTCTTTTCTGCTTTGTTTTTTAATAATGAAAATTTGTAAAAATGTGACGAAAACTTCATGCAAGTACAAAGTCAAGTAAGGTTTTCTTTTGTAATCTGAGACACTTATGAACATATAAATCAGGAAAGGAAGAACTCACGAAAAATATGTCATTCAAGACGTTTGAAATCTTAAATAACTAATTTCAGATTAGAATCCAAAACGATTTAAGTCAAAAATAAGTACTTCCAGAATAGAATTGAAGACGTATTAAATCACAAATTATTATTTCCAGAATGGACGTTTCAAACAATAGATAACTACTTTCAGAATAATTTGAAGACGTTTGATATTATAAATAGATACTTCCAGAAAGAACTGAAGACGTTTGAAATATTAAATTACTATTTCCTAAATGTATTTGAAGATGTTTGAAATAATAAATAAATACTTCCAGAAAGAACTGAAAACGTTTGAAATCGCAAAGTACTACTTCATAAATGGATTTGAAAACGTTTCAAATAATAAATAACGGCTTTCACAACAATTTCAACATGTTTGAAAGAAGTTTGAAATCAGAATTACAAACATGTAATTTCAACATGTTTGAAATTGTATACAACGACTTTCAGAATGGAGTTAAAGACGTTTGAAATTTAAATAACGTCTTCCAGAATTAAAAGCAAGAGGTTTCAAATAAAAACACAACTTTAACATTCAATTCATGAAGCTTCAGACAATAAATAACTACTTTAAGATTGGATTTGAAGACGATTCAAGTCACAATTATATTCAGAATAGAATTCAACACGTTTCACATAATAAATTACGACTTTTAAAACAGAATGCAGACATACGTTTGAAATAATAAACAACTCTTCAAGAAAGGACTTGAAGACATTTCTAATCATAAATAACATCTTATGGAATGGATTTGAAGAAGTTTCAAATAATAAATAACTATTTCCAGAATAAAATTCCAGACGTTTCAGATAATAAACAGTTACTTTCAGAATAATACCACGACGTTTGAAATCATAAATAACAACCTACAGAACAGAATACAAGTGATTTTAAATCACAAATAACTATTTCTTAAAAAACAATGGAGTTGAAGACGATTCAAGAAATAATTATATTCAGAATAGAATTCAACACGTTTCAAATCATAAAATACAACTTTTAAAACAGAATTGAAGACACACGTTTATAGAATACAAAATTCTTTAAGAGAGGATTTGAAGACGTTTCAAATAATAAATAACTATTTCCAGAATAAAATTTCAGACGTTTCAGTTAATAATCAATTACTTCCTATATAATTCCACGACGATTTAAGTCATAAATAACAACCTTCAGAATAAATGTCAAGTGATTTTCTTGAATAGAAATCAAAACATTACAAATCACAAATAACTACTTCCAGAATAGAAATCAAGACGTTTTAAATCATAAACTACTATTTCTAGAATTCAAGACGTTTGGTATCTTAAATAAGTACTTCCAGAATAAAATTGAAGACGTTTTAAATCACAAATAACTACTTAGAGAATGAAATCCAACACGCCTAAAAATAAAAAACAACTTCCACAATAAAATTCCAGACGTTTTACATAATAAATAACTACTTCCAGAATGAAGTTGAAGACGTTTCAAGTGATGTTTATTTCCAGAATATAATTCAAGATATTTCAAGTTATAAATATACAATACCAAAATAGACTTTAAGACGTTTGAAATCTTAAATAACAACATCCAGAATAGAAATGAAGCCGCTAAAAATCACAAATAACTAATTTCAGAAGAGAATTCAAAACGTTTTAAATCATAAAGTACAGCTTCTAGAATTCAAGACATTTGAAATCATAAATAAATACTTCCAGAAAGAATCAAAGACGTTTCAAATATCAAATTACTACTTTCTAAATGTATTTGAAGATCTCTGAAATAATAAATAAATACTTCCAAAAAGAACTGAAGACGTTTGAAATCACAAATTACTACTTCTTAAGTTTCAAATCATAAAAAACTACTTCAAGAATTACATTCATGACGTTTCAGATAATAAATAACGACTTTAAGAATTAGTTTGAAGACGTTTCAAGTGATAATTATATTCAGAATAGAATTCAACACGTTTCAAACATTAAATTACTACTTTTAAAATAGAATAGAAGTCGTACGTTTTAAAGAATAAACAAGTCTTCCACAAAGGATTTAAAGACATTTCAAATCATAAATAACCTCTTCCGGAATGGATTGAAAGACGTTACAAATAACTATTTCCAGAATAAAATTCCAGACGTTTCAGATCATAAACAACTACTTTCAGTATAAGTCCACGTCGTTTGAAATCACAAATAATAACCTCCAGAATAGATTTCAAAACATTACAAATCGCAAATAAGTATATCCACAATAGAATCCAAGACGTTTTAAATCATAAATTACTATTTTTAGAGTTGAAAACGTTTGAAATCATAAATATGTTCTTCCAGAATAGAATTGAAGACGTTTTATATCACAATTTCTACTTTCAGAATGGAGTTGAAGACGTTTCAAATAATAAATAACTACTTTCAGAATAGTTTCAAGATATCTCAAATTATATATAACGACTTTTAGAATGAAGTTAAGGATGTTTGAAATTGTAAATCACTACTTCCAGAATAAAATCCAAGAAGTTTCAAACCATAAATAGAATTCATGTCGTTTCAGATAATAAATAACTACCTTCAGAATGGAGTTGAAGACGTTTCATGTGAGAAATATTTGGAAAATAGTATTCAAGAGGTTTGAAATCATAAATTACTGCTTTTAAAACAGAATTAGAGACGAACGTTTCAAATAATAGATAACTTCTTCCCGAATTGATTTAAAAATGTTTCAAATAATTAATAACTACATCCAAAATGGATTTAAAAACGTTTAAAATAATTTATAAATACTTTTAGAATAGAATTCAAGACATTTCAGATAATAAATAACTACTTCCAGAATGGAATTGCACACGTTTCAAGCAATGCTTATTCCCAGATTTCAAGTGATTTCAAATCACAAATCACTATTTCCTGAATAGAAATCAAAACATTACAAATCACAAATAACAACTTCCAGAATAGAGTCGAAGACGCTTTAAATCATAAATTACTATTTCTAGATTTCAAGATGTTTGAAATCATAATAAACTACTTCCATATTAGAATCCAAGACGTTTTAAATAATAAATTGCGACTTCTAGAAATCAAGATGTTTGAAATCATAAATAAGTATTTCCAAAATAGAACAGAAGACGTTTTACATAAAAATTACTACTTCCAGAATGAATTTGAAGACGTTTGAAATTTCAAATAACAACTTTTAGAATAATTTGAAGACGTTGGAAATCACAAATAAATACTTCCAGATAGGAGTTAAAGACGTTTGAAAGTGTAAATAAGTACTTCCAGAATAGAATTCAAGATGTTTCAAATCATAAAATTCCAGACGCTTCAGATAATAAAAAAACTACTTCCAGAATGGAGTTGAAGACGTTTCAAGTAATGTTTATTTCCAGAATAGGAGTCAAGATGTTTCAAGTTATAAATATCCACTTCCAGAATAGATTTTAAGACGTTTGAAATATTAAATAACTAATTTCATATTAGAATCCAAAACGATTTAAGTCAAAAATAAGTACTTCCAGAATAGAATTGAAGACGTATTAAATCACAAATTATTATTTCCAGAATAGACGTCTCAAACAATAGATAACTACTTTCAGAATAATTTGAAGACGTTTGATATTATAAATAGATACTTCCAAAAAGAACTGAAGACGTTTGAAATATCAAATTACTATTTCCTAAATGTATTTGAAGATGTTTGAAATAATAAATAAATAATTCCAGAAAGAACTGAAAACGTTTGAAATCGCAAATTACTACTTCATAAATGGAGTTGAAAACGTTTCAAATCATAAATAACGGCTTTCACAACAATTTCAACATGTGTGAAATTGTATACAACGACTTTCAGAATGGAGTTAAAGACGTTTAAAATTGTAAATAACTGTTTCCAGAATACAATCCAAGAAGTTTCAAATCGTAAAAACAACTTTAAAATTCAATTCATGAAGTTTCAAATAATAAATAACTACTTTAAGATTGGATTTGAAGAGATTCAAGTAAAAATTATATTCAGAATAGAATTCAACACGTTTCAAAGAATAAATTACAACTTTTAAAACAGAATGTAGACATACGTTTGAAATAATAAACAACTCTTTAAGAAAGAACTTAAAGACATTGGTAATTATAAATAACATCTTACGTAATGGATTTAAAAAAAGTTTCAAATAATAAATAACTATTTCCAGAATAAAATTCCAGACGTTTCAGATAATAAACAACGACTTCCAGAATAATTCCACGTTATTTGAAATTATAAATAAGAACCTCAAGAATAGACTTCAAGTGTTTTCAAATCACAAATAACTATTTTCTAAATCGAAATCAAGACGTTTTAAATCATAAAATACTATTTCTAGATTTCAAGATGTTTGAAATCATAATAAACTACTTCCAGCTTAGAATCCAAGACGTTTTAAATCATAAATTACGACTTCTAGAAATCAAGACGTTTGAAATCATTAATAACTAATTTCAGAATAGAATTGAAGACGATTTATAACACAAATTACTACTTCCAGAATGGATTTGAAGACGTTTAAAATAATAAATAACGATTTTCACAATAATCTTAAGATGTTTGAAATTATATACAACGACTTTCAGAATGAAGTAAAATACGTTTGAAATTATAAACAACTACTTCCAAAAATAGGATCCCAGACGTTTGAAATCGCAAAAAACAACTTCCGGAATAAAATTCCAGACGCTTCAGATGATAAATAACTAATTCTGGAATGGAGTTGAAGACGTTTCAATCATGTTTATTTCCAGAATAGAATTCAAGACGTTTCAAGTTATAAATATTCATTTCCAGAATAGATTTCATAACGTTTGAAATCTTAAATAACTACTTCCCGAATAGAATTGAAAACGTTTCAGATAATAAATAACTACTTCAAGACTAGAACTCAAAACATTTTAAATTATTAAAAACTACAAGACGTTTTAAATCATAAATAAATACTTCGAGAAAAGAAGTGAAGACAATATAAATGACAAATTAGTACTTCCAAAATAGATTTGAAGACGTTTCAAATAAGAAATAACTACTTTTAGAATTATTTGAAGACGTTGGGAATCATAAATAAATACTTCCAGATTAGTGTTAAAGACGTTTGAAATTGTAAATAACTGCTTCCAGAATAAAAACCAAGAAGTTTCAAATCATAAAAAATACTCCAAGAATTGAATTCATAATGTTTCAGATAATAAATAACTACCTTAAGATTGGATTTGAAGACGATTCTACTTATAATTATATTCAGGATAGAATTCAGCACGTTTCAAATAATAAAATACTACTTTTAAAACAGAATTGAAGACATACGTTTCAAAGAATAAACAAACTTTCAGAAAGGATTTGAAGACGTTTAAATCATAAATAACTATTTCCAGAATAAAATTCCAGCCGTTTTAGATAATAAAAAACTTCTTCCAGAATAATTCCACGTTGTTTGAAATTATAAATAAGAACCTCCAAAATAGATTTCAAGTGTTTTCAAATCACAAATAACTATTTCCTAAATCGAAATCAAGACGTTTTAAATCACAAATTACTACTTCTAGAATTCAAAACGTTTGAAATCATTAATAACTACTCTCAGAATAGAATTGAAGACGATTTATATCACAAATTACTACTTCCAGAATGGATTTGAAGACGTCTAAAATAATAAATAACGACTTTCACAATAATTTCAAGATGTTTGAAATTATATACAACGACTTTCAGAATGGAGTGAAAGACATTTGAAATTGTAAATAACTACTTCCAGAATAGCCCCCCAGTGGCTCAGCGGTATGTCTGCGGACTTACACGCTAAAATCCGGGTTTCGATACTCGTGGTGGGCAGAGCACAGATAGCCCATTGTGTAGCTTTGTGCTTAATTCAAAACAACAACAACAACTTCCAGAATAGAATCCAAGACGTTTGAAATCACAAAAAACAACTTCCGGAATAAAATTCCAAACGCTTTAGGTGATAAATAACTAATTCTAGAATGGAGTTGAAGACGCTTCAATAATGTTTATTTCCAGAATAGAATTTAAGACGTTTCAAGTTATAAATATTCATTTCCAGAATAGATTTCATAACGTTTGAAATCTTAAATAACTACTTCCCGAATAGAATTGAAGACGTTTCAACTAATAAATAACTACTTCAAGAAGAGAACTCAAAACATTTTATATCATTAATAACTACAAGACGTTTTAAATCATAAATAAATACTTCGAGAAAAGAAGTGAAGACGTTTCAAATGACAAATTAGTACTTCCACAATAGATTTGAAGACGTTTCGAATAATAAATAACTACTTTTATAATAATTTGAAGACGTTGGGAATTATAAATAAATACTTCCAGATTGATGTTAAAGACGTTTCAAATTGTAAATAACTGCTTCCAGAATAAAATCCAAAAAGTTTCAAATCAAAAAAACAATTTTAAAATTCAATTCATGACGTTTCAGATGATAAATAACGACTTTAAGAATTAGTTTGAAGACGTTTCAAGTGACAATTATATTCAGAATAGAATTCAACACGTTTCAAACATTAAATTACTACTTTTAAAATAGAATTGAAGTCATACGTTTCAAATAATAAACAAGTCTTCCACAAAGAAGTTAAAGACATTTCAAATCATAAATAACCTCTTCCGGAATGGATTTAAAGACGTTACAAATAACTATTTCCAGAATAAAATTCCAGACGTTTCAGATAATAAACAACTATACTTTCAGAATAATTCCACGTCGTTTGAAATCACAAATAAAAACCTCCAGAATAGATTTCAAAACATTACAAATCACAAATAAGTATATCCACAATAGAATCCAAGACGTTTTAAATCATAAATTACTATTTTTAGAGTTGAAAACGTTTGAAATCATAAATATGTTCTTCCAGAATAGAATTGAAGACGTTTTATATCACAATTTCTACTTTCAGAATGGAGTTGAAGACGTTTCAAATAATAAATAACTACGTTCAGAATAGTTTCGGATGTCTCAAATTATATATAACGACTTTTAAAATGAAGTTAAGGATGTTTGAAATTGTAAATCACTACTTCCAGAATAGAATCCAAGAAGTTTCAAACCATAAAAAACTACTATCCTAATAGAATTCATGTCGTTTCAGATAATAAATAACTACCTTCAGAATGGAGTTGAAGACGTTTCATGTGAGAAATATTTGGAAAATAGTATTCAAGAGGTTTGAAATCATAAATCACGGCTTTCAAAACAGAATTAAAGACGAACGTTTCAAATAATAGATAACTTTTTCCTTAATACATTTGAAAATATTTCCAGGAGTAAACAACTACTTCCAGAATAATTTTTCGTTGTTTCAAATCATAAATAAGAACCCCCAGAATAGATTTCAAGTGATTTCAAATCACAAATCACTATTTCCTAAGTAGAAATCAAAACATTACAAATTACAAATAACTACTTCCAGAATACAATCCAAGATGTTTCAAATCATAAAAAACAACGTCCAGAAAAGAATTCATGACGTTACAGATAATAAATAACTAATTCTAAAATACAATACGAGATGTTTCAAATCCTTAATTGGTATTTCAGAATCATACTCACGAAGTTTCAAAAAATAAATTACTACTTCAAGAATGGATGTAAAGACATTTCAAATCTCAAAAACGTACTTCCATAACACATTTCAAGACGTTTGAAATAAAAAATAACTAATTCTAGAATAGAATTACAAACGTTTCAAGTAATAAATAACTACTTCCAGAACAGTATTCAAGACGTTTCAAATAAAAAATAAGTACTTCAAGAATAGAATTGAAGATGTTTTAAATAACAACTTACTACTTCCAGAATGGATTTGAAGACCTTTTAAATAACAACTTACTACCTTCAGAATAATTTCAAAATGACTCAAATTATGTATAACAACTTTCAGAATGCAGTTAAGAACGATTGAAATTGTAAATCACTACTTACTTCCAAAATAGAATCCAAGAAGTTTCAAACCATAAAAACTACTCCCCTAATAGAATTCATGTCGTTTCAGATAATAAACTACTTCCTTCAGAATGTAGTTGAAGACGTTTCGTGTGAGAAATATTTCGAAAATAGTATTCAAGAGGTTTGAAATCATAAATTACTGCTTTTAAAACAGAATTAAAGACGAACGTTTCAAATAATAGATAACTTCTTCCTGAATAGATTTGAAAGTGTTTCAAATAATTAATAACTACTTCCAAAATTGATTTAAAAACGTTTAAAATAATTTATAAATACTTTTAGAATAGAATTCAAGACATTTCAGATAATAAATAACTACTTCCAGAATGGAATTGCACATGTTTCAAGCAATGCTTATTCCCAGATTTCAAGTGATTTCAAATCACAAATCACTATTTCCTGAATGGAAATCAAAACATTACAAATAACAAATAACTACTTCCAGAATAGAGTCGAAGACGCTTTAAATCATAAATTACTATTTCTAGATTTCAAGATGTTTGAAATCATAATAAACTACTTCCAGCTTAGAATCCAAGACGTTTTAAATAATAAATTACGACTTCCAGAAATCAAGACGTTTGAAATCATAAATAAGTATTTCCAAAATAAAACAGAAGACGTTTTAAATAAAAAATTACAACTTCCAAAATGAATTTGAAGACGTTTGAAATTTAAAATAACTACTTTTAGAATAATTTGAAGACGTTGGAAATCACAAATAAATACTTCCAGATAAGAGTTAAAGACGTTTGAAAGTGTAAATAAGTACTTCCAGAATAGAATCCAAGATGTTTCAAATCATAAAATTCTAGACGCTTCAGATAACAAACAATAGATAACTATTTTCAGAATAATTTGAAGACGTTTGATATTATAAATAGATACTTCCAGAAAGAACTGAAGACGTTTGAAATATCAAATTACTATTTCCTAAATGTATTTGAAAATGTTTGAAATAATAAATAAATACCTCCAGAAAGAACTGAAGACGTTGGAAATCGCAAATTACTACTTCATAAATCGATTTGAAAACGTTTCAAATCATAAATAACGGCGTTCACAACAATTTCAACATGTTTGAACTTGTATACAACGACTTTCAGAATGGAGTTAAAGACGTTTAAAATTTAAATAACTGCTTCCAGAAATAAATCCAAGAAGTTTCAAATGATAAAAACAACTTTAAAATTCAATTCATAAAGTTTCAGATAATAAATAACTACTTTAAGATTGGATTTGAAGACGATTTAAGTAATAATTATATTCAGAATAGAATTCAACACGTTTCAAATAATAAATCACGACTTTTAAAACAAAATGCAGACATACGTTTGAAATAACAAACAACTCTTCGAGACAGAACTTAAAGACATTGGTAATTATAAATAACATCTTACGTAATGGATTTGAAGAAGTTTCAAATAATAAATAACTATTTCCAGAATAAAATTCCAGACGTTTCAGACAATAAACAACTACTTCCAGAATAATTCCACGTTGTTTGAAATTATAAATAAGAACCTCCAAAATAGATTTCAAGTGTTTTCAAATCACAAATAACTGTTTTCTAAATCGAAATCAAGGCGTTTTAAATCATAAATTACTACTCCTAGAATTGAAGACGTTTGAAATCATTAATAACTACTTTCAGAATATAATTAAAGACGATTTATATCACAAATTACTACTTCCAGAATGGATTTGAAGACGTTTAAAATAATAAATAACGACTTTCACAATAATTTCAAGATGTTTGAAATTATATACAACGACTTTCAGAATGGAGTGAAAGACATTTGAAATTGTAAACAACTACTTCCAGAATAGAATCCCAGACGTTTAAAATCACAAAATACAACTTCCGGAATAAAATTCCAAACGCTTCAGATAATGAATAACTAATTCCAGAATGGAGTTGAAGACGCTTCAATAATGTTTATTTCCAGAATAGAATTCAAGACGTTTCAAGTTATAAATATTCATTTCCAGAATAGATTTCATAACGTTTGAAATCTTAAATAACTACTTCCCGAATAGAATTGAAGACGTTTCAAATAATAAATAATTACTTCAAGAAGAGAACTCAAAACATTTGAAATCATTAATAACTACAAGACGTTTGAAATCATAAATAAATACTTCGAGAAAAGAAGTGAAGACGTTTTAAATGACAAATTAGTACTTCCACAATAGATTTGAAGACGTTTAAAATAATAAATAACGACTTTCACAATAATTTCAAGATGTTTGAAATTATATACAACGACTTTCAGAATGGAGTAAAAGACGTTTGAAATTGTAAATAACGACTTACAGAATAGAATCTAAGAAATTTCAAATCATAAAAAATACTTCAACAATTGAATTCATGATGTTTCAGATAATAAATAACTACCTTAAGATTGGATTTGAAGACGATTCTACTAATAATTATATTCAGAATAGAATTCAACACGTTTCAAATAATAAAACGACTTTGAAAACAAAATGCCGACATACTTTTGAAATAATAAACAACTCTTCAAGAAAGGACTTGAAGACATTTCTAATCATAAATAACATCTTACGGAATGGATTTGAAGAAGTTTCAAATAATAAATAACTATTTTCAGAATAAAATTCCAGACGGTTCAGATAATAAACAGTTACTTTCAGAATAATTCCACGACGTTTGAAATCATAAATAACAACCTAGAGAACAGAATTCAAGTGATTTTAAATCACAAATAACTATTTCTTGAATAAGAATGGAGTTGAAGACGATTCAAGAAATAATTATATTCAGAATAGAATTCAACACGTTTCAAATAATAAAATACTACTTTTAAAACAGAATTGAAGACACACGTTTCAAAGAATAAAGAATTCTTTAAGAAAGGGTTTGAAGACGTTTCAAATAATAAATTACTATTTACGGAATAAAATTCCAGACGTTTCAGTTAATAATCAATTACTTCCTATATAATTCGACGACGATTGAAGTCATAAATAACAACCTTCAGAATAAATATCAAGTGATTTTCTCTAATAGAAATCAAAACATCACAAATCACAAATAACTACTTCCAGAATAGAAATCAAGACGTTTTAAATCATAAACTACTATTTCTAGAATTCAAGACGTTTGATATCTTAAATAAGTACTTCCAGAATAAAATTGAAGACGTTTTAAATCACAAATAACTACTTCCAGAACAGAATCCAAGACGCTTAAAAATAAAAAAACAACTTCCAGAATAAAATTCCAGACGTTTTACATAATAAATAACTACTTACAGAATGGAGTAGAAGACGTTTCAAGTGATGTTTATTTACAGAATAGAATTCAAGACATTTCAAGTTATAAATATACAATACCAAAATAGACTTTAAGACGTTTGAAATGTTAAATAACAACATCCAGAATAGAAATGAAGCCGCTAAAAATCACAAATAACTAATTTCAGAAGAGAATTCAAAATGTTTTAAATCATAAAGAACAACTTCTAGAATTCAAGACATTTGAAATCATAAATAAATACTTCCAGAAAGAATTAAAGACATTTCAAATATCAAATTACTACTTTCTAAATGTATTTGAAGATCTCTGAAATAATAAATAAATACTTCCAAAAAGACCTGAAGACGTTTGAAATCACAAATTACTCCTTCTTAAGTTTCAAATCATAAAAAACTACTTCAAGAATTACATTCATGACGTTTCAGATGATAAATAACGACTTTAAGAATTAGTTTGAAGACGTTTCAAGTGACAATTATATTCAGAATAGAATTCAACACGTTTCAAACATTAAATTACTACTTTTAAAATAGAATTGAAGTCATACGTTTCAAATAATAAACAAGTCTTCCACAAAGAAGTTAAAGACATTTCAAATCATAAATAACCTCTTCCGGAATGGATTTAAAGACGTTACAAATAACTATTTCCAGAATAAAATTCCAGACGTTTCAGATAATAAACAACTATACTTTCAGAATAATTCCACGTCGTTTGAAATCACAAATAAAAACCTCCAGAATAGATTTCAAAACATTACAAATCACAAATAAGTATATCCACAATAGAATCCAAGACGTTTTAAATCATAAATTACTATTTTTAGAGTTGAAAACGTTTGAAATCATAAATATGTTCTTCCAGAATATAATTGAAGACGTTTTATATCACAATTCCTACTTTCAGAATGGAGTTGAAGACGTTTCAAATAATAAATAACTACGTTCAGAATAGTTTCGGATGTCTCAAATTATATATAACGACTTTTAGAATGAAGTTAAGGATGTTTGAAATTGTAAATCACTACTTCCAGAATAGAATCCAAGAAGTTTCAAACCATAAAAAACTACTCCCCTAATAGAATTCATGTCGTTTCAGATAATAAATAACTACCTTCAGAATGGAGTTGAAGACGTTTCATGTGAGAAATATTTGGAAAATAGTATTCAAGAGGTTTGAAATCATAAATTACTGCTTTTAAAACAGAATTAAAGACGAACGTTTCAAATAATAGATAACTTCTTCCTGAATAGATTTGAAAGTGTTTCAAATAATTAATAACTACTTCCAAAATGGATTTAAAAACGTTTAAAATAATTTATAAATACTTTTAGAATAGAATTCAAGACATTTCCGATAATAAATAACTACTTCCAGAATGGAATTGAACAGTTTCAAGCAATGCTTATTCCCAGATTTTTTGTTTTTTGTTTTTGTTTTTTTGGAAATTCGCACAAATCTACTCGAGGGCTATCTGTGCTAGCCGTCCCTAATTTTGCAGTGTAAGACTAGAGGGAAGGCAGCTAGTCATCACCACCCACCGCCAACTCTTGGGCTACTCTTTTACCAACGAATAGTGGGATTGACCGTGACATTATACACCCCCACGGCTGGGAGGGCGAGCATGTTTAGCGCGACGCGGGCGCGAACCCGCGACCCTCGGATTACGAGTGCACGCCTTAACGCGCTCGGCCATGCCAGGCCCTGAGGTCGTTTCAAGTAATAGTTATTTCCAGAATAGTATTCAAGACGTTTCAAATCATAGATTACTTCTTTCAAAAGAGAATTATAGTCCTACGTTTTAAATAATAAATAACTACATCTAGAATGGATTTATAGATCTTTCAAATAATAAATAAATACTTTCAGAATAGAATTCAAGACGTTTCAGATAATAAATAACTACTTCCAGAATGGAGTTGAAGACGTTTGAAATAATAAATAACTATTTCTACATTGCAGTTGAAGACGCTTAAAATAAAAAATAACTACTTCTAGAATAGATTTTAAGACGTTTCCAATAATAAATAACTACTTCCAGAATAGAATTCAAAACGTTTAAAATCATAAATAACTACTTCCAAAACAGAATTCAGGATGTTTTAAATAATAAATTACTTCTTCCAGAGTGGATTGGAAGACGTTTGAAGTTACGAATAAGTGAACAGGATATCCGAATAAGAAATCATTGTTTCAGGGTGTTTAATTGAATGTTTTAGTTAAATGAATAAAGGCATAAGGCAAGATAGAGGTTTAAAGAACACCCATAGAGAGGTCTCATTTCTCTAAAGTTCTTGTTCTCCGCCTTCATTTCTATCAGTTGTAGCCTGTTGACCCTTAACCTTTGTTTAGTTTTGTACTCCACCTTTACTTTACTGAATTGGCCATGCCTGAGCCATCAATTATATATTAATTAACAACTTCGTTTTAGTGAGAAATGAAAATCTCATGGTCCACCCTTTCAACATGCTCGTGGTCTTTGTAAGTTCGTTTGTAACTGCATGATTTAATGTGTTTCATTAGTTAAAAGAAAACTATTTAAGAATTGTATGTTTTTGTTTCGTTCTTTCTCATCCCACCAGGAACACTTTATGCAGCCGAAGTGTGGCAAGTATACACATGCTTTATGGCCTAATTCATGTTAATGACAAGTGGACATGTTTTAAGGACTGATTCATATTAATAGCAAGTGAACACATGTTTTTTCGGCCTGATTCATGTTAATGTTAAGTGAAAAGATGTTCTTAAGGTCTTATTCATGTGAATGCCAAGTGAACACATGTGTTGAAGGGCTGACGCATGTGAAACTTGTAATATTCTGACGGAACGCTCCGCCTAAAAGCAAATGTAGTCTTCAGATTGACCACGTCCATTGTTTTCTCTTCTGACATTTTGGTCATAATAGGTTATTGTGATTTGTTTCACGAGGGTAAATGAGTTTTTATTTTCAGAATATGGCTAAAGATATCTTAAAATAAGTTGCTTCATTTTGTAGCCGCAAATTTATGGTTTACTTCCCTCAACTGCAAAGAAAATAAATAAAATAATCACTACGCATTTTATGTGCATAATAAACGTGACAATAAACCCATATTTTTCAGTTGGAAAAATGTAGCCCAACCACTGGTAGTGAGAATTGAATGGTTTGATTTTTCTTCTAGACTATCAGTGTTAAATTTGAGATGATTTAACTCGAATAGACCACGATTTGAAGAAAGTTGTAAATTGTTTTAACTCTTGCATCTGAAAGAGGAATATTACTCTTTCTGTCACCCAGTAAATCATTAGAACTTATCATTCAAGAGTCGACCCGAATCCATACATTAAACATGCTCGCTCATTGAGTCGTCAGGGCGTTACAATACGATAGTCTTTGCTTGTTTGTTTTTGTTATCAAGCACAAACTTGCACAACGAAAACCTTCTGTGCTCTGCTAACAGCGGGTATTGAAACTGGGATTTTAGAGATATAAGACCTGAATATCACCATTGAAACACTGGGCGATGAGTGGTGTTGACCAACAGCTTTTCTCCTGGTATATCACTTCTAAATTAGGGACGGCTGATATGTGTAGTCCTCGAGGTGCTTTGTACTAAATCCAATAAAACAAACACGGGAAACTTAACTCCATTGTCAGGAAGGAAAATACCAGCTCACGTGGACAAAAAAAAATTACTGAATTTTTGAATATCACTCACGAAAAGAACAATTTATCTTCACCAAAATCAATTACTTACAAAAACAATTTTCATTGAATCGTTCTGAAAGTGAATGTGTGTTTTCTCATCTAAATACTTACCGCTGTCCCAACAGGAGACTGTTACGTAAGTAAGCAAACAGAATTCGAAATTGTTATGAGTTTTCTCTCACTGCTTCTTCGTTTACATTGTTGTTGTTGTTTTTGAATTAAGCACAAAGCTACACAATGGGCTATCTGTGCTCTGCCCACCACAGGAAATTAAATAAATTTATTTATTTTAATATATTTCACGTTGTTATTTGTATTTTACTAAACAAGTACCTCTCGCTAATAAGACAGATTTATCTGTGCTCTATTCCCGTCATCTGTATCGAAATACAAATTAAAACGTGGTAACTTCTGAACGAATTAAAATTGAAATATGCACACTGGTCAAGAGTTTCAGGTGATTTTCTTTTACCACAATATGCGAACAATGCTGTTATGAAAAGACTGCCTTCAAAACATTAAAAATGTATTAAGTTAATTATAGGCGTTTCAAACCATAGACACATACGATAAAAAAAACCTGCGTTTTTAATACCTCCTCCACGTGACATGTAACATGTCCATTTGTGAAACCCAACACTCACCCATGTGTTAGACAGTTGTATTCTTTGCTACCCTGATAGGGTACCTCAGGTTGAGAAGTGTTGGTGAAGTATACCCACAGACAAGGGCCTAGTGGCGCCCAGGGTAGCTTGTGGTTCGCTGTGTCCGTATCCATGGTTTTATTGATCAGTCGTCAGAGCTTCATGGCTCGATCGGTCCTTATCCAGCGTTTCGCAAATACCAGACTACGTGAAAGAAATACTCTGTACTCTGTAACGACAGTTTCCATCTTTAATATTAACACACAACTTCTGATTGTACTTATAAAATGTAGTTTCTGACCGTACTAATAACACAGTTTCTGACTATTTTTTATTCGTGATATATCAGTCGTCAGAATTAATTATTACAACTGAGTAGCAATACATCAGTCGTCAGTAGTAATTATTACAACTAGTAATAGATTAGTGGTAAGAAGTAATTATTACAACTGACTAGTAATATGTCTTCATGAACAAGAAACACAGTACTCTTGAGGAGCCAGTTTCTTCGTTTCAGTTTTGTACTAAGTAACTTGTTTGTTCCTGTTTCTAAACCCTTAACCGCTATGACCATTGTGTGTCATGCTCAACAGAAGCCGTCCTTGCAGAGTTTCCCAAGCTGCGTTCAAAGGCTCCGGTTACCTCAGCAACACTTACTCAGGCGGTCTTTACCTAAGCTATAGTTGCTTAGATGATAGCCACTCGGACGACCGTTACAAGATTAACAGTAACAATGTTGACTGCTACCCGGGTAACAGCTACTGAGTGGTTGCCTTTGATTTGCTTATGTCATAATAAAAATATGATATTCTTTGCATGAGACTTCTTGGAATTGGCAATGCAAGGAAAAACAGGCATGAATTCTGTTGCTTTTGAGTCTGTGTAAATTCAAACGGATTGTGGAAAAACATGTTATTAAATGCTCAATAACAACAGTTTCGTCGTTTCTTATTTTAACTGCTTTTGTTTGACAGAAAAACGGATAAAGATAAAAAGTAAAAATAATATTGTGCCTGGACGATAAAAACAGTTACAAAAATAATCTATCAAATTTCGAACAAACAGTTGATAGATATTCTATAAACTCACACACACTACAATCCATAAAATGTGACGTCCTTTACTCTAGATAATGTATTACCGTGAGTATATTTCACCATAACAGTAAAAAAAAATACTTAAGAGATATAAAAAAATTACTTTGTAATCTCACCATAACAATGACACATCGTGTATGTTAACACCCATCACCCAGAACTGACTCATGATAATATTCACTTTTTGTCGTTTGTTGAGGTTTTATTTACTGTATCAGGGAGCATTTCGTACAAAGACTTTTGTCAGAGAATATAAACCCCAAATTTACGGATTTCCAGTTGTTTATAAGCTTTTGTGTTTGAATTTAAAGATACAAGTGATTAATCGGTTAAATAAGTCAGTTATTACCAACCACAAAGCAGTGTATTCATTTAGTATCTAGTGAGATCATTTAATAACAACATAAAGAAGACGCACGTTACTTAACACAGTTTTTGCTTCCTTAACGAGCACCTATTATATTAATAAATGCCCAGTATTTTAACGTTTAACATGAAACCTTCTGCTGATAACTAACTGTTTAATTATTGTAAAGTCCAGCAACAAGAACAAAGTTCGAGACTGTCTCAATCAAAGCGCTGTGAATGTAACATATAAAGACAGATAGGTTAATACTGATAGGACATTCTATAACCAAAATGTATGTAACATATAAAGACAGAGAGGCCAATACTAATAGGACATTCTATAATATGAATGAATGTAACATATAACGACAGATAGGCCAATAGTAATAGGACATTCTATAATATGAATGAATGTAACATATAACGACAGATAGGCCAATAGTAATAGAACATTCTATAACCTGAAAGATCAGTTTCTTACAATTAATCAATAGAATAAGTTAATTCACTTCCTTCGTGTGGACAAACTTGTATATTTCGTGGTTGCATGTTTGGTCCTTAAATTAACGTTATGTCTATGAACAAAATTGTATACAAATAACTACCCAATAACATGGAGTAAAAACACTTATAGAGGCCCCAGCAGTAATTGCGGGAGGGATAATTAAAAATTTGACGGTAACCCTGTTACCCATGTACTATTAGGGACTCTATAACCAAAGATAGTTATGAGAGATTAAGCAATTTAGAACGAAAATATCTTAGAAAAAAGTGTTTTAAAAAGTCAAGTTGATTCATATGAGCCTCTCTTAGGTAATCTTAGTTTTCAGGATATATTAATACCAACTTAGAGTAAAAGTTGCTCAAATTTGTATTATAATAATCATAGCGGGTCAGCCACTCTATATCTTCTATATCAACTGCCGACGAGATATTTCGAACAATATCATGGCTCTTCAACTACTTTCTCCATTCATGCAAGTCAGTAATATTAAATACTAACGTAAAAATATTCCTCAACAGACGTACATCACGATACGAACGTATGACATTAAACTCCTGTGATGTAATGTAATATTTACTGAGAATGAGTTTTTATAACCGTAGGAAGGTTTTTGCGACAGATTTCTCAAGCGGTCTTTAGACGATTAGTGAACTTCGAAACGTTATCAGAATCTACAACGCTTGCATTTAAATGATCGTGAGAGGAATATAAGGTTTGTATGTGTGAAACACTTGCAAGATTAGCTGCTTAATGACTTGATGAGTATCTGTCTTAAGCGTTGCATGACTGGGGGCTTCAAATCATTTACATCTTAACTCTTAACAACTCCGTTAAGGTCCTCGATGAATTTCAAACCATGTAACTAGACGACGGTTGACATACTGAGAAACTGTTGCTATGGCAACCGTGCTTTGACAAATGAACTGCAGACAGGTGACCGGTCTTCTCTTGATAAGTTTCAAACAAGGACAACAAAGATGGATGAAATGTCAACTTTATCATGGTGCACGCGCAGGTCTTCCACCTCTTCCTTTGTCGCAGACGTCACGAGAAATACGTTGTCATAGTGATGAGTTGGTAGCCGAAAGCTAACATTCATGTACAGTGTGAGTGGATTCTTAAATAGTTGCTTTAAAAAAAGACAAACCAAACCGGAATATATATACTAAGATCCACAGAAAATGACGTCACTTATGATAAATGTACTTCTATAAACGTACTTCAGCCCAATAATGATTTCATTTACAAGGTATTTGGGTATGACCACGTGATGTTAGACAGACTCGCACGTAAACAACGGTCCGTATAGATTTAGTTACTGATCAAATTGGCAGATAAAAGGAAGAAGTTAAACACAGAGACATAAGAAATAAGACAGCCTGCCAGCTATAGACATGTAGTCTGATTACGATCTAGACAACCATAATACGACAGATGTTGAGAAAAATTTCTGTGCTACTTTATTGAATCTCTTAAAACCCTTTTCCAAAATAATCGGACGTTCGTCTCTGGAGAAAGATAGCAGCGAGAAAAAAAAAGAGATAACGTTGGTTAACCTCACTAGCTTATTTTTTATTCGATTTGCCAGCGCGGTATGGCTAGAGTGCTCGACTCATAACCTGAGGATCGCGGATTCGAACCACCGTCACATCATACATGTTCATCATTTCAGCAGTAGGAGCATTATAATTACGGTCAATCTCACTGTTCGTTGGCAAAAGAGTAGTGGGTGGTGATGACTAGCTGCCTTTCATCTAATCTTACAATCCTAAATTAGGAATGGCTAGCGCAGATAGCCTTCATATAGCTTTCCGCGAAACTGAAAAACAAACAAACAATCTATTTCTCTTCCTCCCGGGTGATGGAAAAAAGTAAGGCTAACTCTACTTTTTTGTTTTTTTCTGTAGGTTCCCTATTCTCCAACAATATGCCCTTGATGTTATGTGAGATATTGTATACATTAAGTCATTTTTATCCAAGTTATGGAGTTTCATCAAAACTTGTTAACATTTTTAATGGATGTTATTTATTTATGGAGTTCTAATTTTAATTTTTGAAACTTGATACACGTAAACAAAAATTCAAAAACGAAAATATCATCGCTAGAGGGCCCACTGATTGATAGGAATGTAATTTTTTGTTGCTCGGTCTAGAGATAAATAGATTTTGACATGTTACTGCCACCATTTGCAACAGAGGTTTGAAGGACTCACAACACTAAAATCCGCGGTTCGATTCCCCGCTCTGGACACAATAGATAGTAGATAGCCCAATGGGGGTTTGCTTTAAAAGAAATAAGACTAAAATTTTTGCGCAAGGTCTCGGTCGTAGAATTTTCTTTATTTTTATTTTATACAAAAATTTTATCATTTTTTTCAATGGCTATTTAAAACTACTGAGCTTCGTTAACCGAATATTCTCTTGTGAACAAAATCGATGGTCATATATTTAAAAAGAAAAACGAAAAGGTTAAAAGACATGCTTAACTTAAAATACAGGGTTCCTAAATCACAAGACGCTGTTGGATGTTTAATTTTGAATGTTTGCTTGTAGAGTTCAGTGTGATTTAAAAAGGAAACATCAACTAGAGACGTTGTCGATTGCCACTCCAGCCCAGATGGTGGTCGGCCATTGATTCTGATGACGTTAATTACTTTGTTGGTACACAACCAGGCCAAAGAAAGGCCGCTACAAATAGTTTATCGGTGAGATAAGGTGTAAAGGTTTGCTTGCTTCTCATTCCCCGTGGATGTTTGAAACTGGTTCCCCACAGGAATCACTGTAAACTAGGATGTCGCACTGGGAGGACTTTATTCTACCACTCTGCGTGAAATCCACCCCCTTCTCCTCCTTTTAAAAACGGGCAAGGAAGGATATAGAAAAGCAAACACCCCAAACAACTAGCTTGACGGCTTGACAAAGTACGTTCATTCAACACAGATGAGGGTGTCACTGCTTACCCCTTCCCCCTCCAACCTCCTCTTGGGTTTTGTCGTACACAGTGCATTTCTTGTCTACGTAAATGCATTACATCAAGTATGCGTTACTTGCACACACAAACACGTCTGTTACACAAGTGTCTTATAAGTTCGTTTACGTTAAACCTAACTATACTTAAGCTAAGCCAAAACTGCTGTTTTTTTACACATTGCGACATTCTGTTAGCAAAGAGAAATTTTGCTCTTTGAACAAACGATTGAAAACATCGATGGTGTTTCACACATGAATGAAAAAAAACAAACAAACGGTATAAGCTTTTGTATACCCTAAAAATATACAAAAATGTAATTATGTATTGCCATTTATAAATGTTCAAAAACAATCTAAACAAGGAAGAAAATCGGCTAACAACCACAATATGAATTAGTTTAATAGATCGATGTGATATATCTTAAATGATGAACTCACTTATGTCATTTATATTTCATTTTATGATAATCCTCGAGAATATTTACACTTGATAATGTCTTTTGAGAATAGATAAACGATAGAAGATCATGGGTCGAGAGTATTTATGCTGTTCACAAGATTAACTCATCGCACAGTTGAGAAGAAAATAACTGTAATATTTTCTAGGTCCACACTATGTCGTCTTCTTGTTTTAAGTTGTGTTGTTAACGTGAATCGGGTCGCGGGTTCGCGCCCGCGTCGCGCTAAACATGCTCGCCCTCCCAGCCGTGGGGGTGTATAATGTTACGGTCAATCCCACTATTCGTTGGTAAAAGAGTAGCCCAAGAGTTGGCGGTGGGTGGTGATGACTAGCTGCCTTCCCTCTAGTCTTACACTGCTAAATTAGGGACGGCTAGCACAGATAGCCCTCGAGTAGCTTTGTGCGAATTTCCAAAACAAACAAACAAACAATAACGTGAATCAGGATTGTTTAAGATAATGATTAAAATATTACCAGTCTATGTACTTACTCTAGGAAAAACAAACAAACCAGAAATCTTGTACTACAATTTCAAATTTTTATAACAATAAAGAGACGAATATTTTTTGAGAATGCATTTTAATAATATATATTTATACTATATAATTTGTTTATTTACTATTTTAAAAGGAAAGAGAGGAATGTAGGGACCACGTCTCCAACACCGTTACAAGGATAAAATATCTTTTTTAAAAGAGTACCTTTATACATACCTCATATGCAGAAACTACTTCATCAAAAATAAACGAGGTCCTACAAATTAATAATTAACATTAAATATTTTAAAAATTATGATATATATACTCTTATGTCACACCTCTTCTGTGAGTCGTTATTATCCAAGGTTTATCCCTAATGTTTTCTATTTATGTATCTTTCTGTTTTAAAACCCTACCGTTACAAACTGTGATAAGTTTTCCATAGGGACCGTTTCAAGTAATGTCACTGTACTGATGTGTAGACAGTATTTATCTTTTGTTAATAACAGTTGTGCCCTAGCTATAGTGTCGTGCTTAGCCCTTTTTTGTGAATTGCCTGCTGTTATAACGGGGGCTCGGCATGGCCAGGAGGTTAAGGCATTCGACTTGTAATCTTATGGTCATGAGTTCGAATCCCCGTCACACCAAACATGCTCGCCATTTCAGCCGTGGGAGCGTTATAATGTTAGGTCAATCCCACAATTCGTTGGTAAAAAAGAGGTAGCCCAAGAGTTGACGGTGGGTGGTGATGACTAGCTGCCTTCCCTCTAGTCTTACACTGCTAAATTAGAGATAGCTAGCGCAGATAGTCTTCATGTAGTTTTACGCGAAATTCAAAAACAAACAAACAAATAAAGATGTTGTTACGATGCTGATAACAGCGACGAATACTGGGTTGATTCGGTGAATATATTATATATGCGACTTAATTCTGTACCTTAATGTTCGCAACAATTAATTGAAGATATCTCGAAAAAAATATTTTCGCTTAATCCCACTTGAACTAAAGGTAACAAAGATTTATAACACGTTCTTTTAGGTTTCGCTTTGAAAGTAAACCACTTTCAAACTACATCCTTTCTTGGAAGAGGGTCTAAAATACAGTGAAGAAAACGTCATTTGGGGTATTACTATAAGAGAAAGCGAAACTCGTCAGTAAATGAATTAATTCTTTCATGTAAACTATCTTTTACTGGAGTTGTCGTAAAGTAATCAGATAAGTGCATCTCACAAAACACTCCAGTAGCACGGTTGAGAACAAGTAATGGCGGACAAGTTAAGGCCAACGTCAACTATATTTTTAAACAAAATATCGCTGGTTTATCGTGATAAGAATGTCAGCATGAGACAACCACTATGTCGGAATATCATCTTGTGACATAGATGTAGTGGAGGCCTCTTTACCTAAATTTAATGGTTACATAGAAGGTTATTTGTTGTTGTTTTGAATTAAGCACAAAGCTACACAATGGGCTATCTGTGCTCTGCCCACCACGGGTATCGAAACCCGGATTTTAGCGTGTAAGTTCGCAGACATACCGCTGAGCCACTGGGGGGCACATAGAAGGTTGAGTCACCAATTTAAATATGAACAATGTTTGATTATTTTTAGACGATTGTCTGCGACATTTTATCATTTACGGCTTTTGTGGAATTTTTTTGTTATAGGAGTTACCCCTAACGGTTGTGTGTATTTTTCTTATAGTAAAATCATTGCAGGCTATCCACTAAGTCCACCGAAGGGACTCAAACCACTGTTTTTATGTTGTAAATCCGTAGAGATTAGAACCTAGAATTAGCGGTTCTGATGAACAGTTTCAAATAACACTGGTTTTAATGCTGTATCCCATGGTTACTCAGCCGTGAAAAGTGTTTTGACAGTGGACAACAGCTACACATATCAGTTGTTAGGAACAACAGATAAGGGGGCCATTCCTTCATTTCTTCCCTACCAGTTTACCAAAGATAAAACTCAAGTTTAATGTCGTTGGATGTTTGGTGGATTCATCTTTGACGAGCGTGAAAAAATCTCACACAAACGAAACATAGCTCAGCATAAAGAGAAGAAAAAGAAATGTCACGTTATGTACATAAGTAAAGGGGCGTTATGTATATACAAGTAGTAGTATTATATGTGTAAAAGTAGTGGTATTGTATAGACCAATAGTGTTATAAATACACAAGTAGTGGTGTTATATGTGTAGAAATAGTGATATTGTATATATCAATAGTGTTATGTATACATAAGTAGTGGTGTAATATATTCAATAGTAGTGGTTTGATATACATACAAAAGTAATGGTAGTATATATACAAGGGATGGTACTATATCTACAAGTAATGGACTTGTACATCAAAGCAATAGTCTAACATATAAGAAACATTTATGTACATTAGAATTATAAACAATAGCTATTTAGAGTCGCAGCTGAACTTATAAAGCAGTTCACATTTCAGATAACTAAACGAAACGTTTTCCAGCTGTCAGATTCTTTTTTGGTAGAACTTTCCAACTAATTATATAAAGGAGAAATATTCTGATCAGAGAAAGTCAGGAATATGATTGTTAATATTCAGTCCGTTTCCTGTAAGGTGATGATGGATCATATCTGACGTTGTCATGACGTATACTTGAAGATAGAGTATTTCAGCCTTTCAGTTCGTGTACAAAGTTTGTCTTTTAAAGCAATAATAAAACTAACGAGGGATTAGCAAGGTGGACTTAATGTAGTATAAAGTGAATGTTCAGTACAGAAACAAAGAAATAAATAACGAAAACCATTAAAATATGTATACTGTTCTTAAGTTCATGAAGATTACAGGACCGCTTATCCAAAATGTTAAGAACAGATCCACCTCTCTGAATTGTTAAAGACAAGTCCACTGTCTAAAGTGTTAGGGACATATTTACTGTCTAAAGTGCTAGGAACAGGTACACTGTCTAAATTGTTAAAGACATGTCAATGTCTAAAGTGTTAGGGATGGGTCCACTGTTTGAAACGCTGGGATTACATCGAGGCTTTGTAGAATATTACATTATAAGGTAAACAGGGACATCAAGCACTATCTATATATTCAAATATTTCCTTGGAGTTGACTAATACGTTTACTTGGTTATTTAATGAAATGTTTCCTCTTTCCTTCATTTCGATTAAACGTATCAACGAATATTTCTAGCTCAAAATTCTCACTTTGAGTATCATATTTTATGCAGGTTTGCGAAAACCCCCAACAAAAACAGTTATTCAAATTTGAGTATTATTTTTTTCTGCTAAAAGGTTTGTTGTATGTGTTTGAATTTCGAGCAAAGCTACGCGAGGGCCATCTGTGCTAGCCGCTCACTAATTTAGCAGTATAAGACTAGAGGGAAGGCAGCTGGTCATCACCACCCACCGTCAACTCTTGGGCTACTTTTTTACCAACCAATAGTGGGACTGACTGTCATATTATAACGCCCCATAGCTGAAGAGGTCAGCATATATGGTGCGACCAGGATTCAAACCTGCGACCTTCAGATTACGAGTTTAACCCACTTTGCCATCCCGGGCCCTGTTAGCGGGTACTTTCAATTTTATATATATATATATATCATCTTTCACTACCTCAGTCACTATTACGGCATCTCGAAATTTCAAAAACTACACCCTTCGTTCCACTGGATGTATAGGTAAATGTAAATATCACAACAACATCAGCCACCGCACGTCCTTGTTAAAATGGGGTCACTTCCATTAACCTAAGAGCCTTCAGTTCCAATTATTTATTCAACGCGGTAGATCATAGTATGATTGGGGGCGGATCACGTTCGTGTACGCCCTGCCCCTGCTACCACCGTTTAAAACTCATAAATAATAATTTTGAAACTAAAAATGTTAACAGTTTCGACTAAAATATGTTTTGTTTGTTTTTTATCCATTTTTGTCCTACCAAGTTTTTCCAGTTATTGGAAAGCCCCTATTAATGCCGGATGAAAGAACTGACCAATACATCCTCAGACTTTGTATACGTGTTTGATCTGCAACTTGAGGCAGGAATTAAGTAGTGGGAGATGTGTGCAGAAACTTCTATCACATTACCTTTTATATTCTACTAAATAGTGGGAGATGTGTGCAGAAACTTCTATCACATTACGTTTTATATTCTTGTTCAATCTTTGTTTGCTATCCTTGGATGAACTGCTACAACAAACGTGTTCGCCATTTTGAAGTTTGCTCATGACGGATGGTTTACGGATAGAGAATCGTGGTAAACCAAGTTAATGAGTTACTCGCTCTTTTTTTCTTTCTGGTTGATATGTTAAGATTCTCTGAACACAAATGAATGTTTGTTCAAGTAATTCATAGGTGACGGAGAAACGTGTAAGGTAACACTAAATAGTGCAACTAGTTATGTCAGAAGACTGGTGAACAACAAATTACTAAAAACCAAAACAGCTCAGAATCCTAGTGGAGCTAATACAAACTAAATTTAACAAAGTATATTTAATGAGCGAAAATCAGGTATTTGTAAGCAAGGAATAGACAAATTGAGACGATAAAGACCCTAAAGAGTTGAATTACCTACAATTCGTCGGGTTTTATCATTTTTGTAGTATTTAGTGAAGTTTGATTGTATTTTATGGAAATGATAATACTGACTTGGAGTGAACTAAAATATTATAGTGTGATCTGTAGTTAAACAAAATATTATAGTGTGATCTATAATTAAATAAAAAATTGTAGTTTAATTTACAGACAAATAAAATATTATAATGGGATTTGTAGTTAAATAAAATATTATAGTGTGATCTATAGTTAAACAAAATATTATAGTGTGATCTATAGTTAAACAAAATATTATAGTGTGATCTATAGTTAAACAAAATATTATAGTGTGATTTATAGTTAAATAAAATATTATAGTTTAATCTACAGACAAATAAAATATTATAATGGGATTTGTGGTTAAACAAAATATTTTAGTGTTATCTATAGTTAAATAAAATATTACAGTGTGATATGTAGTTAAATAAAATATTATAGTGTGATATATAAATGTTACAAATTGTTAAATAAAATATTATAATGTGATATATAAATATTACAAATTGTTAAATAAATAATTATAGATATTTTATCCATTAATAAACTTTTACATACTCCTTACATCTATTAATATTATTATTAATATTAAAATATTATAGTGTGATCTGTAGTTAAATAAATAATTATATATATTTTATCTATTAATAAACTTGTACATACTCCTTAACTATATTTATATCTCTTTCATGGAAGGTTAAAAGTCGAATCTGTTCCTTTAAAATAGAAAGGTAATGTAGCCTGAATACAAGGACAACCAACCTTGTTAGCACTACGAACCTTACACACGTACACCGATGTACGTTTATTGTTGAGATACCAGCATTCGAAGCCTTAACCTGAAATAGTCAAAATTAGACTTGAATGTATAAAACTGTTTGTCTGAGAACAATAAAACTTTTTCACTAGTGAAGTAAGTTTGATACTGCTTGTGTTACTGAGTTTTGTATTTTGTCCTAAATTGGCTTTTGAGACCTATGTGTTTTTCTGTATATATCATGATTAAGAAATTTTAAATATTTGATATAAGTTAGCAAGTGTCAGAACTCCAAATTTATGTAACCTGCGTGTCCACATAATATAATCTGTAACATCTACTTAATAGAACACGATCCACTTAATACAGCCCAAACGTCATTTATCCATTTATTTTCTGGTGCCAGTTTTCCCTTTGTTGTTGATGATGCGTGTTTTGGAATATAAACAGTAATTTACCAAGTTATTATTATTGTATTTAATACTTCTTCCAAGACAACATAATGCGACTGCAACACAATTAAGATGTATTACAGTACACCTAGAGACTTGTCAGCTGAGACACTGGTTTGAGGTTAAACAACTTGATGGTAGTAAAAACGACCTCTTAATTGGTTGATGGCAGATATTCTTTGATTTTACGGTATACAAAATACATAAAAACCTTAGAGATGACAAAATCTCTGCATTACAGTTCATCATTTATTCTAAACCAGGTAAAGTTCAGAAACAACTATTATTTCGAAGTTATTTTTATCCAACTTTCTCGGATAGTACACTAAGCCTTGCTTCATTGATTCCTTGTACATGTCCTTTTATTTTAATAACCCACTTAAACGGCTTGTAATTATGCTACTTGTTCATTAGGGATAATTTTCCAGACAAACTTGAAACCTTAATATTAACACCACACCGATGCTCCTGGTGTGTGAATTAATGAGAACTGTACGTGGACTTTTAAAGAAGCTAAAAACGTGAAGGAGTATTAAAAAACTGTGAGAATTATAGGAGCTATCGACTGATATTGTTAGGATTACGGCAGAAAATTACCCGATTGATCAAAGATATAATGTTAATTTTCATATTCAGTTCTTTATATTTATCTCGGTAGTAATTAGCTGTCTTTAATGGTTCCTGAAATGAAATTAATCTTCAGTGTTGTTTTATTGTTATTCTTTACATTTACTTATATTCATTCATATTATCAAACTTTTGGGGTCAACTGGTTTAGCTAGATAGGTCAGATTTGATATTTGTACGAAGATGTTAGGAAACACAACAACTCGCTGGATATTTTTCAAACAGGAACATTGACGACGAATTTAAAATTACAATTTGTTTCTCTGTCTGTTAAATGGCTCCTCCTTTTCCCCTACGAAAATTGGTTCCACGACAATCTACACATGACACAAATTAAACTTCTGGTTCAAAACCCAAAAACTTTTAACATGAATTTACTTCAAAACAGTTCCTCGTTTACATCTTTAACTGCGTTTACCAGTTAATCATTTATATGTTTAACTTTGTACTAACAATTCATTGTTTATATCTTTAACTACGTTTTAACAAATCTTTATTTCAGTGATGTCGAGAAAACCCACTTGTAGAGAAATATATATGCAAATATATATATTTTGCATATATAAATATTTATTTATATCTTTAACTACGTGTTAAAAGTTCATTGTTTAAATATTTAATTATGTTAATTGTTCATCGTTTACATCTTCAACTGTGTATTGACAGTTTTTCGTTCACATCTTTAACTGTGTGTTAAAAGTTCATCGTTTACATCTTTAACTACATGCTAGCAGTTCACCGCTTACACCTTTAACTGCGTGTTACCGGCTTTATTTTTCCAGTACAAGATCAATGATATATATTTGCAATGTATTCACCTCAACATATGTTTGTTTATTACTAAGCAGGAAGCTACATAACGGACTAAGTGTACTGTGATTACCACGGGTATCGAACCCCCATGTCTTGAAGTATATGCTCTCTGACTTACCGCTAAGATAGCAGGTGCTTATTTACAAAAATAGTTTTGTTTCTTTGTTTTTCTAATAGCAAAGCCAAATTAATTTATCTTCCGTTTCCACTGCAAGGAAATCAAAGCCCAGATTTGAATGTCATAAGTCCGTGAACTTAACTTTGTTAGCCATTTTCATAGATCCAGTAGCTACTCTTCAGTGGGTTTGTTCACTTCTTCCGCTTGGTGACTCAAAGGTAAATCTATGAACTTTTCCCGCAAAAAAATCAGGTTTCAATCTACGTATTAGGCACAGCATAGACAGCTCACAAGGTATAGCAGTGCGCTTAATAACAACCAAACAAAGACTTTTTTGTTCTTTTGTATTAAAATTTGGTTTAACAAGCGTGTTGTGTTAAACAACGCATCAAACGATCTTACTGTCTCGTGCTTCAATAATTTTGCCCATCGCACCAAACACGCTTGCCCTTTCAGCCCTGGGGATGTTATAATGTGAAGGTCAATCCCACTATTCGTTGGTTAAAAAGTAGCTCAAGATTGGCGGTGGGTGGTGATGACTAGCTGTCTTCCCTATAGTCTTACACTGCTAAATTAGGGACGGCTAGAGCAGATAGCCCTCGTGTAGCATTGTTTTTAAAAAAACAAACAAACAATGAATGATTTAGCCCTCTTCAGTGATGGTTTGGCGATACACTAGTGCCATAAATTCAAGGGCTAAACCTTTGAACAAAAAAGTTTGTAATTAAATACACGGTTGATATTTTGTTTGGACGCGAAGGTTCAAAACATTTTAGTTTCCAGCAAAAACGGTAAATACTATTTCAAAACAAGTTGTTGTTTAATTTATACCTGTTTAGTATTACTACCTGGCATCGACCCCAGCCGTGATAAAGGTTAGTTTCACACGTTTTATTTTTAGCATGACTATAATTACTGGTTAATTTAACTACAATTGCATCATAGTGCTGCCCTCTTTCTTCTCTCAGTTGACACGAAGATTTATTCAAATTATGTGTTCTTTAACATTTGATTATATGGAAGAGCACAGACATACATGTGACGTAAAGAGGTCCATGTTAATCGTCTGGACCGAAAGAATTACACATGTAACCTATAAAGACCCATGTTGGTCATCTGGACTAGTTTTATAACAAATGGTGAGATAAATTGTGATATCTTTTATACCATTTGTTCTTAGTACTTCACAAGTGAAAATGTGAACCTGGTATTAATGTATTTATTTATTTTTCTTTCAGCCAATAAGTAACTGGAATGTAACATTTAACAATTACTTTCAAACAGTTTACGTATAAACTATAATCTGTAAAAAAATAAAAATAAAAGTAGTATTATATGGGAATATGTAGAGAAAATTAAAGTCCAAGCCATCAAACGATGTCTACTGAATAATTTTGCAGTTTGTTTTATCCAAGCTAACATTCCTATTCGAAGTTTATAGACTGGTCATCCTTCATTACGAAGTATTTCTATTGTGTATAATGTACACATGATTCTGTCTTCCTTGTTTTTTTTAAATACCAGAATAATAAGAGGTTTCATTAACTAAGTACTAATTACGTAAGTTTAATGAACCTATGTGGAGGAACATTTACCATAACAAACAGTAGAAAGTCACTAGCAATAACCAGTCCTTCTAGACGATTATGTATGTTAAACATTGGCCTGGGGCCGAGAGATTGGCCCAAGAGTGTTAGTCTAAGAGTGGACCTATGAATGGCTATTTCGTGTGTTTGGACAATGCTGTAATTGTCAGATAACGCTCTCAGACATTTTTCGTAAATGATTGCTGTATAATCGAGGTACAATAAACGTAAAAAGAAAACAAAAGTTGCGATATAACAAGTCACAGACATCTCATCTAGCTACCTATGGCGTAAAACAATTTCGGCGGTAATTATATATTTCTGTTACTAGGTGATGCATAATATAACGAAGTATTTGTTCAATGTCAGATGCAAGGTTCTGTTTGCATCCGAAATAACAGTTTACATAGATAATTATACCTTCGCTACGAATGTTTTAAATAAAACTAGATAAACTTAATGCTTTGGTAGGAAACTAAACACACTGGTAGAAGGACATCCATGTACTACAACTACATGGTCATTTAATTAAGTTTTTAGTAATAAGGATTATATATCACTAAATATTAAGTACCAGAAAGGATAAAGAAGGATTAAACGCCAGTACGAATTATTGAGGATTAGATGTCCGTAGGGATTAATGAGGATTTAATGCCAGTAAGAATTGATAAGGATTAAATGTCAGTAAGGGTTAATATGGATTTGATGTCAGTAAGAATTAATAATAATTAAATGTCAGTAAGGATTAATATGGATTTAGTGTCAGTAAGAATTAATAAGGATTAAATGATGGTAAAGATTAATAGAGATTAAATGTCAGTAGTCGTTAATAACCATAAGGTATCAAAGCCATTAATGAAAATACGTGAAAATTAAAAGTTTCTAATATTTATGTTTGTTTAAATTAAACTTCTTCTAGCGAACGTTTCACTAGAACGTTCACAATAAACAACGTCAAGGAAAAAAAAAACAGTTGTTTTATAACTTCTTTTATAAAGAAAAGATTGCATATTGGACACACTTAGCCAATCGTACGCTAACTGGCAACTAAAGCAGAAAGATAATACGTTTCTCACCATATAAAGTGGTTTGGCGTGGCTTAATTTTTAATGTTCCCAGATAGTAACGATTCAGATTCATGGTTTGCAACCCACTATCACAACAACGCACGCTGCGCTTTGAAGCCATGAAAACGTTAAAATAATGAGGTCAAATCAGATAAAAGTACCCTAAAAGTTGACGAAGAGTGCTATTAACAATTTGTGTTGACAGAGAGTGCTATTAACAATTTGTGTTAAGTACGGCTGTGTGCAGGTAGCACAGGTGCTGATTTATATCGAATTTTCGAAACAAGTGTCGTCCAGTGGGACAGCGGTAAGTCTTTGAAGTTACAACGCTAACCATCTGGGGTTCGATTCTCGTCGGTGGACACAATAGATAGCCCGCTGTGGCTTTGCTATAAGAAGATACACAGAGATAAATATACATACGCCGTGAAACAAGTAAAACTTTGTACATGATATACTAGAAATATTTATATTTAGAATCTCAGCTAAAATATTAAACTATATATACAAAGCCTGTTACATGTTGCGTGACAGGAACCTTGTTCCCTTAATCAAAATGTCGTACCACTGATAAATAAGTAACAAATTTTGTTTGTTTTGAATTAAGCATAAAGCTACATTATGGGCTATCTTTGCTCTGCCCACCACGGGTATCTAAACCCGGTTTTTAATGTGTAAGTCCGCAGATATACCACTGTGCCACTGGGGGGCAAGTAACAAGTATTGTGTTCTTTAGGTTTGTGTAAAGGCTTAAATGTTAAAGCTCAGAGCAAACTCTGTCGTTTTTGTTTTGAATTAAGCATAAAGCTACATTATGGGCTATCTGTGCTTTGCCCACCACAGGGATCGATACTCGGATTTTAGCGTAATGTTCGCAGAGATACCGCCGAGCCACTGGGGGGTCAAACTCTGTCAAGTGAACAACAACAACAACAAAAACACGGTTTGACGAATTATAATTAAGCTGGCAAAATCTTTGTGATCAGGGCGTTTCTCAAAATCGTGACCGTGTTCCCATTAGGACTAGCAGAAGAATATTAAACAGAATCAAATTAAACGTTAAGACACTGTCGTTCATTGTACAGATTTAAAGGTAAGACATTACTTAACTAACACAACTATAAAAAATAAGTCTGCTTATCGTGTATAAAATTATGATGTTGTATAAGGTTTAGCTGTGAAAAGTTTGGGAAGTTTCACACTTGAGAATAGAAAAATAAAAAAGATTTATTTTGCCAATTAGCGTTTAACATTACAGGACGTAATAAGTTTCAAGAACTTTAAAATCTTAACCCTTACACGAAAATACATTATTTGTTTATTACAAAATTTAATTACATTTTTGTAAATAATTGTTAACAACGAATTTTTTTTAGCAACACTTAAATTTTAACGTCATCTGTCTAGTGGTGTTTTGTTATGTTTGTTTTTTTGGATTTTCGCGCAAAGCTACTCGAGAGGTATCTGCGCTAGCCGTCCCTAATTTAACAGTGTAAGACTAGAGGGAAGACAGCTAGTCATCACCACCCACCGCCAACTCTTGGGTTATTCTTTTACCAACGAATAGTGGGATAGATCGTCACATTATAACGCCTTCATGGCTGAAAGGGCGAACATGTTTGGTGTGACAGGGATTCGAACCTGCGGCCCTCGGATTACGAGTCGAACGCCTTAACCCACCTGGCCATACCCGGCCATTTTGTTATGAACTTTACCTCATTTATTTAAATTTCTTTAATATTATCGCACATATCAAAGTAAGTTATAACTGTTATAACTTGTCCGGACGAACTGGAGTTGTTTGTTTTTGACGAAAGTTATTTCACCTCTTAAATTTCTGCGTACTTCGATGTCTCCGCAGTAAGGATTAACGACGAAGGTCCTGGACTAAATACCTGCGTTAGATACAACACAGAAAGGCCATTGTGCAGCTTTTTTTTGTTCTTATGATTATCATTAAGTGATCTATATATACAGGTTTTGTTTCTGGCGCCTACTCGAGAGTTAAAATAGACGACTTGTACTCTCTAGATTATTTAATCAACATTTTGTCAATAAATAAAGTTAATTGTTTTTTAACTTCACTGTTTCACATCTAAAAATTTGTCTACATGGTTTAGATATGAAACATCACTTATTACTATTTATGATACTTACAAATAGCACTGGCTTAACGTCAGGTTTCCAACTCAGTTTCTCATACAGCTATCTTTCCGTCAAAGAGACTTCAATAGCCATGATGACATTAAATGTTAGAAAACTAGTCTTAAAGGTTATGCAACACAAGCATGTTTTCACGTTTCTAAAACTTAAATGACTCAGCCAAAATATCTTTTATATAAGATTTTTGGTTTCAATAGTAAACATTTCTAGAGTATTTTCCAAGATTACAGAATCTAACTGTTGACGTGAGGATAGTGATATACACGATCAGACAATATTAACTGTTGAAAAGTGTGGTACATGAGATTAGAGAATATTAACTGTTGAAAAGTGTGGTACATGAGATTAGAGAATATTAACTGTTGAAAAGTGTGGTACATGAGATTAGAGAATATTAACTGTTGAAAAGTGTGGTACATGAGATTAGAGAATATTAACTGTTGAAAAGTGTGGTACATAAGATTAGACAATATTAACTGTGGACAAGAGAAGAACGATACAAAATCTCAGACAATATTAACTGTTGAGGAGAGTGATACACAAGATTAGACAATATTAACTGTGGACAAGAGAAGAGTGATACAAAAGATTATATAATATTAACTGTTGAATAGAGTGATAAACAAGATTAGACAATATTAAACGTGGAGTTCAAAATAGTGACACACAACGTTAGACAATGTTAACTGTGGACTTTAGGAGAGTGATACACAACGTTAGACAATATTTACTGTGGACTTTAGGAGAGTGATACACAACGTTAGACAATATTAACTGTGGACATGAGGAGAGTTATACAGAAGATTAGGTAATATTAATTTTTGATTTGTGGATTCATTCAGATAAGATCACATAATAGTAACTATGGATGTGTGGTGATGTGTGATGAGTGTAATGATGTGTGGTGATGTGTGATGAATGTGATGATGTGTGGTGATGTATGATGATGTGTGTTTTCCGAGATTGAAAACTTTTGGCAGTGAATGATTTTCCCATTCCAGTTATTAAAAGGAAATAAATTATTTTTGATTAATTAGTAACTAAAATAACCTTACAGAAAGTCCAAAAGGAAAATAGTAACAAGAAAAAACTATTATTTACTGACTTTAAGATTGGTTTGGTTTGTTTTGAATTTCGCTAGAAGAAACTCTACAGCCATCCTCAACTTAGCAGTGGTAAACTGGAAGGGAAACAACTAGTCAATGCACCCATCGCCAACTGGTAGGCTACTCTTTTTTCCAACGAATAGTGGTATTAACTGTTCACATTAATTTTGTAATATTCCACAAGGTGTAATACACCAGAAATGTGTTTCTAATAAGTTCCTTAATTCATTTCAGTAAGCTATGTATTTCTAATGTAGTATTTCTTTTCTTCCTATCTGTAGTTGGCAAAAGTCTTCTCACCATGTTAACTCTCCAGAAGTCGTTTCGGTTGGTTGTAAAGCAACAAAAAATCCATAATTTTGTTAATATTTCCTTTTTTTTCAGAACTGTTGTGAATGAAACGATTTTAGGCCCGGCATGGACTGGTGAGTATGACGGTTAACACGTAATCTGAGTGTCACGGGTTCGAGTCCTCTCCCACCAAACATGCTTGCCCATTTAGCCGTGATGGTGTTATAATGTCCCGATCAGTCCTACTATTCGGTGGCTGTGGGTGGTGATGACCAGCTGCCTTCCCTCTAGTCTTACACTTCTAAATTGGGGATGGTTAGCGCAGATAGCCCTTGTTTAGCTTTGTGTGAAATTCTAAAAACGAACAAATTGAACCGATTCAGAGACGCGTTCGTAGAGGGAAATTACAAAGAAATGATTGAAGCCAACAGATGTCATAAAGCATTTCTTTCTATCCGTGTTGAACACGGAACTTTCGTGTATTCTCGTTTAAAGTTTAATTTTTTTTAGAAGTCGATTTATTTTGTTTGAAGTTAATAGTTTCACTTGTTGTTTTACAGTTTTCACGCCGTGTGCAACTAATCTTTGAGAAATCAAATGTTGGAATGAAATTCGGGATAACTACTTAATACACAGAGTGTGTATGGTGTAGATTGAAATATCAAGTATAAAAAGTATAGGAAGACAGTGAATTAAAGTAATTTTCATAACAGATAACAACGGCTTGAAGAAAGAAATTGGCCATAGATCCACGCTTGTTAGTGAGATCCTCAACAAAAATTTCACTGAGTGATAAACAAGATTAGACAATATTAACTGTGGACCTTGTGACTTGTGACAAACTAAAGACGCTATTATAATTACAGATCTTTCGTTTGAAATGCGTAATGTGCTGCTTAAGATAAATGATTTAAACTAATTGCAGTTAAACCTATCATCACATTTTCGGGACATAACTATAAATCAGGGAAATGTGCATGATCACGTTTTATGGATTGATCTTCTGGTCTGCATATATTTACATAAATAGGTGCTTTACACCATATGACGATGCTATTCGTAATAAACTTAGCTTTTAATTATAAACATAATTTAAAATATATGGTTTGTTTTGAGTTTCGCGCAGAGATACTTGAGGGTTATCTGCGATAGCCGTCCCTAATTTTGTAGGGTAAGACTAGAGGGAAGGCAGTTAGTCATCACCATTCCCCGCCAACTCCTGGACTACTCTTTTACCATCGAATAGTGGGATTGAGTGCACCATTATAACGCCTACACGGATGAAAGGGCAAGCCTATTTGGTGTGACGGGGATTCAAACCCGCGACCTTTATATTAAGAGTCGAGTCGCTTATCCCACCTGGCCATGCTGGGCCTTAAAATCTTTCTAACTGTATTTGGAAAAGTTCGATTATGCAACATCTAGAAACAAATCTGTCTGTATTTCATTTATCACTCAGGGTCGACGTAGCCTAGTAATTAAGGAGCCGAGCTGTGAATCTGACAATCCTATGTTCGCAAGACTGATAAGACTGAGTATTAAACACAGCTATCTGATTGGACAAAAGTTGACAGTAGATACTGTTGATTAGCTCCTTTTCATCTAGTGTACCGGTTAAAATTAGGGACGACTACCACATAAAGTTCATGTGTTCTTGTCTTCAGTTTAGCCTATGAAAGATGAGCTACATAAATATAAATATAAACGGACGGCTAGCACAGACAGCCCTCGAGTAGCTTTGTGCGAAATTCCAAAACAAACAAACAAATTCAACTTGTCCCCGTATTTTACTACTGACCACAAACTCGAGGGGTGCACGGGTCTATAAAAACATACTTTGCAATATTCAGCTGTGGATGCGTTAAAAGAGTAGCAGTCATTCTTGCTATTCTATTAAAAGTAGCTGCTTCGAATGGTGGATACTACCTTCCATTTAATCCATCATAATATTTGAACAATGAGAGAAAACGTTCGGACTTGACTGTTTATTCCATGATATACATAAGTTCGATTTGGTACAAATCTATATGAAGGCAATCTGCGCTAGGCTTCCCTAACAGATTAGAGAAAGAAAGCTAGTCAACACCACTCACCGCCAAGTTTAGGGCTATTCGTTTAGCAATGAATAGTGGGATTGATCGTTATATTATAATGCCTCCGTGGGTAAAATAGCGAGCATGTTCTGGGAATCGAGCTCTAAACCCTCAGATTGTGAGTTGAGTGCCTTAACCAACAGGCCATACCCGGTCTCATATAATACACTGTTGTGGTAAACAAACAGATTTGTGGCAGCGAATGTTTTTTTTTATATATAATTTATCAGCAGTTTTGCGGTGTTCTTGGCGAGTGGGTGGTACGCATATGAACTTATAACACAAAAATCCGAAGTTCGATTCTTCGCGGTGGACTCAGCAGTGAACTTTGCTCTAAAACAAACATTTAAACATGGTTCAGTGGCTCGAAAGTTAAAAAAAACATAAATCGATTGAAATTAAAAAATTGAAATACTTTAAGGTCTCTTGCGTTGAGATTTGGTAGATGAAGATCTGGGAGGGTCAGGCGCATTGTCTCTCATAGTAACTGAAACAAGATTTACATTTCAAACGTTAAACTTTTACATGCTGTAAGATTATATTAATTTACCTAATAATAGTGAGTTGACTTCTTCATCTCATGACAGTGTCCCGAGTGTCTTTTAAGAGTAATTAGGCTTAGCTTTTATTTCTCACAATCCTTTGGATTTTTTTTATCTGTCAAGAATGTAAATTAAATACTTACAGATAATTAAATTAGCTTAATATTACACAGTAGCTTTGTAAAACTTAGCATAAATATTTGAAAATAAAATTCTATTAGCGCAGAATGAAAAACTAGTCTCGCTGTTCCAATTAAGCAATTGTCAAATTAAAGTCAATTATCTAAATTTCGAAATCATACGCAAATCTTTTTGAAAGAATCTTTGTTCGCATCTAGTATTAAACTGTAAATTACTGAGAACTTTATGAATTACCCCCTTATTCCTTGCCACCATGTTCCCCGTGGTTTTACGTTAAGGTAATTTCCTAAGGGAAGATTCAACAATCCATTGTGACTTACGAACGTGGGATGTGAACCCTAGCTGTAACTATAGTTGTTATAAGTGTGCGTTGGCTTCACTAGATATGTTATTAACTGCTTCCACTGCCGCTATCATTAAAAGTTTGAACATGGCGATTGTTTCTTTACGACGTTTCTTACGTTTACATATATATAATACGATTTATTCTGCTTATCTAATTGTGACCTCAGGTCTGAAAACTTTATATGCGGTATGGTGAATCTTAAAGTAAAATTGCGCTTTCACTGAATAATATACGAGAGTAGACTGAAAGTAGAGGAAGTAAGGTATTAACATTTTTATTCATTTTCAAACTCCTGGAACAAGAACTGTTTTAATAATATTTATTTACACTCGTTAAAATATACTGTTGTAAATTATATTTAATTTAAGTAACCCTAAAATATCTAAACAAGTTCTAACTTAGACGTTAAGGATCTATTGACTTGTGGAACAACTGAGGGACGACAATAGTTTACATATACAAGGATATGTAAAATTAAGTCATTTATTTTCTGGGCGGTAAAGTGCTGATAGTGAATACTTTTAGAGTCAGTCATTCAACGAAGACATAGTGAAGTATAGGGATCCGTCTTAGTTAAAGCGTGCAGTTAGTTACTTGATCGATTAGCCATAAAATTGTACAAGTAAGTTTATTTTTACTTTAGGTGATACAACTAGCATGGTATAACCTTAGGCCAACAAGTAAGAATAGCATACAAATGAAGGTATGTTGTAAAAACATTGAGTAAAAAGTAAAGTATTTCATTATCGTTACCTAGACTGAGCTAAGCCTTATTTTCACCTCACAGTTCAAAAGAACGAACTGAAAGAAAGAACAGTGTTACAATATTTTAGTTATTGTTTAGTTAGCTTGCAAGCTTATTTTAATTGTTCTAATTACTTCCATATTCTTGCTAATTTTAATAATACTTCTTTAATAAGTCCGACAATTTTTTCTATCAGTTTTTGTGACTGCCCTCCACGTTGTAATAAGAAATCTTTTTATTATTTTACTGTTTAACGATTACTGATGAGCCTAATTTCGTTAGTACCTGACAAAAGTTGTCTGCTCGAAACGTTGCATATAATGAATCAGAAAAAAAAATATTATTCATACGTGTCCATTTATTCTTTATTATAATAACTTATCAAAAAATAATTGACATGAATATGTATCATTAATAATTATTACAAGTATATAATGAACAAAAATAATGCTCCAAGTCTAAAGGTTAATAATGCTAAAAACGGGGTTTCGATACTCGTCATGTTTACAGCCTACTATGTAACTCTGGGCTGAACTACAAACAAATAGAAAAAGAGTATGTCATGCTTGGCATAGCCTGGGGATTAGGATGTTATAATGTAACAGTAAATCACACCATAAAAAGTATCTCAAGAGCTGTCGTAGGTGATATTGACTACCTGCCTTTATCTGGTGTATCATTTCAAAATTATAGATGGCTAACGCGGATAACCCTCGAGGAGTTATGCGTGAAATTCAACAACAGAAACAAAATAAAAACATTGAATATTTGCATTTTCTACCTTCAACCACCACCCTCTAGAAGAATAAATCGTCTGCTCTTTTTAATTTTCATATTTGTGCTGTACTTAGGCATTTTTAATTTGTAAAATTGTTAGATTTAAAAGTGTGCTCTTTAAAAGAACATTCCAGAGTCAGCATGTTTATTACATCTTTATGTTGGCTTTAGTTTGTTTGTTTTTTAATTTCGCGCAAAGGTATACGAGGGCTCTCTGCGTTAGCCGTCCCTAATTTAGCAGTGTGAGACTAGAGGGAAGGCAGCTAGTCATCACCACCCACCGCTAACTATTGAGCTACTCTTTTACCAATGAATAATGGGATTGACCATCACATTATAAAGATCCCACGGCTGAAAGGGCAAGCATGTTCCAGAGTGAATATGTTTATTACATCTTTATATTGACTTTAGTTTAATTATATTTGTTCACATAAAATTTATTCTTTCAAGTTAGTTTAATCCCGTCTCATTGAGCAAGTTAACATTAGATTTTAACAATGAGATTTAATGTAAACTCAACTATGCAGTTTAGTAAAAATAACAAGTAAAAACTAAAGCTATATAACCATTGTACTTGGCGTGGCCAAAACTGTGAATCCAAAGGTCTATGGCTCACTTCTTGGTGCTGCAAAAATACAGTCATCACCGCCCACCGCCAACTCTTGGGCTACTCTTTTACCAACGAAAAGTGGGATTGACCGTCACATTATAACGCCCCCACGGCTGGGAGGGCGAGCATGTTTGGCGCGAACCCGCGACCCTCAGATTACGAACCGCACGCCTTAACGCGCTAGGCCATGCCAGGCCCGGATTCGATTTCACAAAATTGTAGCCGAAAAGGTAAAATGAGTTCTATTGACTAGTTGCCACCTTTTCAATCAAACATTTCAAAATAAGGAACTGTTATGAACAGATGGCTCCTGTGTAGCTTTGCACGAAAACAAACACATCTGCTGATATTTAACCCATAATCCCCTTTGAAGACTGGTTTGTATAAAATTAATGTTTTAACCGAACGCGAATAAACAAAATTCAGACATTAGGTAAGGGTCTAAATACACTGAAAGATATGTTTGTTAGCACAGACTTGCAGTGTGGTTACCCATACTGATAAACATGACCCTTTATTAATTATTAACATTAGTGCTTCACGTACAGTAACTACACCAGTCCGGGTATCGAAAACCATTGTCAATATCCATACATACGTTGTAAGTCAGTAGTGTTGGTAGTCTTGTCTTAATAATTATTGATTGGAATACATGACCTTTTACACTCTAGCCTCCCTCTACATCCGGTGTAACTATTGACAATGAGTACCTTGAGAACGTAACACGATGTTATACATATAGAGAGCTCACTATGTTATCTACAGCGCTTCCCTCCCCAGCAATCCACGAATTCAAGATTGGGAATCCCTGACATAGAATATGATGTCATACATACATAAAGTTGACTATTATCCGTGTGCTTGTCAATCTGTCTTCCGAAACATCTAGAAGAGAGAAATTAATGTATAATGTAGTTTTCTATAAATTATCATGAAATACATTTGACATCTAAGTCAGGATTATTTTTGTTTAATTATAGTTTCGATTCCTGTAGATTCTGCAAAGCTTAGTCACTGATTTAGTCTATTATATTCCAAACTCAGTCTGCTTCTCTTTTATTTTTATAAATATATGAAAAATAATTAACATTGTTTAAGCAAGAGTCGGGTTGTCAGGACTTTAGGTGAAGTAGTTATTGAACTAATAACAGAGTACAAGAAGGAGATTTACATGATATATAGGCACTGATCAAGAAAAATATGAAGTGTGTGCAACTTTTGTTTTTTTTTTTAATGCTAAGCCTTTTTCCTGTCCAGTGTAAAGCTCCAGTAGGTGTCGTTGAAATAATCGAAAGGCCTAGAGCGACAGCAACAAGCCAATACGGTAAAGGAGCCTGAGGCACAGAAACGTGCAATCAATATTGATGAGGCGTCACGTGAACAGTGAGAGACTAAATAATCAAGAGTTGGTGATCAGTGACGTCGAGAAAACCCACTTGTAGAGAAATATATATATATATGCAAAAACGGCTTGTTTGGGTTGAGAAAATATTTTTCGAAACAAACATAAACAAACGCAAAATTAAAGAAGCCTTAATTATACAACTTAAACCAAAAAATAAACCAATATAAAGGATCGCCTTTATACCTATATTAAATATAATAAAATAAAATTATATATTCAAACATCTAACACCGCCCTCTACATTTCGACACTCAGTTACACAACCCCTTTCAAACATGTGGTCAGCTTCCGGTCATTTACCTCTTTCTTTCTTTGTGAACCCGTTGTTCACTCTTCTATATAAAATATTTTCTCAACCCAAACGAGTCGATTTTGCATATATAATCAAGAGTTGCTCATGTAGGAATTCTTCGTAAACAAATATTTACGAAAGCAACAAATAACAGCTTCCGGTTCCGAAAAATATAAAACAAAATCAAAAACAAATTTTCTTTGAATCCAGTCACAGCAAGGAAGAAATTTCAGTGAGGTGAAACTGAATTAATCTGATCAAGAGGCGTTAATTAACTGGCAGGAAAATCTTTTCAGACAGAAATATTAGTACTTATCCTGACACCCAGAGCGAACTTAACCTAACTTAGGTCTAGAATCAATGGTTGATTAAAGTAGTATGGAATTGCAACACTATAGAGAAGTTCTGTCTAAAATACAAAGTCAAAGAAAGGCGTGAGTGGGACTTGTTTGATATTTCACGTATAATATGGCGGCCTAAATCATCGATGCTAAACATAAGTCAATTTTTATTTAATATTAAATAATAGTGATATATAACATAATTACTTGTTAACAACTTTAAACACTTTTAATCTGATTAGAAAAAAATCAACAGCTTTAGGTTTCAAGAGCAAATTCTAAAATAGCATCTTTGTACTTCGTAGTGCGCCCTCAAGTGGTTCAGCGGTATGTATGAAGGCTTGTAGATTAACATTAAAAGACGCCATCTTAAAGAGAGGGTAAAAAATACAAAATATGTGTTTATTTGTGTAGTTAAAGAGTTATAATATACAATTTGCACGTAGTAAGATAAAAGTATCATACTATGTGTATACTACGACCCGACATTCTTATCGGGCCTGGAATGACCGGGTAATCCGAGGGTCGAGGGTTTGAATCCCCGTCGCACCAAACATGCCCGCCTTTTCAGCCGAGGGAGCGTTATAATGTTACGGTCAATTCCCCATTATTCGTTGGTGAAAGAGTATTCCAAGAGATGGCGGTGGGTGGTGATGACTAGCTGCCTTCCCTCTAGTTTTACACTGCTAAATTAGGGACGGCTAGCACAGATAGCCTTCGAGTAGCTTTGTGCGAAATTCAAAAAAACAATGAAATCGAATCATTATATTTGATCATCACTCCAAATACAGACTGTATTTTTGCATCACCAAGATGTGAGCCATAGACCTTTGGACCAACCCAAACTAAACATTTTTACTGGAATGGAAAGCTGTGAAACAGGTCGAGACAAGGTACTTTTATAAGTATGACAGTGCAGTGTATAAAACTAACCGTTAAGTCTTTGATCATGAAGTTTTGGTGTTGTAGAATTCTCGAGTTTTACCTGACTTATTTTTCATCTTGGTTCAACACTAACAGTCGGATCCACTTTTTATCATTTTATTTAACCTTAGAGGTGAGTTTAATACACTTTGTTAAGGCTTAGGTAACCAAGAAACCAATACACAACACCTTGCCATATTAATGAAGCACTGTTAAAACTGTTCTTATGAAATCAAGTCCTTCTACTTCTTCTAACTTTGTCACCTGTTAGCCAAATCCTCGTTCACTTGGCTATTGTGGTTGTAACAAGCCTTCGCTAACAACACGTTCCATATATATCATTGATAAAGTAATTTAATAAGGCCTAATATTTTACGTGCAAACGTGCTTAAACGTTTAACCCTTACATGAAACATTACCAATCGAAAGAACAGATGGAAAAGTATGCTGTGAATTTACGAAACTAAGATTGGCTATCTTCGTGAATAAAATATGTTTCATACAGAAACACGACCACAAGTAAAACATGATGGGGGATTTATATACTGCAGGATCAAATATTGGGGAAATTGATGATATCATAAAGGAGGACAACGTTCTGGAAAGTCACGCAATGCCTTGTGGACAAGATTAATTGGCCCTCGTTTTCACTGTCAGTGGACTAATGATCCAGAACGCACTGCCACAATGAATAAAAAGTGGTGAAGCAAAGATCTGGTGAGTTAACAATTACGAAAATGGCCGTCCCTAAAATATCTATCCTAAACTAATTGGAACCAGTTTAAAAAATGGTATTGTAAAGAGAGAAAAAAGGAGGAAAACCAGCTGATCTATGGCAAGGTGAGGGATTACATATTTAAAACAAAAATAAAAACTGTCGAACAACAGTCTCTTGAAAACCAGGCATAGTTACACATGCTCGATTCACTACCATAATTAGACCCAGAGAGGGTACACTAAATATTAATAACTCAATTTGTTTTCTTCCTGAATAAACGTCTTTTACTTGTGTTGCTTATAAATATAATATGTCAATCTCTTTTCTTCTCTTCTGGATCTCTTAAGAGTATTTGTAATATATTCAGATTGAGGGTGGGAAATGGTCAAAGCCCAGATTTTAGAGTTGTACGTCCTTAAGTCTAAAATAAAATGAAATAATAAAATGTCTTGTTGTTTTTTTTTAAACAAATATATATGTGATTTATTTTTATATATTAAAAATAAAATGAAAATTATCTGAGTTAAAAACATTTTATTGCCCGAACACTGGGTAAATTTGTGTACTTGTTTTTATCTCAAATTACAGAGAATTAATTATCGAATGAGTCGCTTTACATACAAAATATATCAGCTCGTGCACACTTAAAGAATAATTTGTGTTTTATTGCTGTTTTTAGCAACGGATTTCTGGCTGTAAATAGTTATAAGATATAATTCACCACTATTGAAAAACATATTTCAGTTCTTTTATTTACGAAATAATTTCTGCGTACAATGTGGAAAAGCAACTGAGATTGGAGATTGTGTACCTCTGTTCATAACTTTGAACTTCTTATCAGAGGAGAAACAGCCAGTTAGCAAAACTTTACAATCTGTCTTCCAAACTAAGGTATTTACTCTCACTCTTATAATGCGCTTACAGGTTTAACGCGCGGTGAATGTTTTGTAGTGTGATATAGACTTGAACCCAACTTATCAGATCTGAAATACGAAACTCTACCACAGACAACCCCGTGTCCTGGTGAATAATGTTAATAGAAAAAGAAATATACTAAACGGTAGTAACGGTGTTAAAAGTAAACAAATAACCTTCATGTGATTTGTAAAAAAAACTTACTGTTACTAATAGTCACGCTTCAGTTACTTCATCTAGCTCACGCGCTAACGGTTGTTGTTCATGGAAACGATGATGTAAATAGCGCCGAGACAATTACTTCACTCAGTGATGTCGAGAAACCCACTTGTTGAGAATTTTATATGCAAAAACGGCTCGTTTGGGTTCGAAGAAGGTCGAAACGTTATTCGCTCTTCTATTTAAAATATTTTCTGAACCCAAACGAGCCGTTTTTGCATATAAAATTACTTTACTGTTGTGCCTTATACAGCCTGACGAGCCGTAGTATTAGGCGTAAGGTCTTATCAAGACTAAATTTGTTTTGTTTGCTATTAAATGGTACGACCTCTATAAGTAAAAGACACACGCCAATTAAATAGTTGTATCACATTTTTGCCTGTTTGTAAAAGTATTAAACAGTTAGACCCTATAAAATAAAAAAAACGCATGCCATTTAAACTATGAGGGATCATCTAAGAAATTGACAACACAAGGTGGGGCCAGAGTCGATGTAGTCCCAGCACTGGGCCAGCATGATTCGTAGTTCAATAACTGGTCAGTTGATACGTCTGTGGTACATGAATTTCACTTCTTTTCCTGGTGCTTAATTTACCAATTCCACAAAATTAGTGTGAGGTGTGAAAATAATAATCTCAGCATGATTGAGACGAAATTTAAATGCAGTGAAGCTAAAAATACTGGGAGAAAAGCCAATCTGATCAACAGACGAACGTAAGCGATAATACAATGTCAGACTGTTGTTTTGTTAGGCGTAAACAAGTATAGTTTAAATATGTTGGGAAAACCTTGTTCAAAATTACTCAATTACATGATGTAACTGTATGTATTGAATGAAATTAATGATAATAATTAGCTTTTGTCCACATTCAAATATGTCGATTTCTTACTAACACTAACATTTTATAGGCCGATGACAGTTTTTTCGGATGTGCCAGTTACTGGCTGGTTGATTCGTTTTGTCCTTTTCAATGTTCACTGGGTTCTCGTGGACTTCAGTGTGATTGTCTTCAACCAGCTGAACATTCAGAAAGGCACCAGATTTTATTTACCTTTTCTTGGGGTGGTGGTGAAGGTCCAAACAATAAAATAATATATATTTTTTTACTTTTATAATATTTGTAGGTCTACTACAGATATTAACATACAGAGTAAGTATTATGGAAAAATTAAATCTCCAATAAGTATTATACATTATCTAAGCTTAATCATAGGCCTAAAATAATATTTTTGTAGACTAGGCTTAACTAAACAAGTTGTGGTTGAGGGAGTTTATTTTGAAAATAAAATTGTAAAACTTGACTCAACGTAAAAAAAAAAGGTTATAAAATGTGGATAACCTGAAACCAATTTATAAATGAAAAGCGGAGTTATTAAAAACCTAATTATACATAGGCCTAACACAGTTTTAGATATATAAATGTCAATTACGAAGTGGTTATGACGAACAACTTTCTTGGATTTCTTTCCAGGTTTCAAGGTCACGAATGATCACTTAACGTCCAGGCACACAACAACTGGTTTGAGGTATGTATGAGCTATTATATCTATCATTGTTATTACCATGATAATACTTATCATCATGATATACTTATGAAGCAAATAGAAAGCTCGATAACACGGCGAGACATACAACTTAAAGGATATAAACATAAACAGGTACCGCATCACTACCAGTGCCCTCTACAGGTATAATTAGCACGGGCCTATGTTAAAATAAATATTAAACAGTACGCTCTCAAATAGTTAGAAAATACATCGTGCAAATAATTGTATGAAGTATTGCCAACGTTAGCATAAACAGATCAGAACATGGACATAATAAGTTGATTAAGTTTTTGTAATTGCTTATTAAGATGTAGATGAATTGAAATTATTGTTAACAAAAAAATTTTGACCAATAGTGAGTTGTAGATAGTAAAAAATTAATTCTTAAAAGTTCCATCAATACTTTTAATCGGTTAAAACAGAGACGAAGATCTTGAGGCGACGGTAGCTCATGCCTTCCCTCTGGTCAGTTGTTCAAAATTAGATTGGACCAAATATGAACAATTGAGTTTCACCTGGCCGTCCAGTACATTTGAACAGTAACTTCAAAACCACTTAAAACACTTGACCTGTATTTCCATTATGTCGTCTCGAAGTTCAAAACTTGATCTATCTTTCCATCTGTTAAGCAGAATTAAAAGCAATATATAAATCGATATAATTAACACTGATAATAATAGTTATTCGGTTCTGAAATCTACATGTGTGTGCTAGTTGTTACATGTATTTAATCATAAAGAACAAAATAAAGCTATCTTACATGAGAGACTATGAACCTCTGGATAAATAATTCCATCTTAAAAGAACTTTGTAAATGGTAGTGTGGAAGTGAAAAGATATTACGGAAACGGACACTTTGGAGTTACGCTTTTTTTTTTTTAAGTATTTATAAGATATCCCTCATTTCAGTTACATAGTTATGAAAGCAACAACTAAATAACGAATCGCTGAAAGACTTTAGTCCAGAATCAGAACGGGATGAATTGGAAGCTGAAAAATGACAATTACTGCAATTAAAAATCAAGCATCAAAAGAGTAGCCCGTCAGCGCCACATAGATCAAAGCGATTACAGAGTCTATTTCCTTTTTGCACAGTAGCTCTCTTCCTGTCTAATCGGCGCGCCCCCTGGGGTTGTTTTACATTGTATGGATGAAGTTCAGAATTGGAATAATTCTTTCAAGGCTTAACGTCATCACAACGCAAATTAAATAACACAGAAATCCTTAGACAAAGAAAAAAAGAAAGGAACACACCTTGGAAAATAAGAGGGCAGTGTACACCAATATAAAGAACTTGAAATGACAAAATTCTTTTACGATCTATAAGAAAATAATAACAATTATTAACCAGCGAACAAAGAACAAAATACTAACGCTAAAAACATAATGTTCCTGCTACTAAAACACAAATTATGCCGACGTGTTTATGAAGTCTCTGTTGCTTGTTGTTATTTGTTTAAAACTTCTTCATTTAGGAGTCCCTGGACAACGGTGTTAGTGTGACATGTCATTGGTTAATTCATTATACTTAATATTTTGACTAGTCTGCTTTAAATTTTTTTATTCAAGGGTATAAATAACATACAAAAATTAGTTATCATACTTTGTTTCTTTAGGAGTTTTGTGCTCCTTTCAAAGAGCGCACTGGTACGTCTGTGGATTTACAACACTAGAAACCGGGTTTCGATACCCGTGGTGGGCTATTCTGTAGCTTTGTGCTTCACTTCAAAAAAATACAACATATCTGTGCAAAGCGTTTTAAACATTTACCAAATCAGACATGAACCTAAAATAATCTAATGTAATAAATGAATTTTATGGGGTATAAGTTTTTAAAGCTAAAATTTATATTTTTATATACTCATGTGGAGCTTGTTTTTTAGTGAAAATGTTTCAAACTAAAAGATGGAGACCCCATTGGCCTTAAAGCTTACATACAAATCGCTGACGAACTCCTTCCTGGGAATTAAATTGTATATAATTTATTTTCTCCTTTAATAATCATATTTTAATTTTTTTTGGACTAAACTAAGACGACAAGGGTTAGCTGTGCTAAGCCAGTCTTCTCTAATTTAGAGCTGATACAATAGAAAGAAAGCAATTGAATAATAAATGTTACTTTTGTCTGATCGAATATTGCGATGTGTTCTCACTCACAGAGCATGCCAGTAAGAGTTTCATACGTTGGATAAAACAATACCCATGGTTCCATCAGTAATAGTTTCATATTTTGGCTAAAACAACACCTGTGGTTGTGTCGGTAGTAGTTTCATACTTTGGTTTATTCTTTAGTTTAAGCGCGGTTTAATTTTTTTATTTTTTTTATTTTTAATAATACAAATTAGGATGAAGTGAAATTGTTTTTAATTTTATTAACCTTAAAGGTAAATATTCGTAGTATGTTTCGTAATTTCCTAAGACACATACACACATATTGTTTGTATGTGTGTATGTGTCTTACAGTAAAGTCACTTCGATGTATCTGCTTTGTCTACCAAAGGGGATCGAACAATCCTGTATAAACTTACCACGGGAAACAGGGACCTTAACAAACAGAAGCGAAATTTTCTGTGAGATCAAAAGCCATTTGTTGTTACCGCCCTCTAACGAGCGGGGTTGGACGGAAGAATGTATTTTTAATGTCTTCTTACTCACAGGACCAACATTATCAAATAACTTTGGTCACTACACATGTCTAAAAAAATATATCCTAGTAGCCAATTTTCGTTGTCCTTATAATTTTAGGAAAGTTACCTTTCGATTACAAACGTTATATTAGGGTTATTCCTGTCATTTGGCCCTCGACTGCAGTACAATTTATCTCCCATAATCTACTCTTCGTCTCATTCTTAGTAGAGAGAAATGTGAAGACGATTATCCGTTAAGTTATAATTATCTTAGTAAGACCTTGAACTTTGTACTTTCTATGACAGCTCCCTCTACAAATTGTAATGTGGAAATTCTTTATTATACATTAAGTAATTTGGATTCTTTACGCACGGAGGGAATTGCTTTGAACATACACACTTGACAGTGGGTAATGTTTATGTCCTTTAAGAATCTTGTAGTGGATTGTTCAGGTAGTAAACAATGGATCGTCAAACACTGTTGTTAAAATTTTGTAAATACACCAACAATGGGGCCTTGGAGGCACGTTTTGTTCGTAATTACATTGAATAGAAGTAGTAAGTAGTGGTTGTAAGCTGTAACATTTATGATAAATAAATCACATGATTTTATTGTTACTCCTACCAAACTAATCAAACTCAAATTAGATTCCGACCAAAATAAAATATCCCATTACAGCTAACATCTCTTGCCAATAATTTGAAAAACTTACAACCCAACAATAATATGTAAATTCCCACCGCTAATATATAAAAATCTACCGTAAAACCACGTACAAATCTCACCATTAATACGTAACTATCCAAAGTTCCACTACTAGTGTATAGCCACCTACAACCACACTATAACTACATAACTACCTACAATCCACACTGGGAGACGTCGCTTGGCAGTGGCTCATGGGGTCCATGTCGAGTTTCTAGTTGGCCGTGCCCAAAATTCGTAGTTGGTGTGTTGAAAATTCAGAATAAAAAAAAACATGAGCGACATCATAGTGAATCGTTGAAAATTGCCTCGCACCTATCGGGTCGAGTCCCGAATCTTTTCTTGACCCCATCACTAAGACATAACCTCGTACAACCTACATCACAATAAGATCACACTTTACATTCTGTGTCAATTACTTCATTGTCCTTTATTTTCGAACTATCCAACAATTGAAAGTACAATAAAATATTTAATTTTTATAATTCTTACGAATTTTTCTTATTTTTGTGCTTGTTAAGAGCAAAGCTATACGATCGGCTCTCTGTACTCTGCACATTACGGAAAACGAATCCCGATTTTTAGAGTTTTAAACATGCTGTGCCATTGGAAATGTCTCAATTTCTTATTGATTAAATACATTTTTTATCAAGTATAAGGTACGATATTAATATTCTATGTATGTTTATATTTGTAATAATCTTATACAACTAATTTGTATGTAAGTATTCAATTGTTCTATATATATTTGTTTTTGAGAGGTTTTATGGTCAAGTAACATTACGTAAAGAAAACAGTTACTAATGTTTTCTTGCCACAATATACTAAACTAATTTAAATTTACTCTTTTTAATCTTTCATATTAAATATTTAGAAATTGTCCACCATTTTACAGTTTTCAGATTATTTTTGAATTTCCAAGTGTGACTTTTGCAAGTTTTGTAGCTGAAATCGAATAGTATGGACATACTTTTTAATTAACATGAAGTTTGTGGCAATTTATTATCAAATATTAACATGAAAATTGTGGCAGTTTATTATTAGATGTTAACACGAAAAGTGTAGCAATTTATTATCGGATGTTAATATGAAAAACGTAGCAATTTGTTATCAAATGTTAACATGAAAATCGTGGTACTTTATTATCAGATGTTAATATGAAAATTTTGGTAGTTTACTGTCCGATATTAACATGAAAGCTGTGGCAGCTTATTACCAGATGTTAATAAGTAAATATTGTCTTTTAATTGTATAGTTATATATATATATAAATCTCTCTGCTGTCGTCATGGTCGCTGGTATTTCACACCAATCAGTGAAGCTGTAAGTGTGGACATTAATAATAAAGACAGAAATAGCGTTCCAATGAATTTGTTTTATTTGTTCTGATCATTTATAAAAATAGCAGTACAAAAAAACAGACAACGATTCATAATTATTGAGCAATCCACTTGGATCAGGGACGACACAGATGGTTAAAATTAAAAACCAAAGAAACGCACTTTACATACTGATTGGGTCGTGTCTGTACATAAATCAATATATTTTACCATTTCAAGAACGTAGGAACAGAACGGAATAATATGATAAAATATCCTTCATTGTTGTGTGAATACTTTCATATTTATATGTTTGTTCAACAATGTAATCGATTTTAAAGAGACACTTTTTTCTATTGTTTATAAAGTCAAGCGGTTTATACAGAGCTTAATTTGACTGTTGACATTGTTGTTAAGCTGTCAGTATAAACACATATTAACACTTTTACTTTCGTTTGTTGTTGCTCCCAACGCTTATAAATAAAAGTGTTAAATTGTAAATATTCTCAAAAACTTCATTCTAAGTAATTACAAAAGAATACGATACCATGGCAAAAAGAAATATAGGACAGGAATATTGCATATACATTATACAATGCTTTTCAAATATAAAACTTTTTCTATAACTCTCAGAAAAACTTTTAAGTTTTATCGCACAAAGTATTTAAAAAAAGAAAAAAATTATAAGTACTTAAGCCAACTGCTGTAAAATCAACTTATATTCAACAACTCGCATAACTGACAGATGAACGCTGTTAATAAAAAACAATTAATTTAAGAGAGGCTGTGGTTTTTGGTTTTATTACTATATATTATTGAAACACGTGATTAGGCCTAGAAATAATAAATTAATAGACTTTCTTGAAATGTGGCCTCAATTCGTGACAATTTTGTTCATTGGTAATTTTTAGAGTTAGAACTGTCCAGTAACTGCTAGTTATATCAGGGGTTGATTATGGGGGAAGGAACAAGGTAGCATCGAAAAGCTTTCCCGACTAAGTTTGTCATTAAGAAGGAAGAAACAGAATGGGCTATCTTTGTGCCCGCCTGGTCTATCGAAACCCACATTTTTGCGTTACAAGTCTTGAGACGTGCCGCTGGGGAAGGGGTGATCCCGACTAAGAGGGCAATAAAAAATACATAACAAAAACTGAATGTCCTTTTGCAAAATATATTTGTAGCTTTGTCACTATGACAACAGCGATTTTTAGCTTGTTCTTTTGTAAATATTTGCTCGTAGATGTAACAAAATTATTCGACGTTTTTATGTTTTTACAAACATAAAGGTTAACGCTTTGTATGTTATATACCCATAGTTGTGTTTGTCTATTGCCATACTGGGGAGTAAATAGTACTGAAACTGTAACTGACTTATTGACGAGGTGCGGTTGTGAGACCCAACCCTGAAGACCCGGAGTAGGTATCACTAGCTCAAATGGTAGAGCACTTGATTAGGGGTGGGGTGTTGATCCGGAGAACAAGAAACACACAGAAAAAAGGGTTACCACATTTTAATATTGAGCATTATGCAAAAATATAACATATATCATATCACAATATTAAATTGATCTAACAACAATATACTAAAACAAGTTCGTCCTGTGTAATCAACAAGAAACTCGTCTTTGAATGTTAATATCCTGTTAAGAAGAAAGTGTAACAGACAAGATCGATCGCCTTTCTCATCACAGTCTTCGTATCACGGAACATTTCTGGAGAAGTCATATCATAAATACAACACTATAAGTTCTCCTGTTGTTCTATTTATTATTAAGGCAGTGTTAAAAATGACAGGGGAGGAAGGTTTTCAAACGCAGCGTTACAGAATAACGGGTGAGAAAGTTCTCATACTGAGCTCTCAAACACTCACATATTACACACCGATAATGAGCAGAAATAGGTGTTTTTAAAAAAATTGGCAAACTGTACAAATGAGATACAAAAATAAATTAAAAGCTTCTTATTAGAACCAACGTTTGGCACAAAACAGAGATACACTATATCACACAAATTAAACGAAAACGTGCCGAATCGGTAGGTATGTGGAGGTGAGCTAAAGACGAACAGAGTAATAAGTCACGTTTATTAATCATCACAGAGACTGTGATAACAGCAGTGAAATGAATCTTTATAGACTTTACCATTCAAACAAGTGTTCGTTTGATCAAGCCTTTTTACGTGTGTTATGTGGACAGAGTCTGTTATCGATAAATAAATGTCTTCTAAATGCATATTCTAGAGTCACACCCATTTTGGGCCACCCAGTATGTGTGGTTCGGTGTATTTGTACAGGGTGAACAAAAATTCCTTGTATTATTTAGTGTTGTGAAATAAGCGTCAATAACGAACAATCTACTATGACTGGGTGTTTAGACATACTGAGGATCCGTCTATTATCTGGCACAATGTCATGACATAAAAATAATACCAAACTAATTCAAGTACTATAAATTTTACAATGACAAATTTTATCTCAGACTGACTGCTTTAGAGGTAGCATTTAATTTACCTTGATATAATATCACGATATCGTGTCAAGTAGCAAATGGTTTCCAATATAACTAAACACCATATTTGGCATTCATTCCACGCCAACTTCACAACAATAGGAAAAGCTAAAGCTTAAGAGTTCATTATCTGTGTGTTGTATGTCTATATAAATACTGTGATGGTGAAAAATATTTAAACGTAACGCAATATTGTTCTGTATCGTACTACATAATAATTATTTCTACCGAAAACGTGTACGTTCATCCAAAAAGAGTTAATATGGACTTCAAAAACGTAACAGAGAATTCAACCTTGAGCAACATCAGTGTACAGTTTCAAATGTAACACACGTGTGTGCTAGAAAATTGTGTATAAAATAGTATAGGACTGGGTAAAAAAAAATCCATAATAATTTTATAACTGCTAGATAAAAACAGTTTTCACCAGTTTTGTTGTGGAAAATGGATGAGAATGCTCTTTGTCTCAAATATTTTGTTTTGTTTTTCTATGTTGTTAAACGCAGAGGTACACCACTGTGCCCATCACGGGTATCGAAACCCAGATTTTAGCGTTATGTATTCAGCCTTGTAGCTGAGCCACTGGGGAAGAGTGTATTGTGTCCAACCTTTTCTTTAATAGGTTATTGGTGAGACCTTTCTTTGTTTTGTTTTTTCATACATTAATCAGGGGCGTAGCTGGTTGTGGTAATAAATTTTAAGATAAAAATAATTTTTCATATGAAATATCAAACTGATTATTTTCTCCCAACAAAATTCAGGGAAATATGCAAGTTTTTCAATACTTTATGCCGCCTGTATGATTCATTATTTATTAATTATATACGCAAAGAGGTAATCAGAAGGTACCATTTCAGGTCTGAATATTCCGGAAGATTCCCCCTATTTCAAAATTTCCCTTCGTGCGTATCTCATCTTTAGGCCTAGTTACGTTCTTTCTGATTCACTGATCATGTTCCACACATCTTCCAGTTTGGATGACATTAAAATGTAGTAACAAATGAGATCTTAAGTTGTTGTCACGTGACTTGGATGTACCAAAGATGTCTGATGATTTAAACTCCACATGAAGAACCATTAATGTACATGTCTTCCATAGCAAGCTGTAACAAAGAATATTTACGTACATTAGCATCTGTCACTTTATCTCGTGCATGATTCTTTTATTTCATATGTATACAAGATTAACAATGGTCACTGGGTAAGAAAAGTGTGAATAAAGCTAATGTTTTTCTCAAACACATCATCTGATAAACTTGTTTGTTATTGTAGACCGGCAAGACCGAGTGGTTACGACGCTTGACTCGCAATCTGACGGTCTCAGGTTCGAATCCTCGCCCCACCAAATATGCTCGTCCCTTTCACCCGGGGGTGTCTTATAATGTGGTGGTCTATCCCACTATTCGTTCTTAAAAGAGTAGCACAACAGTTGGAGGTGGGTGGTGATCACTAGCTGACTTTCCTCTTGTCTTTCACTGCTCAGTTATGGACAGGTAGCGGAGATAGCCCTTGTGTAGCTGTGCGTGAAACTGAAACCCAAACAACGTTGTTCGTTCCCACGCCGTTTCTAATTTAGAAGTGGTACATAAGAGGGAATGCAACTGGCCAACAATACCAACACTTTTTCTAATGAGAAGTGGGGTTGATCGTGAAATATAATGTCCATAGAAGTGAACAGAAGAGCACATTCTATGACTCGATTCGAACTCGCAAATCAGTATGACAAGAAGGTCGTGGATTGTCAGACATTTAACAAATTACTTTACGTTATTGCATTATGTTTCTTTCGAAGGGTATAAACACAGAATCTTACCAAAACATAAAATAGAGCGGCAATTCAAACGATAAGAATCCACTGTCAATGTTTAGTGCAGTTCTGGAAAGCTATGTTATATTTTACACAAAGCTTAACGTGTAATTTAGAGGATAGTTTGACAACACCATATCACAAGTTCTTGGAATATTTTCGTCTAACAGAATAATGAAAGTTGACTGTCATTGTCAAAACACATTTAAGCTCCAAAGCGTGGATATTTCTTTTAAAGTAAATGGACGCGAAAAACAGCTCCACAGTCTGGCACACTACATACTGGACCACATTAAGAACAAAACAATACAAAAGTTTGGTATGCTTAATACTGGACCACATTAAGAAGAAAACAATACAAAAGTTTGTTACACTAAATACTAGGCCATGGTAAGAACAAAACAATACAAAAGTTTGGTACACTACATACTGGACCATGAAAGGAACAAAACAATAGAAATATTGGACCACGTTATGAACAAAACAGTACAAAAGTTTGTTTCACTAAATACTAGGCCATGGTAAGAACAAAACAATACAAAAGTTTGTTATACACTAAATACTGGACCATGGAAAGAACAAAGCAAAACAAAAGTTTGTTATACACTAAATACTGGACCATGGAAGGAACAAAGCAAAACAAAAGTTTGGTATACTTAATTCTGGACCATGGTAAGAACAAAACAGTGAAGAAAGTTTCCTCTCTCAATGTTAATATTTTTTTTTACTATTTAACTCTAAGGAAACTGAACTGAATTTTGGTTTCATTACTTAGGGCAAAGCTACACGAGAGAAATTTGTCCTTAACAAGAACTGATGGAGTGCTAAACTAAAAACAAGAGCTCAGGAAAAGCGCCACATCACCAACCTTTTGACTTTTTTGTCATATCGAACTGTGAGATATAACTGCTACTCTTATAATGCACCCGCGGTCCCGAGAGAGCAACGCGTTGTAGTAGCAACAGGTCGTGAATATTGGAATTCGCAGTCCAGACACGCAGTCCATTGGTTTACACCTGTCACACTGAACCACCACGGATAGAGGATAAATCTTATTAAAACGATGTCTTCTTTAGTTGTGCAGTCTTGAAGGTTAAACAAATGTTATTCCATATCGCAGCTGCTATCGGCTAGCCCCCTTTAGTCGACATGTGGCAAGGTCGGGGCAGCCCTCAGGTAAAGAAGATACGCTATCATCAAACGTCGTCAAACGAGTTATTAACATATTCTCTTCTCCACAGCTTGTGTAAGTAAAGTAATATTAGGGTTATGTATTAGCCAGTAGCTAAGAGAAACTGCTGAAGCCGCCGCAAGGAAAATACGTACAGATACCGCCTTTAAGCTTCTATATAACATATACACACTTATCATCATAAACTACGCACACTGAAGAAATAGAAAAAAAGGACGAAGGTGTGTGTGTATCGCACTTAAACATATCATATGCGAACCAAAGTTGTGGCTGGAATTTCATGCAAAGCTACTCAAGGGCTATCTGCGCTAGGAGTCCCTAATTTAGTAGTATAAGACTAGAAAGAAGGCAGCTAGCTAGTCATTATCATCCATCGCTAACTCTTGGGCTACTCTTCTACCAACGAAAAGTGGGATTGACCGAAATATTATAACGTTCCCACCGCTGAAAGGACGGGCATGTTTGGTGTGACGGGGATTCAAACCCGCGAACCTCAGATTACGAATCAAGAGCCTTAACCACTTGGCTATTCCGGGCAAGGAGGAAAGGTGACTCTCGGAGAGATTTCATACAAAAATGACTCATGGGGATATTTCATACAAAAATGAAATATTTCACAAAGAAATATTATTGCACTTAAAAAGTCTATCATATTTTAGAGTCGTTTAATTTATACCCTTGACAACACGCTTTTACATAAATTTAATGAAATAATCTGTTTAATTTAAAGCATAGCCACAATGAGCTATTTGCTGCGTCCATCGCGGGGAATCGAACCACAAACTTTAGCGTTCTCAGTCCGTAAACTTACTCACTCGAGAGAGTAACAAACGAGAGTTTAGCTGACACAGTTCCTTCATATAGTCGCCATATAAAACTTGAATTTTAATAGTTTGGCTACATCAAACAAAACTGAAGTCATTTGGAAACAGTTAATCACATCAACAACTGTAAAATTCCTAGAAGAGAAAAGGCTTAATATTACGTTTCTAGCACATGACCCTGACGATAAAGATTTTTTGCTTGATGAGTTATACTGTCTTATGGTATCTTCCAGAAACTGTATATAGTTTCTTGTATGTTCTTCAGAACATTACATAACTGCTAGTTTCGTATCTATTCACAACAGCAACGTTTTTCTTGTTGAAATATACGAGAAAGACTGGATATCAGAATTAAAACTAACAACTTTATAACACCAAAATGTTGCTTTTATTTAGTTAGACTCTCAACACTGAATGTCTATACCCATTTATAGGAACGGAATATGGCCTCAGTGCAATGTGTGAATTCATGTGGAATCACAAACAATTTAAAGGTTAATAGACAGTGTCAGATAAAGTTTGAATTTTATCTCTCACAGTTTCAGTTTGTGTTTTAGTGGAACTCCTGAAAAGACTATAAAGTGAAACGTTTACTGTAATTAAAGAAAGCAACATTTTTTTTGTTATAGGGTCATTTATTTCTAGCGTTAAAATTCTCCCATACACTAACACCCACTACAGAAATTAAGTACTGATTATCGCAATTATTTAAAAAAGATATAACGTATACAGTAGTTAATAATAATATTTATACAGTTATTCATTTATCGTTGAATTCAAAACCATGAATGGGTTGAATGTTACCCAGATGTTAATGTGCCAGACCGTGTATCCGATTGTCCATGGTTCACGTTCCGTTAACCACAGAGACAAATTAATAGCTCAGTACTTTATGTGGCATGGGTGTGTTATAAGTATGACGGTCAAATTCTACTGTTCATTTGGAAAAGAGTAACCCAAAAGTTGGCGGCAGGTGATGTTCACTAGCTACCTTTCCTCTAATCACTTCATAATTAAGGGCAGCTAGTGGAGATAACACTTGGTATGTTTCAACAAATAAACAGATCCACGTTCAATAACTGTTCCCCCTCCGATGTGTGCTTTTCACTTGTTGCTATAAGTGTTTTTCTGAAAAATATACAATGTTCTGGTTTTTTTCACAGCATACACCAGAGTCGCGGACCCATGATCACACTTCATTAATTATAATTGTGAAGTAGTAATCCATAACTATTTTATTATGTACGTGTTTTATCTTGTAGCAAAGCCACATCGGGCTATCTGCTGAGCCCGTCAAGGGGGAATCGAACCCCTGATTTTAGCGTTGTAAATCCGGAGACATACTGCTGTACCAGCGGGAAGCATTTTATTAGGTAATATCAAATGTATTCTTTTTGGTTTTGTTTACTTTGAATTTCGCGCAAAGCAACTCGAGGTGTATTTTCCCTAGCCGTCCCTAATTTAATAGTGTAAAACTAGAGGGAAGGCAGCTAGTCATTACCACCCACCGCCAACTCTTGAGCTACTCTTTTACCAACGAATAGTGGAATTGACCTTAACATTATAATGACCTCACGACTGAAAGGGAGAGTTTGGTGTGACGAAGATTCGAACCCGCAACCCTCAGATTACGAGACGAGTGCCTGAACCACCTGGCCATGCCGGGTCTCTTAATACTATTTTTTACATTAAATACTTAATGACTTGATTTTACACAAATATTTAATAATCTTTACATTATAAAAGTAAAAAAAAAAAAAAAGCAATCCTTCTAAGTAGCTTTATACCTGACGGTGTTAACATACAATTTTCTCTTTAACTCAGAAAAAATACGTATATCCAATTGATATGTGACTGGTTTTTGTTCTGCAATATCAAAATAGGGTGTAGCAAAATTACAAGACAAATTCAAGGTTCGAACATCTTAGGTTAGTCCTTTGTTTGGTTGAGTTTTGCGCAAGGCTACACTAGAGATATCTGCGCTAGCCCGTAATGTAGTGCACTAAAAGGACGGCAGCCAGTCAACAACACCTGCCACAAACTCTTGGGCTACTATTTTGCCAAATAATAGTGGAATTCACCATGAAATTACAGTGTCCCCACAACTGAAAGGGCGAATATGTTCACTGACGGGGTTCACACCCCTAACCCTTAAATTTCGAGTCCAACGTCCCCTAACCACCAGGCAACCCTTGGCCTAAATACAATACAAAAAAAATCCTCATAATAAAAGATATATATACGTATAGTACAAGATAATAAAAATGAATATATTAGATGCATAGTATAGATAAACCAACACCATTAACAAAAGTGTCATTGAATATGAACAAGTTAGAACAGACAAAGACGCATAAAAAAACTAGCTTCTACCTGTTTCTTGTAACTTCATCGAATCTTTGTCCTTTGAAAAGAAAACACCAGTGTCTAATCTCCCCAAGAACGCCTAAAAGGAAACACCAGGTGTCTAATCTCCCCAAGAACGTCTAATTACCAATAATAAGTCATAAACGAATCCGACAAAGTAATAAACTATTGTAAGTTTTTATTTAAGTATAAAGTCAGGTAGAGGAACGATATATGAAAAAAATATATTTATAAAGATACAAAAATAAGTAAATAAAATGAATAAGAGACTTCATGGAAGTGGCAAACTGTGTAAATAATTACAATTACATGTTAAGTAATAGAAACGGATGTAACTGTACTAATATTGTGCTATATATAAGGAACTAATGTACATAGTTTAGTAGACGAATTTCAAAGGTAGATATTAACTACGCCCAACTGTTTATCACACGGATCTAACTTCTGGAAAAGGTAAAAAAAAACAACAACAACGTGTATTTTGTTGTTTTCATTACCAAAGTTGAACCTCAGGCCAGCAATTGCCAAGTTGTATGAAGAACACTTTATGGAACCAGTTTAAGACCACTTCATCCCAGAAGTAAACCACCACCACTACATTGGATCTCTGAAGAGGTTGGAATCAATGTCATTAGGTGTTTGTACTTTTCACAAATGAGTTAAAACTTACAGTCAGAGTTCTGTCAAATACTGACGACATTTTCACTCAAACCTCAAACACTGCAGTGGCTAACTGGTGGAATGGGAAGGGATCAGTGTATGAATACATCTTTCACTTCTGAAAACCGGATTAACTGCTCGTCTTTACAGTGATCTTCAACTGGATTGGCTAAAGAAAATTCATCATTAATTTCCTCTGTAAACTGATTACATGTGTTAAAGAGAATTCCTCATTAACTTCCTCTGTAAACTGATTACCTGTGTTGAACAGAATCCCTTATAACTTTGTCTAATCAGAAGTGTCTCCCACAAATACACATATTTCTAACAATACTAATAACACTCATACTTAACAAGTCAACACGTATTTCTGAGATTTCTTGAGTTACATTTTCTGTAACTGTATTCAGTGAATGTTAGAGACTCACAAGGTTTATTTCAATCTTAATTATGTTGCTCATCTGGTTAATATATATATTTATACAAACGAGACGTCAAAATAAATAATGTTGATATTTATGTAGAGAGAGAAATAGCTTGAGGCACTCTTAAATCTTTTTACCTTTTTAGTACGCTACACATCACATATCCTGAAAATTAACTATTTATTGCTACAAGGAGCATTTTCCTCTGTCTGCCTCTTCTTGCCGTCTACCTTCAGGCACCTTTTATCTCTCTAGCAATACAGCTATTTACATCTGTCGAATGTCCAGCATGCTTATGGACACCATAAACTTTACTGTAGCCAAAAGTAACTGAACATTGCATCCATCCTGTTTGTAATGCATTCTTACCGGAAAACCGTTAGATTATACAGTGAATTCCTTGTAAGGCAGATTTGCTCTTATTTTCGAAATCAAGTCGAAGCTACTTGCCACCTGGCAGCTCTTATCACAATGATTAAACTTCACAAAGTCATAAACTTTCAACGGTCTCTCATTAACCATTATCTTTTTATCCCGAAAGAAAAAAACTCTTGATGACGTCACAGACCATGAAACCTTTTAACTTCCAAAGGAATTTTCAATAACAACGTCTGAACCATTTTATTACCTTCTAACGATTATTTATTATATTTTGTTGAAGTAAATAATTTTATATTATCTCTGGTTGGATTTGAGTTTTGCGTAAGCTAGTCGAGGTCTATCTGCTCTAATCGTCTCTAAATTTGAAGTGTCAGACTAGAGGGAAGGCAGCTGGTCGTCACCACCTTACCAACGAATTGTGAGATTGACCGTATATAATAATGTTTCTAATGTTGAGAAGACCAGCATGTTTGGTGATGGTAATTCGAAGCTGTGACCAGCAGCTTGCGAGTCGAGCGCCAATCTGAACGTCCTAACCACCAGGCCATGCCATGCTTCAAACTATGTATATTTTATCACTGAAATGTAGCGAGAAGGCGTGTTACTGTGTTAGAAGAGTGCATTTATATCCAAGATCTACTAAATACAGAGGTGTAAGATAGCCCTGTGGAAGATAGATTTGTGGATGTCGGTAATTTAAGGAACGTTACGTTAAAAAATAATAGCAGCGGTATGGTGCTGTTAACTGGCTTGCTTTTCCTCTGGCAATAGTTAAACGTTAGTGACGCCGCCAGAACCAGTTTTGCCATAACTTTAAAATATGAACGGAGCATGAAGACCAGTTTGTATGTTACACCTGGCGGTGAACTATGGGAATTAAGTCAAAGTCCCGTTTGATTTACCCGATCAAAGTATATGATAACGGAAGTAACCAGCCTGACAATATGAAATTATGGAGTTACTATAATCTTTCTGAATTTCTAACTCAGACCTACATACGAAATCTACATCATATAAATTCACATATAATGTATTATCACTAACGTTAGCATACACTATTACCAGTATCACCATATACTATCACCAACGTTATCGTATATTATCGCCAATATTACCATGTATTATCACCGAAATGACTATTAGATACACTTAGGTATATTTTGATGATATTTATTTAGTACTAAAGTGATACTGAATTACTTGAATTTTGAAACTAGTTAACACTGTACAAGTATTTACGGCCCGGCATGGCCAGGTGGTTAAGGTACTCGACTCGTAATACGAGGGTCGCAGGTCCGAATCCCTTTCACACCAAAAATGTTCGCCCTTTCAGACGTGGGGGCAATACAATGTTACAGTCAATCCCACCATTCGTTTGTAAAAGAGTAGCCCAAGAGTTAGCAATGGGTGGTGATGACTAGCTGCCTTCCCTGTAGTCTGACACTTCCCTAGCTGTAGTCTTACACTGCTAAATTAGGGACGACTAGCGCAGATAGCCCTCGTGTAGCTTTGCGCGAAATTCAAAACAAACCAATAACTATTTATCATCGTAGAATTATTTAAGTACACTTTTCTTGTAAAGATTAAAATACATCGTTTCATCAGTTTAGTAACGTTGTTAATGATGTATTCACTATTGTATCAAACAGTTCAACCAAATGAGATTTATAGTAGTTATAAAAAATGTAACAGTGTTAACTGATGTTTACTATAGAAGTTTGGTAATTAACGAGTAATTAAAATAAGGGCGACTACATTTGATATTGTAAATAGTGTATCAATGTTAATAATGAACCGAAAAATAACAAAAGAAAATGGAATACCTTATGTCTTAGCAATAAAGCCGGTTTATTAAATAACTACTTTAACCTAATGTTTAAGAAAGTCACAGTTCTCTTAGGCTGCGACAGCTCATAATTGTGAGTCTCACGGTCCTCTGGTTGAAATTCACAGCATGGTCTGAGGGCTAGCTATCCTCCGGTTGAAAATAAAAGAATAGTTTGAGAGCCAGTTGTCCTCGCACTGAGGATAGCAATATAGTCTAGGGACCTGTTGTTCTCCGGTTGAGAATTACAGAATCGTCTGGAAGTCAACTTCCTGGTCTGTGTCATTTCAAGCCGATGAAAACAGAAAGAATAGCAACACGAGGCCAGATCGTGGGCTACTTTAAACGGAATCTAATCTTCGCTCGTATAGCATACTCATGATCCCAAAGTTTGAAGCACGTTTTTGCGCTAACTGACCGCAAACCACAGATTCAAGTATGGTAACAGCTAGGCCACGCGCAGTCTTTCTTTAATGATGTCACACTATTTTAAAAACATCTGCACTTATCACATTGCGACTTAAATCTTCGAAAATGGAACCCCCAAAGAGCTACAGTATTCCCTCGTGTATCGCGGCAGATGCATTCCAAAACTCCCCGCAAAAGGAGATTTTCCGCGAACTGGGACCGCCGATTTTTACGTATATATTTATGTGCATTTAGACTTTTAAAACTCTCCCTGTACAACTATTTAACCCTCCCATTACAATACTGTTCATTATTGCTGAAATAATAAGAACAATTATTAAGATATTAAGCCTTAAAATTAAAAATTACATATCTTCAGCAGGTGGTGTCTTTTCGGGGGACACCACTTCCTCTTCTGTGGAAGGTGAATCGGCAATTTCTTCGTCGGTCGTTACAACTTCAGGAACAGTACTTGCCACCGGTACCCTTTCTTTCTTGCTCGGCTGGAAAAACATTGTTATTGGCAGTTGTTTTCTCTGCCTCTTTAGCCTATCGAAAATCATTTGATAAGAAGTCATCAGTTCTTCTATTTTATTGCAAAATTGTACTGATCGAACCATATCGTTGTCCCATTCCTGTGAGCACTCCTTCACTGCTTTAATTAGTTTCATTAGTTTACCTAACCGTTCTAACGACCATCCACTTTGCTCGATTGTTTCCTCGGCTTCTTTCGGTGTTTCCTCTTCGTCGTCTTCTTCGGCAGCAGACTTCGTCAGTGCTTTTAAGTCTTGGTCGGCGAGTGGTTCGGATTCTAAGTCAATCAGTTCATCTACGTCTTCCTTCGTCATATCGGCAAATCCTTCACCTTTGATTAACGAAGCTAATTGCACAGCTTTTTGAACAGCCGAGTGTTGGATTTCTTCAGGCGTGAATACCTTGTCGTAGTGCACAACCTCAGGCCACAACTTCTTCCAGCTTGCATTAACGGTGCAGGGCTTCATCTCTTGCAATGCCTTATGAACATTTGGAAGACTTGTAGCAATGGTGAAAGACAATCAAAATGGGTAGCTGTCATTGGCCGTCTTTCATTTCTGCACCAATCATAGCCCGTCTTGCACATCGCTACGCCATGAAGCTGATCTCGCGTAGCCTTTGCAGACGCACAATGCGTACATCTATAGCCTTTCCAGTTGGTTCTGTTTCCATTTTTACGCTGTTATAAACTCAAATATAAGTTTATATCTCAAAATATACCTGTTTTTTTTCTTTACACTATTAATTATATTTATTTTTAATATTTTAATGGTATTTAATGCTATATTTTAGATTTAATGTTTATTATTTTATATATATGTGGGGGTCGGCCGAGCCCGCGAAGTGGCGAGGGAACACTGTATTGCTAAACCAGTTTCGTTGAAATTAAGAAAGTATCGTCACGTGTTTTCGACAGATGGCAGCAGCATCGCCAACAATTCTTATCTAACGAAAATCAAACTTGTATGTTAATATAAACTCCAGAAGTATACATTATGTAGGGCAACATTGTAAAACTTGGAAATGTTTCTAAGACAAAGTTTAACAAATTAGTATCACATGTATTTCCTAAATAGATCTTACAATATTTATTGCTTCTACTAAGGCCCTAACTGGACATCATATAGCAAAAAAACTATTGTCGTTTTAGTGGACAATTTACCTATTCACATATACGCTGCTTGACGTAGAACTCTAGATTTCTGCATCTTACTATGATATTAAATAAAATATGATCTTTATTTCTTCTAATTGGTAACACCTTCCCCATGTGAGAATTGTCTTTTCGAACTTTATCAGTTAAGTTTTCTTTATTTCATTGTTTGTAGTTGAGCTATTTGTGCCCACCATTGATATCGAAAAACAAGAAGAAAAGCAATCAGTTTAACTACACGCACCTCCGATTGTTGGCATACGAACTGAATAGAATATTCTTACGAAATACACACAGTCCCAAAGTGCGGAGCACGTGTTAACGGTAACGAGCCGTGAACCATGAACTTTAGGATTTGTAGTCCAAATATGTTAATCATTAGATTATTGTTAGGTTGTTTTTGAATTTCGCGCTACACCAGAGCTATCTGTGCTACCTGTCCTTAATTTAGCAGTGTAAGATTAGAGAAAAACAGCTAGTCAACAGCACCCACCGTTAACCCTTGGGCTACCCTTGCCTGACCAAATAATGGTATTTTTTCGTCACATTTATAGCGCATCCACAATAATAAAGTGCGGAGCGCGTTTTGACGTAACGGGATGCGAATCATAGACCCTTGAATTCGTGGACCGACATAATAAACGTTAGGTTACATCTTGCATGATGTATTTAGAAACTACAATAATCAGCGTTATTTGTTGTATCTCAGATTTTCAGAAAACGACTTTACATAACACGTCTTAGAATCAACATTTACCAAAGAACCAATACTAACTCATAATGCCACTATTAAAAGACTATTGGTTAAACAAAAAGCAAAGTTAATGCTGATGCCCGAAATACATCTGAAACATATTTTCCATTACTGAAAGTGAAGAGAGCCGAGATAAAGGGGACATTTATCGGTCAGAATTAAATCTGGAAAGATGCAACGTTGTAATATTACCTGTGCTAAATATTTAAGTTTGTCAGTTATGAAAATACAATTTGAAATGCCCAAGCAACGTACGGGAAGGAGTCATAACTAAATACCGACCCCAATCGGTCCAGCGGTTTGCCAGCCAGAAGCAGACACAAACAGAGTTTGTTCAAACATTGATTCCGACAACTATTTCTGGCATTTGCTTGATCATATGAGTTGTATCCCTTGCTGTGAACTAACTTCGAATTTTAGAGACATGAAACTTGAAGTCTACCTCTGAACATCGGATATTTTTCCATTAAAGACATACTCAGGGCTGGATTGACGCAGGAGTTTTACAGGTTGACACAGAGACCATAGGAAAAAAAATTATTTTACTATATCTAAGAACCATATGACATTATGGATTAAGAATGCTAGTTTCACACAAACAACTGTTGCCAGAAAAAACCCACAAACTTTCAGACAAAGGGAACCATATTTGAAGGACACCTAGATTTGAAAAAGTTGTGTTCGTCGCTTATAATTACTATTTCTATTTTTAATTTTTAAATTTAAATATAATATACCAAATATATCAGTAAGTATTCAGAAAAAAAATGTTTCTGTTTTTATTTAGTACAAACCCTCTTTCTAATCTAATTTGTGTAATTAATTAATTATGAAAAAAGCAAAGAAATTGTAAAAACTTGACCCGCCTAAACCAAAGCTGCACCTTGAGATCGCATTAAAAAAACGACGGGTAATGCGTTGAAGTGATATATCAAAGAGTTTAATTCCATTCTTGTTTGTCCTTATAAACTACGCATGCTCGGTTCTTGTTTATAGGCAGTGGGCGTGTTTTTGATCCGTTTACTCGAAGTACGACATATAAAAGTACAGGTTTTGAGCGCAGGTTCCACAGTATTTTTTACCATGTGTTATGTAAATGTATAGGTTTTCAGTGCAGGTTCCACAGTCATTATTACTAAAGTGTCATTATTTAATATTTCGCGTAAAGTTACACGAGAGCTATCTGCGCTAGCCGTCCCTAATTTAGCAGTGTAAGACTAGAGGGAAGGCAACTAGTCATCACCACCCATCGCCAACTCTTTGGTTACTCTTTTAACAACGAGTAGTGGGATTGACCGTAATTTTATAACGTCCCCACGGCTGAAAGGGCGAGCATCTTGGGTGTGACGGGGATTCGAATCCGCGACCCTCGGATTACGAGTCGAGTGTCTAAACCAAGTGTCATATAAATGTACATGTTTTGAGTGCAGGTTTCACGATCACTATTACCATGTGTCATATAAATGTACTCGTTTTCAGTACCCGACAAATTTTATTATATTCAGATGTGTTTCTGACTGAAAAAGACAGTAACCACATTGTTGAGGATCTGGTAACTTTAATGAATTTTTTTGTTATGATTATTAAAATGTAGTATAAACTAAATATTTAATTAGAACTTTCACTCAATTAAACCTCAGTAAAAATACGATGTCTGTAGCCTTGATTTTATATATTTGGTAAACAGAGATATGAGTTGGTAATGAAGAAAACATAGGTTTAGTTTTTATAGTCAGCTCGCATGTTTTTACTTTCTACCTTTTGTCTCGAGTTTACGTTGAGATAAATTATGTAGCATCTTTGTTACTTATTGAAACTGAGATTATATTGAAACATAAATGACGTCAACGTATCAGTTTACGACATATCTACACAAACCTCACTGGCAATATAATGTGTTATAAAATCAGTTATTTTACTGGTCGTTTATACATCCAGATGATGCCAGCCTGCTTATCCAGAACATTCCAATCATCATTACTGAATTGAAATAACAAAACTACTTTGATTGAATCAAACATATACATGTAGCATTTCTATATTGTCAAGTACACATGCAACGTATGTGACATTTCTTTGTGAATGGTCTCCCCCTTGCCCGTGAAACTACTGTGAATGTTATTATTGCTTAACCTTAGAATATAACGGACAACATTTTTCAAAACATATTTCAATATTTATAAATTTCTTTATTCTTGTAATGAACGCTCTCTTGGATATTATTAAATCGATATGGCCACAAGTAACTGTGTGTGCACTATGCCTACTGAATGGACAATACCATTTAGAAATAACCATAAATTACTCGCAGTCTGAGGGGGTGGGGTACACATATTGTCATTTTCTCATATGCATGACTACATACCGCATGTAAAACGGGCAAACAATGAAAACGCACTGACAACTACGAGCTTTGAGAAATTGTTGGCACGGGAAAGTTAAGTGATTATGCCAAGAATTTAGACACAGTCTCGAACTACGCTAGCATCACCTCCCACCCCTATTATTAGACGCCTCAGGCTTGTGGCAGCGCCTGTTGGATCAGTGGAAGTCTGTTTTCTAATTCTCTGGCTCTGTTTCAAGCAATGCAAATGAACCTCTCAAATACAGCTTGTTCTAAAGTCCCAAATAACATAGTTCAGAATAAAAAACGTGCAAGTCATGCACCAGCCCGCCCGGCAGGCTTTCCCTCGTTATTAGGCTTAGGGTTTATATCGGTTTTCATCACTTTCAACCAGGAACGCAATATTTTTTCACCTACAACAACCCAATTCAGAACCACGGCTACTTAACTGTACACTTCGTTCTTGATCACCCAAGAACCAGTTAGCAACCAAATTAATTTTGTATAGATAGTTTCAATGGAATAACTTAATAAATGTGTATCCATTTCTTTGTCCGAAATCTGTAACTTAATAACACGTAATAACAAATGAACAGTTCGTCTCGTCAAAGTACATTACCACACCAAATTCAAATTTCGTTCATGTACTCTGTTGCACCAAATTCCAAGTTCACATCAGTTTAATTTGGATAAAAACACATGATTTCTATTTTCTAAGGAAATGATTAAATCACACATTCCTGTTACACTCTTTAGTGTCGCTAAGGTGCATCACATTATTTTATATGTTAGCCCGTTTCAACATTCGCAGTAAATTACTGAAGATGACTAGAGTTATTATTAATGCCATTAATTGTGATATTTAGAAACAAGGACAAAACATACTGCAATTGTTGAGCTTCTCTTAGTCTATAAACAAGGACAAAACATACTGCAATTGTTGAGCTTCTCTTAGTCTATAAACAAGGACAAAACATTCTACAATTATTTAACTTCTCTTAGTCTATAAACAAGAACTAAACATACTACAATTGTTGAACTTCTCTTAGTCTATAAACAAGAACTAAACATACTACAATTGTTGAACTTCTCTTAGTCTATAAACAAGAACTAAACATACTACAATTGTTGAACTTCTCTTAGTCAATAAACAAGAACTAAACATACTACAATTGTTGAACTTCTCTTAGTCAATAAACAAGAACTAAACATACTACAATTGTTGAACTTCTCTTAGTCAATAAACAAGAACTAAACATACTACAATTGTTGAACTTCTCTTAGTCAATAAACAAGAACTAAACATACTACAATTGTTGAACTTCTCTTAGTCAATAAACAAGAACTAAACATACTACAATTGTTGAACTTCTCTTAGTCAATAAACAAGAACTAAACATACTACAATTCTTGAACTTCTCTTAGTCAATAAACAAGAACTAAACATACTACAATTGTTCATCTGTCGGGAAACGCTTAAGTAATTAATCGCCAATTATGGTTGCTGCGTTTACTGCACTTGCTCGGAGTTTCTTTCATCGTGCGGTCATTGGAACGAAGAGTTACCACACGGATACGCCAAGTTATTTTAAATAACTGTTTCGTTACCCAACGTTTAATCTCCTTGTTCTCCCATTACTTTAATAGCATTAATTGCAAAGATTGCGATGTGCACTAAAAGGACAATTGGTAGCAAAAAATATCTGCGCATGTCAAAATGTCACGTGCACTTGAGAGGTCGGTCGTTGTAAAGTGAGCCCAGCCAACTCTTTCCATGTGACTACACATCCATAATGAACGAAGGGCGTCAAGCAAGCTGAGGTTGGCTACCTTTATGTGTCTATTTTCATGTTCACTTACCTGCGTGTCTATTTATGATTATCTCATTTTACTGGTCACCCACAGACACGGAATCGATATTTTTTTTATTACAAGAATACTTCGTCAATAAAAAAAAATTCAACAACCCAAATTACCCCTTCTTAATTTGGATGAACAGAAATTCTGTAAAAAGGTCAACAGCATCCATCCCGACCTCTTAGGTCTGACCGAACAATAAGAGCTCACCTCCACTCTTATAGCGCACTCATAGCCTCTAATTATTGAGCGATATTTTGCACCAACAAGACTCAAACCATGGATCCTCGGATACAGATCCTGGCGCACGCTTATCACTAGGCTTAGCTTAGACCCTACTGAAGTAAAGGCGATTCTAAAGATAACTTAAACTTCTAATCAAAATTATTTTTCACTTTTTAATACACAATATTAACTTTAAACAATTAATTCGTACACGTGAAAATCTTGCTGAACGGATTTACCGCTAGAATCCGAGTTTCTATTCCCTGCAGTGGACACAGCTGATTGCCAAATGTGGCCTTGCCCTCAAACACATACACGTGCGCGCTGAAGCCGTTTTTAAATGACGTCATGAAAGAGAATTTTGGGCCAGTAAAAACAAAAGAAAAGATATCCTAGATAGAAATGTTTTATTTTCTTCATATCACAAGGCTTCGTGGTTTAATGTAAGACAGGACTAAAGTGATTACAATAACTCGATGTAAATATGTTAGGATTGTGACGTCTCATGTTCGTTCAGTGGTGTCCAAGGTCGTGTGAGCAGAGCACAGATAATAAACTCTAGAGTTCTGTGCTTAACAATAAACGAATAGTACCAGACATTTCTATTTACAATAAATTGTGTCTTGAAAGAAATATTATATTAATAATTATTCCTTACACTGGATTATTATAAACTAGAACTGTAATTACGAGCAACATAATATCATAATTTCTCTCTGGCCCCCAGTGGCTCAGCGGTATGTCTGCGGACTTGCACGCGAAAATCCGGGTTTCGATACCCGTGGTAGGCAGAGCACAGATAGCCCATTGTGTAGCTTTGTGCTTAACTCAAAACAACAACATAATTTCTCATATAAAATTAAACTTACCGATACTTTAATATTTAATATACCTATGGAATAAATAAGAAAGAGGAAGGCGAAAATTCTATACTTCTGGGTAGGCCTGGCATGGCTCGACTCGTAATCTGAGGGTAACGGGTTCGAATCCCCGTAAAACCAAAACATGCTCACCATTTCAGCCGCTTGTGCGTTATAAATCGACGGTCAATCCCACTATTCGTTGGTAAAAGAGTAGCTCAAGAGTTAATGGTGGGTGGTGATGACTAGCTGCCTTCCCTGTACTCTTACACTGCCAAATTAAGAACGGCTAGCGCAGATCGCCCTCTCGTAGGTTTGTGCGAAATTCAAAAACAAACAAAATTCTGTTTCAGTCTGTACAAAAGTAACCAGTGAGGAGAGAATGGAGTTTCTGTTATTCATTCCAACATCACAACACCTTATGAAAAAATACGTTTCAAACTGTGGTTTTCAACAATTCAGAAGAAACTTGTGATCACTGTATCTTTCTGTCTGTCTGACTGTTTGTCATTACCCATCTATTACTAGTATAACGTGGCACATATTTCAGATATTAGATCCACCTAAGAATTTGATAACTAATTTTCAAAACGCGTTTATACAATTTGTTCGGAGAAAAGTTCGCGGGATTAATACAATTACTTTACCTTTAAAAGAATGTTGGTTAAGTCCTACATTCTGAATTATAAACTATTTTTACAATTCGTTACTTCGAACGTGTATTACATAAACCAACCAGTTCACCCATTTGATTTACATCTTAAACTATTTCTAGACGGGCATATCAACATTTTGATTTTTTTACAATTCTTTTTATGGATCTCATGGAACCTCGAGGAAACTCAGGAATGTCTTATATATCTGCTTTATAAAAGGTGGTGTGGCTTTAACACGAGAATTAAAATTAAAATTATTGTGTTTCAGTTAAAATACTCTTTTGTCAAATTATTGCTTGTTAGATAATGCAGGGAATCTATTTTGTTTTATGTGTCGTAGCTGATAAATAATACGATTACAATACAGTTTAAACATATTGTTAACCCTATAATATTAATTAGTAATACTGAACACCTAACTAACAACGAACAAGGTAACACATCTAGCTTAGAACTGTCAGTAGCAGAACAGAACATTAAACTCTTGTACACAAACTTAGTAGAAATAAAATAAAATAATTTTATAAATAACTTTCATCCTTAATTACCAAAACGTATATAGACTATATTATATAGAAGTCGGACCGAGAAGCGTGACTTGAATATATAGTGAAGACTTATGTGTGATGCACTATCTAATATCCACTATGGTTAAATGAATAAATGTGGCTGAAACGTATTCTTGTACTTCGACAGGTGACAACTGGAGCACCTATTTCAAGTACAGAACAAATTAGCCGTGATTTTTAAGTCATGTGCGAACAGTTTAGGGAAGAACATAAGAATCATACGATTATTGGTATTTATAATGTTATAAAAGTTGCAATAACTCTAAATTACTTGAGGTATGGAATTTATAGTTATTGGTGTGAAACACACACACATCAACATGTTCTGTATCTTCAAATAATTAAAGAGAAATTATTATGTTACTTTACTAATAAATTCAAGTCATGGATGAGGTTAGAAAAAATGTGGACTGTACAGAATGTTGAATTAGAATTATTTTAAAATAATTGGATTCAAGAACATGGTGATTTATTATAGATGAAAATATTGTGAAATTATTTGAATAATTGATTCATTTTTTCATTTTCTGTGTGATATGTGTATATATATATATAATTATTGTACAATATATTGTATTAAGTAATTAATAGTACACAATAATATACTGTATTAAGCAAATAATAGTTAACAATTATATACTATATTAAGTAAATAATAGTTGACGATTATATACTATATTAAGTAAATAATAGTTAATAACGTGATAACAATAACACCTTAATAAAATTATTCATAACAAATTCAACATTTTACAATCACTTCTAAGGTTGTTGGTTATAGTTGAAATCGTTAAATTATAACATTATACACTTTAATTATATATTAATTATTTATGGATTCTATTAATAGCAGTGATAACTGGGTCATCTAAATATTGTTTCTACTTTTAAAAATGGTTGTTTGGTGTCAAACGTATAAAACGTAGTTTGGTTGATTTAATAAAAAGTATCTCCTTCGATCTGTCTATCCATTATTTGTTTGTCCATTCTCTCTCTCTACTCTTTTGTTTATATTTTTGCTTGCCACTCTAGCCATCTATCAGTTTGTCTCTCTATCCGTTTGTCTCTCAATATATCTGTATACCTTTTTCTCTACCTATATTATTATATATACTTACCTAAAGTGTTCTTCAAACGATAATTTAAAAGTTATTTCTTTAAAATGTGTAACTTGATACAACTCTATAACTGTACTAGTTTTCACTATTAGTGTTTCTAAGTAGCTCTCTATACGTTAATATGTTATTCACAATAAACTATATTAATTCCAAATAAATAAGAAACAAAACAATAACCCCTGAGCTGAACTGAATGTATATTTGTATCGCATTTGATATCTTAATAAGCCACAAATAAGAATATATTTAATAATTTATAACTTTACATATTATACTTGTATTATTTGCAATTAATTAATAAATATTTTTATCACAGTTAGATTACTGTTTAAGAATTTTACGGGAATAGGGAATATATACACACATACATACATACCCTCCCCTCCGTAAGCTATCTATAAATTTATCTGACGGTACAATTCGGGTCTCGATTCCACGTGACGGACGAACCAGACAGCCCATTGTGGCAAACACGATATATATATATATATATATATACATACGATTGTATGTACGTATCTCTGTGTATAAATATATATAATTGGCCTGGCATGGCCGAGCGCGTTAAGGCGTGCACTCGTAATCCGAGGGTCGCGGGTTCGCGCCCCCGTCGCGCTAAATATGCTCGCCCTCCCAGCCGTGGGGGTGTATAATGTGACGGTCAATCCCACTATTCGTTTGTAAAAGAGTAGCCCAAGAGTTGGCGGTGGGTGGTGATGACTAGCTGCCTTCCCTCTAGTCTTACACTGCAAAATTAGGGACGGCTAGCACAGATAGCCCTCGAGTAGCTTTGTGCGAAATTCCAAAAACAAACCAAAACAAACAAACAAACATATATATATTATTTTGCTGTTCTGAGTAATTTGACATTAAATAAAAAGAGATTAACACTGGGTTTCAAGAAAATGTTATTAGCTAATATAGCAAAGTGCCCCTGTTAGTTGTCACCTCCCGGTCCTCTTACCCTCATAAGAAAAAAAGCCGCGTGCAACACTCTCTCATTCCTATTCTAATGCATATCTGTCGGACAATTCCCACACATCACCGACAATATTAAAGCACCCTGATAATATATAAATTGACCAGTTTGGAGGTGGTATAGATTTAAAGTTAGTAGCATACACTTGATCTTGGGGGTAAAGTAACATATCGAAACATGGCATAGCAGTGTTTAGAATAAGTCCGAATTTTCAGCCGCAGCATGGTGGCTCATAAAACGTCTCTAATTTGTTATTTTTCCAACACAAATATTTAGGTAATTGCTTGCACTAAGGAGGTCAAACCCTTTCCACTGATGTACTTGACAAAGGTCTCACATAGAGTAATAAAATCGAATCGGGTGTAACAACACCCCACTCTTGGTATCGCTGAAGCGCAAATATTATTTTAATAAAATGGAGATAAAGTCTCATAGATTAATTTGCTCTAATAATGCTCAGAATAAATTCAAATGCATTGGTTAATGAGGATTGTCTGGTTTTGTTTAGGGCTGTTTTTAATCAAGTTTAATTATTATACAACAAACCAATGTTCTTGTTGTTTTTAATATCTCACCCAGTTAATGTCAAATAAACGAGTGTGTGGGTGAGAAAAAAGTAGCCATCATTAAACAGAGTTTAAGACTAATTAACCGTGTATAGTTCAGGATTTCTTGTTTTACACTGCCACAAAAAATATAAAACTTATGATTATAATATTTCTCTCGATGATAGTACAGTTAATAATGACCATTATGACATGCGAAACTTGCTGCCAGGTGACACACGAAGGAACCTTCTCTAAATGGAAGTTCTAAATTACCAGCTCTACTCTTACGTATATAGTCGATGATACAACAAGCATCATTGGATAACGAATGTTTTATGTGTTACTACATCTTAAGTGTTATGACAGTTATAACCTGTGAATTTCAGCACTGTCGTGTGTGAGATACACCCTTCTGAATCGGGTGTAAGACAGTGTAACCCTCTTTACTTCTGAGTAATTAATTTAACTCTTTCCATTACAACTGCTTCTTAGCAATGACCAAATAAATCCAAATAATTAAGAGCTATATGAGTGTCTCCAACATGGCCTTAATTTCGGTGACCACTAAAAGAGTTTGGTTGTTTCTTATTAAATACTTAATGGGTGTCTATCTATGTTCTGCCTACCGCTTGTGTCATAACTTGAATTTTAGAGTTGTAAGTTGTGAGACGCACCGCTGAGTCGTCAAGGTGCCACTAAAAAGAGAGTTTTTATGTAATGATTTAGTCGATTCTATCAATATATTAATTTATTTTATTTGGACAATTGTTTGTTTTCCCCTGAATCTCTTCCCAGTTTTCTCGGCCCTATCGTAAAGTTTATTCTGAAATGTTAGCATTGTGCGGTTAGAACTGTGTTAAAATGTTGTCCTAATGATACTCATTAAATATGTAAAAAAACAGTGAACATAGGTTGGACCTAGTAGCTCTGCTAAACGCCACATATCTTAGAAAACTCGGAAAATTTTGTGTCTGGTTTTCTTTATTTTTTATGCTTACCACTATTTATTTGATGCATCAATTAGGGATTAATATAATGTTCAGAAACGACAAGGAATCTATTGATCTAACTTAGTTTTTACATCCTCAAAAATACAGGGTGTTCAGAAAGTCACTGTGCACTTATATATTTATTAACAGACAAAACTGCACAGTGACTTTCAGAACACCCTGTATTTTTGAGGATGTAAAAATTAAGTTAGACCAATAGATTCCTTGTCGTTTCTAAACATTATGTTAATCCCTAATTGATGGATCAAATAAATAGTGGTAACCTGACATTAAAACCTTAACCTTTATACACAACTTTTCTGTCTTGAAATATGTTTGATTTCCTTACCTCAAGACAATCAAATGTCAATCTTTTAGTGATGTCACAGGACTCCTAACGGCCAAAGTGGTCATTTTTCTCGTGGGTGACGACGTCTTAATGTCATCAGTATCAGGGGATGTTGCAGTATCTATTTCCTTCGACAGTTTGTCACGTGTTGGTTCGCTAATGTCATCAAAACTGGAACTGCTGTCTGGGATCTCGTACCTAGCGTGAGTCCTCATGTGGCGGGTGATCATATCTCGTCGGCAAGCCGCGTATGGACACTGGGGACATTTATACGGTTTCTCGCCGGTGTGTGTACGTTGATGGGTGCTCAGGTGGTCACTTCGACTGAAGACTTGACCACACACTCGACAGGTATATGGCTTTATGCCAGTGTGTAGTCTCGTGTGTCTGGTGAGCATGTCACTTCGCGCGAATGGTCTCTTACACACTTCACACACGTAAGATTTGTTGTTGCTGGATTCGGTTTGTCTGTTACGATGCCGTGAAGCCATGTGTTTGGCTAATCTGTCGTGGAGTGAAAACACCTGGCCGCAGATCGGACATCCGTATGACACTTCAGAACCCCCTTCCACTTCCAGATTGTAACGGATCACTGGATTACTTCGTTGTGCCGTTCCCGATCCTGCAACGACGGAGCTGACGTGAGTGCCGAAAGTATAATCTACCTCTCTTTTCACCGGAAAGAAAGTTCGCGATTCTGGAGACACGCCATTTACCAGGTGAGGAATTTCAAAGGCAGTAAAACAATGTGATAATCGAGAATCTCCTTGCTGTTGCTTGTAGTCCGCAATCGATAATGAAACATTTGGAGTTTTCACAGCATTTGAGACAAATGGACTTGATTTATTAAGAGATCGAGGACTGGTGCACCTCACAGACAAGTCCAAAGGAGACTCTTGAGAGAAAGCCTGGCTTGATTCACGTATACTAATTTTGTGGACAACAGGCCGTTGTATGTGGCTAGGAACTGAAGGCTGACTTTGATCTCGTTCCATTTCCTGATGTGTATCTTCTTCCAACCATTGATTGAGATCGCTGTCCGAATGGCTTCTCCTGCGATAGTACTCTGGGAGGAATCTGGACTGGATTACACCATCCAAACTGCACGTGACAGGAGAAACCGCAGTCACTGGCGAGATGGACGAGAGCGCGTTCTGGTTTTCTGTAATCATTCTATGCTTGGATAATTCATCCCATGTAATGTTTAAAGGAAAATGTTTGTATCGGCCACTGGCTTGGCCGGCTAATGTCTGGCAGTGATGACAGCTACAAATAGGAAATGTGGGAACTGAACCATTTAAAATTGAAAATATATTTAAATTATTATCTTTACCTCTAAACGAAGAGTCGTGTGCCTTGGGAACGTGATGGCGGACAGGGTGATTGGGACGTACAAATGTTCTTGACGAAATGGTTTGGTATTTTTCAGAATGGACTAATTTTGCGAAAACTTCGCCATTTTTATCTGTTTTCCTTTTCGGACAGAAGTGTTGCTCCAAATATTGTCTCTTCCTGTCTTCATTACAAGCGCTACTGGATTCTTCAGTTGCTAATAAACATTTGTTTTCATTACATTCTTCTAATGTTCTCACTTTTTTCTTTACTTTTCTGGCGTGGCCTAAAAGAAACGTTTCTGTCCTTTCCTTCTCAGTAGTGTCTTCAACTTTGTCAGACATATTTGACCAGTATGACTTATTAGGACAATGAGGAACAGGATGCGCGGACTGGACTATTATCTCGTCTGGTGGCATATCTGAATTTAGAGTTAATTTCTCACCCGAATCAAGATTTAATTGCGTTGTAAAGCTTGCGTCAACTTGTGGTTGTAGTGATTTGAGTGTTGAGACATTGTCTTCGAAATGAGTGCCGGTAACAATATCTTCGTCATCTAGCATGACGTCCGCGCTCCGGCGCTCGATCTGATTCGTCAACTTGTGCAACACAGCACTTAGACGTTTTCTTTTGCGAGTATTCTCAGTCAGATCGACTGATTTCTTATCATCTTCTTTCTTGCTACTAGTCATTGGAAGAGCAAGTGCATCCATAGCATTCTCTGCTACTTTTTCCTAAGTTGTCGTCCATTCAGTACCGAACTTTAGAATATCAATCCAGTGCAAAGTATATTAGTAGTTACCGATTCTAATGTGAACGGAATTAATAAATCACATACAATAATAATGCGATGAAACTTCTCAGAGGTCCATCAGCTAGCAAGCAGCTAATTTTCTGAAAGACAACAGATACATATCGTGTTAGTTTCTCAGAAAGTAAACTGAATTACGATCACAAAGATATATTTATTAGGAAATAAATCATACTCCTTAGCAAATTTTAAACCTTCATTACAATAGAAATTAAGCCAAAACCAAAATAAATTTAAAAATTATATTTTCTTCTTGATACCAAATGTAGATACTTTTGAAACACTGAAAAATGACTGTATATGTATATATAAGCACAACAAAAGGCTTTCTGTGGTCTGCTCACCACGGGTATCGAAACCAGATTTCTAGCTGTATAAGTCGACGGACTTTATTACCTCATATGCTCACATATCGAAACGCCTGCATGGAAGACAGAGAATATAGTGGCGTAAAACTTAAAGTAGCGCAGGGGGACATATCCCCTCTAAATTTCTTCCCAATAAAAAGAGAAGAACAAATAAAATGTTTAATTCAGTGCCCAAGAGCTTGCTCTAAGGCGACTCCTGGACTCCGACTATAAGTAGTTAGCAGGTGGCGCACATTCAAATAAACGTTAGGCCTCTACACCTTTGTTCTTGCTACGCTTCACCTTAGCTGTAAAAATTATTTAAAGATTAATCATCACAGTAAACGTTTGTACTTTTTCTGTTACTTGTTTTCAAAACCTCAGAAGTTTATTTGTATGTCACAACAATTTTCTTCCCTTAGTTTTTAACAATTGTGTACAAATACAAATCATTCATTTAACAACCGAATATTTTGGCCGCTAGATATAAAAACCTGGTGTTCAAACAACAAAATTCATGGCAGGAATTTATGCTTAAAATATCTTGCAAGCCTTTAAAAACCAGAAAGAAAAGAAAAGAGAGAGAGAGAGAGAAATATCAGATATTTTTGAGACTTGAAAGACAACTGAGATGGGTCAGAAAGTTTTGTTTCTCTTCACTCGTATTATTTATTATTATCTGTAGCAAATTTTAGGTTTACGAATTTCCAATATTTCGGCGTTGTTACTAAGTTTTAAGGTATGAAACTACATAAATGACGACAGTTTTATAAAATTGTTTATTTCTCATCGGCCGGTCTAACTGAAGAGTTATAGTATTGAAATAAAGGCTTCTTCGTGTGTGACTTGAGTGACGCAGCAACTGGTGAGAGACAAAGTACAGATTGCTACGTCTCTATTCTTCCTTTATTACAAAAGTGTTATAACCTTATCAGTTGCTTTTTTTTGTGTGATTTACTAAAATGTTTGGCCCGGCATGGCCTGGTGGGTTAAGGCGCTCGACTCGTAATCTGAGGGACGCGGGATTGAATCCCGGTCGCACCAAACATTCTCACCCTTTCAGCCGTGAAGGCGTTATACCACTATTTGTTGGTATAAGAGTAGTCCAAGAGTTGGCGGTGGGTGGTGATGACTAGCTGTATTCCCTCTGATCTTAGACTGCTAAATTAGGGACTGCTAGCGCAGATAACCCTCGTATAGCTTTGCGCAAAATTCAAAAACAAATTTAAATTTTTTGTAAGTTTCACCCGAATGAATACTATACGTAGGCAAGAGCACACCTTGAAGACTACGAGCTGATAAGGAAACAGTTTCTCGATATTAAAGTATTCATATTTATAAAACATTATTTAAGAGTGTAGAGAAAAAAACAACAGAGAAAGACATTTTGACTGTCTTCGGACTTCTTTTTATTACAAATAAACTGCTGTCACGCGTATGATAACATACTGTAAACGTACATGCTTATACAATTTTACTTTAGTTACTGATTTCAGAGGTGCATAATTTTCTCAACAAAAGTGTCCTCATTTTCATCAATATAAAATAAATCATTTTTTCCTGTTGATTTGTTACCTATTAATTAAATATATGTTATCACACTGTTTCCGCATTACACACTTATGTTTTCTACTTTCCAAGACCGGAATTACTAATCAAAACTGTAAATATCGTTCCACTTTGTTAATTACACACGGTGTACTTATTATAATTGGCACACGGACTTGAACCAATTTATAACACAATTGTTATATCGATATGAACACACAGGTTTAGTGTTTTCAAGCAGACAAATAATGTGAGGTTTACGTTTATTTAAATATGTTGTTGTGTCGTGAAATAATATTAGTGTTACGTTTGTTGTTGTTGTTTTTTAATTTCGCACAAAGCTACACGAAGGTTATCTCAGCTAGCCGTTCTTAACTTATCAGTGTAAGGCAAGAGGGAAGGGAGCTAGTCACCACCACGCACCGCCTACTACTGGGCTACTCTTTTACCAACGAATAATGAGATGGACCGTCACACCTCAATGTTCCCACGGTTGAAAGAGCGAGCATGGTCGGTGTGATGTGGATTAGAACCCAAGACCCTCAGAATGCAAATCGAGCGCTCAGCCACCTGGCCATGCCAGGCCCAAAACAATATTTTATTGTAATTAAGCACAAAGCTACTCAAAGAGCTATTTGTGCTCTGCTCACCAAGAGTATGGAAACACAGTTTGTGACGTTGTAAATTGCGAACATACCACCAGTCAACACATTTGTTGAATTTTTATATTTAATTTTGATGTTGTTGTTTCGAAATAAGCACAAAGCTACACAATGGGCTATTTGTGTTCTGCCCACCACGGGTATCAGAACCCGGATTTTCGCGTGTAAGTCCGCAGACATACCGCTGAGCCACTGGGGGACCTTTTAATTTTAAGAATACCTGTTATTTTGTTTTCTTTTCCAAAACAAAAATGTTTAAAAATTAAAAGTGTGTTTTTTATTAAATAAAAACCACAACAAAACTTAAGAAACTTGATTTTATTGCATATTTCAAATGTTATGAATTACATACCTCGTTTACCTGTTGCGTCGACAGATATATTCGTTGATGTGTTTTATGGTTTGTAAGACTTTAATCGTGAGAATCTTTAATATATAACAAAACACGCTTTTTTACTCTTTTCGTAGCTGTATGCTCAAAGTTAAATACTTCTTTACAATTTGGAGACGTCCCCTGAACGAATCCTATCTAGACATCTGATATTAGCTTTCCAACAGGTATTATAGGTAACACCAAAACACGTGTAATATTTTTTGTTATGTCTATTCACAGGTGAAAACTTGTACATGCTTTAGTTATATCTATCCACAGGTGGAAACTTGTATATGTTTCGGTTATATACACAGTCAAAGTATAACAGTTAAACTTCTAAAAAACTAATTGCCCAACAGGCAAAATATAACTGTTAAACTTGACAAAAACTGTCCAACAGTTTAAAACTTATCCAAGGTGATATAAATTAAACATCCCAGTTTCTGTTTTGTTTTATATAAATAACTTGTGTTGTTTTTAATCTGAATTTGTGTTGTATCCATTTAAACACGAGGCCTTTGTTTCCTGTCACAGTATGCATTTTTTGCCTCCTTGAACAGTAAGCTATTTTACTTCCTAACATGAAGTGCATTAGCTCTTTCCTTGAACAATAAGCTATTTTACTTCCTAACATGAAGTGCATTAGTTCCTTCCTTGAAAAATAAGCTATTTTACTTCCTTACATGAAGTTTATTAGTTCCCTCTTTCAACAATAAGCTATTTTACTTACTAACATGAAGTTAATTAGTTCATTTCTTCAACAATAAGCTATTTTACTTCCTAACATGAAGTGTATTAGTTTCTTCCTTAAACAATAAGCTATGCTCTTCAAAAAAAGAAACACAAAAGGCAAAATTTGAGACACATTATTAACAAGTTTATTCCGGGTAGTTCTGTATGACATGTGTGAAACTTTGCACATTCACTGCTGAACATCCAAAGTCTCCAAAGGCGAAGTCCACGCTCTCTAGTTGAAGTTTAACGTCACTCAACGTCAATAACGAGTGTGCCCCCGTGAGTATCAATAACTGCTTGGCATCTCCTGCCCATGGAAGCGATGTAACGAATCACATCCCGTAGAATGGCTGTCCACTCAGCCTTGCAAAGCTGCTGCAAGCTGAGGTAGAGTCCGCGGTTGAGGTTGTCGCCGTTGCAGACGTCGGTCCAATTCGTCCCAAAGATGTTCGATGGGGTTTAAATCTGTTGATCTGGAAGGCCAGGAAAGAACGTCGATGTTGTGGTGTCTCAATAAGACAGTGGTGAGTCGGGCTGTGTGAGGACGAACGTTGTCATGTTGAAAAACCATGATGGGTTGCACAAGGGGTCTATGAAACTCGTCGACGGTTGCGTACGGTCTGATCGGAAATCCTACGCAGCCCTGGCATGGTTGAGGCAGTAGACGTCGCAGTGGTGGTTCTATCCTGAAGGTGACGTAACTGAATGTAGCGATCTTGTGCGGGCGTGGTCACACGAGGTCTGCCAGATCGTGGACGGTCACGAGTTGATTCATGTTGTTGGTGACGATTTCATAGCCTTGTGATGGTGTTTGGGTGGATATTCACAGCTCTGGCAACATCTGATCGAGATTCGCCTCTTCCAAGTGACCAATGGCGTTGTTGCATTGTGCCTCAGTCAGTCTTGGGGTAATTGTATTGCGTGTCGGTGGCTTAACACTGAGCTATGGAAACCGAGAACCCGTCACTTTTATATGGATTATACACATGTTGCAATTGCAGAACATGCAGATCTCTCAAACAAATTTATTGGATACGAATACGTTTTGGAGAAAAATCCGATGTTTTTCCCCGTTTTCAAAGTGCACAACTTTTATTGTCATTTTGGTCTGACAATCAGTGTCTTAACACGTGTAACATCACATACTCTGAGCTTGTAACGTTATTACATATATTTCTCTTTAAAGTAAAAAATATCCCTTTTGCGTTTCTTTTTTTGAAGAGAATATTTTATTAACTAACATGAAGTGCATTAGCTCCTTCCTTTAGCAATAAGCTATTTTACGCGCTAAAATGAAGTGTATTACTTCCTTCCTTGAACAATAAGCTGCATTACTTCCTATCACCAGGTGTATTAGTTCCTTCCTCGAACAATAAGGTATTTTAGACTGGACCGTCTATTGCACCAAATAAGGATTGCTGACTAAATCTACTAAAAGTACATCTCTTAAAGACCGCTTTTAAAACTTCTATTTTTGTTTGACAGTTTTGTCGACGTAGTTGATTTGTCACCTCAGCCGTTCGAATTTCCAAGATGTTATTTACGCATCAATTTATCACGTATTCACACACACACACAAACTGCTCTGTATAATACATGAACTATCAGTAAAGTTCTAGTTTCATACTTAACTTTTATTCGTTGTTTTTGAGGATATAACGGGTATAAAATTCCATGTTTAAATGAACGGTTTAATGATAACATATTCAACAGTCCACCACGCTCTCAGAAATAGACGTTTAACATTCTGTTTTCTAGATAACCATATTGTTTCTATTTTTTATTCCATGTAATTTCATTCACTATTTTTCGTCTGTATATATATTTATTATGCTACTTTGATAACGTCCGTAGAATATAGCGTGTCCCATGTGGCAGTTGGAAAAAACAAACAAACAAACAACGTATTTCGATCACTGCCTGCGGTGAACGGGCGGGCTTGTAACGGAAACAGACACCTGTGTCGCTCGGCGCTGTACAGCTAGCTACCAGGCACAAGTGCAATCATGACGTAAGCCTTCTGTTGTTTTGAAAATTGATATATTTTTATGAATATTTATTGAAATTTTAAAACATGAGCTCGTGACTGTAATGTGCACCCAAAATTAAGTTCAGCAAATCATCAACACATACGTACAATGAACAAGGAAATGATATACAATAGGTAAGTAAACACAGACGGCATTAGAATCTATTATGTTCAACCAGACTGACACATTTACACACGTTGATTTATTTTATGTTTAATATTCTGTTTCTGTTATCAGTTGTGCTAAACAAGGAGGTCTATATGAGTTGACATGCATTAAACTAGATTACTACCTGTTTATATATAAATTATTGACTTCATACGTGTTGGTATGTTAACATATTAATTACTGATGTAACACGTGGATACACTAATCAATGCTATCGTAGCATATGGATTAGGACTAACAGACCCTTACAAAGTATTATTAGATCTATGGATGAAAATATCGCTAATAGTGAAGGTGCCTAATAAATGAATAAATATATTTTAATCATTATAAGTAGGGATGGTATATTACATTAACTATATTAATTAATGGATGAATCATAGGTTTTAAGCTACGTAGATAGTTTGTTGTTAGCAGAAGTTAAAGATTTGATATATAAGGAAATAATAATAGCGCAAGGATTAACCCCCCATCCCCCCGACAGATCTAAATAAATGTACAAACTAGGAGAGAAAGTAACTGGTCTGTGTTTACCACCCTTACAGATTACTTTTCTAATGTAACTTTCTAGATATGATGTTAGCGATGGTCAAACTTAACTGTAATGACATGTACTCTAGTAATTATTTTCAACAATATTAATACATGACACCCCCACTCAGTAACTTAACACTGAACGCTTATAACGCTAAAAACCAAGTTTATATATCCATGGCGGGGCGCAGTACATTGTGTAGCCTTGTGCTTAACTTAGTAACAAACAACTAAATGTGTACAACATGATACTATGCTAAGGTTATTTGCCTTTGTTTCCCCCGTGCATAAACATTCTGTAACTGAGGTGATGCCAAGCAGAACAGGAAGATTATTGGTAAAAGAATATAACTGTCTACACGATTATACAGACACATATGAGCTTCTTTGTTTTAAAAACTAGTCAAAAACTGTTTTAACAGATAAACAATAAATAACCATTGATGTTACATTAGTTTTATGATCATATGGGGTAGAGTTGCCAACTGTCCTGAAATTCACAGAGAGCCTATAAAGAAAGTCACATATTAACTCAGTTTGTAAAGCCATGGCTAAAAAAAAGTTTCATTTTAAAGTTCTAAGATAAAGTCACGTATAAACACAGTTTATAAAGCCATTAAAAAAAATGATTCATTTTAAAGTTCTAAGATAAAGTCACGTATAAACACAGTTTATAAAGCCATTAAAAAAAATGATTCATTTTAAAGTTCTAAGATAAAGTCGCATATTAACACAATTTGTAAAGACGCAGATAAAAAATGTTTCATGATATATTGAAAAGTCTAAGGTTGTTTAGAAGACAAGGAGGTCTATTACCTTGAATGTATTAAGACTATTAGCTACTGTCTAATAAGAAAAGGATTTACTGAAACGGCAATCACATTTCTATGAATATAAATGGGACAGCTGGCCTTACAACTTTAAAACGACGTTATTCAAGTTATTAGACTCTACCAAACAACAATTACTTAACTAAACATATCTACAATTTAAAACACCACGTTCATACCTGCACACTAGTCCATTAGGGTTCCTACGAAACCTGCACGTGCATTGACGTCTTCAGGTGTCGTTTAGCGCAAGCTATTCAACACAAGCGTTTCGGAGCTACTGCTTCCCGCCTCCACCGCCGTATGTGGGGGGCTACCCCCTTCCTTCCTTGGGGCGCCAGCCTACCCTGATGACGGGCGGTTGGTTCTTACATCCCATCTCTTTGCGTGTGCCTAGTCTGAACAGTCTCCTCCCCTCCAGAACCTAGTGATAAGACACTTTTCACCACTCCCAATCTATCGTTTAAAGTGGTACTGGTCCCCGGATTCTCTACCACACAAGAGACATCACTACTCGAAAAAATGGCGACAGTTTTCATCTAATGAAAAGTATCAACTCTAAGTGGGTTTCTTGCTAGAAGTCTTCATTTTCGTGTCTCCGAGTATTAAGAAGTGTCGCTTTACTCTCACCAACAAGCAACGAAGCGTTAAAAAGACTGAACCACTAATCTGATTAGTAAAGCAAGGTTTAACAGCAATGAGGCCAATAATGCCCTCCCCTTCTCCCTATAAACCAGGGAAATAATACGAAATTTAGATATTTATATGAATAATATGAAAATTTAGCAGTAAAAAAAAAACATTTTATACGTAGTCGCGGATATCTGAATTTACGTGTTTAGCAGCCAAAAACGATAAATCTTAATACACCACATTGTTTACAGCAAGTCCAGTAGCCCAGTAAAAAAATAAAAAATAATAGTTAGTGCTGCCATCTGACGAACGACATACAAAGCGATAAGAAACTTAAAGAAAGGTTTACTTCTGCCGGAATAGTAAAATATTTTCCGGGTACTCTGCTATTAAAGCATTCACCAGCTTTGTTTTTAAATTAAACGTATGCTAAACAATATACAGCGATAAGCAAAAAGCATACCAAAAATATAAATGAAATATTGTTTGAAACTTTTGTGAACATTTTTTAATTAAAAAAAATCGAGAATGAGAAAGGCAGATCCTTAAAGATAAACAGAAACGCAGCTTATTGTGCTAACTTAGCACAGTTTGCGAATATATTTACTACTAAGGCTCTATTTTGTGTTTTGAATGCGAGGTTTTAACCACGAATTTAAATGGTATATTAACTGTATGTATCATACTGTTACAAGTTGAGATTGGACAGTTGAAATTTCCTGGGGATAATATATGTAGGTTCACTGGCACTGCGTTTAGGCGAGTTTAGTTCGTACCTTTAGTTGTGTTTGAGGCTCAATTCAATAACTATTTAAACGTCCTACCAGCCACAGCAGGCTTTCTTTGATTGATTCACGAGATTGACTCCTATATAACATCGTTTACAAGCTGTAAAGTCAGGCGGTTCATTAAGAATATGGCACAATAACTAATTAGGGCTTCTGTCTCTGGTTACTACACGACTTATGGTCAGATAATATTATGGACACCAGAAACTTTAAAAGCTGGTATTGAATATGGAAGTATATATGTCGTTTCATAATTCTTGTTTGTCTCCATCTGAAGCAATTGGTCACAAAAAGTTAAATTGTTTCCAAAGTATATTAGAATGCTTAACAGCTTAACTAATCAACTGAAAAAATAGAAAAATAATGTACTTATGGCTAGAAAACAAAAGAGGAAACAGGATTAAGTAAGGTGCGAATAGCTCAGCGGTTTGTATCCTTATAGGAGTCAATTAGTAAAATATATTTGAAGAAAGAATCTATTCGCTATTATAAAAAGATAAACAGAACTCCGTCGTAAGCTGGTGTAATATAAAACGTTGAAATCCCGTCACCATAATGCAAAAATAAGCAAGTCCGTCATAAGCTGGGATAGCACACATCTTCCTCAAATTTAAAAATATGACAAAAGATTACGTTAGATTACATAGATATATTTACTATAACCATCTTTACTCACACATTCTAATCAGAGACGTGCAAAATATTTATAAGACAACGTTTTATATCTCGATTTATCTGTTACAAATCATTAAGAAGATAACTTTCTTTCAGTACCAGAATTCTCGCTTCGTCTGGGTCTTTGATGGAAAGTCCTTGATAGAGGAACCAAGGAATTCTGATAAAACAGAAAATTACTGTGTGTGTGAAAACTCAAAAAGAAGAAGGTGCGTGTACTTGTTACATCCAATAAATAACGACACTTGAGACGAGAATAGTTTGGGAAAACAACTTATTAATTAGCTGTAATAAACTATAATGGTTTATCGTTGAAGCAGGGTATAGTATCTCATTCCAAGGTACGTGTTTCTGTTTCGTCCATCTTGGAGCTTGATTATTTGTTCTGTTGTTTCTTATCTTATGAATCTAATGATTGACTTGGTTTCTGTTACTATCAACTTTCAGAGAAATAACCTGTATACCTGAAACTAACACTAACACTTATAACACCGTAAGTGTTTGGATCGTCTACGCTACTATCAACTTCAAGATAGTATACCACTTATACCACCCGAAACTTACACTCACACTTATAACACCGGCATGGCTTTGCGCATTACCTCTTCAGTGGAGCACCGCTTTCACTACCATTACATCAAGAAAGTAGACTGGTGCTACCGCTATAATTAAAGCTAACATTTTAAATGATAATTTTGTTGTTATTGTTAATCGATAATGTAACAATAAAAGACGCAAATTTATTGTTAAATAGTAATACTGTATTGATACAATAAAATGATACAGACTTTTCAGTCATACAGCCTTAGGTACAGTCAACAGTACTCCTTAAAAAGCAAAATGTCAAAACATAACTGAGTGTGATGACAGTACAAATAATAAATGATCTAAACTTATATAACAACAGTATAATAATATATATCACGATTTATAATATTATATATGTCTGAAATATATCTGTTAAGCACAAAGCAAACAATAGGCTATTTCTGCTCTACCCACCACGAGTATCGAAACCCGGATTCTAGCCTTGTAGTTCGTAGACATACATCTCTGTTACTGGTGGGAGGCAGTAAGTTCCCACCGTTAAAATGCCCCTTCTCCTCAATCAACGAAACTGTTAACTTACACTTAATAAAAGTACCTCGCTGATACAGCAGTAAGTTTACGGATTTAAAACGCTTAAATCAAAGGTTCGCTTACCCTCGGTGGACTCAGAAGGTAAACTGATGTGGTTTTGTTATAACAAACACACTTTTGATAAAAGCTTCAATAAACAGATGTTTATACTGAAAACTTATATCAATATCGTACCACAAAAATAAATTAATGAACCTTTTAACTTAATATTAAATTAAACTTAACATCTAAAGAGTATATGTGTCTGTGTGTTATCACACAGACAGTCATCGGGCTATCTGCTGAATTCACCGAGGTATCTAAAGTGTAAATATAAAAATATTTAAAAAGAACATAGTATTATATTTCTTTATTTTGAATTTCGGGTAAAGCTACACGAGGACTATCTGCACTAGCTGTTCCTAATTTAGTAGTGTAAGATTAGAGGGAAAGCAGAGAGTCATCACCACCCACAGCCAAATCTTTTACCCAAGAATACTGGGATTAACCGTAACATTATAACGCCATCACGGCTGAAAGGGCGAGCATGTTTGGTGTGACGGGGATTCGAACCCACGACCCTCGGTTACGAGTTGAGCACCCTAACCACCTGGTCATGCCGGGCCACCATTATTATGTCACGGATAGCTGGTAAGTCATCGATGTACATATATAATAATTGTTTTTATAAATAGATAAAATATCATTGTGTACAATAAACAAATTATTATAATTTATATCTTGCGTTAAAAATGTAACGAGTAGCGACGCTACCTACAACCACTACAAATTTTCAGATGTCGCTCTGTTCTTCTAGAAACATATAATCTCTGAACGACACACGATATGATACATTTCAACAAAAACTTACTTGTGAAAGCAAGACAGAAACTCGTGAGAATTAGTATAAATTGATGTTGTTTTTAGAAGTAAGCACAAACCTACACGAGGGGCTATCTGTGCTATGCCCAACCCGAGCATCGAAACTCGGTCTTTAGCGTTGTAAGTCTGCAGACATACCGCTGAGCCACTGGGGGAGTGTAAAGAGATACATAATTGTATACATATGATAAAACTTAAGGTTATCTATTGCCTGTCGAGTCCCTAATCTTGAACTACTGGCTAGAGGGAAGACAGCCAGTTAGCATCACCCAACATTCACACTAAGAAACTGGCTGTCACTCTTATAACAAACCTAGAGCTTAAAGTGTGAGGAATGTTTTGTGTTTTCGTAGGGTTTCAAACCAGGCTTGCCAGCTCCGACATTCACAGTTTTACCTCAGGGCCAAAACGCGCCACGTAGATGTATGAAACGTAGTTACGCAGACAAACTAACAGGTTGACAAGACAGACAATAGATATTTTGAATAACAGATGCGAAAGTATATTTATTTAATTAGTTTACAAGAATATGTTAAGAATAAATATTATTACGAAGAGAAAATTAGAAATGATTTCGTAAAACTAATAAAAGATCAAAATTATTCCATTGCTCGACTTTTTCTTCAAATTGTTTAGTTTTCTTTAGAACAAAATAAAACAATTCCAAGAGGACCTGAGGGTCCTCTGAATACAGAGAACACTAGTCTTGGTAGTAACACTAATCCATTATGGGAAGGTGCATAGGTCGAAATGTGATCTTAACATTAAGTCGACTGAAGATTCAAGGCCAGTTAGAGCGGCTCCTATCATCAAACCAATCTAAATCCTAAGCCAGATAAATGATGACGCGGCTACTGTTTAGCACAAAAGAGGTTTTCCATTCATTGCGCATGTGTTATTCAGGATAATTAAGTATCGAAATACACCCGTTCTAAAGACATAATATATAAAAAGAACTCTGCTTCGAATACTTGTGTATGAAGTCCATAAATAAAGATAAGGGAGCGTGGGAGGTAGATGACATGCTTACATTACTTCACGATGAAAGATAAAGACATCGGTAAAGTAATTGGCTTGATTTAAAGGTAAAAATGGCAGGTTAAAATAAACGTACGCTAAAATCATCAGTTACCAAAAGAACAACTATCATTTGTGTAAGTAGGCTTAACTATAATAGACAAGTTAAATAGGGATAAAATATGTGTTAGAGGTAAGTTGAATATAAAAACAGTAACAGAATTTAACGAAGTTTTAAAAACTGAAATGTGGAAAACTTATATAAGAAAGTTATATGTGGGATGTATTGTTTAAGTAACGGTTTTAAGTTAGAATAGTTTATTAAAATATATACATGTGGGAAGTATTGTTCGAGTAACGGTATTAAGTTAGAACAGTTTATTGAAACGGATATATGCAGGAAGTATTGTTGATGTAACAGTGTTAGTTAAGAATATAGTGGTAAAAATGCTAACATTAAGTGAAAAGGATTATAAGGAAAGTCTGAAAACAAAGAACTAATAGTATTATATTAATACAACCGTGAAGAAAACTATAAAGGACTAATGGTGTTATACTAATAGAAGTACGAAGAAAAGTTTTATAAAGAGGAGCAAATGCAACTACGTAATATAATATATGATAAAGGAAGGTTAATTAATTTAGACGGAGGAAAATGAGACGACGATAAACAAAAGTACAGTGAAATAGAATTGTCATTTGAGGATAATTGTGTCGTCTGGATGTTAAGACACAGAGTACGTATAAAACAAGTTAATAATTTATTACAAGTTATAACAGATATGGAGTTAACATATTAACCAGTTCAGACAAACAGAAGAAGTGAGGTGATGAACTTTTATATGCAAAAACGGCTCGTTTGGGTTCAGAAAATATTTTAAATAGAAGAGCGAACAACGTTTCGACCTTCTTCGGTCATCGAAACGTTGTTCGCTCTTCTATTTAAAATATTTTCTTAACCCAAACGAGCCGTTTTTTGCATATAAAATTCTCAACAAGTGGGTTTCTCGACATCACTGATTGAGGTGATGAACGTTGATCATGATATCGTGAAAAATTACTTCTCATCAAATGATTTACTTTAAAAGAATATCAGTAGGAAAATAGTTCAAGTTTTATCAGTTGGTGAGTTACGTATTTTTGTAGTAATAGACATAATTCTTGTTTGAAATTACCTAAAATATGTTTATAATTATAAAAACAGAAGTCAAAGTGAGTGGTACTATATGCAAACGAGGACTAAGAGGGTTATTAGCAGAAAAACTATTGGACAACAAAAACAGACTCTGGGAAAAGAAGTGTTTTGAAATAAATATTGAAAAAAACGATAAAAACATATAACAAAGGATGCCGATACAGATGGGTGAACAATAATTAAAATAAAGAAATTAAACTACCCTCACTGACTCTTGTTCAGCCTGTAAAGATATAAACCATCGATAGGTGACGCTTCTGCATGCAGTCATTAATTTAAACCGAAATTAGGTGATCGAGAGTAACAAAAATATTATCCACATGTTACATACCTACCACACAAATTCATCCTAACATCTCCTGTGTTTATTACTCAAAGGAAGGTGATAAACGCTATTGATGGCTCTATAACATACATAAAATTGTTATAACACCGGGCCCGGCATGGCCAAGCGCGTAAGGCGTGCGACTCGTAATCCACGGGTTCGGGCTCGCGTCGCGCCAAACATGCTCGCCCTCCCAGCTGTGGAGGCGTTATAATGTAACGGTCAATCCTACTATTCGTTGGTAAAAGAGTAGCCCAAGAATTGGCGGTGGGTGGTGATGACTAGCTACATTCCCTCTAGTCTTACACTGCTAAATTAGGGACGGCTAACACAGATAGCCCTGGAGTAGTTTTGTGCGAAATTTAAAAAAACACTCAAATTATAACAGCATTATTATAACACCCAACCCGCTGAACATACAGCTGTTTCTCAGCGTGACTTAATCGTCTTTTAACATTTAACCTAAAACTTTTCGTTATGATAAATGGGCAGTAATTCGTTCCATGGTTGTTTTAGGACAGCTGTAAAATTAAAGGCTTTGACCAATAAAGGTTTTCAAATAGAAGCAATTTTCAATGAGTACAAAAACGCAATTACGATTGGCTGGTCATAAGACGAAGGCGACCGTTATTTTTACGACCAACAGGGGCTCGAACTTGAGTGTAACGACCCCAAACTTTCGCCACTTGCCTTCATGTATTTTTCTTTTTTTTTTATCTCAGCTTCCTTAATGTTCAGACAGGTTGAGCCTTCCTGTTCTGGGGGCAAGCAGTTAGATCCCAAATATACGATCCCTCATATTACAGCCATAGCAGTCAGATACCAATACCTTGTTTTCAAACTGTTTACATCACTGGCAATACTGGAAGTATATTATAATAAAACCTAACCTGCTTAGTATTGTTAGATGTACTTTATATCATACTGTAATAACTAATCTGTTTAGTACTGTTAGATGTACTTTATACCATACTGTAATAACTAAGCTGTTTAGTATTGCTAGACATGCTTTATATCACACTGTAATAACTAATCTGTTTAGTGTTGTTAGATGTACTTTATATCATACTGTAATAACTAATCTGTTTAGTGTTGTTAGATGTACTTTATATCATACTGTAATAACTAATCTGTTTAGTGTTGTTAGATGTACTTTATATCACACTGTAATAACTAATCTGTTTAGTGTTGTTAGATGTACTTTATATCATACTGTAATAACTAATCTGTTTAGTGTTGTTAGATGTACTTTATATCATACTGTAATAACTAATCTGTTTAGTGTTGTTAGATGTACTTTATATCATACTGTAATAACTAATCTGTTTAGTATTGTTAGACATGCTTTATATCATACTGTAACAACTAAACTGTTTAATATTGTAAGTTGTAGTTTACATCATATTGTAATAACTAAACTGTTAAGTATTTTTAGATGCACTTCATATCATTTTGTAATAACTAATCTGTTTAGTACTGTTAGATGTACTTTATATGTTACTGTAATAACTAAAATGTTTGGTATTGTTAGATGTACTTCATATCATATTGTAATAAGTAAACTGTTTAGTACTGTTAGATATTTTAATAACTAAACTGTTTAGTATTGTTTATTTCTTTCATAAACATTTATTCGACTTTTTATGAAGTTATTGCAGTTGCTTTATAAATTAAATTCTATTGTAAACAGCCGAGTTTTCATCTGTTTGGAGTTTGCATGTTACATCGTATCTGCCTCGCCCTTAGATCCTGAAGGGATTTTTTTTGTTTTTCAAGTACGCTCGTTTGAGAATAGCGTTTGAAACAACTGACTGCATATATAACTCGTTGGTGTAAAGGAACGGCTACGGATTACCTGCCCGCTATCCTCTATACGAATCACTGAAGAAGGAATATAATATTCTGTTTCCATTAGAGCACTGTACGATTTTATAATATAAAGCATAGACAAGACAGCGCCTAATATTTCACTCAAGGACCACATTTTTGAAGAACATCTGTGAATTTCGAGAAAAGGCGAGCATTTTCAGTAAGTTTCCCTCCTTCAGTGACATAGAGATAAAGCCTGAAGAGTTATATCGCTCAAAATTGTGTTTAAATACCCGTGGTGGGAACAATACAAATGGCCCATTCTGTAGCACTGGGAACAACAAACGGAGCTGGAAGTATGACATGTAACACTTGTTCAAGTATGAACAAAATCACAAGATTTTGACGTCATAGTTGTTTCAGTTTGAAGAAAACAAGCGTCTGCTGTTCGCCCTTTTTTTAAAGATTTTCATGATCAATCCTAATTTATATTCGTAAAAGTAGGTTTAAAATAACTTCAATAAACCAATACAAGAATGTAAAAAAGTGACAACTCATATAGAAATTCGACTGAAGATAAAAAAAGGTTACCAAAATTAATAAGGAAAATAAAATTACAATTTGCCCAAATCTTTTATCGGATTTTATCTTATTTTCGAATTTCTTGTGGCAAAAATATCTTGCAAATATTACTAAAAGTAAAGGTACTTCATGACGTCGAATTTGCCGTATTAAATTGAATTTAGAACGTGTAGTTTTGTACAAATGAAAAAAAAAAACATTTTCTGCGTGAAGAAACGAAAATTTTGTACTTCAGTTAATCGGGTGTGAATACCGTTTTTTTCTTTTCACTATCTTCCACGGGTCAAGTAGGCGGGGAAATAGAATCGTTTGTCCGAACTTCAAACTTTCTTTTTTCACCATTTATTCAGCTGCACCGACTCACGTGCTCACTTTTGACCAATGAGGCTCACAATCCTTTAAGACTGTTTTGTTTCATTTACTATCCTTTGAAAATATGTGGTATCATCTGTGGTAAACAATATGTGGTATCATCTGTGGTAAACAATATGTTGTATCATTTGTGGTAAACAATACATTGTATTATCTATGGTACCATGTGTGGCAAAAAATATGTGGTATCATCTGAAGTAAATAATATATTGCATTATCTGTGGTAAAGAATATATTGTATCATGTATGGTAAAGAATATATTGTACCTTGTGTGATAGACAATATATTGTATCCTGTATAGTAAAGAATATATTGTCTGATCTCTGGTAAACAGCATGTCGTATCATGTGTGGTAAACAATATATCTATCAAGTGTGAGAAAACACATACAGAAGAAAAAAATTAAATCACTAAAGTTGTATTCTACTGTTTTTCATAGTCCGGTTTGTTACTGTGATATCCAGTTTTATTAAAACCTGCTAACTGCTCTATCGGAATCAAGAAATGATTATTTGCGTAAATAAAGAAGCACGAGAGTAGAATGTTAAGAAGATCTTCCGTCTCCCTATGACGTCATAATCTCCAAAACTTTTTTTTCACTTTCTTTGGAACCTCAGTTGACGAGAAACCCACTTGAAATAAAAATATATCTCCAGACAGCTGATATGGGTATTATTAAATAATGGGTTTTATTACCCATGCCAGCCGTCTTGAAATACATTCTCAGTTCAGATACGAGACCCTTGCACATGATCACTTTTGAATTGGTTCAACTTGATTGCAAGCGTTCTTACACGTTAGCTCCACTGTCACTGGTGTAGAGATTATTGGCTACAAGCCATTAGCAAGGCTCAGAATAAAAACAATTTTTAACGAATAGTTAGTATCTGGTAGTTCCATCTCTTCATTATTGCGAAAGGTTTATTTTTTGTTTAGTTACTAAATAATTTACTGAAATATTGGAAGGGGAAATCACAACATTTTACTAGCCTAATGAGAAGAAAAATGCACAAGTTCCATCACGTGATAAGAACGTATTCATCGCGTGCGTCTCTTTTCTTTAAATATCTATTTTATGCTCAATTTTCAATTTAGAGTTTTCTATTCTCTCCCTTTTGTTGTTTTTAATCTAAAATGGACGTGCTTATTTAAATACAATAGAGAAAAATACAATAATCAAGATTCTTAGGTATTTAAACGTGACAAAAGAAATCAGTAAGAAATCCTTAGAGAAGGAGAAAGAGTGAAGAGAACGCACGTATATAAAGTGTTTCCCCACGGAAACAAAAATTTTAAATCGAATTTAAAAAGACAATAAAAATAAACACGGTTAGGAAATAACTTTTATACAATTGCAGAGCATCCGGAGAGATTCGCCCCTGGACTCCTTTTTATGGTGGACAGCTTCCAAACACTCATGCGTCATGTTATTTATTTCTAATGCAGCTTAGATTTAAATGTTAAATAAATACATAAGTATCCCCACCTTCATCGATTATCAACTTCTCTCATTTTCCGTTATAGTAGAGCACAAACCAGTGATCAGCGAGTCAGAATGAGGGTTGCAGGACTTATAATTCAAGAACGTATACCGTTGGACATCCTGCATATTTTCAATTTTAAAACATGACATTATAAGTGTCATGCGGTGGCAGATACTGCTGGTTGGTCGCTTTCCCTCGGATCAGTAGCTCAATTTTAAGAAATGGTAAGCCTGACCCGTCGAATGTCTGACCTGGCCGTTTAGGCTAACAGTCATTTTAATTAGTGGGCTATCAAATTCTTAAGGATTCAGTTACCCTTACTACATCGAAAAAAACAAACAAACTTACTGTTCAACTGGACAATCCATGAGCCATTTTTTTTAAATATTTAGGGAGTTCTTAGGTATCTGTTTTATCATTATTTTGCCCTTAAAATCTGGTTAGATGATTTGTTATATCAATATTTGCCCTTACCATCTGAATTTATTATGCCTCTTTATAAATTTAAAGTTCAATTGCCATTTCTAATTAACCTTTAAGGTTAGACCGAACAATCTCTGTTCACTTTAACCCTAAAGGTTTAATTGGACAATTTTTATGTAATTTTGTAAATTTTAAGATCCGGTTGGACAATTTATATGCATTTTACAACGTTAGGATCTAGGTGAATAATCCATATGGTAACTCTTAAGTAATATTTTTAAACTTTTCAATCAGATAATCTGTACAGTTTTAACTCTTAAAGGCCTGTTCAACATTTTGTTAAATGTTCCATTGGGTTATTACTAACCGTATCTGTTGGACCTACTCTGTACATCATAATTGAATATTCCACTAACCTATCTTCAGCTCGTGTCTAATCATCGTCCATCCTCAGGTAATTTTACATTTTCTCTTGAAACTTGAATAGATCAAAGTAATTAAAATAAGGAATATAGGGGGAGAACACCGCCCACAAGACACGCCCTCTTCACCCAGATTTGAGCCACTGTACATTCCCACGTTGTACACGCGGTCGTCTGCCTCTAGTCAAAGATAAGCTATGTTTGAAGAACTTCATCCAATCTGTCCTTCTTTTTGTCATGTGCGTATTACAGTAGTTAGATCAACCATGAGAACCACGGAGAACCATTCAGAAAGAATGTTACATTTCTTTCTAATCTTTACCATCTCTACATATACGGTGAAGGAGAGAGAGAGGCAAAATATACCTATATATATACATCTTCACATACACGTGATGGTCTCTTCGTAAACAGGTCCAAGAAATTTAGGGAATTTTCTTTCTAACGTTTTTCTAAGTTTCGATTATAACAAGTCTAATGTATTCTGAAGATAGTTCCTACTAATATTTATCTAATGCATTTCTAGGCTTGTTTCTACTATTACAAGTCTGATGTCTCTCCATGTCTAATGTCTTTCTGAGGTAGCTTCTACTTAAACAAGTCTTATGTATTTGTAAGCTAATTTCTACTAAAATACGTCAACTGCATTTTTAAGTTAGTTTCTACTAAAACAAGATTAATGTATTTTAAGTTACTTTCTACTTAAACAAGTCTAATGTACTTATATGCTAGTTTCTAATAAAATAAGTCTGACGTCTTTCCATGTTAGTTCTTAATAAAACAATTCTAACGTCTTTTTAAGCTAGTTTCTATTAAAACAAGTTTGATGTTTTTCTATGTTAGTTCCTACTAAAACAAGTCTAATGTATTTCTAAGTTAGTTTCCACCTATACAAGTCTAACGTATTTTTATATTAGTTCCCACTCAAATAAGTCTAATGGATTCTAAATTAGTTTCTACTAAAACAAGTCTAATGTACTTCTAAGTAAGTTTCAATTAAAATAAGTCTAATGCATTTCCGTGTTTGTTTCCACTAAAACAAATCTAATGTATTTCTCTGTGCGTTCCTAGAAAAATAGTTTAACGTCTTTCTACGCGAGTTTCTGAGACAAATCTATTTCTATGTTAGATTCTACCAAAACAAGTCTAATGTATTTCGAAGTAAGTTTCTACTAAAACAAGTCTGATGTATTTCTAGGTTCCTACTAGGCTCGACATGGCCAAGTGTGTTAAGGCATTCGACTCGTAATCCGAGAGTCGCAGGTTCGAATCCTGGTCGCACCAAATATGCTCGCCCCTTCAGCCGTGGGAGCATTATACTGTAACAGTTAATCCCACTATTCGTTGGTAAAAGAGTAGCCCACGAGTTGGCAGTGAGTGCTGATGACTAGCTGCCTTCCCTGTAGTCTTACACTGCTAAATTAGGGGCGGCTAGCGCAGATAACCCTCGAGTAGCTCTGCGCGAAATTGGAAATAACAAATAGCAAGTTCCTACCAAAACAAGACTGGTGGATTTCCGAGTTACTTTCTATTAAAACAAGTCTAACGTATTTGGAAGTTACTGTTTCCTAAAACAAGTCTAATGTCTTCTCAGTGAGTTTCTACTAAAACAAGTCTAATGTATTTTTATGCCTGTTTCTTCTAAAAAAGGTCTTATGTGTTTCCATGTTCGTTCCTAGTAAAACAAGTCTAACGTATTTTTATATTAGTTTATAGTAAAACAAGTATAATGTATTCTAAGTTAGTTTCTACTAAGACAAGTCTAATGTATTTCTGTGTTAGTTTCAACTGAAACAAGTCTAATGTATTTCTGTGTTAGTTTCAACTGAAACAAGTCTAACGTATTTCTGTGTTAGTTTCAACTGAAACAAGTCTAATGTATTTCTGTGTTAGTTTCAACTGAAACAAGTCTAACGTATTTCTGTGTTAGTTTCAACTGAAACAAGTCTAATGTATTTCTGTGTTAGTTTCAACTGAAACAAGTCTAACGTATTTCTGTGTTAGTTTCAACTGAAACAAGTCTAATGTATTTCTGTGTTAGTTTCAACTGAAACAAGTCTAACGTATTTCTGTGTTAGTTTCAACTGAAACAAGTCTAATGTATTTCTGTGTTAGTTTCAACTGAAACAAGTCTAATGTATTTCTTAGTTACTTTTTCTAAAAGAAGTCTAATATCATTAAGAAGCAGTTTTTATAAAACAAGTCTGATATATTTTCAAGTTTCCGGCCATTCAGGGGCACAGCGTAATGTCTTCCGACTTACAACGCTAGAATCCTCGTTTGGATACCCGTGGCTGATAGAGCATAGATAGTTCATTGTGTAGTTTTTGCTTAATTATAATCAATCTTTGGAACTGGCCTAGCTCACGTGCATAACGTGCTGTTCACATTAAAATTTCCCAATTCCAATTATAACAAGGCATCTAATATTTTTTCCTCGCTATCTATCTAATTATAATTACTTCCACCCATCTATCAATTTATCACCAACATTTACATCACTTGCTTGCTTTAACTGTTCATATTTTTCTTTTTGTCCCTGGTACACCATATATTTTCTTTGGTAGCTTTAAAGACGTGACCACCATCGAACAGTAGCAATAAATTATTGAACTAAATAATTAACATGTAAAGCGTTCGCAGTGAGGCACTTTTCAAACTACTGACTTACCAAACTATCATATTACGATTGAATTTAGAATTGAAAATTTCAACCTGAACGACACGTGTATACGCCTATGGGCTAAACGGGTAGGTCAGAGACCTCTAGCGCTTAAGGTATAGCAGTCCCTAACTTTGAACTAACAGGAAAGGGAAGGTACCCCGCAGGCAGAACCCATCGCCAAAAGGGCTTTACCTGATTATAAGAACCCGGTAAAAAAAAGGGCTGACTGTCACTCTCTTTCTATCGATATTACTTCTCAAACCTTGGACCTTTCGTTTCGCATCCTAACACATATTACCACTAGTCTACTCCCGACTAATGAATTTTGGGAAAAGCTTGTTTTTAACAAATGGCTCAAAAGCGACACCAAAGTATATTTTTTTAATGATATAAGGTAAACCTGAAAGATGGATAGTATGGGAGTTTTTAATTTTAAAACTAATTTATTGTCAGCGATAGAATAAACATATAGATAAACTATATTTGATCTTGCTGTTTATTACCAGTCGTCGCTACGAATAAGCAATCAAAAGTTGTTTATATTTAGACCCATAAAGAAAATAAAAATACGAATAACGATATGGTTATTGTTTTTTAATTTCGCGCAAAGCTACACGAAGGCTATCTGCGCTAGCCGTCCCTATTTTAACAGCGTAAGATTAGATGGAAGGCAGCTAGTCATCACCACCCACCGTCAACTCGTGGACTACTCTTTTTTAGTGGGATTAACTATTATATTATAACGCCCCCATGGTTGAAAGGGAGAGCATGTTTGGTGCGACATGGATTCAAACCCACCTCACTCAGAGTCGAACGCCATGACCATCTAGCCATGCCTACAGATATTGGAAAAAAACACATAAGAATGATGGATAATAATTCACTTAACGAGTAATTCTGTTATATGCTAAGACTGAACGAGTTTAGACGTTTCTACTCTACATGACAAAATATTAAGTAATTATTATTAGATAATTTATTTTATCTTTTACTTTACTATGATCACAAATTGTTTGGGCGCTCAACTTGTAATCTGAGGGTCGCGGGATCAAATTGTTGTCACCCTATAACGCCTGCACGCTCTTTCAGCCGTAGGGGTGCTATAATGTGACCCCCAATCCAACTTTTTGTTGATAACAGAGTAGTACAAGAGTCGGCGAGAGTAGTCATGACTAGCTGCTTTCCCTCTAGTCTTACGCTGCTTAATTAGAAACGACTAGCGCAGATAGCCCTTAAGTCGCTTTGCGCGAAATTGAAAACGAACAATTTTACTGTGATATTTAATGATACTTAACAGAAATTAAGAAACCAAAAAGTGTAAACATTTAATAGAATTTCACAAATTTGTAAGCAAAATCGCAAGAAAAACTACTGAAAGCTGAGGAAAATATTCACAGCTTTACAGGGACAGACTAATGTGGTGGAGGAAAATATTCACAGCTTTACAGGGACAGACTGATGTGGCTGAGGTAGTTAGTCATATTTTAAGTAGCTATCAAATAAGAAAAAAACGTTCCCGACAAAAAAACATAGCGTGTCATAGTTTGCATAAGTTTTTTTTATAAAATTCTAATACTTTTGACCCTCTCTTTGTCCTCGACTTTCAAACTCAACTCTTGTTCGATGAAAGTTGGCAATATTTAGTGTTTTAGTTGTTTTATTAGGGGACTTAACATTTCTGTGTTATTGTGAATAACCATACCGAGCTCCAAAAGTACTTTACGATGGACTAGCAAGCTTGATAGTAGAGAGAAAAAACCCAAAAGGTAAGTAATTTATTTCCTCCATGATTAGATAAAACCAAATGAATTATCTGCCAAATTAAATATAATTTATTAGACGTTCCGTTGCTCGAAACGTGGTCAAATAAATTATGTTTAATTAGAAAATGAAACGATCGCTGTGGCTACTGAGTCCGCAAAGGTTTGAGAACAATAAAAAACACTTAGCCCTCCAGACTTTTACCAACATCAGTTTAGGAAATGAGACCAGGATGCAGTGACATACATATAATGGTCGATTTCAGCGAAAGAATGAAGCACACCTAAATATTAATGTAAAAAAGTAACTCCGGAGAATGGTTCAAAACAATTATAACCCGCAAGCAGTCTGTCGGCGATGTGAGGGGAATACCCTAGCTAGATTCAGTCCCCTATGTGAGGGAAATGTCCCAGTTAGATTTAGTCCCCTATGTGAGGGGAATGCCCCAGCTAGATTCAGTCCTCTATGTGAAGGGAATGTCCCAGCTAGATTTAGTCCACTATGTGAGGGAAATGTCCCAGCTAGATTCAGTCCCCTATGTGAGGGAAATGTCCCAGTTAGATTTAGTCCCCTATGTGAGGGGAATGTCCCAGTTAGATTTAGTCCCCTATATGAGGGGAATGCCCCAGTTAAATTTAGTCCCCTATGTGAGGGGAATGCCCCAGCTAGATTCAGTGCTGTATGTGAAGGGAATGTCTCAGCTAGATTTAGTCCACTATGTGAGGGAAATGTCCCAGCTAGATTCAGTCCCCTATGTGAGGGGAATGCCCCAGCTAGATTCAGTGCTCTATGTGAAGGGAATGTCTCAGCTAGATTTAGTCCACTATGTGAGGGAAATGTCCCAGCTAGATTCAGTCCCCTATGTGAGGGGAATGCCCCAGCTAGATTCTGTCCTCTATGTGAGTGGAATGTCCCAGTTAGATTCAGTCCCCTATGTGAGGGGAATGCCTCAGCTAGATTCTGTCCTCTATGTGAGGGGAATGTCCCAGTTATATTCAGTCCCCTATATGAGGGGAATGCCCCAGTTAAATTTAGTCCCCTATGTGAGGGGAATGCCCCAGCTAGATTCAGCATCGTTTCTCAGGGGTAATAAACTGTGATTGAATTTTTTTTGTTCTTGTTGTTGCGAGAGAGTTTCTGTGCACTAAAAGAATAACTAACAGTTTCCTTTTTATAACAGAAACGGTTGAATACTACAACTGTATTTCAGGAAGTAGGTGAGTGTGTTCAAAAAACTGTATTGGTGGGTGTTTGGAATTAAGCACGAAGCTACACAATAGGTTATTTGTGCTCTGCCCACCACGAGTATCGAACCTCGTTTCTAGTAGTTTGAGTCCGCAGACATACCGTTGTGCCACTGGGGGGCCAGAAAGTGGAATGGAATATGTGTTTTCTCTTATAGCAAAGCCATAATTGGCTATTTGCCGAGTCCGCCGTGCAGAATCGAACCCCTAATTTAACTGTAAGGGAAGTTCTTTATTCAGTTATTAGACCAACTATCTTTGTATTTCGTGTTAACAGTTAAGTTGTTGAGGCCGTCTTCCACCGTCATTAATTCTGTGATACTGAACAGAATTACCAACCGTCCACACCACAACCACAGGACCCGGCATGGCCAGGTGGTTAAGGCACTAGACTCGTAATCTGAGGATCGCGGGTTAGAATCCCGGTCGCACCAAACATGCGCCATATTAGCCCTGGAGGCATTATAATGTTACAGTTAATCACACTATTCGTTGGTAAAAGAATAACCCAAGAGTCGGCGGTGGGTGGTGATGACTAGCTGCTTTCCCTCTAGTTTTACACTGCTAAATTCGGGACGGCTAGCGTAGATACCTCTCGAGTAGCTTTGTGCGAAATTCGAAACAAACAAAACCATAGTTCTACCTCTGGGCCAGTAGATGGCGTAATTATTACATAATGATACAGTACAGAAACCAGTACCACATCAACAGAGAAACCATTGACCTTCAGATAGGTCCAACCCATCAATTACAAATTAAACAAATAAATATACGTATATTATTTATTAAGCTTATTTTCAAACCCCATATAAATATAAGGGAAACCTAGCCTGATCAACGAATCTTTATAATACGTAAGTTGATTTAACAGTTTCTAACATCATCTAATTTCAGTAGATTTAATTTGAATACAGAGACTTGATGAACACTCCTTATGCATCATAGTAAAACTTACCATAATTAAACTTAGCTAAGACGTGTATAATTAATGCAATCTAACATCTTACCATTCAGTGACGTGTCACTAACCGTTTCGTTAGAAATCACACAAACTATTGAAAGCAAATTTTTGTGAAATATTTGAAGCTTTTCTTGCTTTGTAACAAAACATAATCATGAAATGTATATATATATATTTTTAAAATAGTTATGTTGTTAGGTGTTAATTAGAGATGTTACTAGGCTTCAGTATCAGGTGTTAATCAAAATTCCTGTGAGCCTTCAGTATTTGGTGTTAATTAGAAAACTTACCAAGTTGCATTGTTAGGTAGTAATTAAAAGTGTTGTTAGGCTGCAGTGTTAGGTGTTAAATAGAAGTGTAAGCAGGCTGTAGTATTAGGTGTTAAGCAGAAGTGTTAGATCGTTTTGTAATAATGTACACCTATTCTAGTTAAAAATTATGAATTTTGTACTGATTTGATTGATAAATTATTCATCGAATTTTTAAATAAAGATTCAAATACTTTACTTCATCATTTTAAAGTGGTAATACTGTTTGTTTTATCACACGAACACAAATTAAGAACAACATTGTATATAATAACATCCATAAGCCTTCATAGAATAAACAACACATGTAGTTGAGAGTTACATTTTAACTTATTATTGTATATACTGTCATGTTTCACAGACTCTGTTCTCATGAGCAAGTGATCACGTGGTGTGTGTAAATTATACTGAATCCAATAGTACTACTTAAAAAGAGGATATATAACAATCAAATGGAACCTTGTTATCGTATAAAAAACGTTTGTCAAGGATTTGTGAGAGCAATAAGATTGCAAATACGAAACCTGTTTCAAAACCAATTTAGGTTGGCATTTCCTGTCCTGAAATTGTAAGCTTAATTATTGTTTAATATACTTCTTTTGCATATTTTAAGTTGGTCTTGATAAAGCAGGGAGCGAACTGATCATAAAGAAAAAAAAATTAAAAATCCAAAGCAAAATCGTCATGTGACGTTGAGTTGATTATACACGCCATCTGTTGCTGAGAATAGTAACTATAAATACTAGCCTAAGAAAGCACCTCATGCCATTATAACAATAAGTAGGCAAGCAACGATTTTAAAGCATAGTGGAGTGATTTATTTATAGTAGAGCATACTAAGTGTTTCGACAGAACACTGGTTTGTCTTATTTTACCATAATTACTTCACTTTATTCTGCTTAATTTTTTTTTTGCCTACATATTACACTATTAGTGACTATACTCGGATCAATGAATAACGCTTTTGGTTTTATTCCACTGATTGCAAATAAATAATAAAGTCACATTACTAATAAATTATGTTTATACATTCATTGTACTATCACTAGTATTAATATCAGAATTACTTTAATCGCTGACTACATTTATATTTATATAAACTCTTGATATATTTAATGCACCTATCTATAAAGCATATTTGACTGAGCATCGTCTAATTGTTAGCGTGCCAGGTTGCAAACTGAAAAGTCAAAGGTTCGAGCTTGTAACATTCCACTGAACACACTCCATATTTTCAACTGTGAAAGCGTTATAAGAGTGGGGCAGTTCCATTATGATATTAAGAATAACCGTGAAGATAGCGGGGACTACCAACTGATTGTCCTTCCTCTGGTCAACAGTTTGAAATAAGAGGTAGCCATACCTTAACTTTCGATTCTTTAACTGACATTTTATTTCAATTTGTTGAATAGACTTTTTAATTTACCCTGTCACAAGTATCTAATCTCTTTCTTTTTCGACATTTTTGCGGGATCCTTAGTCCATTATTCCTGTGTGCCTCTCTTTACTTTCGTCTCCTGACACCTTATCAACTCGCTTAACTCGTTTCCTCAGAACTTATCGACTAGCTTAACTCACCACATATTACCAACTCGTCCAGCTTATTTCTCACATTTTACCAGCTCATCTCTCCTTTTTAATTGCAGTCTTATTTTCTTCTAATGTCCCTAACCTTTATTAATTTGATAACAATCAATGTTGAGTAACACTCTAGCCCCCCATTGGCTCAGCGGTATGTCTGCGGACTTACGCGCTAAAATCCGGGTTTCGATACCTGTGGTGGGCAGAGCACAGATAGCCCATTGTGTAGCTTTGTGCTTAATTCAAAACAACAACAACAACAGGAACACTCTAATGACACTTTTTATTTATAAGGAATTGACGAACATGTAAAACATGTAGAAAGCAGAATCAAAGCAACAGTGAACATGTGATGTCTTACAAGAGGACATTTCTAATACTCATGTAGATATACTGTTAAACAAATGAAATAATAGCAGTGGTTAAGAGCCAAGGTATGTTATTTCTCCTTATATCAATGTTAATTTATAATATTTTAAAGGTGCATCACAGTAAATTGTTCAATGTTTGTTTTATCGCAAAACACATTAACAGTTGGTTGGGCCATGTTTATCACGCATTACTAACCTCGAATTTTAATTTTTTTAAACACACAAGCTTATCACGAAGTCTCCGATGAGAGTGGGAGTAGGTGTGATTGTAAAGCATTCTCTTCATTTAGTAAAAACATTCAAATTATCTGGGCCTACTTTTGAATAGTTGACTTTCTACTGAAATTTTGCAAGAATTTGATGAAATATAAAAAACGTTATTAGTGTTTAAAAAGTTATGTTATATTTGATAACACTATCCGCTCAGGCTTACGTCCGTTTTCTTTTGTATTCTACTAATTTATACATTTATTGAATACAGTAGATATCTATTTATTTATTTATATATTTATTTTTGCTTTCTGTGAATTTCGCGCAAAGCAACTCGAAGGCTATCTGCCACTATTAACCACTATTTATTCTATTGGCTATCTGCGCTAGCTGTTCCTAATTTATCAGTATAAGACTAGAGGGAAGGCAGCTAGTCATCATCACCTACTGCCAATTCCTGGGCTACTCTTTTACCAACGAATAGTGGGATTGACCGTCACATTATAACGCCCCCACGGCTGAAAGGGCGAGCATGTTCGATGTGACCGGGATTCGAACCCACGACCTTCGGATTTATATATTTAATTGCTTAAAGAACGCATTCTAATCTTCTATTGGTCAGTTCTGAATTATTCTTCAGTGAAGATCCTGCTGGACTTCCGATCCTACTTACAGTTTACAGTCAATATTTATCCATTTATTAACAACGAACTACGAGCTTACAGTCAAGATTTATCCATCTATTAACAACTATTTGGAACTTACAGTCAAGCTCTGGTCCATTTATTAACGACTATTTGGAGCTTACAGTCAAGATTTATCCATTTATTAACGACTATATGGAGCTTACAGTCAAGATCTGATCCATTTATTAACGACTTTTTGGAGCTAACAGTCAACATTTATCCATTTATTAACAACTAACTACGAGCTTACAGTCAAGATTTATCCGTTTATTAACCACTACGTGGTAAAATTGTAAATGTTTTCCGTTTATTCTGAGGTTACATGGAACATACAATAATGAACCTCATTGTTTATCTTACCAACACAACAAACATTTTCTAATTGATGATGCCTACTTTTGTCATGCAATGAGAAGACATCGATGTTGAAGATTATTATAGTGAGACACTTGAGTTTTCAGACTTTTAAACCTGTTTTCTCTATTTGTGAAACTTGGTCACGTTTTGTTTTAATACTCTTTAAGAACATTCTAGGTTTTATAATCAATTTATGTATTATAGATGAACGTTATTTAAGGAGTGCTGTGATGGAACTTACATCTAAACAAAACACCTTGTTGATTGATGTGTCGCTGCAGGTCAGATTTATACACGTGTATAGAAAACACCATATAAAGTTGAACTATATATATGATTGTTTCTTGGTATATAAAATAATGAGGTATAAGCATGCTATAGATACAGACGTGGCGAAGTTTACTGTTAATGAACGAAAACAACGAAGTATACATAAGAACTACATAGCACGTGACTTAAGTAATAATATTGCAACAAACTCTGGATAAAACATGAACACCAGCTATGCCTACCTATGTTTTTGGGCTTCCTTTCTGGTAGAGATCTCGTGGAGAGTACTTGAAATTACAGGTATGTTGGTCACTAGAGGAGCGAGCCGTAGATACACACACACCTTACGATCTAGCTCAGCAGTACTGGTGGTGTCAACAGGGGCACAAGCGGGCAAGACATCTACACCTTGTGACGAGAATAGGTACCTCACCACCTAGTTGAAGCTCCCATCCATAACCTTTTTTGTGGTAGTTTCAACGTCTCATCAGCCCCCTCGTGGCGGTAGTTTCTCACAGATCTGATGTATTCTTCACCAAAACCCAAGTGAGTTAATTTACTATTCCAAGCACTTTCTATTGGCTACCAGAAAACTTATTTTTGCGTAACAGTACTGCAATGCTTTTTTAGTTAAATGTAGAGTTACATAATTTAATAAACCTGAACCAGTTATTTCATTCTTCTGTTGATCTAAATTATTCGAAACACAATTAAATTAAAACAAACTATTTATTTACAGTTTGTTCGTTTGTTGTTAAGTACAAAGCTATAAAACCTGTGATGCGGGTATCGAGAATACATTTTTAGCGTTAGAAGATATCAGACTACCAGACTGACCACCAGGAAGAGAACGAAGTTTGTAGTTGTTCTTGTTTTATGGCAAAATACTACTTTGTGAGTGATGTATGCTTTGTGTACCACAGAGAATCGGACCTCAGATTGTAGCGTTGTACGTCTATAAACTTACCACTGATACATCATGGTCGGGGTTACAAAATTAATGATAATAACAAAATTACAAGAAAACTCATAAACTTCAAACATTTAAAAAACTGATTTTTACAGACGTTACAAATGCATAAAACTACCACAAGAACTGCGCTCGTAAGGAACTCAGAATAAACAGAGTTACAGTAGAGTAGTGTTTAAGATATCATATCTCTTTGTGACATTGTTACAGTAGGGTAGTGTTTACGATATCATATTTCTTTGTGACATTGTTACAGTAGGGTAGTGTTTACGATATCATATCTCTTTGTGACATTGTTACAGTAGGGTAGTGTTTACGATATCATATTTCTTTGTGACATTGTTACAGTAGGGTAGTGTTTAAGATATCATATCTCTTTGTGACATTGTTACAGTAGGGTAGTGTTTACGATATCACATCTCTTTGTGACATTGTTACAGTAGGGTAGTGTTTAAGATATCATATCTCTTTGTAACATTGAAACTTTTTCTAGATGTTCCGGGTTCATTTGTGAAATCTTAATGTTTTCAGCCTCAAGGTTTGACTAGGTTATCAGGTGTCATGTTGACAGTAAGTTTTTACTGTATTTCTTATTCCTGAACGGAAACCACACAACTTTAGAAGTGTGTGTATTTACTCTATTTATAACAAACCTACTTAGACTTTCTGTTCCCGTTTCTAATTTTGAACTAGTGACCAGAGATATAGTAACAAAGCAGAAGCATCCTAAGGAATTGACTGCCACTTTTATAACACACCAACAACTTAAAGTGTGGGAACTATTTTATGGTATTGCAGGGACTCGAACCCAACTTGTCAGCTCCAAAATCTATAGTTGTACCATAGGGACAACCCCCATACCCTGTGTTTAAAGTACATCACAATAATCCAGAGTTCTACCATAAGGCCAACCCACACCCAGTGTTTAAAGTACATCACAATAATCCAGAGTTCTACCATAAGGCCAACCCACACCCAGTGTTTAAAGTATATCACAATAATCCAGAGTTCTATCATAGATCTAACCCACACTCAATCTAAGGTATGCCAAGATATTTCTGCTTGTAGAACAATTGTAAGTAAAGGGATGCCAAGCAGCGGCAGTGAGATGACATAATAAAAACATCTAGATACCCACAGTTGGAATGAGGGCTAACTAAATTTCTGTTTCTATTTTTTGTAGCTGTTTATATGTAGCTTCAGTTTGTTCGACTCATTCTAATAAACACGCTATTATGTTTTCAAACCAAATTTTAGTATCTGTATCGAGAAATATTATTCATCCTCAAAAAATAAAGCGAAAGATGAAAGTACAGCTATCCACACAAGTTTAGACTACGAAACTAACTTAATGAATTTAAGGATACTACACATTTCTTGGTTCCACTGCCCGTATGGAAAGTAATTTCATCTCGTTTTGTGTTGTTTTACGTTTCATTTCTATATTTATTTGTCATCCACTGGTACGGTGGTAAGCCTACAGATTTACAACACTAAAATCAGAGGTTCGATTCCCCTCGGTGGACTCAGCAAATAGCCCGATGTGGCTTTGCTATAAGAAAACACACACATCTTTATTTAATATCGTAACGGTTGTTCATGGAACAAAACACCAAATAAGTGAAATCAATTTTTAAAGCTTGCGTTCAAGTAAGCATCATAAAAATATTCACTGTTTTTTTTTCTTCAGACGTTTTGGTAAGATATTCACTGTCGAGTGTTTATATGGACTAGAAGAAAGTTGTAAATTTTTATTTATGGACAAAGTTTCACAATGAGCTATTTGTTGTATGATAACTGCAAGGATCGAATCACGGTTCGAATTTTAGTGTTGTAAATCCTTAAATTAGTGATGGCCACAAATAGTAGGGGGCAAATTTAAGAATATTGCTAGACCTTGCATAAGTAGAATCAGTCATTCCTTTGTCTACTATAAGTGTAATTACGGTTTCCAAAAAGATGTATCAGTGTGAGGACTTACCAAAGAAACAGAAATAGATTACTTAATACTTGACATCAACCTCTATTATGGATTACATTACCTCTTAATACATACATCTTAACTCATCAACCTCTATTATGGATTACATTACCTCTTAATACATACATCTTAACTCCGACATTGTCGTTATGTTTCTGATTCCGATACCCAGAATTCAAGAGAAATGTAATCCGTCTTTAATTACTATTATTTAAATATATTTGTCGTTTTATTTGTGCTAAACAGCGATATTGTCTATTTAAATCCAATAAATCGATATTATAGGCACGAGCTACTGTATTTAAAAACAATTAACATCATTTTAAGTACAAAGTTGTAAATGGGCTATCAGTGGTACGACCATCGCAGGGATTAAACTCTGAGTTTTTGCATTATGAGTTCTTAAGATTGGCGCACAACTACCGAATAGCATGATATTAAAGGTAGCTTGAAGGGTAATGCTATATTTTATCACACCAGACTTTTATACAAACATCAACAAAGAAGTCACAAATATTTGTAATATAATATTTTATCACACCAAACTTACACACAAACCTCAACAAAGAAATCACAAATAGCTTGAACGGTAATGCTATATTTTATTACACCATACGTTAACACAAACATCAACAAAGAAGCTTAAAACTTACCCATGACATTCTGGTTTTATTGGATGTCTGTTCCTACTGATTCCTCAGAATCACGAGCTATGCACGTGCAAGTTCAAGCAGAATCTTTGTCCGTCTGCCCTTCATCGTACGCATACTTGCACTAAAAGTAAGGAACTCACACCCTACCTACAACTTCTACTTATTTTTAAGAGTTAATTACATATTTTGATAACAATATACTCTGTTGGTGTTTACTGATACAATATTTCAATATCTACATTTTCTGGTGTACATTTACTTCTAAGACTCGACCCTAATAACCTAATTAAAAATTTAATGACTGATGTAATTTAAACTATTTTTTGTCAGTCCAGAATTAAAGTCAATAATTTGTAAACAGTAAACACGACTAAAAGTTAGGATGTTTGTTAACGGTCTATCGTAGTTTTTAACGCACAGGTAATAAATATATATTTGTTGTTTAATACACACAGAAACGTTTTAATTCTATAGCTCAGTATTTTTAGATCAGGTAACGGTGAATAAACCCTTGAATTATTTGTTATATTTCAAAATCTGAAGAAACCTCTGAAGCGAAACGTTAATGTAAACAAAAATATATATTCTTTTATATATATCTGGAGTTTTTCTTAACCTTTATCAAAATGTAGAATTGTTATTGTTTGCTCTTTAACACAACAATGGTACATCCGGGGAATATACCCATCTGTCTTTTGTATTAATCTGTTGAGTTACCGAAACTGTAGGCATTTGACCTTTATTTGCATGAACATTTTCACGATTAATGGGGTGGTTTGAATTTCGCTCAAAGTTACACGAGGGCTATCTGCGCTAGTCGTCCCTAATTTAGCAGGGTAAGACTAGAGGGAAAGCAGCCAGTCATTACCATCCCATACCAATTCTTGGGCTACTCTTTTACTAAGAAATTGTGGAGATTGACCGTAACATTATAAAACCTCGAAGGCTACAAGGGCGAGCATGTTTGGTGGGACGGGGATTCGAACCAACTACTCTAGTATTACGAGTCGAGGCTCTTAACCATTTGACCATGCCGGGTCTTCGCAATTAATATTCAGAACCACAATAAAGAGTCCACGTATAATGTCAAGAATACAGTAATCAACATTATTGTGGCATTATTTTAAGAATTTTAACTTTAGGGTGACGTAAAACATACACTTATTGGGTTTGTGGACCACTTGGAAACCACCTTTCATAAAGGTGTAAAACAAACTTGAGATATTTTTTTCGTTTGACTCTTGTCAGTACCCATACCAGCCGTTCTGAGACACATTTTTACTTTAACTTGGTTTCTCGTCATCAAGCAAATCGACTTAACCCAGTAAAACTGATTAAAATCTAATAGACAAATAATTAAAATGGTTGAAATGATTGAACAATCAGTTTTATTCTTCTTAATTTCAAAAACATTTTGCGATTTCTTAAAAAATATAAACAAATAATTTCAAACATTAATTTATCTCTATTGAATTTTTAAGAGCCTATAAAGCTTTATTATTTGTATTATTAGTTTTAAAACTATTTCCAGAGAGTCGCTTTATTTATAATTATACTTTTTAAGGTGTGGGAAATTTTCACGCTGGTCCACCTCCAAATTATTTTCCTTTGAGTTCCCTACTCTAATTTGCTACTTTGTCCTAGTTTTCTATATAGAAAACACACACAGGAAGCATGTATCATGTACATCCTTTCCTAGAAGGAATAAAGAGGGGACGAATATGTCTTTATGAAATGTCTCTATAGGTATTTGCAGTGATCCAAGTGTAAACGGCCTTCTGAACGCGATAGTTCGGTGTATTGTTACGTCAGCTGTCATCTTCCTGTTACGTTATAAATCCGAGTGGGGAGATGTATGGGCAGCTCTATGGAGAGGTTTACTTTCCCACTGCGTTACCGGAAGAAGCAAGGCTCCCTCGCCTAATCTCAATGGGTGCTAGATTCTTAGGTAACGGGTTAGGCCTAGGAGAAAGTCAGGGTGCCATCTGTAGATAGTTCGGACAGCCACAACTTCCCACACGACTAGCTCCGCATGTCTGTACAATGGAACTTGTGTCCAGGCATTGACTCATCTGACGTAACTGTTGGGTGAAGCCCACAGTTCGTTTCCTGAACTAAGAACTTCCGCTTGCGCTCAGGTTTTCTGAAAGCTATTTATTTTCTCCGACATTTGGCTTCAACACGCGCACTTTGGTAACGAACAACTTGGATCTTACTGGACTTGGATTATAGCGCTTGGGAGGGAGAAAAGAAAAGAGAGGGCTGTAGTTTTAACCGTGAGTCTGTATTTCGAATGAAGTTCTCACGCGACACCCGCGAAAAATTCGCGACAGAAGGAAGAAGCAGGTAAAAAAGTGAAAACGAGGCTAAGAGATCTATCTCTACCTACACAGAACTTCGTTAAATTACATGACCGACTATTCTTTTTTTTATTAACTCCTAGCATTACCGTAGAGTCGCATGCTCTTCACTTGGCGACAGCACGTGCCAAGAGACTTACCTCATAGTTTTATAGTTATAAAACAAAAAGTATTTAATTATAATTCGTTTTAAATTTACCTTCTTATAAATGCTTCATCTTCGATCGGTCAATTAAAATCTCTTCCAAATAATATTGGTACAAGTTTTTAGGACACATATATGTTTATTAAAGTTTTTATCAATTGTAAGTTAATAATTTCGTTTCGGCACCATCAACGTTTCGTGGACTGAGAAGGGGTATTGTGATGGCAGGAACTTATTTTATTGGCTCTAAATTTTCTATAACGTTTCATGGTTATGTCTAACGACAGTTTTTTTTTATTTACAATATTCTATTATATTTCTGTACATAATAAACGTGTGTACGTGGATGTATTTAGTTTATTAATGGTAATAAATATTTGAGTGGCAAAGTGTCATTTTCATCCATTTAAGAATGAAAATCGTGTTTATTTTCTGTCTGTTGTTTAACAATAGTTGCTATACATATATCTATCCATGCTGGAAACTAGACTAGACAGACGTGTGTAGGTTATGTTTTCATTTTTTTTAATTTAGATATTTCTGTTATTATAGTGCTTTATGTCGCATTATGCTAGAACTTTCTTGAAAGCGTAGAAAACGACGTGAATGACAAACAATACGAATTATGAGTTACTGATTAAGTAATGAAGCCGTTAAGTACATAACAAGTTTCTTATTCGGTGAGTTATCACTGAGTGATTTTGTGTCCACCACTTAGTTCGTGGCTCTTAATACTGAGTTTGAACTTCCTCAAAGAGATAGAGGTATGAAATTAGCAAGTAAATTAAGTTTCTGTTAAACGTAGTTTATCTGTAAAGTTTCACTAACCGTGAAATTTGTAGTGGAAGAAATAGAGCATCTGTTATATGGGCCAACAAAATTTTTCAACAATATACGTTCTTGATCCTGAAAAAGAGTTTTCTAAAACATTAGAACAACCGCCCGTGCTAAGACTCACGATGTCATTAAAGTAATAGTGTTTTTAAAGTAAAGTGATCAACGAGTCTGGCCTGGTGGTTATCCCGCTCGGAGTGTAAATTCGAGGCGCCTGTCCCGTTGCCACAAACACTCTTCGTGGATCCGGAGGAGTGTTATAAGGGTGGCGGTCAAATCCTATGATAGTGTTATGGTACCAAGAGGTACCAGTGAACGCTTCTGCCAAGCTGTCTTTGTTATAATTGTTGATCATTATATTTACACCATCTCAGTTGGATGAGTTGTGGTATTATGTGAAAGGCCTTGTCAGCATTGGGTACAGCAAGTGTAATGTTGCTGACGTTATAAACCGCTGTCTTGTCAACAACTCCAAGCTACGAAGTCTTAGAACGGCTCTGTAAGTTCGAGATTAAGGAAATCCATATGTACGCGGACATTTCTATAGCTTGGCACTAAATTTTCTGAAACAAAGAATGCAATAATTTATTGTGTTTTTACCTCGTGTGTGTGTGTTTTGTTTTGTCCATGCACTAAACTATGTAATATTTATTTCCAGTTAGTTAATTATTTAGTTAAACACTTACATTCAATGTATTTAATTTTTGTTTTCGTTTCATTTTTCATTTGGATGGAGAAATAAACGTTTTCTAAATACAAGCAGTTCAAATTACGTTCAAATGACATTAAAACATAAGTGCTTGTTACTCGTACTACATCAGCTGTGGAAGAAAAGACGGTTTATACTATAACACTTTATGTCTACTTGTAGTTAAGCACAAAGCTCTCAGAATGGGCTATCTGTGCTATGCCCACCACAGGTATCGATACGCAGATTTTACCGTTATAAGCCTTCAAAATATAAAATAATTTCATTATAGTTTGTTCTTCTAACATTTCATATCACAAATATGTTAGTTACAAATTAAAAACATTCACTTCCAGTCTCATATAGGTTTCATTTACACGAAAAAATAAAGCTGATGGAAAACAATGTGTTTTCTCTTTTCTTATCAATAAGATGTTTTAATTTGATTATGCCTGATATAGATAGCTGTCATATATATACTGACTTAGTCAGGTCGGGCTGTTTGATTCATGGGACTCCTAACCCTAGCTAAAATTAATCACAAATACTGGAAACTAAAAAAAAAAAAAAACTGGCAGAGTTTTCTCTAATATTCTTCCCAGATAGGAGGCTAGCATGACATAGTAGGTAGCGTGATGAATTACAAATCAGTAGGTCCAAAGTTTAAGCTCGTGATATGGTGGAACTTGTTGCTGCAGGTACGCTGTATAAGTTTTACCCCAACCCCGAAATAACCGAGATCGATGGTGATGCTAAGCGGTTACTGGGCCTTGGAGTCGCTGATTTGGCTGGACACTCATGTCTGAACCTTGGAGTCGTTGACCTGACTTTTCAGTTCATGCGTCATAAGGTATCCTTAAAGTTTAAAATACAAAATTTCTCTCGTGATAAAGACACAATGTTGTTAATCGCCAGGCTACATTCTGGGCCATCTGTGTTGTGCTCACTACAGGTATCAAAACTCGGTTTTTATTGTTGTAAGCCTTCGGACTCACTGCTGATCCACATACAAAGTGAAAAACTGGCAACAAAGACTTAGAGAGAAAACTTGTAGAGAGTGTTAAAAAACCAATCTACGAATGTAGTTCCAGTTGAGAGGACAACGTTTCGAAAGACTTCCGCCTCTCTCTAGGCCTATAAAATAATGTCTCACAAGGTGTTTTCAAAATATTGATTACCTGTAATTATGACCTCTAAAAATCAAGTGTAGCACTTACGTATAACGTGCAAACTCAAGGCATCGTATTTTTTTGTTATTGCGAGCACTTAATTTTTTTCGTTTGTGTGTTTTTATATACACCGAACGAATCGAACACATAATTTTAGCGTTATAAACACCCAATCTTATCTCTAAGTTCTAAACGACTAACTTTTGAATTCCAAGCATAGACATTATTTTAGGAACATTTTGCTTGCGACAATTTCAATACTTAAATGTGTATTTCTCACTTAGGACACTACCTCTTGGATTTACCCAATTTTAATTTAAAGGATCATTTTTAACTTCAAAAGCTATTCATTGGAGCCCTATAGCAAACATTCAACATCCTCTAAAGTGTCTAGGCCTGAAACAATATAGAAACATTTTTATTCACAGTTTTTATATCAGTTCATTACACATCAAATCAGGCGTTCCTGAAAATAATAAATCAGATCTTGTGTTTTTCTCTTTTACAAGTCATTGCTGAGTAAATCCTTAATTAAAAACTATATTTCATCAGAAGTCGCAGGTTTATCTTTACTGCTGCTTATCTGAAGATCTGAAAGATACCTGTACAATATCTGAAATTATGAAACTTAACAAGTTTCACACTTCGCCAGTTTATGTCATTACTTTTCTGGGCAGTGTTGCATGGCAGCGTTACCTGAGTGATAACAACGACCTTTAACAACAATTACAGAAACACTAAGGTCGGCTAGTCTTACTTGATCGTTTTCCCGGCTCACCAGGAACACCGGGTCATTCAATTCGTTTCTCTATAGAAACACACTCTATGGATGAGAATGAGAAATGTGATACCAAGAGCTGTTATTGGTTACATCAAAAGAGTTCCTCTGGGTCGATACACGGTCAAGATAACTTGCACGATTCGAAACCCTTATTTATGATCTGTACTGACCTTGAAAGCGACTCTTCGACAGCCCTCACCAGAAAGTAATGATAATCAGTTACAAACAGATTATATTTTACTCTCCTCGACATATCTTCTCTTCTACCATCTTTTAATTACGCCAAAAACACAAAAACTTTTCAAATTATTCTGAAGAGACTTTTGACCTCACCGCGAGTTGAACTTTAGCCTCTCTTCACTAACTTGTCTTGTAAGGTGGAATAACGTCTTGAGCGTGACGTTAATGATGATTTCAGCTCAATATTAAGAGTATAATGCAGTAGTATTGAAGGTGGTTTCAGGCTTAACAGCTTATACTTAGTACAGCGATGGGGTAGAACGATTGATCGTGTTTTGTGATTAATATCTAAAGAAGGCAGAATCCAGTTTTATCGTTGGTGTTTATGAACTGCAAGCAGATTAGATTCGAGTTGTCTGCCATTAGGGGCAGCTGTGCGTGAAAACTTACACTGTTCTACGCAATTTCTTCATAAAGGGCAAGCCTATCCCACTTAATTATAATTTACGCTAATACACACTGGAATTTTACGTATTAAATCATACGTTTTTGTTGTTGTTGTTGTTTTTACAGAGATGTTTACACGTAAACCACAGAAATTTCTAAAATAAATTAAAAGTTAGAACACCGCCCTGCCATTGAAAATTACCGACTGCTTGGATGTTACCCTTTAAAAAACATGACCCTGTATGGCCAGGTGGTAAGGGCGCTCGACCCGTAATTTGAGAATCTCGGGTTTGAATCCCCATCGCACTAAATATACTCGCCCTTTCAGCCATTGGGATGTTATAACGTAACAGTTGATTGCAATATTCGTTGCTAAAAGAGTAACCCAAAAGGTGGATACGTTATTTTCTTTTTATCTTTTTTTCTAACACGGTCAGGTGTAGCTAGCGAACTTGGTCTGTGAATCCTAGGGTTCATGGTTCCACCCTCTGCTGTAAAAATATTTTTATGTGCTTTGGGATCACAGATGCGCTTTAAGATGGCTAACTAGGATTATTTTATATAAATTGGTCCAGATGGCTGAATTCACAATATGATGTCAAAGTTTTTCTTGATGACAAGAAACTCACTTCAGGTAAAAACGGCTTGTATGAGTATTAACACTTTTAATAAAGCAGAGAATAACGTTTCGACCTTCCTACACCAATTTAAAAGAATACTTTATTCCTATACTAATTAATAACCTAACATCTGACTGCAACGCTACCTACAGTCCTGTACCCTTTATACCAATAGTTCCCAAACTTTTTCAGCTTGTTACCCAATTTAACATGCCACATTAAGCATGTTACTCCTTTCACAAAATGTTTTCAACATTGATATATATGGCTAAATTAAACTAGAGATATATTGCACTTTATTTATTTACAATTCATTTATATAATTTATTTACACTTTTAATTATTGCATTTGATCATTGTGCATTTCTAATGAATATTGCAAAAGATGTCAAGAACATCAGTGGGATGGATGGAGTTGCATACTTGAAGCTAGTTTAGGAATTCTTGGCTTTGTGGTTGAAGTGCCAGCCTGGCATCGTTTGCAACATTCAAGCGAGTCCTCCTTTTTGTTTTCATCCCCAGCACGGGTGAGAACCCCTTCTCGCACAGATACGTTGTTGAGAATGATACCAACAACTTCAAGGCTTTCTTGGACAGAGTTGGCGAGTCAGCTAGTTGTGAAATCCTAAAGGAATCTGCATTTTGGTTTTGGAATTTGACTTTCAAGGCTTCATTTGCTCGCATTGTGATCCACTCCTCCTTTGCAGGGAAATCATCAGAATGAATGGCCTCATCAGGTACAGAAAAGGGATGAATGATCCACTGAAGACTGGCTGTTTTTAGGTCACTCTCTGGAAAATAGTGCTGCATTCTTGTTTCAAGCCCCTCATCTCTTTGTTGATGGTCTGTAAAAGTGATTCAGTATCATAACTATTCTCCTCAACGAACTGGTCTAGGGTGGGAAACTGTGCGATCACTCCTTTCTCCAAGCGTCGAATCCAGAGTCTCAGTTTTCCCAAAAATGCAGTTACGGTGTGATGGACATCACTGACAGTCGTTTTTTGGCCCTGGAGTTGCAGATTATCACTGTTCAGCTCCGCAAATATGTCAGCCAAGTAACAAAGTCGAGCAAGTCACTCCTTATCAGTGAACTTGGTAGCAAAAGGAGATTCTTCTTGTTTCAGAAATTCCTGAAGAGCCGTTCAGAGCTCAATGACTCGACGTACAACCTTGCCTCGTGACAACCAGCGAACATCGGTGTGGTAGAGCAGAACTTGATACTGCTCTCCCATTTCCTTGCACAGCTCCCTGAATATGCGCAAATTCACATCCCTGGACTTGATGAAATTGACGATTTTCAACACATCTTCAAACACTCATTTCAGATAACCAGGCAGGTTTTTTGATCCAAGAGAGTACCGATGAATGATGCAATGATCTACAGAAATTTCTGGATTCACAGCTTGTATGAGGCCTCATAATCCACGATTACGACCCATAATCGACGGTGCTCCATCGACGGAGACCTAGATTAAAAAAGAAAAATTATTATAGATTGCGTCAGTTAGTCATTCTTACTTATCTTTTGCGTTATAATTATATGGTTTTAATTTAATTTAATAAATTTGTTTTGGTAGTTTAGTATTTCAGTACGACAGGCACGATACTTTTTGTGAATTATGTATAAAATATTAGCTATACTACAGCTACTTGTACAATAAATAAAACTATATGGCTATATGCCATGTAATTCATTGTATTTATACTAATCTAGACTTTATATAAACATCTCTTCCTACCTGTTGAACGCTGTTCCAATCCAATCCATTCGTGGTAAAGAAACTGTTGATGATATTGAAGATATCTTCTCCCTTCGTGGTTGTCAGCAGATCTTCGCACAATAGGAACTCTTCTTTGATCTTGTCCTGGTGGACGTAACGAACGAACCCAAGGAGAACAGCACAACTGGCTACGTCACACAATTCATCAAACTGCAAGGAGAATTTGCTATATGAGCTTTCCTTGATCTCTGTTGTAACTTGGGACAGAATATCTGATGCCATGTCATCGACTCGTCGGCGGATTGTGTTGTTTGATAGAGATATGACACTCAGTTTCTTCGCTTGATCCTCCCCACATAGCTTGCTTACCATCTCGTATGCACAAGGTATAATCAGATTCTCTACAATGGTGTGGCATTTTTGTTGTTCGGCAACTTTATATGCAACAAAGTAAGATGCTTCGACCGCAGCTTGAATATTTGGCCTTGAATTCCAGATGAACCGAACTGGATATTCTTCAGTGCTACAACCCGGCGCTGAAAATAAGCCTGATCCTCATTTTGAAGATTTGGATGGCACTTCTGGAGGTGAGCTGAGAGTTTTGATGGCTTGAGGCTTTCATTTGTCAACACTTTGTGACATATTACACATTGTGGCCGATCCTCTCCACCAGAAGGTAAATTCACAATGCCATAGTGAAGAAAGGCGTCAGAGTAGGTGCGCTTTTTAGACATTTTATTGTTTAATCTGCAGAAAAAGAAAAAGTGCAGAAAAAGTGTGAACAATGTGAACTTATTATTTATTTTTTCATGGCATTAAAAGAGCTTATTCAGCATAGTAATGATGTAATAGTAGGTAAATACTAACTATACTGCACAGGGCAGTACACATACATACCAGGTTTTGTCTACCTCGGCTGATGCTCACATAGAAACTGACAGTGTGAAATAGAAACAACCTCAGGCAGTGAGTGACGCGTACTGGACACGTCGATGAGTCATCAGGGTTACTGAGTGACTTGAGTTCTGAAGCATACTTGTCAAAATACTTTTAGGTTACCACACACTTAGATATATATTTTTTTTCTACCACTGTATATTAGTTTTTGATGTTTATTGTTATTTGGTTTAACTTTATTACATACTTAAAATAGGTTTAATTTACAACTTTACATACTAAGACTAAGTTATCATTAATCCTAATACCAGCTACCTCAATGTTTTCTTGATTTTCAGAATTTTAATTTTTTCTGTCACCCCTCCATTACCCCCGATAAATTGTTAAATTACCCCCAGTTTGAGAACCACTGCTTTTTACTCTCGTCTGGCAGTCTCTCTTTGTTAACCTGAGGGTGACCTGGAAAGGTCGAAACTTTGTTCTCTGCTTTATTATTAAAAGTGTTAATAGCCATACCAGCCGTTCTGAGATACCTGTGACAGTTTTGTAAATATAATGCAAACATTTGTTAATCATACTGATACTAATGTCAAGCAACAACACCTTGGGTCGTGTCTGCATTTGTGAAAGTTCTTCTGGACTAGTCTCAGTTTAAACCTAGGAACGGCTGTCCGCAAAAAGATCTCTTTAAGGTTTCGTTCGACAATACTGAAACGAACAGACATTTGCTTTGATGATTTTATTGAAACGGAAAAGTTTTCTTAAATCATGAATTAACCTTAATGATTTAAGCGATAAGTTCCAAAAACCGATGCGTAGATGACTATTGGAAAATACAGAATCTTGAAAGGCATAAACCAATTAAACTCACAATTAATTATTTATCCCAAATAAAAGTGCCGGGTCTGGTATGGCCTAGTGCGTTAAGGCGTGCGTTTCGTAATCTGAGGGTCGCGAGTTCGCGCCAAACATGCTCGCCCTCCCAGCCGTGGGGGCGTGATAATGTTTGGGTCAATCCTACTATTCGCTGGTAAAAGAGTAGCCCAAGAATTGGCGGTGGGTGGTGATGACTAGCTGCCTTCCCTCTAGTCTTACACTGCTAAATTAGGGACAGCTAACACAGATAGCCCTCGAGTAGCTTTGTGCGAAATTCCAAACCAAACAAAAAAATAAAAGTACCATCTGTTGGAGGACTTTATCAAACGACAGTTGCTTTAACGTGTACAAAATGTACGGAAAAACAAGAAGTTATATGTTTGTTTTTAAACACAAAGCTACACAATGGACTATGTGTGCTGTGCCCACCGCAGATATATATATATAATAAGATTTAGCGTCTATATGTGTCACGAAAGTTTTCTTAAACCGCTGGTTGCACCAACTTCTAAGTAGTAACAAACGAATCTTCTCAATTCCGAGGTTTGCACAGAGATAAACATTAACACTCTATCCCTCAGGCGGGAGAACACCAGGGAATTTCCTTAAAACCCATTATCTTAAACTGCTATTTATGTATTTTTTATTATTTTAAAATGTCAGGCTCATCGATTTCTAAGTGGTACCAAACGAATCGTTTTGGTCCATAGGTTTGAATAAAGGTAAATTTTTTCACCCTACCTCGGGTATTTTAGGAGAATTTTCCTAAAGCGAGACCTCAAATTTGACGTTTTGCTAGATATTAACTTGATATGGTAATTTTAGGGTATCCTGTGTATATTTCATTTTCTTAGAGCGTTTGCACATAAATATAAATTAATTAATATAAATGAATGTTTACCGATTTGTCACTTTAGGAGAAAAACGTGTTGTTTAACACGTGTTCTGTGCAAGAAAAACAAAATTCTAATGAAAGATAAATACCAAGCCTTGTCATGCTTGTCTGATGGGTAACCCGGTAGCTTTACGTAGAACAAATGTCACACAACTGACTATTCTGTTTCATTTAGTACAAGACATTTCTTTTTTCATTAGAAAATCTATGTCCGTTTTTATAAATCCCATATTCGAGACAATATGCGAATGTTATTGTTTTAAAGCACTTAATTTTCCATTAACATGCAGGTAAGAAACTCTTCTGCGTAATTCTGCCACCATAGTTTTAAGATATAATGAAAACTATTTCACTTCAACCTCTAAATGATATACTTGGTACGAACAAATAAATTAAAATTCGAAGTAACTGAAAATTCTTTGATACCATTATTGTATTTATTGCTTCCGTCTGATAAACCTCCAAAATTCTCTACACAGATAAAAAACAGACCCGACGGTTCAAATCCAAAGCTGCGTTTAACCTGACAAAGACAAGAACCACTTAAATATAATTAGCTACGTGTAAAGTAATTTAAAACCATTTGTGGGCAAGTCTTCAAGCCGTACGTTTTCGGTATCGAAAGGAAAAAGATATGAAACACCGATAAAAGCTAGTTTAAACGGATGCACATTCTAATAACATGTCTCCTCTTCAATACCAAACAGATATTTTTATACAAAACATTTACGGAAGAGGTCATTTACCTCAAACAAAAATAAGCGAACCTTAAATGTTTTGTTTTTAATTATCGAACTAAATGAACGTGTACTATCACACTTTTCAGTTTCGCTGTTGGTTTAAGTGGTGAATTTAGAAACCGGTGAAAAAGCTGGCTAGAACTAAGTTATATATATGACGACGAACTGAATATGTTTTTAGTATAGCTGATCGTATCTTGTAAACCACTTGTATAAACGTCACTATAATTACAGATGTAGGCAGTACTGAAAAAACTTTATTAATACCAATTGTATTACTTTGACGAACGGATCTATTTTAGTATTGTATCGTTCTAAAAAACAAACAGGAAAATATTTTATGATGGATTAACAAGATTCTAATAATAATGTTTGTTTGTTTTGGAATTTCACACAAAGCTAAACAAGGGCTATCTGTGTTAACCGCCCCTAATTTAACAGTGTAAGACTAAAGGGAAGGCAGTTAGTCATCACCACCCACCGCCAACTGTTGGGCTACTCTTAATAATACCTGAGTATTTATTTATATTGTATTTTTGCTGCAGACGTTATGATAAATATTAAAAATTAAGTGAAACGGCATTTTCGAATCGGGAACATTGTTAAAGCATTTGTTTGGTTAACAGTTTTACAAGTCTTTTAAAACATTCTTCCAAAGGAGCGATTTTTGAAAGTACATATACTTAGGTGCCACAGGCACGCGACTGGTTCACCTGAACCTTCGTGGTGGTATATAACAGCTCAATATCCGACAATTTAACGTAAAAGCAACGGACATGTAGGTCTAATGTTCATTCCAGATGCTATATTATATAAACAGTAGTATGTATACAATGTTATATCAGGGACATAAACAGATAACATTCAGAAGCATATTTGTAATCATTCCAAAGACTTATATTAGTGTTGCCCGTTATCAAACCTTTTGTAAAATTATGTCAAAATTCTCATAGTAAAAATATCATTATTATTATTACTTATAGAACCAGAATGAATACTAGAATACAAATAAGAATAATAAATACAACTTTAGTACCAGAATAGTACTTTGTGTAGTTAGGCGACGCGCAGAATATCGGTTTCTCTTCAGTGATGAAAGGGAACGTTTCTTTTCTTTAAAAATGTATTTTAAATGTTGTGACACCATTTTTACATTTTCAATATATAAGTAGTTATACAAATATTCAAGAAGGGTTACTTTGATTCGAATCAAACGTCTAACGTTTGGGGCCGGAAGTTACTTAATATTTAGTGTCCTTGAGGCAGTGAAGCCGCTTTAATAGAGACAGTTAAATTAATTTAATCGATTAAACAACAGCAGCCTAGTAATTTGTGTCAGGTACGGTTAACTAGTTGACAGACAGTACAAAACTGCTGTGCCTTAGTCACGTATCCTCTTTGGTTTATCGCACTTCAATACTGTATATATGTATACAAGTAATGTCCGAAAATTTAAAACACAGAATTCATCATCATTTCTGTCTTCGCAGAAGGTTTTAATGACTAAAATATCTAATAGCACGTGTATGAAAATCTTCAGACAAATAAGAGAAACTAACCCAACTTAACTTTTTCCCATCATTAATCAAATAAACCCTTATGAAGATGGATGTGTCTGAGGAGCACATTAAACATATAATGCTTTATGAGTTTAAAAAATGCAATAGTGCAGCAGAAACTACACGAAACATTCAAGGTGTTTATGGTGCGGAGTCTCTCAGTAAAAGAAAAAGAAGGTGGTTTCAAAAGTTCAGATTAAGTGATGCACCACGTTCAGGTCTTCCTGTTGAATTTAATGATAACACTCGCTGCACTTGATAAAGATTGTGCTGTAACAGATGAAAATTAACACAGAAGCTTAATTCGACCCATTTAACAGTTAACCGTCATCTGCGATAGCTTGTGAGGTGTCAAAACTTGGAAAATGGGTCCCCCATGATTTGACAAAAGCCAACCTAAGAGCAAAAGTGGACGTTTGGACTCCTCTGTATTCTTGTGAACGTAACTCGTCCATTTTCATTTCGAGTCACTAAGTTGTCCAAAAAAATGTATATTATGAAAATGTTAAGCGCCGTAGACAATGTTTCAGTGCAAATAAACTGGCTAAAGCACAGCCCAAAATGGACCTCCACCCTTGTCAAGCGTATGGTGTGATCCACTTTGAGTTGCTGCCACTCGAAGTAACGATTACATCAGACTTCAACTGTCAACAGTTAGAGCGCTTGAATGTTGCATCGAAAGAACAGAGGCCTGCTTTGAACAAGGTGTTGTGTTACACCAGGATAATAAACGGCCCCATACAGCAAGATTCACATCTGCAAAGATTGAAGAGATAGACTAGGAAAAACTTCCACATCCTCCTTATTCTCCAGACCTTGCCCCAAGTGATTATAATCTTTTCTGAAGTTTGTAGAACTATCTTGATAGAAAAGAGCTTGAAACAAATGAAGATGTCAAAACTACCCTCTCTCCATTCTTTTCCTTCAAACACCAAGAATTTTATAGAAGTGACATTTAGAAACTTGTGAATCGTTGGCAGGAAGTAAGTAATAATAATGGAACATACATTATTGATTACATAACATTAAAAGTGTTTGAATTGTTGTTTAGAATTAAGCACAAAGCTGCACAATGGGCTATCTGTGCTCTGTCCACCACGGGTATCGAAACCCGGATTTTAGCGTGTAAGTCCGAAGACATACCGCTGAGCCACTGGGGGCAAAGTGTTTGAAATTCTTTCTCTTTTTCTGAACCCAAAATCGGACGTTACTTTAGGGATGACCTGATACTTGTATAACAGTAACCAAAACGTATAAAATATCCAAAATCATCATGACAAATGCGTAATTCAAGATAAATTAGTATTTAACATAATAAATAATATTAAATTAGCGCCCTCTGGCATTTACTACCCTACTTTCCACTGTAATCAAGCGTGATATATTTCCAAAGTTGATTGGTTGAATTGTCTTCGCTCCACCAGTCACTGTATACGACACATAATAAGAACTCACAGAGTTACTGCGTTCAACTATGGCTCTAATTCACCTAACACACTGTGCCACTGCTTTCTACATTGCAGATACATACTGTGGGCAGAGCACAAATAAATAGCCCATTGTGTAGCTTTATGTTTATCAACAACAGCATTTATCAACAATTTGTTTAAAAACCTAACGATACCTAATAAACATAAAAATGGTTCTGTTCATACACCGACTGACCCCCCCACAAATCAAATGAAACATGAAAATATAAACTTATAAATTGTAGTTTATTTTAAAGCTCTTTCGCCTTTGACCATCAGGTCAATGGTCGGTTAGCAATTTTGAACACATCCCGATAGAACTTAACTGACATAAAATGCTTAAAAATATTACATTGTTACTAAAAGAATAAGTGGACAGGTGTGGGAGGGAACAGTGATTTACACTGAATAAGTTTATTAGAAAATACAAATAAATCTGAACTAGTCGAGAAACCACTATATAAGGACCCACGGGAACGTTTTCCAGTATTAAAGATCAGATGACGCTGTACAGGTAACAACGTTCATTCCTACCTATATTGTTCGCAACTATTGTTACGTCAAACAGGGTAGAGGGAAGAGTACATTGTTACGTCAGAACAGTATGTTTTACCGTGGGAACGAAACAGTCAAATAAACACGAGAGAGAAATGATAAATGAAACTATATGCACGTATTACAATGTAATTACACTGATATTTACTATTTATAATAATGATTTATATTATTTTAAAGGTTTGCTGAATTTTATTGAAATTACTTAGTTATGCAATCATACATTAAATTATTATCAATGTTTGTTTACGGTTATTATTACCAAAAGTGCAAATTATTAAAATAATTGATGTTGGCTACTTATATAACAATTCGCGTAAATTTTGAAATCTTTGGGGTAATAGCGATGTACCTTGGTCTTTGGGGAAATGATATTTTGTATATTTACTGTTAATTAATCCATGGTCCATGTTTTTGTTCATGGGCTTCGATTTTTTGAAATTAGTAAACAACTAAAAACGTTTACAATGTTCCATGATATACAAGTATCTTTCGCAGCTCAACTGTGCGGTTGAGAGTTCAGATTGATAAAATTTGGAATTCGATTCCCCTGGCAGAGGCAGCCCACAATTAAATAAAACCACTTTTGTAGCATAAATTCATGTAAAGACGAACTAAAAACCTTATTAAATTAAAGGTACTTTTGTAAAGATAACAAAACCAAACTATTTATGAAATTAGTGAAAGCAGATTAAAATTGTAAGTTTTAATATTATACATTTTTAATAAAGTAAAAATATTTTATAAACTTAACTATATTATTTAAATAACTTATATAGGTGAAAATGTACTGCTATCAGAACAATTTATGGTTATGGTTACCGTAATATAACTCGTAATGTTCTTGGTTTAAGCATACGTCACACCTTATTTCGCTATTGTTTATTATCGGATGTTCTTACGTTTCTCTACAGCTATCTACACAATCAAATGCTGACTTTGAATTGTAATACACTAAAGGGAAAGAGGCCAATTAATAGTATACACTGCAAAATTACCTCACCAGAGATTTGTACATCTTTATAACGAATCCACAGTTAAAAATTTCAATTTCTTTTAAAATTTGACTATAACGGAACGTGAACACTGATTTTTATCGCAGTCATGCATTCCTTGCTACGTTTATTTTTTTAGAATTATACCTTAAGGTAGTGATTGAAAACCTTATAATCAACACAGGACAACAAAGCACAATTTTTCAATTGTTAAGATCAATGATTAACTGCGCCCTCTTTACATTTATCATCATCCTTGATATACTGTTTCAAAGTCAAGAAAGTACGGCAGAAAATGTTAAAATTTAAACTGTGATATCATATTCTTGGCGAGTTTGAGAGATGCTTGATTCTGTAAAATCAGTTACACTGAGCCATGTTTGATGCAGAGAATCAAACCTTAGTTTTTAACGTTGAAAGTATATAAATTTCCAGTTGTCCACTGAGGCACAAAAGGTGTTAAAAACAAACAAACCACATATTAATGTCACACACTGTCTTCATTTCTCGCACTATAAATGCATATACCAGTTTTTTTTTGTTATTGCAATAACAATTATGTTTGAAAATAAATTGTTCACGCGCACTAACACGTTTCGAAAACTTCACCATCACCCTGAACACGGCTTCAAGGTTTGTTTTTTTTAAAATAGTGGACTGATCGTCACGTTATAACGCCTCCTCTGCTGAAAATACTACCACGTTCATTACATTGATCCGCATGCTGGGAATGGAGCCACGCAACACGAGTACAATATCTTGTGTCACCACGTTACATGTTTTGTTTCAATATTACTTTGTCACTGCTGTGGACGGTCTAGTTGTATTTTAGGCACATATACCATTATAATTACTGATTTATAAAAATGTTAAAACGATTTAGGTGTAAATCAATAAAAGTAATAAAACACTATGTGACACAAATTTTTATTCCTGGATAGTATATGTTATTTTTAAATTGCTTATGTTGTAAATGTACACAAAATGGCCATTATTATTCCCTTCAAACTTTGCTTTTGTGACCTGGATAATAAAATTAACCTATTTTCTATGAAAAAACGGGCAAATCTGCACATTTTCATTAACACAAGATCTGAATAAAACAGCAAATGAATCAAGATTCACATCTATTTATACTAAAGTTTTACAAAAATATTCAGAATTAAGTAGTTTTTCGAGATTTGCGACTGTAATGTAAATCACTTTCACGTACGAGTCCCCAAATATAGTCTCCCATCATGTTTTCTTTATACACTCTTAAGTCACAAAAGCAAAGTTTGAAGAGAAAAATATTTTTTTCATTTAATTTAGGCACAAGTAACTTGGAAATAACACTTTCTGCCCAGGAATAAGAAAAAGTAAATATTTTGTTACATAGTGTAATATGATGCGAGTACTTAATTAAAAACATTGAGATGGACCTGGGGTCAACATACAAATGCAGCACCAAAACTATAAAACTAATGTCTTCAGTAAACAAACCATTTAATGTTACGCATTTTCCTAGGTTGTTATCAAAACTGATTTCATCACTCTTTTTACTTGGGACACACAATTTTCATTTCATAATTATTCCCCTGTTGTTTACTCTTAAAATCTTAATTGTTATGGAGCTAGTAAGGAACTGTGAACTTTTTATAAGAAACTTCTGTAAAAAATCACAGGTTTTGTTTATGCAAATTTGAAATTACTTTATATACGATACCACTAGTTTTTCACATGAAACCAAAACCTTTGACATAATTTACCTTGCCCTTAGACACTGGTAATATGTGTAACAATTTAATAGTTTTCAGAATGATGATATTAGTTTGAAACAAAAAAGATACACAACAGAGTATGGAAGCACTTTATTAGAAACATGAACAGTATTCATGGAAAACACCAGATACACAAACAAAACACTAAGATGATAAATCAGGAAAAAAACTATTCCTCAAAGATACACTAACGGCTTGTACCAGTAAGGTACTTTTTAAACACTCTTAAATTTGGTCAATACACTGTTACAAACACTTCTATTACACAAAGACCTCTGATTTTAACCATGACCTAAAACTACCAGAGCTCTAGATAACAGCAATATCTTAGGAGAGGGAGGACACACAAAACAATATGAACTATAATATGGATTGATAAAAAAAACAAAAAAATTACGTCTGATTTTGACACAAAACAACGTACACAAAATAAAATCTGTAAACCTTATGACACTGTTTTGTTTTCATCATCCAACCTCACATAACCTTCCTTCAAAGCCTCCTGATGAAAAGCAGATAACAGTAACTTCATAACCCAGTCTCAGTACTGCATCAATCTTTAGTTTGTATCCATCTTGTCATTGTCCTATCTATGAAAATCACTTTACACAAAAAGACCCCAAGCCACAACACATTATTATGCACCAAGACAACAAGGGACCTAATGTCACCCTAGATGTCATTAAAATGTGAGCTGGAATGATTTGTCTCCTGTAATAAACAAACTACGAAAATGAAAAACATTTTTCATCTGTGGAGACTAAACAGTGCTATAGTGATTCAGTACTCAAAAACACATTAAAAAAATATGTATATGTATATATAGCAGATAAAATACACATGTAATGCTTTCAAAATTTAAACTATCAGTGGCCTCACATTATCAGAATTACACTTCCAGTCAGTCCTAAAACCATCAGGATCACTGTAAAACTAAAAACAAAATTTTACCACTTCTTGCAGTTTTAAGTATCATAACAAGCACTACAAAACTTGTTTGATTGGCACTGATGATCTACAAAAACCCATCATCTACTTTCAGTTTAAGAATAAAATACAAGTCATTAAGTACTTCAATGATATTTTTTAAACTCTTAAAAATAGTTTGTGTAATCGACAGCTACAGAAACACCAGACATTTAAGAGAAATTAGAATGATGCTACTTTAAATTTACAATTAGTTGAACAGAATATGATCCATGTATATCCATAACTACTTATTGTTTGAGTTCCTGTCTTTCTTTAAAGTTTTGTTCTCCCTTCATATACACTAAAATAATTTTGTTATCAGCAGTGTCTTTGGTATATTTCAGCTATGAGAAGTATCAGCAAATTGAAGGTAAATTCTTGATATATTCCTCAATCCATATAAAAGCCAGAAAGCTATCTTATAAACCAACACTGGGGAAAGTTTAAACAAAATAGACACAGCACTGACATACAAAATTTTGCTTTATTATACGAGTTTAGGTAATAAAGGGTATGAATAATTAGTGTGATTTATGTATATTTACAGTTGGACATGAAAGCCTATATAATATCCAAAATTAAGATAAGCAAAGAGAATGGAGACTATTTTAACAAGTAGAAATAACAATATAGCCACATATACCTTACATCAAGTAATCACTGTTTTGTAATTTTCCTTAGATGATATCAATATCCTTGACACTTGTTTAGAAACACATGCTGTTCTGTTTTGTTTTTCCCCCCTCAATATATAAATTCGGTTCACTTAAAGTGTAATTAAGTAAACTACATTTTATGAGAAAGAACCTTTCAACAAAAAGCAGTTTGGAAAGAAGGAATGATGGAAACACTAACTCATAACTAGCTGCCTTCCTAAGAAAGAAAAATACAAAACTGATAGGTTTTCAGTAGCTTAGAGGTCAGTATCATACCAAGCAGTCAGCTGACCACTAGCATCTTGCTGTGAAGAGGGGTGGGGTAAAGTAGGCTCTAAAGTATCAAAGTTCAAATCACCTGGAGACCCTAAATCCATTTCAGTGCCCATAGGGGAATATCCAGTTCCACCTCCTTGAGGGCCACCAAGATCCAGCCCTTGCATTGAATCAATAGGGACCTGTGTGTCAAAACCTAGGAAAAAAACAACACATAGTCAGGATAACATATAAATAAAAATAAAACTATAATGTATTTTAAACAGACAGGATATGATTAGATAAGAACATCAGTAAATACTAGCAATAAAGTGTAACTGGTAAAGATGTAACTAGTAGATCTAATATAATTAGCAAAACTTTAGACTAAAAAAATGGGTACTGGGAGTTACCTCTCACACACTTGTTCAGTGATTTAGTATAGTTTTACAAAAATATGTATTCTACAAAGACAAATACACCTCTTCTTGGATTCAGAGTCTAAGATTTTAATTTTAAAATTTTGTTCAAATGTAATTTAAGTTCCAGTTGATATATAGATCATTAATTTACATTCATTACAATGTTTCAATTCTTATGATATAAAGTTATAACCAAAGTCCTTAAGACATGATTCTACCATATTACAGACAAAAAGCTAAGAGCATACCAATTTTTATCCATCCACAGGTTAGACAGCATAAAGATGAAAAACAAGAAACATTGGTATACAATCACTTTTACAAACTAAATGTATATATACAAAATTCAACTTTTAACCTAAAGTATTTTTTAAACAACTAGGTATATTCCTACAAACTGTACATCATAAGAATACATCACATCCTCACACTTCTGAAAAAAGGTATACAAATTCGATGATTGCATTTTGTTCAAAGACCATTTTTCCCACAGCTCTGAAAATGTCCACAGTTTAAACTGGAGAAGTTAAGCAACAAACTTCATTATAAATATCAAATTTTGTATCAAAGTATAAATCTGGTTGAAAATATATTAAATATAATTCACATCATGTTTACAAACATAACAATAAGACAAGTAACAAACAGTTCACTGACAACTGTACGCACAAGCACTTGTTGAAGAACAAAGATAACGTGTTTTTAACATTTTCAATTAAGTTCTCAAAGTTACTTCTTAACAAATAACACATAATTAAATGAAAATGTTAATATAGCTATCAAGTAAATAAACTTAATCTTACTGCTATTAGCTGGCAAATTATTACAGGGTGTAAAAAACATTCACAACAGACAATGAAAATTTAGTTATCTTTAATTCTGAATTGTACAATTAATTAATTATCAGTATTTTTTAGTTAAATAAACAAGTTACAGTTAACAACAGTCAAGCATATGATAAAATAAATGCAGTTCTCTCTTTGCACATTAAACTATGTTTTGTGTCCAGGAATGTCCATCACGAGTAAATATCCTTCTACAAAAATCAATTTATCCCACATTCTAAATCAAAGGTTCTAAAAATCATTACTTAACTTTCCACTTTATTTAACAGCATGGATTCAAAATCTGACAAAATACAGTTTACTTTTCTCCTTTTCCCTTCCAGTTTTTCATGCTTTCCTTTGTTATCCTTGTACAACACTTCCCAAGTGTATAAATCATCAGTTATTCCTTTTACTTGTTTTTTTCAATACCTACTCCTGGCCACTGGTACTGCCCAATTCATTTTTAATCAATAAAATTTGAAAATTTCCAAACAAATGTTTTGTTTTTAAAAACATCAGCATTAGGATCACAATCACACTGTTTGGAACAGATTTTACTTGACAAAACCAACTAGATTCTTCAAAATATAGTTTTCCTCTCTAAATTAGTGTTAATCACTTCCTTTGTATTAATGCTACGTAACTGAGATTAACAGATTCTTGTCATCACCCCCCATGCAGTTAATATAGCTGTATCAAGCATTATTTATGTTAATTACATTAGCTAATATCACACAAAACCAAACACTTCTTAATTATAGAATAATTTCATAAAATTTAGTAAATTTGTGCTTAAAATGCTGCATTGAATTATCAGTAATGATTTTTTTTTTAAATTAGATCTGGAAATTACCAATCCAGTTTATTTGGTCTAACAATTACTTACATATATACACGTTATTTCAACATAGTTTTATTGCTGTAAACCACCAATGTTTAATACAAATGACAAGAAACAGTCACTTTTAATCCTAGGTGAAGTTGCAGTAAAAATGTTAGACCAACAGGTTGCGTGACTTCCTGCATAGGTAGGTGTAAACATTTGTGTTGAATAAGTACAAAAATGTTTATAGTTACACTATATTAAACTTCTAATTGTAGGTTGTAAAGATCTATCAGTGTGCCAAAAAATCCCTAAGAGTATGTTTATCTATTAAACAGTTTCCATACTTTTGGTGTAAAGAAAAATAAATGTAAGAAAACCGATTATATTTGGAAATATGTGTGGTATTTCTCTCTGGACTGTCTTGAAATTTTGTATGTGAAGAGGAGAGTAAAGCACATCCATAGAAAATACAAGACAGTTTGGATTAGCACAGTCCAAGTTACACTATCACACCCTGTTAATAATGCACTGTGTTTTACAGGTGGGTATTTTCTGGTCACAAGACACACTATTGTATTTTGGCCAAAAATATTAGGAATGTTAAAACTACCAGAACACTTACCTATAGTTTCATATATTGAAAAATAAAATGTGACAAAAAGCACAACAATTGACTATTACAATTTACTTGTGTTTACTAAGCTCAAAGTGTTACACACACACACACACACACACTATACTAAACAGCAAATAATAAACAAACTAAACAAAATAAATTCTGCTAAAAATAACCAATTTACAATCATTATTAAAAAACAAAACCTACAAATAAACTAAATTACTATTTCACTCATGACAAACTCTCACCTTGCTGGGCATAAGGATTGTGCCGACCACCCAATGAATGGACACTCGGTGGACCTTGGCTACCTTGATAAATCTGATCATTGTATGCTTCATCAGGACCAAGCATGTTCATATCTATGTCTGCTGCCTGGAAAAATGAGTAAGGCTGCTCCAGAACAGAACATGTTAACAGTTAGATAGAACAAACAAAACCTTCCGAGTTCAGATTTATTGAATACAAGTTATTTTAACTTTACACATAAATAAATAAAAAACATTTTGATATTGGGTTGATATCAATAGTTATGTGAATTTCCCCACTATTTTTTTTACCAAAGTACAGTACTCACAGCAAATTATGAGGAAAGGCACAACAGTTTTGAATACAACTGTTCTTGTTGACTTCACAACTTAAATAGTTTTAGTTTTCTCAACCTTCATCCAATCAGAACTCATGATGTAACTTAAACACGTAATGGAAAAGTTTTCTACTCTTTTCCAAACACATAAACTTATATGGTGTCCAGTTTAACAAAAATTAGAACACAGCAATTCAAGCTTAACTTGGAAATATCTTACTTAAAGAAAAGATGCTTAACAGTTTCTACTACATATATCTCACAACAGCTGTTATGGGTATCAACACTTTTTTTGATAAGCAGAGAACATTTCAACATGAAGATGACCTAATTACATTTCAGTCTTGATTTTGTTTCAACAGTTTGGAAAAGCTTGTATAATATTTAACTGACATATACAAAACCCTGTTACTCACTGTCAAATAATTTACAATTCTACATCAATTGAAATGAATAGCATTTAAAACCACGTAAACAAACCATTACCCTATAAAAAAAATTATAATTTTCAAGACACCATGCCACCAATCAAAGACTTCATTTATTAAAAATCTGAATTCAGTAAGTTGTACCAGAATAGCAATATTCAAAATTCAAAACTAAAAAGTTCATACACAAATATTACCTACTTAGTTCAATCAATATTTATTATGAATAGGGTTAGTTATTAAGTTAGACAGCAAGCTATCTGTACTCTCCTGAACCAAGCAAAGTTCCTTTAAAAGAGAAAACTACATAGTGTAAATCACATTTAATCTCATTCAATGCCAAGAGAAGTTTAAATCTGATTCCTGCAATTCTTGTTGTAGTGAGTATTTTGTCTGCATTATTCAAATGTCAAGCTGTAACATAATGTACAACAAGTTTAGCAGCATACAAACCCAACAGTGCATCATAGTTGTACTAATAATGTCACAAAACAGAGGAACTCGACTTCTGATCAAATAATGTATAATTGTTACTCTTTTTAATACAGATTACTTCAGAGATCACTTACTGTTCCACCCCATGGTGCACTTTCTTCTCTGAAGATAGAGTTGGTCAGTTCCATTGAGAGCCTCTTTTTATAATCCTGAGGTTTGTCCTCTGACATTCTAAATAATACAGCAGCTGCATAAGTTGCTGTAACAAAATCATATCAGTATGAAAGTTTATACTTACAAATGAGGAAAGATAAAAATCAATAACTCAACATGGTAAATATTACTTTTTGATCAGAGTAAACAATCTGATGGAAATGAAAAATATCTGAATAATAAAAGCATCTATTACTGTAAGCATAAAATGCCTCTAAAATCAACCATTAAACCAAAGGACATACACATCACTGTTGCTTAAAAGTACTTTATTTCAAAAGGTAAGTAAAGAAAACCAAACATATCCAAATAACTAAGACCCAGTTATTAAACAAATGATTATTAGTTTGTAGGTTAACTATGTGACACACACATTATTGTCACTGAATAAACTATTAGAGGAGCTTGGGTGTTCTCTACACTAACACTCAATCCTTAGCCACCAATTTATGTTATGCAATACAACACACAAACTGTCTACTCTTAAAATCTCTTAAATCATTTTGAATTAACAGTTACTTGACAAAGTTTAAATTGTGTATAAATTAGTCTAAAACATTGGAGCACAAAACCAGAAAAAAAAATCACATGACAGTATAAATACATCTCTCGTGTGCTCTTACTGTTTACAAAATATCAATTTTAAAGTACTTTTATATTAGTGCACCACCAGATTATTCATAGTGAATAGAGCTGACAGAAAACTTTCCAGTACAGAATTCCCAATTATCTGTTTATACAACATTAGCCATTCAGTTTCTTCATAATCCTATTCTAATTTTAAAATCAAACCAATACTTTATATTACACAGTTTTATATAGGTGTTCTTTTCGTATATAAAATTCAACTACACTACAAATTAAAAATATTTAAATGTTACTTCTATTAGTTATCTAAATGGTACACTACTTAGCATCCATTAGCTGTACTTATAAAAAAATCAAATCTTACTCAGAAACTTAATTTTAATTCTAGAATATAATCAGAATTTATACTTCATACTAGAAAGAGAAACAGTATTCGTAATGTTGACGTACCAACTCCTTCATTACGTGAATGAAGTAATTCTGTAAGCGGAGCAGTTGCTCCTTCTGCTTCTATCATTTCTGCTCCTTCTTTGTCTGTGGCCAGCTCACACAAAACTCCAGCTCCAACTCTCTGAACATTTTCTATCTCACTGTACAACAGCTACAGGATAAACAAGAAAAATTAGTTTCTTATCATTATATGTTAACACATAGTATTCTTAATGTGATTGTGTACAGTTTATACTTCATAAATGCATGTACAAGCATATATATCTAAACAGTAATAGCTTCAATCACTTTTAAAATATTAGAATGAAATAAATATTACATGATGTTTCTACCTGAACAAAAACAGGGATGACCTGCAACCCTCGTATGATAGCACGATTATGAGCTTCTCTAGCCAGGATGTGTAATGCGCCAGCAGTACCCTCCACAATCTCTTCCATTCGAACACCATCTGCATAAGATGACTGACTGTTGTTGGATGCCACACTGGACCTCTGCTGCAGAAATACAAAAACACAAATGAATGTTCACAAACCCATATTACATGCCTATAAAAGTGAACAAAGTAAGTTATGAAACATTATCACATACTAGTTTATATTCTATACTTGTAATGCAGCTCACTAAAATAGTAAGATGAAAACATTTAATTTTGTAACATACAGTTAAAAAAAATAGATTGATTATAGGAAAAAAGATAAGATTTAGGTTGAAACCAACTCACATATTGATACTGAAACTCAAAGAAAAATTATGCAGATACGAGTTTTCTACATAGAAATGGCTTACCCTCTGAGTGTCTTGGTAAGATTTGAACAACAGCTGTACCAGACGAGGTATTGCTCCATGCTCACGTAGAGGACCATGGTTAGCTGGGCACAAAGCTAGGTTACGGATCAGCCCAATAACAGCCTGCACACAAAACGTGAAGTCTTTGTCTTTAATAAATAAAAACTGGCAAGAACACTGAAGGAAGTTAAGAAACTTAATAGATATGAAACAAGAATACCAGCATAGAAACAAAACCCAGAATCTGAACAGAATTAATTTAACATGTGCATTTGCTTTACTACCTTTTGTATAAATTAATAGACAATTTTTACTTAGTTTTACATTATAATACAAAACTAATCATCAGTTTATTCAGACTAAAATTTTTGCAATGCCAGTGTTGGCAAGAGCTCCATATATGAAGAAGCCATTTATAACAGTTTTAATTCCAGTTTACTTTATAAGTATCACTGACCAATTCTATTCACCCAACAAATGTAGTTTTTATTTTCCATTAAACTCCTTACTTTAGTGTTAGGGTCATGTTTTAATATGCCAATATTACACACTGAACTACATTTTTTTTAAAATATAAATTGCATTTTCACTTTTCCTTTTTGGATAATTTTTCAGAAAACTCACCTATAACTTTTTCATTGTCTATTCCCTTTCAATTTAATTACTATAAAGGGTGGCATCCTGATATGAAACTCCCTCCGAGTTTTTTCTGGATACACATTCAACAAATCAAACTAATATGGCTGATCTTACTGTTAAATGATTAATTTTAAATGTGGTTTCCAAATAATTTATTCAGCGTTATGAAAGTCTATGGTTTTAGCAGAAACATATGCCTAAACAACTACAATATCTTGGTAGTGTTCTTTCTACATAAATTACACCCCACCAACACATTTTCCATATTACATCACATCAAACCTGTAAAAAACATGAACTGAAAGGCTATCATCATAAGAGCATAATTCAGAGTTAAAAAATTAAAATAACTTTGCTACAATCAGATTGGGTGGCATCTCTGTTTTTACACAGGAGAAAATAAAATTTCAAAATTGTTTTTATATTACCAAGTTCTATTGAAAATGTACATTACTAACACCTGAAATTAAAGGTTTATTGATAATTAAATCTACCAAAGGTTGTAAAGTGTGTAAACTGAGATGTTAACAACAGATGCAAACAAAAGTTGTAAACATAAACAGATGTAAATACAACTCCAGTTTTTTAAGCCTAATAATAATTTAAACATTTATACTTCATTCCAGGATAATTACTGTTGTTACTGTAAAAAAAACAACAAAAAAACCACACAATACAATTCTCTTGCTACGGATTGATAGACTGGACCAAGTTCATGAGCTCAAAGTGACAAAAGTTCTCACACTATAACTAAAAAAAAATCTTGAGGTTATAAAGATTTCACACATAAAATTTGATCATTTTCAAATGCATTAAAGTTTTTAATCTTAAGCTGAAAATTACTCTGCACACTGAAGTCAACATTCTAAAACTAAAAAAAAATATTGAACAAAAATCTTCAAAAAATCTTAATAGTAAATTTAAGAACCCAATACTTGGAGTATGGAAAAGCCTTTTAATGTTTACTAATAACCAGCAAAATTATGTAAATTTATGCATATATTATCAAAAACCAATAGTACAATTTATGCTCATGAATAATTTCGTGATTTATGAGATGGGTGGAATACACCCAACAGGTGATGGATGAGTTGAACAAATATGAAATAAGTGAACACTATTATTTTTTTTCTTTTTAACACAATTGCAAACTGTAACAAAAAACTAGAATTGTTCATAGTTAATTCTATTGGTTTATTAACATTTGAATCACATCTAACTAATAATCCTACCACACAAGCTGTATATCAGTAGGCAAACATGCAGCCCATGTTACCATAATGAATTATGTTAGCACAAGCTGTTCATGTGCATAAAAATTTTTTTTTCTTAATCTAACTTAATTTTTTAGTTACTTATGCAGAAATAACTAAAAAAAACATGTTAAAAACACAAAATATAGTACTCTTTCCCTTTCTTCTTGATGGTGTATACCTTTCTAATACTAAATTTACTTAAGTGATGTAACTTAGGGCACAGAATAATAACAAAGTAAACAACAATCTATAAATATTGTAATTTTAACCATGACATAAGAGCCTTAAAATCTACTGACAATATGTGAAAGGGAGGAAGTGACAACGCGGTCTGATCCTCTAGTTTATGACTAAATAAACAAATAAGACTGAAGGCTATAAACATCACACTTTGTCTTAGAAATGACTAAGTGATATTAGGTAAGTTACATAAAAGTTTGTTCTTCAGTGAAGAGTTGTCAATAAATCAGAGAACCTAAGAGTGCAATACAAACATCATTAATCTCAAAGCAGAGGACAGTGGTGACTGTCTTAGAAGTACTTCCATATAAAATTGAAAACTTAAAATGCATATAATAAAACTTGATTTACTGACTGTGATTTGATAATTTGTATACACTAGTAGTAAAGCAGCTGTTAGACAGGGTGTGACATATACACTTTGACTTACCCAATGTGAGAGGGTTGACCACAATTCATAGAGACTACAATAACGATAAACATACAATCACCTACCTTGATAAGAGGCCAACGACTTGGTGGATGTAAAAGTTTAACAATAACTTGAAGTCCATAATGAAGTCGAACAGCATTCTGTGCCATTTCAGCCTCAGGATGACGACTGGTCAAGTGACGGAGGGCACAAACCTAAAACAGATTGATATTAGTATTTCAAAACCATCACAGATCTTACAGTAAAAAATATCATAAATTTAATATTGTCCCCCAAAACCTTTTTATTGAAACAATAACAGGAGCCGTACTTGTCAATTGAAATTTAATCAACCCTTTACAGGTGGTAAAAACACAAATTTATTAACTATTGAAAACATAAATAGGGGTCGGTTGTACTCAAAATTTTACAGCTAAAATTACAATGCAACAAGTTAATATTCTATTCAAAGCATCCTTGAAATAAAGGAAAATTAAAACAAAACTACTCATGAAAATGAAATTGAGAAAATAAATGATCAAAAATATGTTGCCTGAACTTTCAACTGCCAATGACAAGTCTGTTAAAACTTACCGCAGGTTCTGTTATTTCTTCTCTATCACCTGCCTGAATGATTGTGCGGACCAAATTTTCGATACCTCCAACCTGGCACACTAACATCTTATTACGCAGATTGTTACAGGTTAAGTTTGACAGAATACCAGCTGCACAGGTCACCACATTGATGTCGCTACTCCCTAGGAGCTGCACTAGTCCATGAATCAAAGTATCAATACTTTCCTGAAAATAAAAATTCATAATAACTTTAATAATAACAACAACATGAAAAAGAGGTTCACCATCTTTTATAATAAATATTCAACAGCAGGCAAATTTCTCTTGTGTAAGATAAAATTTACAGAATCTGTTCAATAAGAAAATTGCAAAGTTTTCTAATGTTACAAGAAAAACGTGAAATTTAAGTAAGCTCACACACAAATGTGTTCACATATAGAAATAGTAGAAAGACAAAAAAAACATGCTTAGACTAAACAGTTTAGAGACTTATACCAAAGCATTATCACAACTTTTGATAAAGATAATTAAAAAAACATCATTAGTATTTAACAAATATGCACACAACTTAATGTTCACTTTAACTTTATATGGTTTCTCTTATTAAACAAGTTTCTAAAATACTGTAATTCATTCAGCTACTTTACCTGTTTAGTGCCTGCATCAGATAAGTTTCTAAGTGTCCACAAGCAGTTTAATACCAGTCTTTGACTCTGATGGCCAAGATGCATGGACAAAGCTTGCATGCCACCTATAAAATCAGAACTTAGTCCTTAATATACTGAAAAATCAGTAAAATATTATACAACTTGTTTTTACAATAAGAAGTTTATATTTGTAGATATAGCCCTTGTGAAGCAGTATACATTTTTTTACACATGAAATGCTCATTTAATCCTCTCTGTATAGTCATCCTTCACTGTACATGTCACAAGGGTTTTAATGACTTAAATCTAAATTTAAAAAAACTATTTTTTGAATATATGTTATACCAATTACTATACCATAAAATCACAGCTAGTAATATATATTGTAATATTAAACAACTTAAATTAATATTAAAATATTAATTACTTTATAATATTAAATAAACCTCAACTTTCCTCTACCATGTGAAATGTGACACTTTCTCTATCCTCCTCCTCTTCCATAATATAATCAGCACTCCTCCAATAAATATAAACTTTGATGTAAATTATTGCCTCTGAAATTATCACCCAGACAAGGCATTATTTTTATAACCTTCAGTCTTGTTTAATAACAGAACCAAAGAGAAAATCATACCCCTCTTGCACACCTACCTGTCACATCCTTTCTTTCAGGATTTATTAATCCTTTTTTAATATACACATTTGCATTATAACTTTTAGTAGAGATTATGAACAATTTGTATAAAAAAAATTAATTTTTTTAATGAAAGCTTTCACCAAATCTTTTTTCTGAGAAAAGTCTGCTTCATTACTAGTCTGGGCACAAAGTACAGTAGATCCTGGTATTTAAGACCACCCCTTCTGCAGAGCAATAGTGGTCTTAAACAGCAGGTGATCTGTTATTGCAGGAGTCCCTTTGCTGGTAGGCCCCAAGCAGCAGGGGTGGAGCTAAAGTTGCTGGCTGTGTATACGTGCATATGGCGGGGCAATACCAGTAGACCTACTCTTAAATCTTGATATCGAATTTCGATGCATACATTACAGCAAATTAACAGACATTCATCATGTGTATAATCATAAATGAGATAAAAAAAATATATAATCAAGTACTTGACACCAGAGTTTCACAAGCGTTCATTTCTTACTATAGACATTCATTGTGTGTATGTGAGAGAGTTTGTTTATTCAATTATGACCACAGTAGAAGTGACCTGGGAAAAAAAAATCACCGTGAGGTATTATGAAATGACCGTTAAAACCAGCATTTAAGCGACCAAACAACTGGTTTTTGATCACACACGGGCGGTCTCTGATCGCGTCCAGCAGGTGGCCGGTCACTACGGGGAAAATAATATTGAAAGCCGTCCATTGGCAGAAATATGGTTGGAAACACCGGGTGGTCGGCGACAGCGGGGGTCGTCCAAACCAGGATCTATTGTAATCTCATGTTCTGATTTAAAAACAACTATTCTTCATCTCCCAAATCTCAAACATTATTCGCATAATTTCTTAAAGCTCCTAAATACATTTCAAATGTTTGTCTAAATACATTTCAAATGTTTGTTCCCAGTAGAACTTTATATTTTGTTTTTTCTACACACTTAACTACATGGGATCTGCCACTTAATCAATTTCGTAACCATCACAGAACAATTATGAAATAAATATAAATTATCATTTTTTTTATGTTAAAATGACTACACATTATAACATGAAAATACAAATGTTTCATCTAAGCAGCTTAAGTCTCATAATACTATATATTTACACACACACACACACACACACACACATTTTATAATATTGACCCATCCAGTCATGCATAGCTTTGCACTGATGCAGTGCACATGCACTCTTGATACCGTATCCAGTAACATAAAACTGACCATCAGTTGTTTTTGCTTCGGTTGTGTTTCAGTGGACTAGTATCGTGTAATATACAATCACATTTCAATTGTCATACATTATATACGTATACAGATTATTATTAGAAAATAAGTTACTTATTTTTCTTAAAATATAGAAGAATAAATCAAGAAGTAAAGCAAACAATTATCTCTTCTAGTTAAGATCTTTGAACTCAGTTATTGTTGAACACAGGTTGCTAAGACTGTTAAGATTTTGTACATAGAGGATATCAATTTTTTAGTAACATACCTAAGAATGGATAATATGGGTATAAACCCTTTTACTGATAAGGAGAGAAGAACCTTTTGATCTTTCTAGGTCATCTTCAGGTTAAGAGAGTTTAGTGATCGTTGATGGACGTCTTAGAAAAGAGAGTACAATCCTGTGCCTGTTTATAGCCCTTTCTTTCACTTTCTATTCATATCCCACCCATACAGATAAAAATGTGTAGTAGTTACTACTTATCTTAATACTAAAAATAAATGAGCTTATAACATTAAACTGATTTTATTTAATTAGACACTGAACATTTTCCTTAAGCTTTGCACTGTCAGCCATGGTTTGTCTTTTAATGGGACACTCCTGAATCAACTGAAATATGAAATGTTTATTATAATTAAATAAAACAGCAATTTGGTGTTATTTATAGTATTAAAATGTCTTCTATAAACCAACATGCACTTCAGAAATTAAAGTACTGATTATCTTCATAGGAGTTATTATACAAATCAGAGAAGTTCTTGTGAACTACAGGGAAATTATATTAAACATAACTATGTATAGCTCCACATAAGGCCAAATGACTGTTTCTACTAACAAAGTGAAAATACCAAATCGAATTGCAAATTCAAATTATTTCCTGGGTCTTTTAGTGGAAGAATTTCCAGACCCCTACATAAGCCCCAATAAGAAATTTGATTTATCAATTATTTTTACACTGACAAAATTGTAATTTCATTCAAACTTTTTAATAAACTTACCAGCTTCAACAATAGCAGGCTTGTTACTTGAACATACAGAAAGGACTTTCAGAACACGGGATGTGGTCCATAAAAGTTTCTCATAAGTGTAGGATCGCATTATTCTCACCAATTCTGCTGGACCTCCACTTGCTAAGATTATCAGCTATAATTGAAAATAATCTTATTAAAAATAATATGCTTTTTAGCTTGCTCCTATATACTGAAAAAATTCTTAATGCAATTAAACTCTTATGCATATCAACAATTGTTTTTCACTTGCATTACATTTCAAAATTTAACCTATATTTTGGATAGCATATAATAAAAGCATTAAGAGCACTTTGATTCATAAATCTAAATACTAAATAAGACTTTCAAAACGTTCTCTACACCCATGTCTCCACAACAGGCAGTTGCCATCCAATGTTTGCTTATCACAGTTTTTGGGTTATGGATATTCTTAAACAGCACTTGAACAAGTTCTTGATTCACAAGCTACAAAGTAAATTTAATTTTTATACTCAACTAGATTCAATCCAACACATTTCTTTCTTTAATACACATGTTATTAATACATACATACACACAGTAAGACAAGAATCAAAACATCTCTGTAGAAATTACATTTACATCCACTTTTTTAACCCAAACAAAGCATAATTTTTAAACATCTCTACATTAAAACCTAGTCAGAATGCCACAGATTAAAGTGAGAAACATGGTTAGTGCACATTGTGCATCAAAACCTAATTTATGATGATATTATGTGATATTGTAACACATCTCTTACCTTGCTTTCTTGATTTCCATATGCCAAGATCTGAAGACAGTCTGTTACAATAGCCAAGAACTTAACATTGTTGCGCTGTAATAAAGCTACCATCTTCTGGAGTCCTCCAGCTAGTCTCACTGCCATCTTTGATCCTTCTTGATGTAACAGGAGATTGTGCAAAGTTGTGATGGCATAGAATAATACTGATTCAACAGGAGAACTGAAATAAACACAACAACACCATTTAAAATACACAACTTCACTGTCTTCAAATTATATTAATTACTTTAAGTTCAATTAAAAAGATATATGGCAAGCTTACTGAATTCAGCTTTGATAGCATCTGTCCTCAGTAACTGTAATTAACCCATTCCTTGTTCAAGGTTAATGTTTTTTGACTACTTACTTAAGTACCAGTGAACCAAAACCTAGTATTGTTGAATGAAGAAAATACAAATTTATAACAAACAATCTGTTGTACTTAACCTAATTTTACATTTTATCTTCAGTGAAAGTAACCTGTCATCATTCACAGGTGATGTTTGTATAACATTCTCTTCTAATTTCTCAGTGACCCAAAACAATCAGTTTTTACTGTTGCATTCACAAACATACCCTGTATATTAAATAAACATAGCTACGCATCACAAGTGATATTAACACATTTTTACATTATGTCTTGTAAATCCTGTAAACCAGTTGCCACACGTGGTCAGTGTTTCAAATTTCAGAATTTCACCATGATACCTTGACTGCACACTGTTAAAAGACTCAATAACTGGTGGAAGGAAACCTTTGGTTTGGTTCATGCTTCTATGGCACATAATCATAAGTATAGAAACAAGTTGTCTGAATATTTAGAACACACCTTTTCAACCAAGATTAAATTTAAATATTCTTGGTCCTTATATTCTGTTACAATTATTTTAGAGTGTAGCCTTTGTTTGTTGTTAAGCATAAAGCTACACAACGTCTATCTGTATAGAGCCAACAATGTCAAGTAAAATACATTTCTAACAATTTTAAAAAATGAAGGTTTTTCTTAACATTACATTAGAAATTATTCCATTTTATTTAGGTTATGTTGAGTACAACTGACTGTTATTATAATAAAAAAAATCTTAAACTGGACAAAAAGTAATTAATCATATTTTTATTTATTTTTACTAAAAAAGAAAAATGAGATAAACCTACCTTAAAAGTTTGACCAGTGCAGGAATTCCACCAGATTTGAAGATGGCCAGTAAACCTTGGCGATGATGTGATAAGTTATGTAGTGTACCCGCAGCGCATCTTGTGGTTTCCAAGTCATTAGATGTTGACATGGCACGTACTAAAGCTGCAACAATCTGTGGTGAATTCATTATGGCATGACGAGAAGCTTCCTTTTTCGAAAGTTGGTGAACCATCATTGCAGCTTGACTAACCACAACCTGGTCTTCATCATTAAGTAGTTTAATCAATTCAGGGACAGCTCGAGTTGCAAGATCAGCATCGTCCTAATTAAGAGTTAGTGAAATTAATTTACAAATAGTACCACAACAATTACTTCAAACATTCTAACATAAGCATGCAAAAAACGTTCACATTATTACAATTTAAATTTCAAAACAACATAAAAATAAACTTAAATGGCTGAAATTAATTACTTCACACAAATATTTTTGGCAACTTTCTCTTTCTTTATAAAGTTTATAAAAATAAAAAATATAAATACTGAAGGAAATAAAGTCACATTTTTGCAGGGAACACAGAAGTTCGTGGTGCACCAAAAAATTAGTTACCTCCACAGTGGAAAATATGGAAATCCTCAACCCTTGAGGTCTTTAAGATGCTCCAAAATGAAATGTGGCAATCTCCATTTTTCAATTAAAATATTTTCAAATGAAACTAGTCTACAGTTCTGCACAAATTACAAACTCAAATCACCAATATTGACAAGTTAAAATATAAAATAAGAACCATGTATCTTTTTATTTTGCTGAGATATGGTTTACATACCAAATCAAACACAATGACCAACATTTACTTTTTCCATTCATGGAAAAATACCAATCAACAGCTTAGAATGTCCCCATACTGATTTCATGGTCATTTTAATCTGTGAAAAGCCTATCACATTCTCTTGATCCAAGTTTTAAGAGGTAGGGTTGTGCTTTAGTTTGCTAAAGTTTTCTTTAAAAGGCTTTTATTTCTTAAAATCCAAATAAATCTTAGTTGTTATGCTTGATAAATTATAGTGGAATCCTATGGTATTAGTGCAGTTATTTATGACTTTTTGGACACTCAACTATATATATAGCCAAAAAATATTTTTTTTTGATATCCTCCAGGCTTAGCAACCTATGTCCATCAACAACCAAGCATAAAGGTCATAGTGAGAAGAGGTAATTGTTTGCTTTATTTTAATATTCATTGTTCTATATTTTAAGAAAAGCAAGTTTAACCCTTAACCAGTGGAAATGTTGTAGGTAATAGCATTAATTGATCATGACTACCGTTTAAGGGTTAATAACTTGTTTCTAAATAGTAATAATCTATATACAGATATAATAATTGAAATGTAATCATATATTACAAAATAACAGTCCACTAAACCACAGCCAAGACAGGGTCACTTTTTAAGGACTAAAGGTCAGTTTTATATTATTGGATATGGTCACGAGTGCATACGTCAATGCAAGTTATATAATGTTAGCCAGGTACAAGTGGAAAGTCAATATAATAAAAAGTAATAAGCACGTATAATTTTATGAGAATTAACCTACTTGGACTGAATTATTTGTATTTGTGTGTTATAATCTGAACTCATTTTAGAATGGAATATTGTATAATTTTTATTCGATGGTTATGAGGTCAGTCAATCTGACAAACCCCACAAAGTTATGGTAGAGATATAACTGACAAAATATAGCCTTACTTTCAAACATATGGTTAGCTACAGGTCAGTAACCCTTTCTTTCTAAACCTGATGATGATTGAAGAAGGTCGAAACGTGCTTTCTCTACCCATACCAGCCATTTTTAAATACATAATTTCCTCTACAAGTGGGTTTTCTCATCATCACAGATTAATATTTTCACAAATATATTAAAAACAGTTCATTAAAAAATCTGATGTTTTGTGTGACAAACACCTGTTATCTTTACTAAACATTTACCAAATTTTGTGACAATACATATTCTCCACCAAAAGTTATAGTATAAATACTTAATGTGTGCCAATGTGTATATTACATCAAGCTTGTTGCAAAAAATGTATAATGTAAATAATCATCTGCAGTAACTTCAACCTATAATACAAAATGTTTCATAGTAAAGATATCCTGTTTTATAACTGATTGTATGTTTTTAATATCAAACTTACTAGCACAAATATAAATTGTTAATGGGTGACATCAAACGTCTAACATTTCAGATCATATGCAGTTATATTTGGTACGTTATACACAACAACCATAGTTTTACTCAGTTAAGTTTAAAACAACTGTTAAAACTATACCTGATAGTTGATAAGATTAACTACTGCATGCTTTAACATTTGTGAAGGCTCAGCTAAACGCTGAACAGCAGTTGGTTGACTGGGGTCAAACTGGGTTGATGGTATTTCAATGCCTTCTTCCAGGGTTTCTGGAAACATTGCAGCTCGTACACGTTGTGAACGGGTATGATTCAGTTGCTGGTTCATATCTTGTGTTAAAAAATGTAAAATGAATCAAAAGAACTAATACAACTATTAATGAGAAAACGCTTCTCAGTGAAACTCCATGATTAGGCACGCGAATGTTTAACACAAAGAGCTAAGACTTTTTTAAAGAAAAACATGCAGAATACACAATGCATTACCATTAATCCCCAAGTAGTAATTACCATTCAAAGACATTTAACTTCAAAATTATTTTTTTAAACATTAAATGATCCATCAATGGTTAACAAGTTATTAAATTTCAAGGTCATGAACATTTAAAAATTACAAAACAATGAGAAAAAATGATTAACATTTGTCACCAATTCTTACAAGAAAAAAAATAACAATGACTGTCATAAAACCTTAGAATATCTGAAGATTATTTCATCTTATAAAAAAAACTGATGTATCACGGCACCTACCATCCACTTGATCTTGTGTAAAACCATGATTAAAGCCAGACTGGTTCCAATCAAACAACATTTGATCATCATCCATTTCTTCTTCTCTTCCACTCAGTGATGGTGCCTTTAGGGGGGGAAAGTGAATTCTTCACATTTTGAATATTCACAACATATATAATTAATAACTCATTAATATGTTTCAATATTATATAAAATGAGATATTTGCAATGGGGAAACTTGAAGCTTATCTGAAATACTTAAAAGCTCTAAACATTAGTATCTGGTATTCAAGTTAAATTATATGTAATGGCAATATTAAAAAGAAAATAATAACCTGTGTGGTTGCCCCTGAATGAATACCTGAGTCACCCAAGTACGTGTTCTGCTGCCAAAGAATTGTCTGTTCTTTTGGACTGGCCATTGGTATATCTCCTGGATTACTGTAGTTGCCATGAGACACTATAATTACAAACAGAAACAATGATAATGATCTCTTATAATTTTAAATTGATATAATAATACCGTTGCAATATATGAAATATTGACTGACCAAGCATTTCAAATTTCTTTTAAGTTCTACTTTTTTTAGTGCTGTAGAGTTTAAAGATAAAAACAGAATTTGTTTTTTAAAACAATACTTTATTTGATATTTCTATCCCTATAATTAACCACACTTAGCAATCATACTATTTTAAATACTTGCCAAAAATAATAAGTTTATGGCTTTCTATTCATATATTATAAACTTCTGAAGAAGAGTTGTCATAAAACATGTTAACAGCAAAAACATTAACATAAATATCAATATTTTCTTCACAAAAAATAGAATTTCACTATCAAATAATTCTGGGCTGAGAATATTTAGCTTATCGCTGGATCCTTTCTGTAACTATTGAAACACAGGATATTAAGTCTACAATAATGGAATAAAAAAAAGATCTTGAAACTGTAACAAAAAACAAATAAAAACAATATATTTTTCTGTCCTTCCAAGAAGTACACCAATTTCATTGTTTTTCACTAATACCAAAACACTTTAGGAGCAGCAATAGGCCCTAACATCCAGCCTAACATTACTTTGCACTTACCAAGAGTATGATAAGCCCTCAAAACATAAGCTTAAATTTCACATCTGAATCCTGACTGGTCAACAGTTATTGGAATTTCAATGCAAAATGGAAGCAGTTTTGAAGTGCAACTGTATCCAGTTTCTTTTACTTCAAAAATAAAGATATTATTATTTCATCTATATACTTGATTAAGGATACAGATTTTGCTATTCTGACAAATAAATTCTTAGTTCTTGTATTTATAAAAGAGACATGGATTGTTGACCCCTCCATTAATTATAGAAGTACTATGTACTTACACAATATCCATTTATTAATTTTTATTTCATTTATAAATACAAGTATTTTATATCAAATATACACTAGTATCTTCAGTAAGTTATACAAATTAGAATTAACAAAGGTTCACAACTTCATGCTCTAATGTGTTCCCAACATCAGAAGAGCAAACAATCCCTCATTATATTATTTCACTTTGAAGATGAGTATTGTATATTGGTAAGGTATTAGTTAATAAACTATTTCATTCATTCTACAAAAACACTTATGCTGTCAATGTCCATTAACAAGAACACAAGAACAGGAAATATATCTTATTATAATGGATGTAGTGTTCTATATCAGCACCTATATATGTAACCAAAATTCCTGCACCATCTACTGAAGAGCACCACAAACACAAAATATTTCACACTAAGTATTCAAGATTCAGATAACTAGAAAAGTGACTGTGGTATTTGCAACAACCACTTTTTTGTAACAAAATACATTTCAAATAAAGGTAGAACTCGCAACTAGAACATGATTTTCATTAGGACTATATATGAGAGTTTGACTTTATTGATGTAAAATGTAATTTTTCATTGTGCATAAAAATTGGAGTTCTTTGAAACAAACTTAATTTTTTTATAATAGACATAAAAACTTTCTATTCAATTATAAATCAGTTACAGTTTATATCAGTAAAATTTATGAAAATTTTGGGCTATTCACATTGAATTATTTTGATAAAATGACAAAATAGCCCAATCAGAATACTTTTCCCATTCAGCAATTCCCAGAAATTTTTTTCCAATGCAATATCAAATATTATGATTAATAATTACAAGCATAAACAGCTGTCTGAAAGTGGCATTTCTGTTAGTTCATATTAAGTTACACAACAAATTATTATGACCTTAATCAGGTGTTTTAAAGAGGAAATAGCAATACACTTGTACTTTGCAGAAGGTCACTCTCAATTCTGTCAAGGTGCATAGCTGACTTTTCATTTTTGGACCAGATAGGTGTGAGTGATAACTTAAGATTTCCTTATCAGACAGTGATAATATCACAGAGCATGAAATTGAATATAAATTCATTATACAGCACCTAATTTGAGGTTGAATAAATTCATCTGTATTTCTTTCAGTTTTAGGTTGTGAGGTTTATTATATTTTCCTATGAGACTTACTTGGACGACTCCCAGGTGGTGCTGGAGATTGCATTTGATAACTCATGATAACCTCTGATTCAGATGTTTCAGACAAAAATCAATGACCAGCTGAAATTTTGGAAAAAGAAAGAGGAATGAATGCATTTATATCCAGACAATTTTATTTTAACAGTTAAAATTAAAGGTAATCTTCCTGTATGTTCACTCTAATTTTCATACACCCTTAATTTCACACCACACTTAAAAATATTAGTGTTTGGTGTTACTTGACTATCTAAAACCAGAGCCAAAAGAAATGTTTTTTGACATTATTTTCACAAATTTCTGCCAACATACCAACAAGATTTGCTGACTTTCAAATGTTTATCTTCTCCTAATGATTAGAACATTTTCTTAGAAATTCATCTAGTTCATGACAATGTGTGAAGGCACCACCTGCTTATTAATTGATAGTTTAATGTCATTTGGGCAGTGCATTAAGATTTGACAACATGATTTGTACTAAGAGCTCTTTATGTCACACTAATAAATATACAGCCATGCAGGGGAGAATTTACTACTGACAATCATACATCAACATGATAAACTCAAGTCTTTCCAGAATTTCTGTCTCCAAAAAACATTCAACTTTACAAATGAAGTCAATATCAACCTACAAGCATGTGATGCAAAATATTTAATAAAAAGTTGGTATATTTAACTACTTACAAGTCAGAAATTTCACACCCATTTTCCATACATTTGTGGTTTAACTTATGTTTTAGGTGTTCAAAAAACTGGTGGTATTTCTGAAAATTGTCAAGCAACTTAAATAATAAAAAAAAAAAGAGTATTCATTTACATTTTAAGAGTTCAGGTGTAAAGGTAACAAAAAATATTTTAAAGCCTACCATCATAAGTTTATCAATTGACAAACTCAGCATTGAAAGTTGCAATTTTAAATGTTGAAGGTTAGCAAACACCAGAAGCCAAGAGACCTAACATTTGTGTTAACTGTGAAGGGAAGGGGGGTACAGAATCATGTCCTGTTCATACAATTTCCATATTATTATTACATTCCATGAGCAACCACAAAGACATTATTTTCAGCAACACTGAAAGACCAGATGATGTGGATACAGCTAGTTTTTTTGGATTTTGATCAAAGCTACACAAAGGCTATCTGCACTTGATGTCCCTAATTTAGCAGTGTAAGGCTGGAGGGAAGGCAGTTAATCATCACAACCAACTCGAGTTATTTGAACCCATCATCCTCAGATTATACAAGCTGATTACCTTAGCCACCTAGCTATTTGCTAACTGTGTTGACATTCAAAAAAATGAGCTGAAGCTACCGTCTTAAATATCCTCATATATACTTATCATTGGAGATCATAAAATCAAGATGGCACTACCTCAGAAAATGCAGTATTGTAACTGTCTGTACTCAGAATCCTCAAATATAAATTAGTGAAATGCATATATTACAGGAATATTGATGTACAATAGTTAGAATCTATAAATCTTCCTTGTAAAATGCATACTAGCAGCTTTTTCCAGTATCTTATAAATTATCTGGCAAAACTAAAACATTAAACAGCAACTTGCTGGCTTTAATTCTGATCTCAGACATTTTCTACCTGTTCTGGATTTCCAGTTTACAACAAACTTTGTACTTCATTCCCACAAGTTAATGTAGTTCCAGTAGTGCAGTACAGATAGTGTATTTTTAAATATTGCTTCAGGATATGTTATGTAAAAAGAGACATGTTTGTTTTTCGTATATAGCAAAGCCAAAAAGGGCTATCGCTTCGCCAACCGAGGGGAATCGAACCCCTGATTTTAGCGTTGGAAATCCAGAGACATACTGCTGTACTAGCGGGGAACAGAGACTTATAAGATGGCTTGATGATTAATATTGAAGTTTGGGTGTTATAGACCTCTTGTTTCCTCGTGAAAGCATTGCCAACTTGGATGCTCAAATTTATGTTACAGATGTGCTTTGTTGTATTTATTTTAGTGTTTAGGGAAATAGTAAAAGAAATTGTCTTTTCAATGGACTGTCTCACAAATCTGGTCTGATATACCAAACCTTTGTGAAATTAATACACATTTTTTTTTAAATGTAGAAAGAATTTTTCCACCCACATTGTTTTTCAGACACAAAAGACTGATATTCTAACATTTCTTATGGTATTTCTTAACCTACATCAAATTTTATTATTTGTACAGAAAGATATTTCTAAATTTCAATAAGTAAAAATAAAATTTTCTGTTTAATGATCAAATACATATTTCCACATAATTAACACTACTAACAGAACTATTACTATTTATTAATATACGTTTATAGTATACTAGTAAGCAATATTACTACATAACCGCATTTCAAAAGTGCGTGTTACATTAATTATACAAAAGTAATTTTACAGAAATTTAATCAAATCTTAAGTGAATGTGAACAACTATCATAGTAAAATTTAATAAATTTCTTTATTATTACTCTACTGAAAATTGGAATGCTTTATTTTCAATTTCAAAACCACAAGAGAATATTGAAATTGGTTTAATTTAAATCAATAAATTTCACTTAATCTAAAAGTGACAAATGATAAAACTACGTAGCGATAGGCCTAATCGCAACACTACACAAGTAAAATAACATAATTACTGTTACAATGTTGCTATTATACTTAATTGTAACTTGCATGAAACACAGTTACCATTTGCAATCATCTAACGTTACTAATATCCGCTTGCAACTTGCAAGCGGCTGAGTGCAAAGATAATGTTACGCCTTATTTCACGATTGTTTATGGTTAAGCCTACTTATAAGAAGGGTGCAATTTCAAAAAGTAATGTAATACACACAAAAATTAAATTCTTTAATTCATAATATACCTCTTGCTGGATGCAAAATAATGTCGTTCTCTGTCACACTGAAAACAAATACTATTTTCGTTTCAAACGTCAATTCGATAAAAGAAGATACCTTCAGTCGTGCTGAAAAATGGCGTCACTTGACAGTATAGTCCTTACACTTACTCTAGTTCACCATAAACATTAAAGACAGCCGTCAATTAATAGATAATGCGCGAAAACAAATAGTGCGCATATTAGTTATACAGTTTCAGTGTTCGGTTATTTATCGAATTTTATAAAGTATACCTTTATAAAAATAAAAAAAACTTTTTAGCATTTAATAAGGAAAATGCGAACACTATGAAATTAGCTTAAATACTAGCTGGTCAAAAGTATAAGACCATACTGAAACGAAGCGTTAATCGGTAAATACATAACGAAATTTAGTCATTTATGCTCAAGCATTAGCGTTGTCAACATCTCCCACTGATGTCTGTGTTACATTGGGTAAAAACATCGCAAAGATTAAAAAGCCGAAAGAATTTGAACGTGACAGAATTGTCGAGCTGCAAAAGCAAGGTCTCTCTCAACGTGCCATCGCAGGTAAGATTGGACGTGGTAAAACTGCTGTTGCAAATTTCTTAAGAGACCCAGAGGAATACGGAACGAAAATTTCAAGTGGTCGGCCCAAGAAAATGTCGCCGGCGTTGAGCAGAAGGATTCGACGAGTTGTCCGGCAAGACACCAGCCGATCGTCGAACAAAATTTTCAAAATTATTTTAAATTTGTAGCCAGCAGCTTGCTACATTGGCATGTTGAAGAGAGCATCCTTATTGACTGAAGGCCCTCGCTTGTGTGAAAATGACTGGATCTTTCAACAGGACAACACTGCAATTCACAACACTCGCAGGACAAAGGACTTTTTCATGGTGAATGACCTGATTCTTTTGGACCATTCAGCGTGTTTGCCTAAACTGAACCCAATTGAAAAGGTTTTCAATCTGCAGTATTAGGGCAGATAAATCTTTGGATATGGGATTAATAGCCCAAACAACTTATATTTGAAAGCTGTAACACATATTAGATGAGTTAAAAGATCACCAAGTGAAGAAGACACTTTGTCATATTCTGTTACTAGGAGATGGAAACAATACAGAAATTCCTAGGTACCAGTTATGTGCAAAGATTATTGGCATAAGGACTTGTGTGGGAGAGGCCTCTCGATGGGGCATCCATCTCATTATCCTAATAGACTATTGATGTGTCATAACTCATCGTTTTTTGAATTAAGGACATTGCTTTCTTGTATAATTTTAAGATTTAGCAATTTTTATTACTATAATATTTTCAAAAGTTTTACACATATGTGCTTGTGCAGTTTCAGCAACAGAATGCTGGTCAAGAGATGAGGTTAAGTTTCTTTCATATCAGTCACTTACCATTCTAGAAAATTTCCCTATAGCGTCACTTGTATTTTTTCATGAGAGAGACTGTCGTAAAGTAAACCACTACATAAATATAGCAATTTTCTTCTACTGGAAAGTTATAGAATACATTGAGAAAATGATTTTGGTATGACCATTGACATGGGTGGTACATACAAGGTTACACTGTTGGTCTGTAGCAACACAACAGCAAGTTAATTTCTAATGAAAGAGTTATCTATTATCAAGTGCACTCTGTTTTTGTGAAATAAATAATTGTTTTACATATTATCTCCAATCATCATAGGAGTCTTTGTTTTGGAAGGCTATCTTGTCACATATACAACATAAAGTTTGTGAGAATAATGACCTTTAAGAGGTTAGACTTTTTCTCTTCACCTACTTAGAGAGACTATGTCTTCCAAAACCTCTGAAACATGTAACCCTTCTTTCTTCAAACTCAGTTCCAGCTTTGTGATAAGTTTCCTGTCTGTCTGAGTTTTGCACAAACCATATGAAATCACAGACAAGAGATGAAGTAGCTGGTCAACACACTCTTTTACATTTCGTTATCAATGAAAAGTGAGATTGATTATCACAATATAATCCCCCATACAGCCAAAAGGCTGAATGTATTTATTGAGGGGGATATGAACCCATGCCCTGCAAATTGTAAGTTGAGCATTTGAATTGCTATGCCACACTTCTTGCATTTCTCTCATTATTTGCAGCTACTACATGTTAAAGTTCACACTAATCAACCACATTATGATGCGTGTCTGGTATAACTATATCTTTCTCATATGTTTTGTTTCGTGAACATATAATCGTTGCTTTATAGTTTTTCAAAAACATTTTGTGTCAAATGTTAACTTGTTTCTGAGTGTTTCTTAATGAATTTTCCAAACTATGTCCAACTGTAATCTTACCTGATGGCCAAGTTTACCTTGAAATATTTGTTTGTTTTTGAATTTCGCACAAAGCTACTCGAGGGTTATCTGTGCTAGCCATCCCTAATTTTGCAGTGTAAGACTAGAGGGAAGGCAGCTAGTCATCATCACCCACCGCCAACTGTTGGGCTAATCTTTTACCAACGAATAGTGGGATTGACTGTCACTATATAATGCCCCCACAGCTGAAGGGGCGAGCATGTTTGGCACGACGTGGATGCGAGCCTTAACACGCTTGTACCTTGAAATACCAGAAAGTTAGGCAATCTAATCTTTAATCTAAAAGGAGATGAGGGTTACAACACAAGTCAGATCAGAAGTAAATGCAATTCCCGTTTACAGAATGAGTCAGTGATATCAGTTTTTAAAATTCTAATTATATCTATGCTTAAAAGAAAGTTTAACATAAGTGCATATGACCTGTTAGTTCACTTTCTTTACAATTAAATAAATTTTGAGGTTATGAATTTCATACATGAGGTTTTAATTGTATAAATTAAAAATATGTGCCTGTCAAAGTTTGTTATAGCAGAATATTCTTCAGGAATCCTTTGAATTAGGTTTACTGAATGCAGGAAACTCCAAAGCTTTATAAAGCTCCAAAGCAAAATATTATAAATGAGGAATAAAATTACCTAAAATAGGTTTTAATTTTAAAATAGTTAATAAGAAAACTACTCATTATTGAAACCGATATTTATGACTGGTCAAACTTGCTTATCCAAGAGACCTCCTGAATTGGTAATTCAATGATTAGTTGGTTGATTTAGTGTTATGGCACAAAACAGCTAGACTATCTGCATCAAACGTCCAGTAAAAAGGTAAAAGTAAACATAGGTAAAACAAACCTGCAGTGAGCAACATAAATAGCATAATACAAATGTTGACATCTAGTCTACAATATTAAGAGAGAAACCAGGGTGAAAAAAGTTGTAAAAGACTTTCCATAGCATAATGATAATAATCATAACCTGCCCAGAAGACTAACAGATAAGTACAAGAACCACCGTCAGTCGCCTGAAGTTGGCTTTTCCAGTCCTGGTTCCGGGTTTGTGTCATAACAGCAATTATCAAAAGGTAAAGTAATAAAAGTTTTAAAAGACATGCAGAACTGTAATAATAACACCAGGAAAACTAATGGGTAATTCAAACAGTAGCGGTAGTCACCTGAAGTTGGCCTTTCCAGTCCTGGTGTCAAGTTATTTAATGCTACGCCCATTTTCTAATTTCAAACTAGAGATAATGTGACTCTTAAAAGAGAACCACAATAAAAAGGTTTACTGAAGAAATATAAAACACTTTAATGACATTAAAAAGATTAATGGGCATTAAAAAACTAAAAACTTTAACAAGGTGGTCAGTGTCACCATCACCACCAACACTCTCTAATGTTATGGACAAACCTTGGGACAGAACATGTTTAAAATAGTGCCGTCATTGAAAGTCGTAATGATGGCAACAAAGTAAAATGTGGCTTATTGTAACCTGAGTGTTACACAGACAACACATTGGTGCACCAGTTCCAGATAAAAAGAAACGAGTTAAATGTAGTGTAGTTAGAACAACTTCCTCCTTCCGATCCTTGCAGAAGCTAGACAGCCAAAGTTCAATAAAGGGTTTTATTTGGAAAAGCTTGTTTTCTCTTGGCTCACTCCAAGTCAACTGCCAGCTGGCACGAAGTCGAGCCTTGAATACAGAACCATAGTCCATGTATGAAATAGGTACAGATGTGATAACTCCAGAGCTGATAGATTTTTCTGCTGTGTCTGCAAGCTCGTTCCTGCAAAAACCAACGTGGCATGGGATCCAGAAAACCTGGATAGAAGTAGCTGTTAATGAGAAATGGGCCAGTCGATTTTGAATATCAGCAACAACAGGGTGCGAGCCAACGTGTAGTGATTCCAGGGCCAGTATAGAACTAAGCAAGTCAGTATAAAAAGTGCAGTTAGAGTACTGCTCAGCTGCAATATGATCAAGGGCAAGAGATATGGCATACAGTTCAGCAATGAACACAGAAGCTGTAAAGGCGATTTTGCACACAACTACCGAACCACAGCAAAGCCCACTGAATTACCTGATTTGGAACCATAAATGAGAATGGAATGGTTGTTTGAAAGATGTTCATTAAATAAAAGACGGTAATTCCAATCTGGAAGTACTTCCAAGGTCACATTTGGGAGCTGTAATAAGCCATGATGGGATGGGCTGACCTGTGGATTCTGCAAAGTTATCCAAAGACAGACCCAATTCATACAATTGCACCTGGATGCGAAGGCCAAAAGGAGCAATGGCAGATCGTCTGTTCCAAAAATGTATTGCTCACTGAAAAAGGAAAACAGAACTGCACGTGGGATACTTTGTTAAGGAACAAAGTTTCAAAGAATATAGTAAAGATAGTTGCAAACGGCAAAGGTTCATGAGATTCTACATATAAACTCTAAACTGGGGAGGTGCAGAAAGTCCCAGTACAGAGTCGAAGTCCTTGATGATGAATGGAGTCGAGAATCTGTAAGGCCGAGGGTCTGGTAGAGCCATAAACCCATAGTCGAGTTTTAATCGAATAAGAGCATGCTACATCTTTAACACAGAAAATCAATCTGCTCCCCAACTGGTGGTAAAGCGGACATGGATGATGTTCAGTGCTCTTGTGAATTTGAACCGTAGCTGCATTATGTGTGGTATAAAGGTCAGCTTAGGTCAAAGATAAGCCCCACAAACGTGGTCTCAGGGACCACAGGCAGCAAAACTTCACCAATACAAAGTTCAGGATCAGGATGAATAACCTGTTGGTGGCAAAAGTGCATGCAAACAGTTTTAGAGCGAGAGAAATTAAAGCCGTTTGCTGTGGTCCATTTCAGTAGACGATCGAGGATAGTTTGTAGTTGCCGTTCAATATATCTTGTGTTCGATGACTGACACGAGATGTGAAAGTCGTCGACACAGAGCCCGTTTGTAACAATAAAAGGGAGTTGTTCAGTGATGGCATTAATCTTTATACTGAAAAGTGTGGCACTCAAAACACAACCCTGAGGGACACAAAGTTCCTGTGGAAAAGAACGGGAAAGTATTCTGCAGAGCGGCCCCTCCTATGAATATTAGCACTTCCCCAGAGGGGGTGAAGTCCACTAAAGTCCCCCAAGATTAGAAAGGGAGACAGCAACTGTTCAACGAGAGTATCAAGGTCCAACTGATAATTTGTTTCTCCAGGTGACAGGTAGAGAGAACAAATAGGAAACACAGATGGCTACGGCCTCCAAGGGTGTGTTGCGTGACAAAGACAGGGTGGGCACATGTTGATCAACCAACAGCGTCACCCCTCCATGTAATTGTCCATCACAAAGCCTGTCATATCTGTACAGAGAAAACTGCCAAAAGGTGACTGTATTGGCAGGTTTCAGAAATATTTCCTGTGAGGAAAGACATACTGGATGGTAGGAAGCAATCAATGTTTTGATGTGATCCAGATCAGAATTTAAACCTCGACAGTTCCACTGTATCAAGGTAGCCATTTTTAATGACGCGTAGGCAAAATGTCTAGAGAACCCTTCTGTTAATGACCACATTTTTTTTCCTGACTGTCATTATTTGGGGGAGTTCTATCAACCTCCATGGATCCTGCCCTGGGTCGACCAATATATCTCCAGATCGAAGCTTCTTTACTGACTTTGGAGAGCCAGCAAATCCCTCCAGTCCCTTCTGAATAAAAATGGGGACATTTGCCCTAAAGGTTTCTTTGAAAGAAAATGTAGGATGAGAAAATGAGGTACAACTGGTAGCACAGATGTTAAAGATTGCTGATCAGTCTTCAAGACGTGATCGTTTACCCGTTGACTGTTTTTTCACTATTTTATTTAAATTTGTATTAGGAGGATCCACTAAGCCCACCCATCATAGAGCCCTATGAGGGGACACACTACAATGTCAAACAAGGACACTGCAACAATGCCTGGGTTTCATAAGGAACTATACCCAGACACCAGCACCAGATACAATATCCACAGCATCTGTTGAGAACTTTCAACATAAGTACTTGGTTGACTCTAGCCCAAGTGGACCGGCCGATTGACCCAATGGAGGCCACCCAAAGGCTATCTGTCTGCTGGAATTCAAGGCCAAAGTGGTGTGTTTGGGTTGAACCCCTCAACCATCAGGATCCTCTCCTCCCCTTCACAGCTCACAACACACGGCAAACACGTGGGTGGATGTTTCGATCCCAGAGGAGATAACCTGAAAGAACAGAACTTTCCCTGGGAGGTCCCCTCACCATGTACAGGAATCCACACAGAAGGGGGGTAATTCAATGAATGGTCTGTAGTTTCAATTTGATATTTCTGTTAACAGAATTTCTGAATTTATCAGTATAAAGTTTTGTATAAAATAGTGCATATATAAGAACACACTACTTTTAGTGTTTTTTAAATGTATTTTGTTTAAAAAATAAATATCTCATGCAAACACAGACTAAATTCTATAACTGTAGGTATGAAGCATACTTGCTTATACCACAGCTCATACCTTCTTCATCAACCTCGTGGGTTATTCACTAAGACATGCATAGCCTGTGGAAGAGACATTAGCAATTTTAGCGTATTGTAAGAAAACTAATATAATTTTTACTTTTCAGAATGATAGTGCCTTCCATTGCCAGGATTTCAAAGAAACTACATACAACATTTCAGTAATGATGCAAAATATGAATTTATTCTCACAAATATTCATACTCAGTTTAACCATCTTACTTTATCATGTATCAACAAAATACGTGCAAAAGAAAACAAAACACATAAAAAGTTACATAATAAAACTTGTGTTTCTGAGTATCCCTGGAAATGAAAAAGAGACTCTTAGGAAGAAACGTGACATTTCAATCAATAACTTTGAGCTTATTTGACAACTTGTGTATAATGAAAATGCCACAATGTGGTCCCTCTTTAGTGATAGAGAAAAACAATTATACTTGGTCTATCTAATTCCACTACTAATGCAGTGTAGGTGTATTTTAATCTCCATTTTTTCAGAACTAGTTATTAATTCAATTTCTATTACACTACCCATTTTTCATACATTATCATACAAAAATACATAAGGAATATTTTACATGTTATAAGTACAGGAGTTTTAAAGTTTGCACCCTCGGTCATTAAGTAGTTTTATTAACTTATTGCTGAGAGTTAAAAAAAAAAATCAATAATTTGAGAATAATGAAACAAATTAACTGGAGTACCATAGAAAATATGTTAAAATCATTATACATTTAAAATAACATCAATAGCTTTATTATAATCAGAGTATAATGCTACAATAAATCTGTATTTAAGATATACAATAACATATCCATCAAACTCCTATTAAAAACCAGTATGACAAGGAACATCCAAATTTTCATTGTAATATATGGGCAGTTTAGTTTGACATTTTCATAGTATACAAGTTATAAATGTACATTTATCCAAATTTTACACCCAACACAAATAAAGGCACCTAAATATAAAAGAGGTGTACAATTACTATATAATTTTGTTCTTTTGACGCTAATATAAAATCATCAATACAATCTCATTCAAAATAAACTTAGAGAATGAGTTTCAAATAAGGCACATTTTTACTTCAAACAAAAATTAAATAAAAATAGAAAGAGTTCTGTAAATGACTATAATTGTAATAAAAGTTAAAAATGGTTATTTATCATGTAAGCATGCAACATTTTCTACTACTTTGCAAAAACACAGAAAAGCAAAGATTACATAAAGACAAATTAAAAAAAAGGAAAATTAATACACAACTATGCAATATATAATTTTTAAAAATGCTGCTTTACATAAATTAATGATAAGCATGAGTAATCCATAATTTAAAATAAAATAAGTTTAGAACTTTTATTAACAATATTAAAACCATTCCAACTATTTTTGACATATATTAATTAATATGACAAAAACTTTTGAAAAGTTACAGGAATTTTACAAGTCTTAATTTACTTTATTCATTAGGATTTCATATACAAGAAATTTTGTATCATGATAAAGCTACAAAGACTATTTATTAATGTTCCTAACTCTGAACTACTGACCAGAGGAAAGACAGCCAAGTTACCAGAACTCTAATACACATGTTAAGAGATTGACTGTCACTCTTATAATACACCCACAGTTTATATTGTGGGAAGTATTCTGTGGTATCATAATGATTTTAAATCAGTTTGCCAGTTGAGAAGTCCCGAACTCTACCAGAGGGGCCACCCCACTCCCACAAAAAATGAAATCTTACATTTTCATCCTTTAACATAAACTGTTATCTCAAAATAAAAAGATCAGTAAATGATGTGATAAAGCTACGTAGTTTGAAATCAAAAACAGTTTACTTGTTTAGTTTCTTGTGAAGCAACATAAATTACAACATAAACCTCTCAATACTAAAGCCAAATGAATGGTTGTAAACTGCTGTGGCTAAAAACAAATAACTTCTTTACTAGATCATATTTAAACCAAGTTTCAACATTTAACCAATATCAACATCACTCAAGTTTTAAACTAACTAATATTTATGATTTTATGCAAAACCTCTTTACAATAACAACATTTGAAGAAAATACTTCTGGTTGGTGAAGTCATGTAGAAAAGAGAATTTGAAAAATTCTAGAAAAAAATAGTTTTTACATCATAATATTGTTACTTAAAAGTATAAGATATAGCAGTTACATTAAATTCTTGCTTATACTTTGCTTCATATTATATTTAAAAAACAACAACAGGTAATTGAAATATTCTCAGCCCATAAATATCTCCATCTAAATTTTTCCAGTGATTCATTAACCTAACTTAGCACCATAGAAATATCTAAATATTCAAAAATAATAAAAAGTAACAGATGGTTGTGACAAATACTGTCACACAGCTGTTGATTTTTCTCAGTAGTGTAGTTGCTTAATAATAGTTAATGTAACACTTCAAAACACAAAAGTGGCATGTATGATACATAAATCATATAATATTCAAGTAAAAAATTCCTCACACCACTGAAACACTACTAGTTATACAAAAACTATGGCCATAATGTTGGAGTTACACAAGACAAAAAGTTCCAGTAGAAATTACTCATTGTATACTTTCTTCTATGAAATAATTAAAAAAAATTACTTAAAAACAAAAATTTATTAAGGTTTAGTAACAAGGCAAAATAATTTAATTATTAAAGGTGCAAGTTCAACTGGAGTTGTTATAAGAATAACTGATTGCATTGTGAGATATGCTTTCTAAATAACCTCTCATCTCTCTTATAGTTGCTCAAATTTCAAAATTTACTTTTTTTGTAATCAGTCATATTCATTGGGTATTAATAACCATAATGAAAAAAAGCTTCTAAAAATTGTTCCCTTTTGAAATAAGAACAGGACAGTTAAAGCAACACCCTATTTTTCACCAGCAATCATAAATTTATAATAATGTAGCAAGAAATTTATGTTTAATAAATCAAACAAAGCATAAAATATTTTTAAACTTAATGTTGTAGCTTTCTAGAAAGACAACGGGGGATTTACCCTTTTGAGACTTTAAAAAATCCAAATGATAGAATGCACAAGTTTAGCAATATTTATAATATATATTGTTTAAAATTAATATGAATAAACTGTTTCTTACACAAGATGGAACTTAGTATATTTTTTAATAACAAAATGCTACTCTAATTTCAGAACTTAAGGGATCATAATAGAATTCATTTTCTATGACCAAGCATAAATATTAATTATCTTCATTTTTTTTTAACAGAATACTGCCAGTAACTGTCTTTAAATAGTTTGATGCAACATAGCAATGATAGTTTGAAGCTCAGACAATAAAAGTGTCTGAAAGAAAATTTTTTCTTTATGAAAAATGGTGTATCAGAAAAATTTAGATTTTATTAAATTAAAATATATATTCATCAAAATTGTTAGTTTTTCAGAAAATATCATTAACAAAACAAATACATTTCATTAACATATCCTTTTTTAGTAATCATCTTGTTTGTGGTTGTTTACAAAGGAGTTTCAGTCATCTCTTTCTTACAGTAAGTTATGTAGTCCAAGATGAAATTTATAAAACAAAAACTATCAAAATATACCATGCCAATTCAAGCTATAATTTTCAACTGTGGTGAGTTACTATATAGGTTAACAGGGTGTATACATTTTAAACAAAAATTATATTATGCATACCTCAAAATGTTGACAAATTAAACAAATATGAAAAGTTACAAAAACGTGTAAATTTTTTTTATTGCTGTGCTTAATTTTACACAAATTACCTTTTATAAAGAAATCACACTTACACTGGAAATATGGACACCCAAAATTATTTCTCTAAAATGGAGAATAAAATATCACAACAATGGAACTAAGAATACTATACAATATTTGTTTTAAAATTGTTTTCAAATAAATTTAATGGTTGTGACATCTAATCAGTGACACCTGTTAGTCATGACTGAACCATCATGGAATCATGACAAAATGATAAAATCTATAAACCTTAAGTAAAAAAAGGTTTTCTCAGGAACATCCTACAGTACGAGTTTCATTGTTTTGGCTTAAAAAAAAGAATACAAGGTACAACTATTGGACTAACAATGCAATTTATAGTTCAGGCTTTGCATTTTATAAACAAGAAAAGATCATGATATATTGGGTCTTCCCATTTTCACCTTCAAAATACCTTCTGTGGTTGTGTTTCGACAACAGGCAGTTGCCATTTATTCAACTAAATTTCATCATAAATACTCTTGCCTCAACAGTTTGTCAAAGCTAAAGAATAAATCCACACATCTATGCAATTTTGTTTTCTATTTTTATTATGTGCAATGTTTCAGGCAAACAGTAAAAACTAATTTCACTGTGTCACAGTCTGATGATGGGTGCCTGCCCAAAACTTTGCATGAAATAAAAATGGAAAAAGTTTTAATCTAGACATGTTAGTTCATTATTTATTACCATTTATCCTCATTTTTCGTCTTGCACCTTGTGAAATTTTTTTTTTTTTACTAGATTGTCACAAGTGTTTCTAAAACATACTTAATTATATGTGGTCATTAAAACTACCACCAAGTACACTGTGACACAAATCCATTTCTTGCACAACAAATAATTCAAAGTTTATTACAATTTAACTGAATAAAACTAAATAAAGAGAAAAACAATTAGAAGTAAACTAAAACTGGAGCATTATAGAATGAGGAATGGGTCCATTTTAATTACTAATGATGTTCCATTGTTCCGTTGATCAACCCAGATCCATAAGATGGAGGTGGCTTTCTGTTATCCACAGTTTCATTTCTAGGTTCACCACAGCTCTGCTTATCTGAGAAATGCTGGTAAGGTTTGTAAAATCTATCCCTGTGACGAGATGTCTGAGAAGCGTAAGGTCTTCCTTCAGTCTTTAGAGGCCATCCTTGACTGCTATAATTACCTTGAGATCCTCCAGAACTTCGGTTGCTCTGTTGATTTTGCTGGCCACGACCCCTGTTTACAAAATTTCCTCTTCCTCTTCCACCCCTGTGGAACTGATAATTACCACTACGATTACCACACCATCCTGTATTGCCACGCCATCCCGTATTAGAAAGTATTTCAGGCGTTTCCTCTGTCTCTGACTGAACTATAGTCTTTAAAAGAAACATTACTATCAGTATTTATATACAATAAATACACATCAGTAGTATAATCAATACATTTGAAATTAATATTTTTTGTTATTACAATAATCAATACACACACACACTGTAATATATAACATGCCAGTTTACAAAGTACATATTTATTCATCTGTGCAAGAATATTACAATTAATTTAATTAAAATAAAAATCACACCAAGTTTATTTGTTGTGAAAAATGTATCAGAATAGTATAAGCACAATTATTCAGTTATTACTAATTTTCTCAGGAAATTTATAAAAACATAACTTGACAAAACCACACAAGTTGAGTAAAAGACAACTTATAATTACCAAATTAACTGTGGAATCTGCAACACACACTGCTACCCCAGTTGAATCTGCAAAGAAAAAGCAAGAATTGAAAGAAATGTTTTTGATTATTTAAGAATTTACTTTGAACATCTTACTAAATGATGTTCAAAACATATTCTTGATACTGAAAGTTTTAGAGCAACAGACTTATTTATTGACAGAAATGTACTTGTATCGGAGAAACATTGCACCGAAATGTACTTATATAAGAGTAATATTACACAGTACAATTTACTATCATAAGTACCAAAATAATGTTTATCATTAGTTTTCTAATGAGTAACTTCACTACTTTACTTCATTTTGTAAGGCACTATAAAAGACACTTAATACAGAGCTAGCATAACTACCAACATCAGTAGTCATTTAAATTTCAAAATTACTACTTGTTTTCAATATAAACAGTTCAAAACCCTATCCAGGGGTGGAACAACATCCCTTGCTTTTTTTTTTATCATTGTACGGCTGAAATATTGAATGAAACTAATAACAAATTTACTAAAGAGTATCAATTTCTGTCTTTAAGAATGTCATATAATTTGATTAATTTTTGTTTTTACTTATAAATTTTCCAAACTTTTTTGTTGCCTTACATTCTTTTGAAAACCATTAAACATACTTAAACAGTTTCTTCTTACCCATTGATCAGACTTAAGTTTCAAACCAGTTTGAACTTATCAGTATCTATTAATATTTATTTTGTCAACTGTGAAAGTTGCCACTTACAAAATTAAATTGCACAAAAAAAACATGTGAACAAAAATACTGCATAAATTGACAATGATTTATCTTGCTCCAGGTTTGACCTTCTAAAATGGTGATATGTGAGACTGGGTTACAATACTGTTGCTCAGTATTTCTAATTCAATCAATTTATATCTGATAATTTTTTTCCCCAGTAAATTATTATTTATGTGCTAAGTTTGAAAATGATAAATTTGAGAATAACATTGAATTCTAGGAACATTTTTGTGCAGTTCTTGTAGTACTCTTTAAACTAAACTAATTTATTCTGATATATTGTTAAAGATGAAAACTTCCATAATTTTCATACAAAAATAATTTTCAGGAATAAAGAGAATATTTACCAAAACTATAACAAACTTCCAGACTTAAGTTTTTTTCTTTATTCTTTTAAACTTCCCACTACATTACACTGCTCCTCTTCGTCTCAGTTAAGTTTTGTTAATTTACAATGAAACTTCAAATAAAACTTTCACGCCAATTTATTCTCCCTCTATATTTAAATAAATTGTTTATACTCAACTGTATCCAACCATATTTACATTGATATTTTGAGCTATTAGCCCTTATTAGGCTTAATATGAAAAGTGGAACTTAAACATATCCTATATTTATTTTCAAACTGAGTTTCATTATTAGTTGTTGAATCACCTGCTACGAGGTCATAAAAGTATGGGAACTGATGTCAGAATAAATTGAATGAAACAAGTCAAGAGGAATACAATGATCAACATATGATAATTTCTAAGAAAATACAAACGTTTTGGAATGGGCAGAAAAATTATAGGCATGATGGAACAGTACACAAATGTAGATTTAAACATTTCCTTGATTTTTTCTTTGCAAATTATAATAAATAACTCTTTCAAAATGGAAGCACAATCATAAATCATTTATAAAAAAAAAGTTGTTGAAAATGGTATTAGTTACAATATTTATTAAATTTAATGTGCACCTAATACCTGAAAAGTGCTTTATAGCTCAGAAAATGTTAATTAAAAAAGAGGGAATTAATGTATTTAACATGGAATAAACAAACTGAAAAGTATAAACGTACAATGTTTAATTTTCAAGAACTGAAAAGGGAAAAATAGTTTTTTGCTAAACTTGTAGTAACAGAAGTATCCCAATAAAAATGGTGATCTATCATTTTGATTATTCACATTTTAAAATGCCATAAATGAAAAAGAAATTGGATGTAACAATTACAGAACCTTATAAAACAGACCATAAACAACGATTTTGATGCATATATTTCATAATACTTTTATGACAATGCTTTGTTTACTTTAAAATCCAATAGTTTTAAATACAATGTACTTTTACAAACCAATGAAAATCCCAAAAGAAATCATTCAGTAAATTAATAAATTCTCTTGTTCCTATAAAAATGTAAAAAACAACATTCTTTCATGTTTAAGCAGTAATAATGTGCCAGGAATTTTCAATTGATCTTTCTCTTATTGGTCAGTCACTATTTTTATTTATTGAATTTTTTTAGAGCTATTCTATATCCACCTCTGCTAGCAGTATCTAATTTAGAAGTGGTAGACTGAAAGAAAGACACTTGTCATCACATCATAACACCACCATGACTGAAAGGATTTGCAGATTCAGAGAGGAAGGTGGGTAAGAGTATTTCATGTTTATTGGAACAAAGCTACTGGGCTATCTGTGCTCGACAAGATGTAGTATACTATAATGGTATATGGAAATTAAGGTAAATATATGTAAAATTAAGACCTGCCAGGAACACTGAAGCATTAAGTTCAAACTTGCTGTCAGTCAATTGCCACATAATCCATATGAGCAAAGGTCTTGCAAGATGCCTTATCTCTATGTTGTGTCATAAGCTTTCTCTAAATAAAAAAAAGATAGAATTAAGATGTTGTCGCTTGAAAAAGGCTTCTCTAACAGATGTTTCAAGGCAAATTAAGTGGTCTATCATGGAGTGTTGTCTTTGGAACCCACACTGAGTGTGTGAGAGAAGGTTGTTTGATTCAAGGAACCAAACAAGACTAGCATTAATCATCCTCTCTAAGGTCTTACTGAGACAACTCAAAGCAATGGGACAATAATTTGAAGGAATCTTTGGATCCTTCCCAGGTTTAAGAAGAGGGAGTGCAATAGCTTGGCACTAAGCATCAAGAAAGCTATATCTGGCTAAAGACAGCCAGGAGAATAGTAAAAGAGGTAGGAGAAAGGTGGTGTAGCATCTCATAATGTATATCATCAGGTCCAACTGATGAATTGCCAGACCAATGAAGTGCAAGTTTGAATTCCACCACTGTAAGAGAGTGATTGTGGTCATAGGAATGATCAGTCGAAAAGGAAAGAGGCAGATGTTCAACTCGTGTTTTAACAGCTAAGATGGAAGGAGATGAGTTTGAAGAGCAGGATACATGAAAGAAGCATTCATCAAAAGTATCTGCAATGCTCTGAGCATTAGCAACTTCATGGCCATTGAATATTAAGATAGAGAGAGGGGCAGAAGTATACTGTCCACTCACCTTCTGGATCTTGCCCCATTTGACTTTAGAACTGGTGGTTGAAGAAATGCTGGAGGTGTATTTAATCCAAGATTCCTACTGGCTTTGATGTCTAACTCACCTAGCCTGTGCACGGGCTTGCTGAAATGCAATGTGGTTTGGAAGTGTGGGATAAATTTTGTAGCATCCCTGCACTTGGTGAAATTCTGCTGTGGGAAAGATGTCAAGGTTTTGGGGATGCACTAAGCAGCTGCTTGAATGAAACAGTTTGCTGCTACACAATCATTCATTGATAATTTACACAGGATGACAGGATCAAGTTCCAAAAGAGCAATGAAAGAGGGCCAGTTGGCTTGGTCCAATTTCCATTGAGGCACACAGGTATGGTGGCACTGACCATGGGCAATCTCTCTTAATATGATAGGTAAATGATCACTACCCTGTGGATTGATGTCAACCTCCCAAGAAAAGCAAGTATAAAGTGAGGGGGAGCAGATGAAAAAATGTATAGCAGTAAATGATTGACTGAGTGCATGAAAATAAGTGTAAGAGTCAGTATTGAAGAGAGACAGGTTGTCATTCAGGAGCATATATGCTCTATAGCATGACCCCTCATATCAATACTAGAACTATCCAAGTGTGGATTATGCCCATTAAGATCCCAAGATTAAAAAGTTAGCAGTTGCTGAATGAGGGCATCAAGGTCTGAGGGATAATTTTTTCCAGGGATAAGGTACAGAGAGCAAACAGTGATGGCATGACCCAAGGGTGTATTCAATGACAAGGACCGGGTGGGAACATGTTGATCAACTAGCAGTGCTGCTCCCCCATGTCTTTGTACTACACATGGCCTGTCATTTTGGTACAAGGAGTATTGTTGAATTTTGACTGTATTAGTGGGTTTTAAGAATGTTTCCTGTAAAGAAAGACATTTGGAATGATAAAAGTCAATCAAATCCTTGAAGTCATTCACATTTGATTGAAAACTAACAGTTCCATTGGATTTGATCAGCCATTTTTCTTTATTTTGGAAGAGAATATGGCACAGAGACCTTCTGCTTGCAACTGCACTTTTTTCTTTTCTGGATGTGGGTCGGTCACTCTCTAATGATCCTGTTTTGGATCAAGTAGGCAGGTTGGTGTTCAGAGACATATGTTCCAGTAATTAAGGATTTGAACAAATGGGTTAATTTTTAGAGGAAGACCCCATGGAAACACCTGGGCTTGAACAAGTTAAAGTTGAGCAATGACTGTAAGATGTGGTTGGGACAGAGATAGAAGTAGATACTGATTCATTAACTTTGTTGATTTTGAAGAGTACTAGATTAAGATGTGCTGTTAAGAATTCTGTAGGAGGCATGGAAAGGCCTGTCTAAACTCCTACTGTAGTAGTGGAATGGATTACAGCAGCATAAGTCTGAGATGGAATTAGGAATAGTAATTTCTGAGCCTCTGGATAAGTAATATTATGAACTGTTTTGAGATTACTTCTTTCTCTTCCATCCATTTAGGGCATGAAGTAAAATAGGAAGGATGTGGACCATTACAGTTAACACAATGCAATTCTAGTTGGCATTCAAAAGCATCATGGTCTCTACAAACACATGTTAAGGAACCACAGCAAGATGTTTGAGTGATCAAATTGTTGACAATGAAAACATCTAACAGGGTTAGAAATATAAGGCCGTACCTTACAATTAAGATAACCTGCCTTGATTGTGGTAGGAGGACACAATGTTGTAAATGTTAATATTAGAACATTTGTTGGCTCCATAATCCCGTATCTATGAGTAAAGATTTGGTATACAGCTGAAACACCTTGGCTGGTGAAATCTGCAATGATTTCTGACTCTGGAATGATCTTTAAATCCCTCTCAACTGTAACTCCTCTGGAAGAATTCAAATTAGAATGAGGAGTAACCTCAATGGATATATCCTCAATGGCCTTCAATGACTTCAAGAGGAGTTTGGAATGTTGTGATGAAGCTGTTTCCACTAAAATGTCCCCAGACCATAATTTTTTTACTGATTTAGGTGAACTAACAAGCCCTTCTAAACCCCTTTGAATAAAAAATGGAGACATCTGCCCTAAGAGTTTTTCAGTTAAAGAATATATAATTAAAAATAACAGGATAGATTCAATTTGTGAGTTTGACAGTACAGAGTCATCAATGTGTGGTCATTTGCCAGTAGTTGGATTTTTCTCTGTGCTGTCATGATTGTTTATTTTTTTTATTTGAGAAGTGTCCATAATAAAATAAAAAATACTTTGGTGCCCACTGACCCCACCCATCATGGAGCTCAAGAGGGTATGCATTACAGTGCCATACAAGGTTACTGCAGTGATGCCAGGGTTTTGTGAGCACTATACCCAAACACCAGTATCAGACATAATGCCCACTACACCTGTTGAGGATGTCCTACACTGGCACTCAGTTGATCCTGGCCCAAATGGACTAGCCAACTGATCTTGGGGGGGAACATCCCAAGACTGCCCATCTACAGGAGTTCAAGACCGAAGTGGTGTGTTGGAGTTGGACTTCTCAACCACCAGGATTCTCTCCTCCTTTTCATAGGTCACCACACACAGCAAACATGCAGGTGGATGTTTAGATCCCAGAGGAAGTAAAGTGAAAGTACAGAACCTTCTCTGGGAGGTCCCCTCACCACATACAGGACATGTGTGAAGAGAAAACTACTTGCAATAGCTATGACCTAAGGAAGTTAACTTCACTAACTGCTGTTTTGTTTTGTTTTTAGTATTAAAAATGATAAAATATTATTGTTTATTCTTCAAGAAGTGTTGCAAGATGCTTGGAGAAGTTATTTTAATAATGGTTAAACAAAACTGTAAACTATCACCAAACTGGCTCAATACAGTTCTAATAAAATGTTTGTCTGGTTAAATGGACAAGTTGGGTATTTGGGTATAAATTTACAATTTTATCTTGTATGTATAAATATTATAATGGATTTTCAAATTTGCTTCAAACTGTGTTGTTTAAAAATAAACATGCTACACAGAATTGGCATCACTATAAGGATAATTTGTATTAGTATCTACTAGTAATTCTATTTGCTTATATCTTAAACTAGTGTCTATACAGACTTGAATTTAATCAAGCTTACAAATAATGTTCCTCACAAACTGCAATAATATTACCATCATTTGTGGAAAGCAATCCAGAAGACTTAGGATCATCATCCTGGTTGTCTGGGTCAACTGCTGCAAGTCCAGAACCTGAAGAAACTGAATGTCTTCTGTGGCCATACATATTTTTAACTGGTTGAACTGAAGTAATAAAACTGTGCAGTTCATTTAATAGAAACAATATATATTCAGCACTAGTTACTGTTTTATTGTACCAAGCCACAAAAAAGATTATTATTTTCAATAAAGTTTGAATTAATGGTGTTTCAAATTTCATCTGGTATTATTCTGTTAACCGATTAACCTCGACGAATAGTAATTACTGAAACCTGTCTTGCACATAATAACTTGGTGAAACAATAAGTTTTCCCTTTTTTAGATATTGTATTTTTATCTTTAAGGAAAGTTTACAGAAATTAAAATGAGTACTATTAATATCTCACAGTGCACATCAACACTTAACTGGATTAACTATTACAATATTCAACACGTTTAATAAATATTAAGAAAACTATGTTAAGACACTGGTTATCAATGTTTATAGAATTTTTTTTTACAGTAAATTCAACAATATCGTTTGGGATAATGCCATTTATATAATTACAGTAAAAATATACAAATATTCCATAATAGTGATAATAGACAAAATAGCTTAACTAACTGTAACTTTACCAATTTCTGAAAAATAAATGTGTCAACAACAGGACAAAAAATATATTTACAGAAATTAAGACTATTAGATAATGCGGAGTATTTATATCTTAGAATGGGACATAACATACAAGTCAAAAATACTTATGGAAGTACTTACTTTCTCCAAATTTTTTGATTGCCTATAAAAATAATTATTCTAATTAAATTTCATCCTTGAACATTCAGTTTAAAACTAAAGCCTAACATTTCTCAGAACATTAATATTTCTGCAATGTGAATTTTAAGAAATTGTGTGAATTAAATTAATAAATATATACATCTAGTATATCTTCATATTATGCATGTGTTATTTCTAAGTTTGTTCATGAGGCAAGAGATTTATAAAACAAGTCCCTAGTGAAAACACTAAAATATAGAACTTTACAGACATACCTTAAAATTTTCAAGGAAAGTTAAACAAATAACAAGCTATCTACAAACTTCATTTTAAAATGAAAAAATGGATATAAATACAGAAAAAAAATATTTCACAGTGTAGTACAATACTAAACATAGCACATCTATTTTATTCTATAATATGAACATAGTTGGTTATTTGGCTATTCTGAAGCCATCTGTTTTTTTTAAACTTCAATAACACAAATGTAATTTTTCACAATAAGACATTTTCTTGAGGTAATAGTTAGCTAAAGTATGTGAACTTAATTGCCAGTATCTAAAACATTTATAGTGTTTTAACTATGTCCGTATATAGATTACAGATACTTCAAATGGTGAAAACAGAATTCAAGCCATGCTAGTTTTTGTTTTGTTTTTTTCTTAGAGGATAATTCTTTTGTTTTTGCATAATTCAGTTCTTTATCAATAGTCTGTCTAGTAAAAGGTATGAGAAAGTAAACAAAAGGTATATCTGGTGTACCTTGTACATTACTGACTATGTACTTTGGCAAGGCAAAGTATTTTTTATATTATTTCACTTATATATACAACTAACAATAAAGGTATTTTGTGTTTCACGTACAATGTGTTGTACATTTTGCAGCTATTAAACATGATTCACATTAACCCAAAAATACCTCTAAAATTCTGTCTCTGTCCCAAAGAAATCTCAAAGTTTTCCCCAAATCTTCATCCAACTTTCTCTCCACTACAAAATGCTGTTGAAAAACAATAAACAAAATTTTATCATAGACTACAGGAAGGAAGAACACTTTTAAAACAGTTATGGCATTTCAATTATTTGTGTAATCATTCTCGACTAACAGTAAGCTATTAATAGAGAAAATTATTTAAAAACATCTTACTGTCATGTAATATTTGGTTCTGATAATACTAATGAAAGGGATAATTATATTTTATCAGTATTATATTGATAATTAACATAAATATAAAAAAACATTAGATGAAAGTGACGAAGTTTACAAGCTTGTACATAATCAGTTTTAGAATTAAGAATATTTTGGAAAACCTTTTGTTAGAAGTGAAAGTGGTATATTTTTGTCTGAGGAATGTTAGAGTAAGTAAATTTAACATGTTTTACATGTATAAAAAAATTAAATTCACAAATATTCAACTTTTATGATTACAAACATATTTGAAAGTTTAAAAAAATCTTTACAAAAATGGTTTTAAAAAATTAATTTGATTTAATGAAACTACAAAAAAAAATCTTAATACAGTTTCCAAGCTTTGAGGATCTCTCAAAGGTGGACAGGATAACTACAATTTTAAGGTTGGTTAATAACAATAAAAAAGATAAAAGGATAGGATAAGAAAAAACTTGTAGTTTTGTTACAGAAGGGTCAGTACAGGAAAGATAAAGCTTTACTAACAAGTACAATTGCGTTAAGTCACAACACTTGTAGTAACCGTTATTTAAATTGAGGTTCGTGTTTAACATCCATTGTTATGGTAAGATTTTCATGAATCCAGAAAGTATTTTCACAAGCTGGTTATAATGATTAGCAGTATTACACTTCTTTATTCATGTGATGTGACAGTATTTTGATTTAATACCTTGATGTCAGCCCTTAGTTCATTCCACTCAACTTCCGATATCATTTCTGCATGGTCTGCTCTATTTTTCAAGACAGTAGCCATCTCCTGCCTCTGTGTTAGAAGTTCATCTAAAAAGGAAAATCAATAAATGACAGCATTATGCTCTTTATCCTGTTGACTGCAAAGTATTTCAGCTGCTACAATACAACTTTAATGCTTCTTCATTTTGTAACTTTTTTGTGACGCTATTTTGGATCGAAAGTGAAACAATTTGCAAGTAGGTCAAATGCATGTATAGTGTTGAAGTTAGATATTACTGAGAACGAATTAACTCGTTCATAGCACTGCATTATTGATCGGCTTGGATGTGTTATCTACGGCACTGAACAGGTTAAACTAAATTTTAAAACAAAGTAAGTACCTTAAAGAACTATTCTGATTTACATACAACAATGAGAATAAGAAAGATTTCTAACATTTAATTTTGAAAAATCCAACTTTTACTGAATTACTAATAGATCTTATCTGTAACAAATACTAGTAACACGCTTGTGTAGTGATGAATTGCAGTTGTAATTGTAAAACTAATAATTATACTTAGGTCATCTCATAGACTACTAATCATGAAAATATTAAACGTAAGACTTTAGTTACATAATCATTATTAAATGTACATTAACTTAATTGAAATAACAAGTTTGAGCAAAATGTACATCAAATAACATAGCTTCAAACTCTGCTATGTTGTGTAATACAAGTTTAATGGATTGAACCCATAATTGTATGGTTATAATTATGCAGTGTACAAGATCTTATCAAAGACTAAGGTCATTGAATTTTTGTTGCTTTTTAGGAATAACAACAAAAAACAACCACAATGTTTTATATTTCAGAAATAATATTACATAAGAAACAGTGGTAATTACTCGGAAACTAGCAAAATATAATTACCTCTTGTTTTTATATTTTGATTATAATCACAAATTTTGGCAAGCTTAACACAACAAAAATATTTTAATAAATAATTCCCACTTACTGGCATCTTTTTTAACTTTCTCCATCTCAAGTATTAACTCTGCTTGTCTTTCTGCTAACCTATGAAAAATGTTACACAGATTCAACCACAATTATACATTTCATTGAATGAACAGTTTCTCATTATCAGGAACAGCTGACAACCATAGTTATTCTTCAGTAAATGGCTTGAATTTTCAGGAACAACCAACAATCATGGTTATACTTCAAGAAATGACTTGAATTATAATTATTGAACTAACTATCTTTGTCATGTGGGCTGTGAAGTACATGTCCAAGAGAACACTTGTGCTGATGATGACCACCAAAACTGTACAATAGTTTCTTGGTGTTATTATCAGTAATAAAGATGGAACAACTATCTTTGTATACATTGTCTTCAGCTATTATAAAACAATTCCAATCAGTCTGAACAAAAGTTCATCACAATTCTGCTTGTAGAGTATCTTCTTTAATATTACTATTTACTCCTAATAAATTATTTAGTATATGTGCATGTATACACATTTGTAGAGCTTTTACCAAATAGTTCCAAACAATGATATGGAATTTACAATAAAAATAACATAGCCCTGCCCACATGGATTTTTCTTAGCAGTTTAAAAAAAGCATGTTTTTCTGAAGCTTTTGTGGGCCAGATTGAAATTTATTGGTGCAAATACCTCCAGTAGCTCTCCTTCTACAACATCAACCCTACATTTTAGCCTGGAGATCATGAAGCATAATCTAATTTAAGGAAAGAACAAAATATGGAAACTATCTCAAATCATATAACCAGTAAAGTTTATATATTTGATTTCACCTTTCCTTCCTTCACACAAACTTTTAGAAAATGTCAATTAATGATAAAAAAATTAAACCATTTAGAAGTTGTACTTAACTTTTTCATTAATTGTCTTTGTGTAGAAAAATTACACAATGATGTACATACTGATTTTGGACTTCTTGGACAGCATTTTTAATTCTTTTGTAAGATTTTGTTATTTCCTCTTCTAACAAATTCTGGACTCTCTGAAGTGCTACAGTTTGTCTTGAAAGATCTTTTATTGATTTTTCAAGTCCTAAAAAAGATTTGAATAAAATTAATAACAATATTGGAATATAGGGAATTGATACTAGAAACCAACCAGTTTGTGATTAAAAATAAGAAGTGTATTCTATTCCTCCTTTAATGTTGGTTGAATTAATGCAACTGATTAAAATGCTTGAACATGTTCATGTTTATTTTGTACTTTTATCTTTTTTATTATGATTATTTTGTACTGTCAAGTTAGTGCATGGATTTTCAATTAGTCCAAATTTTCTATGCTTGCTGAATATTGTGGGATATTATTGGGATTATGGTTGAGGATATAACTAAGTTTAAGAGTATTAAACTGATAACCAACACATAATCAGGGATGTACTAACGCATAGGCACACGAGGCACGTGCCTGGGGCAGCAGATTTTAGGGGGCGGCAAATTTTGACCAAAAAAAAAGAATGGACACCATTTTAAAATGTAGTCCCTGGTTATTAATTCCCCTTGCCATTTATGCTGCCCCAATAACCTCTTGAATCATAAAACTCATTATCTGCCGGACGAATATATGGTTCACCAACATATTTACAATATAATCGACAATATAGATAATAACGTGGTAAGTGATATTGGTGTCAAAATGTAGAGTTCGTTATGCTTTTACTTATTCCTCCATCACCCAATATCTTATTGTAAGTTATATCGTGTTGTCAGTGTCCAAACCACCACAAAAAGCACAATTCTTGTGAGGGAAAGGGTCACTGGGGGCCAAACAGCCCACGGATCTCTGTGAGGTTCGCACGGCTGCCATAAATAGCTCGATCCCACGAAAATGACTTGGATCCTGATGATCTGAGATGTGAAAGTAACAAATTCACTGTCAATACTCAATATACGATCAGTGGATTCTAGTGATATCGTCATGAGTAACATACGCCGAAAATTGAGTGGAGCAGCTTATAGGAAGATAGCAAAGTTAAAAAATGAAAACACACATGATGTTTTGGATAAGACACCGACGATGGAGGTTTTTTTTGCTAAACAAAGGCAAGAACAGCCTACTAGCGATGATGTTCAAACCAACAGTGATGGAGGGAATATACATGACAGGCCTAGCAGTAGCAGTTTTGAATAATCTGAACGACCCGAACATATCGAACTGCAGCTTGAACAAGTGACGTCATCAGCAGCAGGCCTAGTAAGATCTGCCGGTTGCAAGCCTAAAACGTCAATGGTTCCAGCAAGTTTTTCAGACAAAGTAAGTTCAGATCCAGCAGAGTGGATAATAGATGATTACACAAAAGATTATATAGCCACACATGCCATCCTTCAAAACGATGACTCGGATTTCAAGAACTCTGTGAAAAAGGACGGGGAGAAAATCAGATCTGTAACCAAAGGCATGTTTGAAAGAAAACTGCAAAATGGCGAAAAAAGTAAGTGGACATATTTGGTTTATTCAGAGAGCAAAGGTAGACTGTTTTGTGCTCCTTGTCGTTTATTTGATTTTGGAAAAAAATTCAAACTGGCTGACTGGAAAAATGCTACTGTCCAGCTGAATGAGCATGAAAACTCTCCTGAGCATCGGTCTTCAGTTTTATCTGTAGTAGCAAGGGGCAACATGTTGGGACGTGTAGATCTCCAGATGGCCATACAGCTGCACGACGAAATCAAATACTGGAGAAATGTACTCACTCGTGTGGTAGCTGTAGCAAAAAGATTGGCTTCACGTGGGCTTCCATTCAGAGGTCGGGATGATAAGTTTGGTTCAGTACACAATGGTAACTTTATGATGTCGTTAGAACTAGTTGCGGAGTTTGACCCCTTCCTCGCTGATCACATTCACCGATATGGCAATGCTAGTAAGGGATCCACGTCTTACCTGTCTTTCAGTACTTGCGACAAATTCATCCAGCTTATGGCAAAAGTTGTTCTAAAGAACATTTTAAAAGACGTCAAAACTGTAAAATATTTCTCAATCAGCGTGGACTCGACGCCAGATATATCCCATGTTGACCAGTTGGCATTCATCATCAGGTACGTGAACAGTGATGGTTCACCTATGGAAAGTTTCCTGACTTTTATACCCAATCCAGGCCACAAAGCTGAACAGCTGGCAGAAGTTGTACTTAGCCTGCTTCAGTCATATGAGCTTCACATTTCTGAATGTCGTGGACAATCCCACAACAACGCCAGCAACATGTCTGGTCAGTACAGTGGTCTTCAGGCTCGTATCATGGAGAAAAATCCTTTAGCTGTGTATATCCCACGTTCAGCACATTCATTAAATCTTGTAGGAACGTGTGCTGCTGAATGTTACAGAGAAGCATGTTCATTCTTCAAACTCTTACAAAGTCTCTATGTTTTCTTCAATGCTTCAACCCATCGTTGGAAAATTCTACAAAAACACCTGTCCGCAAATAAAGTCTCTCTTTGAAGAAACTCAATGACACTCAGTGGTTTGCTCGTGAAGATGCTTGTCAAAGCCTCAACAGAAACTGGCAACAAGTGTTTGATGCCCTTACCACCATGGAGGGAAATGATATGGAAAAACCAGCCACCAGGAATGAGGCCGCTGGACTTCTTTCCAAATTAGGAATGCTAGAAACAGCTATTTTGTCCACAGTTTGGGGAACAATACTGGAAAAATTCAGTGCTGCCAGTAAAAAGTTGCAAAGTGCTGATATGGACATCGGACTTGTAGTCGAGCTTTATGCTTCCTTGCTGCAGTTTGTGAAAGATTCAAGAGAACTGTTCGATTATTTTGAAGACAAGGCGATGTTGAAGTCCAGCATGAAGACGTACGAAATTAAGCGAAAAAGGAAGCAAAAATTTTCAGATGGTGACACCCAGGCAGTGGAAGAAGGCAGAGAGGCATTTTGAGTAAATGTTTTCAATGTGATCATTGACACACTTTGCTCAGAACTACAGCGAAGACAAACCGCTTATGTAGAAATCCACGCAAGGTTTGGATATTTGTTCAAGATAACAAATCTTGAACCCACTGATGTCATCAGTCAAGCTGGAACACTGTTGAAACTCTACCCCAATGATTTGGAAGTGAGCTTCGTAGATGAATGTCTACATTTCTGCGCGCATCTTGTGAGTATGAAAGTGCAAAATGATGACTCTTCTGCATTAGCAGTATACAGAAATCTGCGAGCTAAAGGACTTCAAACTGTATATCCAAACCTGGATATTGCTATGTGCATGTTTCTGTGCATTCCAGCAACTAATTGTACATCAGAGAGATCTTTCTCGGCTCTCAAACGTGTGAAAAATTACTTGAGATCAAGAATGGCAGAAGATAAACTAAATGCCCTGTCACTCCTCGCCATTGAAAGTGATATTGTTTGTAGAATAAACTATGACAATGCAATAAACATGTTTTCGGAACAGAAGGCCAGGAGAAAGCCTGTATATTCAGCCGCAGAATAATATTTAGTGATAATTGATTTTGATGTTTCATTTTTTATTGTGTTGGAAAATAAATGTTGTGTTGATTTTGAATGATAACAACTGTGTTTGTCTGTTGTTGTGATGGTGATGCTTGGTGCAAGTTGCGGCACGGAGGGGGGGCAGCAAAAGTATCAACCTAACCTTGTGCCTAGGGGCGCCAAAATCCTAAATACGTCTCTGCACATAATAATTCTAACCTTTTTTTGTCATGAGTTTGTATACCCCTAGTTAGAATGGTATATCAATTTCACTGTTTTAATAACTGGATTAATAGTTCTGGCTATGTAAGTATCTTCCTTGCATCAGAAGTTAAACTATTTACTAAACAAAAGAGATACTAAATTACCAAACATTTATTAAACTAAAAGCAACTGATCCAAACAAGTAGTTGAAAAGAGTAATGCTTAAGTAGATGGAGGTAGTAAATGAAACAAATATACCAATTAATTCTTAAATAAATTTTATAGTTAATAATTTAAAAGCTGAGCAACCAATCTGATTATCTGAACAACATGCTTGGAACATTTATTTCCACAAATATGCAATTCTCAAAGTGTTGAAGAATGAGAAATAATAACTAACATGGTGGCCAGCTTACTAACATACAAGCACTGAGTTTACAGTAATATATAAAACACCCTCCTACCTCTCCTACCATGTGAAGAGTTAGAACTGGTAGCGTTCGAATGTACAACAGTGTCTTCGGATGTTGAATGAACACTACTGAAAGAATTTGTTGATCTCTGTCTATGAAAAGAAATACAGAAAAAGGCTATCAAATTTGGTCATTAAAAGAAGTTAAACAGCAATTTAATTATTTTTCATTTACCCTAAGTGGACAATTTTTGACAAACAGGAATAACAGTATTTGAATTTTACGTATAAATGTATTTAACAGATTATCTTCAACTGGATCACATCTTTGCCAAGTACTTTCTGATAAAACTTAAGTGGAGGAACACTTGGGAGAAGATTTAGAATTGGAGTACTTGGGAGATACATTAACACATGATTTCTAACCTGACACCACTGGTTAACATACTTTACAAATAAATGTTGGTCATAGTCATTAAACTGTTTTAATAAGGCAGCAAGTGAAGAAATGTAAACCTATTTTAAACTACAATTTGTTATAACATAAGAATGTTAGTCCAGAGGGTTAATTACAATTATAAGAGCAACCTGTAAATTTTAATTCAAAGTTACAAGATGAATTTATGTATTTAAACATATGATGTTATCCTGGCTAGACTTAAAGGTGTGGTATTTAAAACCTTTGATGAATATAACATTATATTAACACTGTTAAACAATGCAGAGTCAAGTGATGTAATATTTTGAAGAATTGAGTGAAAGACTTGTATAACAGATTATTTGGGACAACAACAAGTTCCAAAATAAAACCCCAACTCTATCCAAAATGTGATGATTGTATTTATAAAAGTGAACCCTTCGACTCAAAAAAAGCAGCTAGTCATGAATCTGGACACATCTCCTCAAACCATTAACAAAGTGATGAATTAGGAAAGAAAATTATGAAGATTTTAAAAAGTTCACAAACCTCAAACTATACCTTATGACCAACAGCCATCTAAGATGCAATTGACCAAAGAGACTACAATGAAAGCCACATTATTTGACTACATATTTATGAAGTCCCCCAATAAGGTTCTGCTTAAATATGAATTTGAAAGTCACGTTTACTTAAATGGATGATCTGTGGAAATTGTGATATTAAGCAATAATGTCCAATCATCTTCAACAATTGAAGTTCTAAAGACAATGCAATGACATAGAAAAGGGTTTATAAAGTGTAGTTAACTTTGTATAACAATGAAATACAAAGCTTTTTTTTCATGTTGTAACAATTTGTTTGCAAAACACACAGGTATAAGAGAAAAGCCACACTTGTAATGAAACAAAATTTAAGTATATATAATCCAAAATTCAGAAAATTATGACTGCTGCCTGAATGTGTAATAACATACAAAATAAATAAATTTGACATATAGGTAAACTAGTTCAGAACAAAAATTTTTGTCAATTTTGTTTCCAGTTAAGTTTTTCTCAGTAATTTCTGAAGTGTCTCCTAGTGTTTAGTTTATAAATCACAAAACTTTGTCCAGATAACTTTGCTTGTTTTCAACTATTATTCTTTTACACAGAAACTAACCTGCACCAATTAGAGCTTTCTCTTTGTTTCAATATGTACCAGTAACAGTTTTATCACAATATTGGAATACTTGTTAAACGTGAAGTTACATAATGGACTATCTGTGCTCCATCCAAAGCTCTCAGACTTACCACTGAGTACTACCAAGGGACCTGACCTTTTAACAATGTTATAAATCTTCTTACCTATTTCTAGACGCTTTAAATTCAAGAGAAGCAGTCTTTGTTGATAGGAGTTGTGTTTTTTCCAGTAGATTCATCTGAGCTCTGTCTGTGTGCATATTTTCAGGTTCAGTTTTATTACAGGTAGCAGTAGCATTTGTGGGGACATTAATTTCTACTCCTATGTTTTTTTCAGATATTTCATTTTTGTGAAGTCTTGTTAGGAGTGGAGCATTAGATGGGGAGGTAACCAAACATTCTGAAAGAGGAAGTTGTTGGTGAGATTCTTCTGAAGTTAGACAACTGGTATCAGAAGTAATATAATTTTTGTGATTTCTTTGAGGAAGTGGAGAAACAGTTGACACAGCAACCAAATGCATAGAAGCTTGTTTCTGGGATTCTTCTGAAGTTAGACAACTGATATCAGAAGTAATACAATTTTTGTGATTTCTTTGGGGAAGTGGAGAATCAGTTGACATAGCAACCAAATGCTCAGAAGGAAGGGATTGTTGGTGGGATTCTACTGAAGTTAGACAGCTGGTATCAGCAGTAGTCATTGCTTCCAAAGGCACTACCCAGGAGCTTCTATTAACGTCAGAACTAATAGGTTCAACTGTCCCTGAAATATCACAAATTAAGAATTTATAAAAGAGACAGCAAGTACTGAATTAGTAAATTAAATATCTCATTTTTAATGGTACAGTAAAGAAAAATAATTTATAGATAAAATTGTTGAGTATTTTCATTTTAAATGTATTTATGCATTTGCAATCAAAGCAATTATCATTAACTTGCCTACAAAGATCAGAGCAAAAATGTTTTAGCAATAATACTGCACAAGGGTATTTTGATACCTGGGTTAGCCCTAAATCCATATAACATACTTACAACAGAAAAATAATCCTCAAAATATAAAGTTAAAATAATAACAATAAAAGGATAAATAAATACCAATATCTCCATTTTCTAGTCTGCTATTCACACTGATCTCCAGATTCCTTACTTCGGATTCAGGATTAGTATAGACTGTTTGTAATGACAGATTTTTTCCGGCTGGATCTTTCTTGTTTCTCTTTTTCTTGCTCTTTTTATTTTTGTTGTTTCCCTGCAAATTACATGCATGCTAAAATGGACACAATTTACTGGTTTGGATTAGAAGTTTTTAGAAATATTAGGAAGTCTTAAGGTATTCTCTTACAAATGATTTAGGCCTTTACACTTAATGAACAAAAATAAGTACGAGCACCATTGTTAAGTTTCAACTTGTGAAGAAAGTTTTGGAAAAGTAAATCAAAATAGTTCAGAAAAAAGGATTTTTAAAAATATTTTGATCTTTTGTCTTTGTGTTGGTTTTTGCAAGGTTTAACTTAGTATCCTGGATGATTGAACTGGGCATTACATAACTAGTTAGAGGTTCTAGTAGCATGATTGAAGATTTAACCAACAGAGGCTAAAAACTACAGATTTTCACACCTGAGTCTTCTTTTATTGATGGTTTCATTACGTTAATGTAAAAAATATTTTTTGATTGTTCTTATTTTCCAGAATCTTTACAAGCCAATATGTCTAATTTATGTAGTCAACATGTTTATTTTTACAAGTTAGAATTCTGTTATCATCACATTTGTACAGTATATTTTATTATTCCTTACCTAAAATGTCTTCATGTGTATCCAAACTAGGCCTGTTTAGGGGCAATTAATAAATGACGTTTTTGTACATGATGAAATCTTTCAAAACATTATTCTTTCCACATGAACTATTTCTGCAGATTAGTGTTGCAAGGCTTTCTTCTCTGGGTTCATGCTGAACTAGACAGCTCTTTGCCCATTCCACTTTCATTTGTTCAGAAAAACTGAAGTTTTTGTTACTTCATATAATAATGCATAAAGGTTGTTTTTTTTATTTATTTAAATTCTAACCAGAGGAGATATTATACGTACATCCGTCCATGGCATTGGGAGAGTTCAATGTATTCATCATGTATTGTTTCTGTTGCACAAAGTACATTTGTTACTTTGAAATATCTCAGTCTCTAATGAGTTTTATAATTTTCTGTTTCAGTGATTTGTATTTTTGCAACTCAGTCACTCATATTTAAAATTAAGAAGCATTTATATTTATCAATTTTTCACCCTTTTCTGTTCCTGACTGACAATATTCATGTGTAAGCCTGTGTGGTTTAACTTCAAAATTACACGAATGAAGTGATACGAATTTCATATCATTATTTTATTAAAGACCATCTTTCAAATGTTTTAGTGATGGTTCAAACAAAAATAAAGTTAGTAAACTCTTGTAATTTGTTTTAGTAAGCAGAAAATTTCTACATGGTTTCACTTAACCAATTATAAAAAACAAAAGAATAGCTGTACATATGAGAAGAAAACTGACAGACATTTGAAATTATTTAGATATAAACTTAGAAACAATTGTATAATAAGTTTTACAAAGTTTTTTCAACTGTAGTTGTATTCAGCAATGATTACATGTACTATTGTAATATATTCTGTTAAGATAAGCTTATTTTTACATTTTATGGAAAAATTACAATAATTTTATTTCCTAATTTCACAATAATATCTAGAATGTTTATTAGGGGCTCCTGGACTTTCCAAAGAGGTTCAACCTCTCCATACTAGATGAAATGGTGTCCCCCCCAAATCTTACAGTACAAACCTGCACTCTTGGCGAAATGTACACAAGAAGAAATAGTCTCAAAATGTATGTTTAACACAAGCTAAAACTCTAAATACATAAGAATATTTATCATTGTTATGGTTAGTAGCCTCTATAATCACCCAAGTCTTGATAATTAATCACTGTTTCTTCTATACAACTACAAGTATTAATTACTATCTAAGTTTTATTCTAAAACAGAGGTATTAATTTAGAACAAATTAACAATTAAACTCAGGTGATCACATATATTATTAACCACAACAAATCTGATTACCACAATCTTATTTTATACAGTTAGATAAAATTTACCTTTCATTTCAATATTTAAAAATTGTGGCCGCTTAATCAATACAGCAAGAACCATTAAAAATGTAGAAACTCTGGAATACCACGAAATCTGCAGTTTATAATATGGTAATCTTAAACTTTAGCTCTAAACATGCTTAGCTGAAAAATGTAAACTTGTATTCTCTACAATAGTGCATTGGTCAAGAAGTTTCCACAAAGATACACCTAACTACCAGTACATGTGAATAGCCTGCACGTAAAAATATAAAAAAAAAGAAGAGTAAATTTATTACCTTAAACCTATTAACATTTCCTTTACATGTCCACTCATTTAGAGCTTTAGTGGCACCATCTATAAAAAAAAACAACAGGGAGTGGTGATAACAACAGTGGACAAACAAAAATTGAGTAAAGTTCTGTACATATTTAAATATTAAATACAATCCATTTTATCTAATTAACTTGCCAAAAAAACATACTTACATGTTTGTTATCATAAACCTACTAAATAAACTACCTATATTATGTACATGCTGACATGAAATGTCTCAAAGGTAAAAGATTATATCAGAAAATTATATTGGCTTTACTCGAATAATATTATTGTAGTGTTAATTAAATTGAGGAAACTGGAAAATTCAAACATTATAGTACATTCAATTCATACTATAATGACTAATTCTAAGTCAACTTGCAGTAATACATGTGTACAGAATAATTTCAGAAATGAGACTTTCAGCAAATATTTATTTGCACAAATCTGTGTCTAACATAAAAGAATTTCATTTTTGTTGCATAATATTAGCTTCAGCTTCAATGCCTTGTTGATCTATCCTGAAAAAAATATCTGAGAAACACAGGGATTAAAATATTTTAATCTATACAAAATTAAAGAAAATAGAAAAGCACTTGAGTTTATAGCAGAATATAACAAAGGAAAATTACAAAGTAACACAAACATATGACATTGAAAACTCAATACTGTTATCGAGATATTTAAGTAGGATTTTAAAATTGGTTGGTTGGTTGGTTGATTTAGTGCTGCATGGCACAAAGCAGCTAGGCTATCTGTGACAAACATCCAGTAAAAAAGTAAAATCAAAGTAAATGTAGCAAAATTCATAAAAGGCACTCAAGGTAAAACAAAAGAGAGTTTAAAAAAAACACACAAATAGCATAAAACCAATCTTGACATCTAGTCTACAACATTAATAGAGAAACTACAGTAAGAGAAGTTGTAAAGGACTTTCTGGAGCATAATAGTGTTTTTTCTTATAGCAAAGCCACAAAGGACTATCTGCTCAGCCCAATGAGGTGAATTGAATCCCTGATTTTTGCATTGTAAATCAGGAGACATACCGCTGTACAAGCAGGGGGCAAGCATAATGGTAATGATCATAACCTGCCAGGAAGACTAATAGGCAAGTATAAAAATCACTGTCAGTCACCTGAAACTGGCCTTTCTAGTCCTGGTTCCAAGTTATGTGACATTATTTCCATTTTCAGTAATAAAAGTTTTAAAAGACACGTAGCAAAATTTTAATAACTTGCCAGGATGACTAACAGGTAGTTCAAACAGATTTCAAACAGCAGCATTAGTTATCTGAAATTGGCCTTTCCAGTCCAGTTATTTAATGTTACGGCCATTTTCCGATTTCAAATCAAACTAGAGAGACTGTGATTCTTAAAAGAGAATCACATTAAAAAGGTTTAATGTATAAATTTAAAAAACTTACATGGCATTAAAAAAGATTAATGGCCTTTAAAAGACTAAAAACTTTACCAAGGTGGACAGTGTCACCATGACCAACAACACTGTTAATTGTTATGGACAAACATTGGGGCAGAACATGCTTAAAATTGTGCCATCATTGTGAATCATAACAATGACAAGAAAGTAAAATGTGGCTTATTGTGATCAGAGTGTTAAACAAGCTACACACTGGTGCATCCGTTCCAGATAAAAGAAAACGATGAGTTAAATAAACTGTGACCAATGCAAAATCTAGTTATAACAACTTTTTATTTCCAATCCTTATGGATGCAAGATGGCCAAAGTCCAATATAGGGTTTTATTTGGAGAAGCTTGTTTTCCCTTTGCTCACTCCATGTCAACTGCCAGCTGGCATGGAGCCAAGCCCTGATTACAGCACCACAGTCAATGTATGGAATAGGCACAACGATGATAGTGCCAGAGCAGATGGATTTAGCTGCAGTATCTGCAAGCTTGTTCCCACGAATACCAACATGGCCCAGTATCCAGAAAAACTGAATAGTAGATATTGAAGAGAAATTGGCCAATCAAGTTTGAATAGCGGCAAGAACAGGGTGTGAGCCAACATGAAGTGATTCCAAGGCCAGCAGAGAACTAAGCGAGTCAGTATAAATAGTGCAGTTGGAGTACTGCTCAGCTTCAATATAATCCAGGGCAAGAGATATGGCATACAGTTCAGCAATAAACACAGAAGCTGCAGAGGGGATTCTGTGCACAACCACAGAACTGCAACAAACCATGGCAGAGCCCACAGAGTAACCTGATTTGGAACAATCCGGAAATATATTGGAATAGAAAGGTTGTTCAAAAAATGTTCTGTAAATAAAAGATACTTCCAATCAGGAGTATTCGCTTTTCTCAGATGACTTAAAGAAAGGTTACATTTGTAGACTGTAATAAGCTATGGTGGGATAAGCTGACCAGTGAATACTACAATGTTATCCAAGGACAGACCTAATTCATTCAACTGTGCCTGAATACGAAGGCCAAAAGGAGCCAGGGCAGATCATATGTTCTGAAAAAGTATAGCCCACTGAGGAAGGAAAACACAACCCCAGGTGTGATGCTTTGATAAGGAATGAAGTTTGGAAGCATATAGTAAAAACAGTTGCAAACAGCAGATGTGCAAAGAAAGGTTCATGAGACTATGTATAAGCTGTGAACTGGGGAGGTGCAGAAAGCCCCAGTGCAGAGCCGAAGTCCTTAATGATGAATAGGGTCCTGCATCTTGAAGGCAGATGGTATGGCAGAGCCACAGACCAGTGATCCATAGTAGAGTTTCAATCAAATAAGAGCATGATATATTTTTAACACAGAATATCGATCTGTTCCCCAAATGGTGGTGGAGAGGACACGGAGGATGTTCAATGCTCTTGTACATTTGACCTATAGCTGCTAAATGTGTGGAATAAAGGTTAGTTTCCAGTCAAAGATAAGCCCCAAGAACTTTGTCTCAGAGACCACAGGCAGCACAACTTCATCAATATGGAGTTCAGGATCAGGGTGAAAACCCTGTTGGTGGCAAAAGTGCATGCAAATGGTTTCAGAGAAAAAGTAAAGCCATTTGCTGTGGTCCACTTCAGTAAATGATTGAGGGCAGTCTATAGCTGCCACTCAATATACCTCATCTTCGATCACTGATATAAAGCTATCGACATAGAGTCCGTTAGCAAGAGAGATGGAGTTGTTCAGTGATGGCATTAATTTTTGTACCGAAAAGTGTGACACTCAAAACACAACCCTGAGGGACTCCAAGTTCCTGTAGAAGAGAACTGAAGGTGTCAACCCCACACGAACTTGGAATCTACTGTCCATTAAAAATTTCTAATAAAAATGGGCAAATGTCCACGTAACCCATGCATAGAGGTTTGCAATATGCCATACCTTCATGTTGTGTCATACGCTTTCTCAATGTCAAAGAATATTGATACAAGATGTTGTTTGAGAAAGGCTTCTCTGATTGACATTTCAAGTCAAATCAGGTGGTCCATGGTGGAGTGCTGTTGTCGGAACCCACACTAGGTGGGAAAGAAAAGGTTGTTTGATTTGAGGAATTAAACAAGATAAGCATTAACCATCCTTTCTAAGGTCTTATAGAGACAGCTCGTCAAAGCAATTGGACAGTAGTTTGAAGGAATCTTAGGATCTTACCCTAGTCTAGAGCCAGACATCAGGAAAAATATTCCCCTGTCAGATCCGGTTAAAGACAATTAAAAGGACATCAAGAGAAGCAGGAATTAGATGGTACAGCATTTCATAGTGTACATCATCAGGTCTAACAGATCTGGCAGATCGGTGAAGGGCCATTTTCAGTTCCACCAGCGTAAAGAGACAATTATAGTCAAAGAGACAGTCAGTTTGAAAGGAAAGAGGTAAATGCTCTGCCCAAGACTTGATGGCCAAGAAGGTGGAGGAACAAGCAGAAGTGCTAGATACCTGGCAAATGCTTTCACCTAGAGTATCAGCAATGCTCTGGACATCAACCACCTCCTGACCATCAGAGAGTAAGATCGAGAGAATTGAAATGCCCATTACCTTTTCAAATCCTGTCCAATATGATCTTGGAACCGGTGGTAGAAGATATGCTAGTGGTGAACTTAATCCAAGATTCCTTCTGGCTCGGACGTCTTACCCACCTAGCATGTGCACGGGCCTGTTTGAAAGTGTGGGATATCTACAAAAAGTATCTCAGGCCTGTTTTTGAGCCTTCCGTGCTAAGTGACAAGCAGGATTCCACCACGGACGAGGATATTGTGGAAAACGTTTTGAGGATTTAGGAATACTCTGAGCAGCTGCATGCATAATACAGCCAGTTACCGTTGCCACACAGTCATCTATTGGTGGCTGATTTACGATGGCAGGATCAAGTTCTGCGAGAACAGTGAAAGTGGACCAGTCTGCCTGATCCAGCTTCCACAGGGGCACGTGGGTAGGGTGGCATCGACCATGGCCAGTCTCTCTTAAAAGGATAGGAAAATGATCACTGCCTAGTGGATTACTGTCAACCCTCTATGAAAAATAGCAGAATAATGAAGGGGAGCAAACAGAGAAATCAATAGCCTGTCATTTCTGTAGAGAGAAAACTGCCAAAAGGTGACTGTATTGGCAGGTTTGAGAAATGTTTATTGTAAGGAAAGACAAACAGGATGGTAGGAAGCAATCAATGTTTAGATATCATCCAAATTAGAATGTAAACTTCAACAGTTCCATTGTATCAAGGTAACCATTCTTAATAACGGATAGGTGAAGTGGCTAGAGAACCCTTCTGTTTATGACCACATCTTTTTTCCTTGCTGTCCTTAGTCTGTGGAGGTCTATCAAACTCCATGGATCCTGCCCTGGGTCGAGTGGGCAGGTCTTTGTTATTGGAAGGGGATTCCAGTGACTGAGAATGCGAACGAATGATTGTTTTTCTTCTTGGGGTGGGAGAAAAAGATGTATCAGAAGAAATGCTTGTATTTGAAACTGAAGGACGAGGATCTTGAGGTTTGTTGGAACGCATGGGAGGAACAGAGATGGGTGTGGAAGTCGATTCATCAACCTTTTTAACCATGGAGGTCAAGAGGCTTTTAATTTGTTTTGAAAACGATTCTCTTGGAGGCACAGAGAGATCTGTCTGCACTTCCACTGTAGTTGTGGAATGGAGTGCAGCAGCATATGTCCGAGATGGAATTGTAGACAGCAATTTGGTACTTGGTTGACCAGCCGATTGACCCAAAAAAGGGCCACCCAAAGGCTGCCTGTCTACAGGAATTCAAGGCAAAAGTGGTGTGTTAGGGTTGGACCCCTCAACCACCAGGATCATCTCCTCCCCTTCACAGGTCGCCACGCATGGCAAACATGTGGGTGGATGTTGAGATCCCAGAGAAGGTAAGCAGACAGAACAGAAACTTCCCTTGGTGGTCCCCTCACCACATACAGGAATCCACAACGAGGGGGAACTAGTGGTAGAAGATATACTAGTTGTGAACTTAATCCATGATTCCTTCTGGCTTTGATGTCTTACCCATTGAATAAGTGCATAAACCAGCTGGAAAGCGATGCAGTTTAAGAATCTGGGATATTTACGGAAAATATCCCAGGTCCATTTTAGAGTATTTCGTGCCATGTGGAAAGCAGGATTCACCATGGACGAGGGTTAAGTGGAAAATGTGCCAAAGATTTAAGAATACATTGAGCAGCTGCTTGTATAATTCAGTTAGTTACTGCTGCCACACAGTCTTCTATTGATGGCTGACAGACAATGGCAGGAGAAAATTCTGCAACGGCAGTGAAAGTGGGCCAGTGGGGCATGTGGATTGGGTGGCATCGACCATGGCCAGTCTCTCTCAAAATTATAGGAAAATGATCATTGCCTGGTGGATAATTCTCAACTCTCCACGAAAAATGGGAGAATAATGAAGGGGAACAAACTGAGAGATCAACAGCAGTAAAGGACTGACTAGATGTATGGAAATAAGTAGAAAAACCAGTATTAGAAAGAGAAAAAGCTATGATCAGAGAGCATACTCTCTACAGAACAACCTCTCCTATCAATAACAGCACTTTCCCAGAGGGGATGATCTCCATTAAAGTCCCCCAGGATTAAAAAGGGAGACAGCAACTGTTCAATGAGAACATCAAAATCTGAAAAAGTAATGTCTCTTCAGGTGACAGGTACAGAGAACAAATAGTGATGGCATGATCCAAGGAAACATGGATAGCTGTGGCCTCCAAGGGTGTGTTGAGTGACAAAGACAGGGTGAGCACATGCTAATCAACCAATAGTGCCACCCCTCCATGCATTCAGCCTGTCATTTCTATACAAATAAACTGCCAAAAGGAGATTGTATCGACAGGTTTCAGAAATGTTTCCTGTAAGGAAAGACGTACTGAATGGTAGGAAGCAGTGTTTTGATGTCATCCAGATTAGAATGCAAACCTCGACAGTTTCACTGTATAAAGGCTGCCATTTTAAATGATGTGTAGGCAAATTGGGTGGAGAACCCCTCTGTTTATGACCATGTCAGTTTTTCCTTTCTGTCATTATTCGAGGAAAGTCTATCGACCTCCATGGATCCTGCTCTGGGTCAATTGGGCAGGTCTTTGTTGTTGGAAGGGGATTCCAGTGACTGAGAACATGAACAAATGATTGTTTTGCATCTTGGAGTAGGAAAGGAAGATGTATCCTAGGAAATGCCTGTACCCAGAACCAAAGGATGTGGACCTTGGGGTTTGTTGGAATGTACGGGAGAAACAGAGATGGGTGTGGAAGTCAATTCATCAACTTTTTTAACCATGGATGTCAAAAGGCTTTTCATCTGTTTTGAGAACTATTCTCTTGGAGGCACAGAGAGATTTGTCTGAACTCCCACTGTAGTTGTGGAATGAAGTGCAGCAGCATACATCCAAGATGAAGTGGTGGACAGCAATTTGAACCTTAGGATAAGTAATGTTATGAATCCTTTTCAAATGCTGCAACTCTTTTTCTTCCAACCATTTAGGGCAAAAACGAAAGTAGGATCGGTGAGAGCCATTGTAACTGACACAATGAGAGTCCATTTCACACTCATAGGCATCTTGGTCCTTCCCACCACAACAAGCACATGTCAGGAAACCATGACATGACATCTTTGAGTGACCAAACCTCTGACATTGGAAACATCAGAGAGGGTTTGGAATGTATGGCTGTACCCTGCAATTGAAATAACTTGCCTTGATGGTAGCCGGTGGATGTGGTGATTTAAATATCAGAATGAAGATATTGGTCGACAATGTAACTCCGTCTTTGTGAGTGGAGATGTGCCTCACTGCAGAAAATACCAATGAAGAAACCAATGAATATCTCTGATTCGGAGATGTTCTTCAAATCCCTCTCAACAATAACTCATCTTGATGAATTCAAAGTTGCATGAGGTGTAACCTCAATTGGTATATCCCCAATTGCCTTCGAATTCAAGAGGAGTTCACTGTGTTGAAATGTGGATACTTCCACCAATATGTCACCAGATCAAAGTTTCTTTACTGACTTTGAAGAGCCAGCAAGTCCCTCCAGTCCCTTCTGAATAAAAATGGGGACATTTGCCCTGAAGGTTTTTCTGAAAGAGAATGTAGGATGAGAAAATGAGGTACAACTGGTAGCACAGATGTTGAAGCTTGCTGATCAGTCTTCAATACGTGGTCGTTTACCTGTTGACTTTTTTTTCAGTATTTTATTTAAATTTTTATTTGGAGGATCCACAGGAAAAAAAAATTTTGGTGCCCACTGACCCCATCCACCATGGAGCCCTACAAGGGGACGCAATACAATGTCAAGCAAGGACACTGCAACAATGCCAGGGTTTTGTGAGCAATATACCTAAACACCAGCATCAGACAATGTCCACAACATCCGTTGAGAATTTCCAACACTGGTACTCGGTTGACTCTAGCCCAAGTGGACCAGAAAAATGACTGAAGGGAGGACACCCCAAGGCTGCCCATCTACAGGAATTTAAGGCCAAAGTTAGTACTGGACTGTTCTATCACAAGGATTCTTTCCTCCCCTTCACAGATCACCACACACGGCAAACATCTGGGTGGATGTTTAGATCCCAGAGGAGGTAAACTAAAAGAACAGAACTTTCCCTGGGAGGTTTCCTCACCATGTACAGGAATCCACACTGAGGAGGAGGGGGTTAAAATGCTTTTGATCAAGTTTCTTTTTAACATAGATGTACATTACCACTGACCAATCAGATGTAGAAAAATTTCGTAATATACTGAGCAACACGAATATTAAAGAATAACAAAAACTGACAGCAATAGTTATCCACTTCAAAGATTTTTTTGTTATACTAAGGAGGAGGAATATCTTAATTAGTTTTCTACAAGAACTAAGAATTTGTTTTAGTTTTTGTATTTCAAATATCAATCCACTTTAGGATTACTCAATGTTAAAATTCAGTTTGTTTTTTTAAATTGAGAACTGGCATTATCATAACTACAATGTGATTATGATACATACACCACCAAAATATGTCAATCATGTTTGTGTTTAGCTAACTCTATTTTGTTAGAATAACTGGTTGGGATACCATTAACCTTGAAAGAATGTATAAAAATTTCTTGTGTTGTATTCTTCATACTTCCTCATGTTACACCATGACACTTCCTGTTTTTGGTATACAATATGGAACAAAATACTAAACAACTCACTCTCTCATTGTACATATTTCTATCCACAAAATTCTAATTCTAAAGTTCTAGACTGGACCATCCTAAATCAAGTTAAAGTACTGTGTTAAATGCAGCCTAAGGTGTTAATTTCTGTAGACTGTCCAGTCAAGAAAGTTATTGTTTCATGGGACAGTTGCAGTATGGAGTTCTCACGTCTGCATTTCATATCCCATTTTTCGACTGGTTAGCTATGGAAAGTACAAATCCTTGAGAATCATTTGTTTCTGATTTTAAAAGCACCAAGACTCATAGACTTGGTCTACAATCTATTATATTTTGTCTAATTCAATTTTCATTATTTCAGTTTATTTTTTTAAATTTAAAATAAACTTTATAATAACAAAAAACTCAACATTATGTTTACTTGAATGGTAACAAGTTAATTCACCTGTCCTTCTGCATATCATATCCTAAACTTTCTAGTATCTGTACAGTTTTTGTCTCATAGGCCCAATCTTGAGAATGCTAAATGTAAAAAAAGTTGGAGCTTAAACTGCTAAATAATCTAAAGCAAAGTATTCCAACAGCCCATACAAATAGCATAAAATGTAATGCACAAAAGTTACGTTGTGTCAAAATATCAATTGTATACTTTTCAAACAGCTGTAAGAACAGGACACTCATGACATCACAACCACTTGAATAGTTTATACCTAGAACCTATATCTGAAATCTCTAGAATAAAAAGTGTCAAACTATTGTAAAAAAAAACTAACACAAGAAAAGAGCACATCAAACATATGTGGAGTGAATATCTGTTAGTTAACCACTTTTACAAAAAACAGCCATTCAAATCATTATTACACCATAAGAATGCCTTATTTTTACTAGTCATAACTAAAAAAAAAATCAAAACATTGAAATATTTACCTATTACAATGATTAAATTAGTTTCCAGCTGCAAGTTTGATATTTAGGTTAATATTTCTTAAAAGTAGCATACAAATACAAACAAAAATAATTTGAAAATTGCAAAAAGTGTGTTTACCTTCCATGAAGGCACTAATGGTTTGGGTTATGTCGTAATCGTAATACTGGAGAACCAATACAATGTCATCGTTACTTTTATATGATATTACTTCCTTAACCTGACGAATCTGAAGGAATTATAAAAAATATTGTTAGTCATAACCCACAGTACATCTGAAACTACATGTAAAACATTTCAATTAGCATTACATGGATGTTGCACAGTAATTTATTAATTCATGTTTCAGGCAGATGTTGAAACCAGACTCGACAGACACAAATATTTGTACATCTGTGAGGGTTTAGCTGAACTAGACTTGATACATATGTTTGTACATCTGTGAGAGTTTAGCTGATCTGGACTTGACACACATCTATATACAAGTGAAGAGCTAGAGGTTAAAAAGTAACACCATATTATGAAATGTATCAATCACTAAATTACTCAGTTTAGTGTAAATAAATTTCTGAGACATCTTTTGAAGAAGAATCTATTTTGGACCTTTCTTCTCTGTTAAGTGCAAGAAGTACAGTTGTCTTTATGTGCAAGAAAAGAGCACTTAGAGAAGTTTGTTGGTTTGTTTGTAATTAACCACAAAACTACACAATGGCCTATCTGTGCTCTGTCTGCCTCACGTATTGAAACCTGGATTTTAGCACTTTAAATCTGCAGACATACTACTATGACATTGGGGGGCACTTAAAGAATTAATTCCTGACAGGACAGGATCTGTTACATAGTTACACTGTAAAATCTACAAACCATATTATGAAACTTAATTTTGGCACAGACAATGGCAAACATTTGAAAACAAAGTACCTTAACTGCTAAAAGATGTATAATCTTAAAACTCACAGTTAACTATGTAGCTGTTTAAATGTAGTAGTCACTTTTTGAGAAGTTGCACTACACAAAACACACCTTTTATCAAGATTTTATTTGATGGAGTTCAGAACTATTACTGGTGAGGTCTTATGTTGTTTCAGCCTTAAAGTCATAACCACTAGAAATAAACTTGTTTCATGTGCATTAAATACACATGTATATATTCATAAGGAACACACTTGAAGTAAATGTATAGTAAAGATGGCTGATATTAGTATTAAACACTTAAAACATAAAACAAATACCATTATCACCTACTTAAGTCACTATCAGATTAACCTGTTGATGATATAGGGAGGTCAAAAGGTTATTTGTTTTAATATTAATACCTGTATTGTCCATCTCTACTATATATATACATATAAGGAAAAGTACCTATACCCAATGACAGAAAACGTTTAAGTTAATCTATCAATTTAAATTAGTTCATGGACTTTAGAAAGGTTAATTGTGTTGCATTCTTGGTTTTACTCTGAGCTATTCATACCACCTATATGTTAAGTAATTGTTGAGTGCGTCAGTCATGCTAGGAACCACTAACAATAACATACAGTAAATCTAGATTTTTATTCCTTAGGTTTTGTCAACTTAAATATGAATGATGGTGTGATTAAAATATAACAATTTAGTGTAGAATATCCTGCTTGTGAAATATAATGTAGCATCAGTATAAAATTACACAACATAACACTAGGCACGCTTTTGTCACGAGTTCAGCTGTTCATTTACCATTGTTTTAAATATCTTATGGGAAACTTATTAACTGGTGTCAGGTTTCTTTAAAGATGTAGAGTAAAATGGTTTATTAGTTACATTTAAAGATACAGAACACTTTAATATTATCTTAGTGCACTAAACATACAACCTACTCTACAAACTGAAAACAGAAATAAATGACTTTCTAATACAAGTAGAGGTAATTAGTTCATAAAAGTTTATAGACATACACTCATGTGTGATTATGCATCAAACTGTATACAAGTAGAAAACTTTTTGTGAGTTTAGTTACAGCATACTGCCATCTTGTACGGATTTGGTTTATTACAGTAATCAATTTTCCTTGATTTATCCCACCAGCAGCACTGAAAGACCTACTACAAGCTGTGTGCAGGTGCAACAAATCTGTCCAAACAATAACATTTCATGTGTTTTCAACTCAGGAAATGGATTTATAAACAGATAGTTTCAGTGCTCATTGCATTAAAGGAAGCTAAACAGTTTCACTGTTTCTTACATTAAATGAATAACACCTGATCTGTCACATATAACCGAGATACAAACACCTGTTGAACAATAATGTTCTCTGTACCAACGTACGTAATAGAAAATACCACGAAAATCGTAATTTCAAAAACCTGAATCTAATTACATTTTACTTCACTTTCACTATTCATATGAACCAGTTTAAAAAAGTCAGACTATAATGTTATACCAAGTAACACATATGCTTGTAAACAAATATTTTATGAATTATTTAATACAATAAAGAAAATTTTAAAACAAGAATTTAACTACAATTTAAATGCAAATTCATTTTAAAAACTTTATCAACTAGATTTAACACACAGTAGAATAGCAAGTAATAACTACAGATGGTTTTATAATCACATTTCTATACTTGGCATAGAGCTAATTGCCAATCTGTTGAAGAAATGTGGGTAAAATATATAATATAAATTTAAGTACACACATACTTGTAACTCAATACTCCTATTAAAGCTACTTGGATTCTATAATCAAAACTTTACTCTCAAGTTTAGAGTATGTTGAACATAACTGGGTCACCTTAATTACATCTGATTAGAAGTTATGAAGTAATTATCTTACTGGTTGACTTTCTTTTTCTCAAAAACCCAGTAATCTGATCAAATCTTACAACAAGTTTTTATCCAGCTCTGTTAGTTGGACTATACCATTAGCCCAAAATAATGAGAAACTAATTTCACTTTTTCATGTGTGTATTAAATTTCAGGTTGTTCCACCTTATTATTTACTTTCCAAAACCTCATTAACTGGTTCTTGGCCAATCAATACATAGAAATTAACTCAAATTGTGTTCAAATGTTTCTATCCTGTTCCCTCTTTATTTGAAGGTGGTGTTAAAGAGTAGAAATCAGTTCATAAATTCAGAGCTAACAAGTACAACAGCACTGGGAAATGTTTCGAGAAAGGACTGGATGCTACTACAGACCCAACATACATGTATTGGTTGTTGTTGTTTTGAATTAAGCACAAAGCTACACAATGGGCTATCCATGCTCTGCCCACCACAGGTATCGAAACCCGGATTTTAGCGTGTAAGTACGCAGACATACCGCTGAGCCACTGGTGGGCATACATGTATTGGATATTACAGTTGCACAAATACACACATTTTGGATGCAGTGGTTTTTTTACATTGCAAATTTATTTCTTTTTGTACCTTTTAACAATTATATTAATGATTATCTCTGTGATCTACATGACAAGATTAAAATATACTTAATATGCCAAAGAGAAATTTTACATATGAAATGATTTGCAGTAAACAAACATGATAAACAAGCTACTTACCTTTTCTTTCAACAGCTCTTGATTGAGATATGGCTGGTCAGAAGCTAAAGCTCTGTTTGTACGGGAATCATAAATAACTCTATCTGTACCAAAAAGTAAAAAACCACCATAGATAAGGTTACACACTTGCAATGTAATATGACAGAACTAATGATAGACATAAAAATAACTGGACACAAAAATTTTAATAGCTGTTGGAAGAAAAATTTTAAAGAACTTAATTCATAAATCTCTCCAAGTTTTTATTAAATATTCTTGTTGATTTGTTGAATTTGTAGGTCATCGTCAAAGACTTGTCAAATCACACAGCCATCAACAAAATAAATACAAATGTTTAACTCTAGTCTTTCTTACAGGTAAGCTAATCTGTTATCTACATTCAACTATAACAACCTAACTAAATGGTTGTTATATATTCATGCTTGTGATGGACAATTAACATTGATTAGTATCATGAAATAACTAAATAACTTAATACTGAATTTTTGATGTCACATACATAATAAATGAATAAAAATTAGAATTTCTGCTGCAGTGGTTGATTGATTGATTGATTTAGTGTTTTATGGCACAAAGCAACGAGGCTATCTGCACAAAACAACCGGTAAAAATGTAGTAAAAGACATAAATGGAAATGAAGGTAAAACAAAAAAGTATAAAACCAATGTTGACACCTAGTCTATAAAGTTAAGAAAGAAGGCAGAGTGTAAAAAGTTGTAAGGTATTTACTCTAGCAAAAAGGTATAATCATAACCCGCCAGGAAGACTAACAGGCAGGTTCAAGACCCACCGTCAGTCACCTGAAGTTGGTCTTTCCAGTCCTGGTTCTGGGTTATGTGTCATAGCAACCAGTATCAAAATGTAAAAGAATAGAAGTATTATAAGACACACAGTAAAATCACAACAATGAGTAGCCAAATGTCCAGTAAAAAGATAAAAGTCAAGTAAATGGAGTAAAATGTGTAAAGGTAATTGAAGATAAAAGCAAAATGGCAATTAAAACAGAAAATGGTACAAAAACCAATGTCGACATCCAGTCAACAAAGTTGTAAAGGACAACCTGTAGCAGAATGGGAATGATCATAACCCGCCAGGAAGACTAACAGGAAGTATATAAACCACCATCAGTCACCTGAAGTTGGTCTTTCCATCCTGGTTCTGGGTTATGAGTCAATATGGCCAGTACAAAAAGGTTGTAAGTGTGAAATGATATGCAGCAAAAGTATAATAGTAACTCGCCAGGAAGACTAACGAGTAGTTCAAACAGAAGCATTAGTCACCTGAAGTTGGCCTTTCCAGTCCTGGTGTCGAGTTATTTAATGCTCTGGCCATTGTTCAATGTCACATTGAATGAGAGAGAATAAAACTGTAAAAAAGGAGCCACAATTAAAAAGGTGTAATAAATAAATATACCACACTTAAATGAGATTAGAAAGATTAATGGCTATTAAAAAATTAAAAATGTTATTAAGGTGGACAGAGTCACCATCACCAATAACTCTGTCCAATGTAACAGACTGACCCTGGGAAAAAATATATTTAAAGTATTGCCGTCATTAAGAATTGTAACGATGGCAAGAAAGTAAAATGTGCCTGATAGTGATTTGAGTGTTACACAAACTACACATTGGTGCATCAGTTCCAGATAAAAGAAAATGATGAGTTAAAAAACTGTGACCAATGCGTAGCCTAGTAAGAACAACTTCTTCCCTCCGAACTTCACGGAAGCTAGATGGCCAAACTCCAATTTTGGGTTTGATTTGAAAAAGTTTATTGTCGCGTTGTTCACTCCAAGTGGACTGCCAACTGGTACGGAGCTGAACCTTGAAGACAACACCATAGTGCATGTACGGAATAGGCATAGGGGTGATAGTGCTAAAGCAGACATATTTAGCTGCCATGTCTGCAAGCTCGTTCCCACGAATACCAACATGGCCTGGTATCCAGAAAAACTGGATTGAAGTAGCTGTTAATGAGAAATGGGCCAGTCGGTTTCGAATATCTGCGAGAATAGGATGTGAGCTAATGTGAAGCGATTCCAAGGCAAGTATAGAACTAAGCGAGTCAGTATAAATAGTGCAGTTGGAGTACTGCTCAGCTGCAATATGATCAAGGGCAAGAGATATGGCATACAGTTCAGCAGTGAACACAGAAGCTGTAGAGGGGATTCTGCACACAACTACTGACCCATAGCAAACCATAGCAGAGCCCATGGAATTACCTGATTTGGAACCATCTGTATAAATGGGAACTGAATGACTGTTTGAAAGATATTCATTGAATAAAAGACGGTACTTCCAGTCTGGAGTATCTGCCTTTTTTAGGTGACTGAAAAAAAGGTCACACTTGGGGGCTGTAATAAGCCATGGTGGGATGAGTCGACCTGTAGAATCTGCAATGTCATCCAAGGACAGACCCAATTCATCCAATTGCACCTGGATGTGAAGGCCAAACAGAGCAATGACAGATCATCTGTTCTGAAAAAGTACTGCCCACCGAGGAAGGAAAACACATTCCCAGGTGGGATGCTTTGGTAAGGAATGAAGTTTCGAAGTATATTGTAAAGATAGTTGCAAACGGCAAAGGTGTAGAGGAGGTTCACGAGATTCAATGTATATGCTTTGAACTGGAGAGGTACGGAAAGCCCCAGTGCAGAGTCGAAGTCCTTGGTGATGAACAGCATCCAGCATCTTTAAGGCCGAGGGTCTGGCAGAGCCATAGACCATTGATCCATAGTCAAGTTTCGATCTAATAAGAGCACGATATATCCTTAATATTGAACAGCGATCTGCCCCCCAACTGGTAGAAGAGAGGACATGGAGGATGTTCAGTGCTCTTATGCATTTGACCCGAAGCTGTTTTAAGTGTGGTATAAAGGTCAGTTTACAATCAAAGATAAGCCCCAAGAACTTTGTCTCCGGGACCACTGGCAGCAAAACTTCACCGATATGAAGTTCAGGATCAGGGTGAATACCTCGTCGACGGCAAAAGTGCATGAATACAGTTTTGGAAAGAGAGAAATTAAAGCCATTCGCTAGAGTCCACTTCCGTACACGATTGAGGGCAGTTTGTAGTTGCCGCTCAATATATCTCATGTTTGACGACTGACATGAGATGTGAAAGTCGTCAACATACAGCCCATTCATAATGGTGAGTGGGAGTTGTTCAGTGATGGCATTTATCTTTATACTGAAGAGTGTGACACTCAATATACAGCCTTGAGGGACTCCAAGTTCCTATACAAAAGAACGTGAAAGTGCCGAACCCACACGAACTTGGAATCTCCTGTCCATTAAAAATTTTTAATAAACATGGGTAGACGGCCACGTAACCCATATGTATGAAAGTCTCGCAAAACGCCATACCTCAATGTTGTGTCGTAAGCTTTCTCTATGTCAAAGAATATCGATACAAGATGTTGGCAGTTGAGAAAGGCCTCTCTGATAGATGTTTCAAGACAAATTAGGTGGTCTGTGGTGGAGTGCTGTTGACGGAACCCACGCTGGGTGAGCGAGAGGAGATTGTTTGATTCAAGGAACCAAACAAGACGAGCATTAACCATCCTTTCTAAGGTCTTACAGAGACAGTTCATCAGAGCAATTGGACGATAGTTTGAAGGAATCTTTGGATCTTTCCCTGGCTTAGAGAAAGGTAAAATAATAGCCTGGCGCCAGGCATCAGGAAAAACATCCGGTTGAAGATAATCAGAAGGACATCAAGAGAAGCAGGAGATAGATGGTGCAGCATGTCATAATGAATATCATCAGGTCCAACAGACGTACTGGCAGACCGATGAAGGGCCATTTTTAGTCAAAGAAACAGTTCGAAAGGAAAGAGTTGATCGCTCTGCCCGAGTCTTGATGGCCAGGAAGGTGGAGGAACAAGCAGAAGTGCTAGATACCCGGCAAAAGCTTTCACTGAGAGTGTTAGCAATGTTCCGGACATCAGTCACCTCCTGACCATCAGAGAGTAAGATCGAGAGGGAAACAGAATTGTAATGCCCATTAACCTTTCAAATCTTGTCCCATATGATCTTGGAACTGGTGGTAGAAGATATGCTTGTTGTGAACTTAATCCAAGATTCCTTCTGGCTTTGACGTCTTACCCACCTAGCATGTGCTTGGGCCCGTTGGAAAGCAACCCGATTTGAAAGTGTGGGATATCTACGAAACGTATCCCAGGCCCGTTTTTGAGCCTTCCGTGCTAAGTGGCAAGCAGAATTCCACCATGAACGAGAATATCGTGGGAAACGTGTCGAGGTTTTAGGAATACACTGAGCAGCTGCATGTATAATACAATCAGTTACTGCTGCAACACAGTCGTCTATTGATGGCTGATCTACGATGGCAGGATCAAGTTCTGCGAGGGCAGTGAAAGTGGACCAGTCTGCCTGATCCAGCTTCCACCGGTGCATGCGGGTAGGGTGGTATTGACCACGGCCAGTCTCTCTCAAAAGGATTGGAAAATGATCACTGCCTAGTGGATTACTGTCAACCCTCCATGAAAAATGGGAGAATAATGAAGGGGAGCAAACTGAGAGATCAATAGCGGTAAAGGACTGACTTGGTGCATGAAAGTAAGTGGAAGAACCAGTATTGAAAAGAGAAAGATTGTGATCAGAGAGCATCTGCTCTACAGATCGACCCCTCCCATCAATAACAGCACTTCCCCAAAGGGGATGGTGTCCATTAAAATCCCCCAGGATTAGAAATGGAGATGGCAACTGTTCAACGAGAGCATCAAGGTCTGATTGATCATATGTCTCTCCAGGGGACAGGTACAGAGAACAAACAGTGATGGTACTACCCAAGAAAACATGGATGGCTACGGCCTCCAAGGGTGTGTTGAGTGACAAAGACAGGGTGGGCACATGTTGATCAACCAACAGTGCCACCCCTCCATGTACTCGACCATCACACAACTTGTCATTTCTGTACAGAGAAAACTGCCGAATGGAGACTGTATCAGCAGACTTGAGAAATGTTTCTTGTAAAGAAAGACAAACAGGCTGGTAGGAAGCAATCAGCGTTTTGATATCATCCAGATTAGAATGTAAACCTCGACAGTTCCATTGTATCAAGGTAGCCATTTTTAAGGACAAGTAGGTGAAGCGGCTGGAGAACCCTTCGATTTACGACCACGTCTTTTTTTCTTTACTGTCTTTCTTCGGAGGAGGTCTATCAGTCTCCATGGATCCTGCTCTGGGTTGAGTGGGCAGGTTTTTGTTATTGGAAGAGGAATCCAGTGACTGAGGACATGGACGAATAATTGTTTTGTCTATTGTGGTGGGAGAAAATGGTGTATCAGAAGAAATGCCTGTATTTGAAACTGAAGGACATGGATCTTGAGGTTTGTTGGAAGGTATGGGAGGAACAGAGATGGGTGTGGAAGTCGATTCATCTACTTTTTTAACCAAGGAGGTCAGAAGGCTTTTCATTTGTTTTGAAAATGATTCTCTTGGAGGCACAGAGAGATCTGTCTGCACTTCCACTGTAGTTGTGGAATGGAGTGCAGCAGCATATGTCCGAGATGGGATTGTGGACAGCAATTTCCGAGCCTCAGGATAACTAATGTTATGTGCCGTTTTCAAACACTGCACCTCTTTTTCCTCCAACCATTTTGGGCAAGAATGAAAGTAAGAGGGGTGAGAACCATTGCAGTTGATGCAATGGGTTCATGTCACACTCATAGGCATCGTGGTCCTTGCCTCCACAACGAGTACATGTCAGGGAACCATGACAAGATGTCTTTGAGTGGCCGAATCTCTGACATTGGAAACATTGAAGAGGGTTTGGAATGTATGGCCGAACCCTGCAAATGAGATAACCTGCTTTGATGGTGGCGGGTGCACGTGGTGAAGTAAATGTTAAAACGAGGGTATTTGTTGGCAGTGTAACTCCATCTTTGCGAGTGGAGATGTGCCTCACTGCAGAAACTCCTTGAGTGGAGAGACCAGCGAGAATCTCTGATTCGGGAACATTCTTCAAATACCTTTCAACAATAACTCCTCATGGAGAATTCAAAGTAGCATGGGGTGTAACCTCAATAGGTATATCCCCAATTGCCTTTGATTTCAAGAGGAATTCACTGTGTTGAGATGTGAATGTTTCAACCAATATGTCACCAGATCGAAGCTTCTTTACTGACTTTGGAGAGCCAGCATGTCCCCCTCATCCCTTTTGAATAAAAAAAGGGGACATTTGCCCTGAAGATTTTTCCGAAAGAGAATGCAATATCAGAAAATGAGGTACGTGTGTTACTGATGTTGGAGATTGCTGTTCTGAGTATTCAAGACGTGGTCGCTTACCCATTGACTGTTTTTTTACAATTTTATTTAAATTTTTTGTAGGATCCATAGGAAAGAGAAAAAGTTTCGGTACTCACTGATCCCACCCACCATGGAGCCCTACAAGGGGATGCACTACAAAGTCATGCAAGGACAATGCAGCAATGCCAGGGTTTCGTGAGCACTATACCCAAACACCAGCATCAGGCACAATGTCCACAACACCCGTTGAGAACTTCCAACACTGGTACTTGGTTGGCTGTAGCCCAGGTGGACCAGCCAATTGACCCAAAGGGGGCCACCCAAGGGCCACCCGTCTACAGGAATTCGAGGCCAAAGTGGTGTGTTAGGGTTGGACCCCTCAACCACCAGGATCCTCTCCTCCCCTTCACGGGTCACCATGCACGGCAAACACGTGGGTGGATGTTTAGATTCCAGAGAAGGTAACCAGACAGAACAGAACCTTCCCTGGGAGGTCCCCTCACCACGTACAGGAATCCACTCCGAGGGGCTGCTGTTGTGAGTTTCATTTCTAATTATACAAGTGAAATATTGCTCTTATGATTTTTCTATTAATTCAAAGTTGCTTAGTTTAATTAGTGCTAATAATTATTACAATTTATTATTATACCAACTGTAAGAATAATGAGTTAGATAATGTAATAAAATAAGAAGTCTGATAATTAATTAATTAGCAAATTCCTCAACTTCTATGGCACTAGTATGTATACCCATATGTTAACCAACACAAGTAAGCCTGCTGTAGCATACCTGGGCATTAAAAATAGAAAAAAACAATTTGAAAATATTCAGACTAATTACCACACTGGTAGTCCAACCTTACCTTAAATCAACCACACACATCCTGCTAGCTCTTAAGAAGTGTTAATTACACTTCACAAATTATTTCATACAAGAACAGTATGTCTTCTATGTAACAGGTTTAATTTTGTATAAAATAAAAATTTTAACAACTTACTTCATGACTTAGGTGAATACTTTTACATTTATAAACATCCTGGAAAATACAACAATTTATGATTGTTAAAAACATTGAATCAGAAGGCTCTAATTTTAAGTATTTGAAATATAACAATCCTGTCATGAATGCATGTCATAGAAAAGTAGCATCACACAACTAAGTACATCACCTACACTGAATATGAACTGAATTCAAGAGGAAAGTTAGGGTAACAGACACAATCAACTACTGCACCCACTAGTGAAAAATCTAACTTCCCATTATCCCCATAGCTTCAGTGTTTTACTGCAAGGTGTAACTATAGATTAATATCAGTAATTAAAAGTTAAATGTTTACAACTGCAGTTTTCTTCTGAACAAGTATCCTCAAGGTACGAGATTTTGCGAACTTGGGATAATTGTGGGCAATGGAAAAAAATAGCCAAATAGAAAAGTAAAACAAAGAGAATACATAAAAAAAAAAGAAAACTGTAGACTGACGTTGGATTTAATCAGTGAAGCTATGCTACAGCAGAGCTGTTATCAAATGGTCAGATGTAGGGAAAATTTATGGAGCCTTCACTAATGGTCCAGATGAATATTTACATCCATCAGTTTGTATTGGTTTCACTTTAGTGAAAGGCTTGTTCCATTATAATTACCTAATGAAATTTGCTAAAAAAAGGAGTATACGTTAAACTATTTTATGCTGATTTTAGAACTCAAGTTAGTTACATAATACAATTTGTTACATTTTCACTTCTTAAGTTGAATACATAATGCATAATTTATTTATTTTTTACTTTTAAATGAAATAGGGCAGAATAATTAGCAGAATTCACTAACTAATTAGCTGTCAGACCTATTAACTTGTCAAGTTCAGTGGATTGTTATCAAGAGACAAAAAACAGCAAATTTTGAAATAAATTTTGATCAATTTACACGTGCAAGTCTCACACTATTTTATTAAGCTCAACCTTCAATAAATTTGGAGAAATCATAATGTCAATATTTTGATAACTTAAATGACTGACAACAGTAATATTAAACAACGTTTTGGGGTAACATGGGACCTATTCATTGGTCTATCTGGGTATTCTATCCTCTAAACTAAATTTAAGTAATTAAAAAAAAATCTTCAATCCAGCCCTTACCAATTATATACTTGTCAAACGTTTTCTTAAACTCATTTAAAACATCTAAAGAGAACCCATTCCAAAGGTCAACCACCATGTTGGAAAAATGAAACTGTCTTAGCTGAAGATGATTCCTACTCTGCCAAGACTTGTACTTGTGTTTTCTACACATAATATTCTCACTGTTAAATATGGAAAATGTTGATGAATCAACATTGTCAATTCCTGTTACATCCTAAACTCTTCCATCAGATCTCCTCTAACTCTTCTTTTTTCAAGAGAAAACAATTTAAAGTATCTTAAAAAATCTTATATGACAAACCTTCCACCAAGTACCATTTTAGTAACCCTTCTTAGAACCCTTTCCAACAATGATGTCTTTCCTAAGGTAAGGAACTCAAGACTGAACACAATATTTCAAATGTGACTTAATCAATGACCTGTACAATGAAATTATAACCTCTTTAGACTTGTATTAAATATTTCTGCACATACAACCTAAAATCCTATTTGCCCAACTACAAGCACATTGCTTAGATGGTTTAAGAGATTGATCAACCATTACACCAAGATCCTTTTCTTTCATCCCATTAGGTTATTCCCATCCTAATTATATGTATAATTCAAATTATGATATCCCACCTTCAATATCTTGCATTTATTATAATTGAAACCAACCTGCCATTTACTTGCCCAACTCACTAAATGATCTGAATCCTTTTGTAAATCAGCAGCATCCTCTTCACAGCCAACAAGTTGCAGAACATTGACATCAGCAAATTTAAGCAGTTTACTGACCATTCCTTCATCTCTGTCATCAATATAAATTAAAGAACAAAGATCCTAATACTGAGCCCTGAGGTGCTCTACTTGCAAGATTAATCCATTTTGAATGAACTCCCTTTGTAACAACCCTCTGCTTTTTTCATCTAGCCACTCTTATAGCCAATTTGCTAACTTACCCCTCACACCTACAGAGATAATTTTCTTACAAGCCTTTTATGCAACACCTTGTCAAGTGCTCTCTGAAAATCCAGAAACACCAAATATTACCTTCATCTACACATGCAGTAACCTTTTAAAAGAATGTCAAAAGAATTTTGAGGATGATCTTTCCTTTAATGAAACCATCTTGACTATCCAATAAAATTCTAAACTTTGCTAAATGGCTTTGCAAAACATAATTTAACAGCTTTCCCATAACTGATGCAAGACTAATGGGTTTATAATTACTGGGACAATTTTTTTCACCTCTCTTGAAAAAAAGAAGTTATATTAGCTAACTTCCAATGCCTGCCAACTATTCAAGGACTGAAAACAAAATAGTAGCAAATGGCTTATATATCCAATCCTTAATGTCCTTCAAAACCCTTGAAGAAACATTACCCAACTCAGGAGCTTTATTGTTTAACTTCAACTTTTTTAACTGGCTCATAATTAATGCAGTCATCTTGTTTGATCTTGATTCAATTTATCAAGTATTCAAACAATTAACAACACTAACATTGATTAGTTCCTTACTCTTGTGAATTACAACACAATTTGATTTAATCTTGAATTAACTGAATAGGCTAATAATAAATCACAATAATACACTGATTACTTGACAATTTAAAACAGCAATAATCATACATAATTGTAATTAAATGATTACTGTTAGCATTAATAAATTTAATCAATTTATATCATTTACTTTACATTCCACTAATCAATACAACTGACACTCACAGGTGATCAACTACACTACACAATCAAGTTTGTTACCTTCTTGTACTTGTACAAGAAATCAAAACAACATCTGTATTAATCACAACTTAATTCATGATATGCTAAAAACACATAGGTCCAAGAAGTCTTAATAAAACTGAAATAGAAACCCTTATAACCCAAGCATGTTTAAAAGGTGGACCTTTCTTCAGGGATAATCTGGGAAACAACTTAATGAAACCCATTGCCCTCTTTATAAACTACTGAAGAATGTGCTAAAGAAAACATGCAAGTTTACAAATCAATTAAATACAACAACCAATAAACTGAAAATTTTCAAAGAGTGGACTTTTCTAGATATTGTGCAGGTAATACTTTGTAATGCTAAAAAAAATTAACCATTCTATGAAAACTTAATGATTTAAAGTAGAATATATCACATGTAGTAGCTTTCAAGGCTATGTACAGAATAAGCTGGTGTACTACACAATTTATAAGTGAGTATCTTATTCATAAAGCTTCAGAACTGCTATTCAAATTATAGGGTTACAACAATGAAAAAAAAAAGGTAAACATGTTTTAAAGTTTTACTGGACAAAGTACAAAAAGTTGTTTCTAAACCTCTAGATATTATCTTCAATTATAAGAACACCACTAAAGTTATACACATAGAACACTTGTGTGAAAATAGAAAAAAAAAGTGGGATTGAGACCTGAATATCAAAAAAACCTTCAGCTGAGTATTTAGCAATGGTAATACCATAAAATACAACTGACATTTTTCTGCAGAAGGTCCTAGCTTAAGAGGTTTATTGTAATCTTTATTAAGAATCAATTTAAGAAAATCAGTAAATACCAACTGATTTAGAATCTTTTGACTTATGAATATCATCCCCAGCAGGGATCTTGTGCATTTTCATGAACTATTCTTTACTCACTGCTAAAATACAAAATAGTGTTCCATTTCAAGTAATGGGAGAAAATGAACAATTCCTTTATATCAAGTATCAATATAACTATCTTTTTCAGAACTGTTCAGGTAGCAATCCTACCCAGAGTACAGGTGGAAAACAACACAACATCCAAACTTGATTTGTAGTTACGTGAATCAAAACAATTTAACATATCCTACTATACGTTAAATGTTTCATATCAGTAATTATTCTAAAGATAATAACAGTATTACAATACAAAACTTAACACATTTTAAAATGTTTTTTTCATACAAATGAAGTGAAATTTCTGAATATACCTAAAAACTCACATTTTTTGAATGAGAAAAATCTGTGTGCAATCTACCAGTAATATTAACATTTTTATTTCTAACCTTTCATTTTGCCACTTAAACAAATGGTTCATAGAAATTTCCAAGATCAGTTAAACCTGATATCATTCCATTAAAATGTTTTCGTATTATTTTCAGAATGTTTTTGACTTTCCCACAGTAAAAAAAACCAAAACTTCAAAAATGCTCTTTTCTTAACTTAAGCCTCACCAATGTTATATCAAATTAAAATAACGTGATCCTAATAAATACTGTTTTTCTAACCTAAACACTCAGCAAAAGGATTTAGAATTTGTCAAAAATACCACCTAAATCTTTTTTTTCTGCAACGACGTTTACCTCACAAAAATGCAAGCCTTTTGCAAATTTTGATACATTTGAGTTCTTAAACATCACACTTCTAAATACCCTCTTCTCAGCCATTAACACTAAATTTTTTTACTTGAGTCATTAGAATTAACTTTTCTAAAATCTTAAAGGCACATCCAAATTTAGAAACATCATTTCTTGTCCAGGAGGTTTTACAAATATTTCTTGTGAATAACAGTGTTCCAAATAGACCCCTCAATGATTAACAATTATGCACTCCAACTTCCAAGTTATAACAATATTTACGAATCATTTCTTTTATTACTATTAGTACTTCAAACCAGTATTACATCCATCCTAAACACATTTACAAATTCTTTATTCTTGTATGGCACCTTATCAGCTATTTTATGAAATGCAAGACACACAATGATTCAGCAAATGTATCCTAATCCAAAATCAGCAGAAGCTCAATAAAAACATCAACTTAAGACAAAAATACTTTTCTAAACTCATTTGATGAATTGTAAATTAAATGCTAAGTTTTTATTTTCTAAATGACTTCCTGAAATAGCATCTGACATCATGCTAATGAGAAAAATTAAACTAACAAGTTTCTATTTTAAAACAAAAATATTAATCTAAAAACTGGAAAGTCTTCCAATTATATTTTTATGCATAGTTTTGGAATCCTCATAGAAAAAAAACAGTAACAAAGTACACATCAAACACAGTGTTAAGAGAGAATACTAGAAAGTTATACAGTTTAAGAAATTTGAGCTATAAGGAAAACCTTGAAGTTTTGGTTTTATTTTTGTTGGAGCACTGAAGAACTAAAAGGTATACTAGTAAGTTTCTTGCCAATTTCTTTACTAGTAAGTAAACTTAGTTTTTCAAACAAACTGCCTATAGCTTTTGCAATCAGTTTAAAGTACGAAATGAAATGATTGAAACAAAAACTTAATCTTAACGACAACAGGTAAACCATAAAGCACGAAATTGAGAGAAGAGATATTGTTCATCCTTCAATAACATTTTCAAGTTAGAGTTACGTAACTAGCATCAGTTGTGAAATAGTTGGTTTGTTTAGTGTAGTATTAACTTTTTTATTGGTAGATAGATTGTTAAAACAGAAAATACTTTTTCTCGTGTTGCTCCTAATTTCCAGTAACTTCAAACAAACTAGTGATGTTAGTACTAACATTAATTACCGTCAATATTAACAGCGATAATTAAGTTTACTTATCAGTTATTAGACTAATTATTAGTTACAAATAATTATTAGTAACACTATCACCAGCCTTATATCTAATCTCCCATTTCCATTACCAATACCATGGCACTTTGCATGAATTAAAACCATACCACTTTTAATTTGATAAAATATTTAAGTGACACTTAAAATGTACTAATAAATATCAATTAAGCTGATGTAACTTCAAATTCTAAAAAAAAAACGCAACTGATTGTTAACAGTTAATATTTATACCAACCTTTTTTTCCAGCCATTTCTCTCAATTCATGTAACTACTTTGACTTATATAATGTTATTTAATTGTTATATCAATTTCACAAAATTGAACTCGTTTACTAATCTCGAATCAATGCTATAACATATATCCTGTTCTTCCCAAAAGTTGAAAATCTACATGATGGCCATCTAATGGCGAAGCAAGAAAGTTAAAGGTTATGCCTTCAGATCTCCCTATTCCTCATAAAAAATAGAAAATGCAGTTTATAATAAAATGCATTAAATTCTATTTTTTAATTTTAAAATATTGTAAATTTAAATAAAAATCCACAAATTAAAATTATTTTAAGCACATACCAGCTCTAGGAAACAATAATAGCTCTTCATTTAAAGTTTCTCATAGTCCGACAGATATTTTTTATTTCTTTAATTATATGGGTATTTGAAAAAAAAATATTGCCACATATTTTACCCGTTTTGTTGATTCTCTACTTATGGTTTATTTGAAGTCCATTTTATAAGTGTGTACACATATACCGCATACATATGTTAAAGGTTCTTGGAGTGAAATCATTTAATTGTAGTCTGAAAAATCTTCTTTATGATTCAGTGTAGAATATATTATAGTTTTTTCTTTTAAATAAGAAAAACTGAAACTTTGAAATCACGCATGAACTTACATTAATTTTTTGCAGGAAACCTACCACATAATCCATTAAAAGCGAGTGAACATTTTAAAATTGCATAGATCGAACTGTCAGCAGATCAATCAAACTTTTATTTTATTTTTTACATTTTCCCATTTTAGACTTTGAAAGAATAAGTAAAACGATGTTTTTTAAACTATTTCATTCAATAATTTAAAGTTTCTTTAAATAATTAAATAATTGAAAACAAAATCTTAAAGTGCACAGAGAGCAATTTGTGATTTTGCAAATAACCATGGAGATGAAATGTTCTGAATATCAACTTCTCATAGGTTGTTTTTCTTCTCAATGCAGTGTAACTTTCGTCAATTATACGTATGGCCCTGACGCCAGCGCGTTTGATTTAAACAATTGCGATGTTTTTTCCTGTATAATGAATTAAAAAATAATTTTACATGTAATAACGAATCTTGATTCTCTGGTTTAGTTTGAATTTCGCGCAAAGCTACTCGAGAGCTATCTGCGCTAGCCGTCTCTAATTTAGCAGTGTAAAACTAGAGAGAAGGCAGCTAGTTATCACCACACACTGCCAATTTTTGGGCTACTATTTTACCAACGGATAGTGGGATTGACCGTAACTTTATAACGCCTCCACGGCTGAAAGGACGAACATGTTTTATACGCCGGGGATTCAAATCCGCGACCCTTGAATTACGAGTCGAGTGCCGCCTTAACCACCTAGTCATGCCGTGCACTTTGTTCTCTATTGCATTTAGTTCATTTCGTCATGTCACTTATCTGATTTGAGGTATTGTAAGAAACCACATATTTATTTCGATTTTTTTTGTTATTTTGACCTTTTTCATTTTAATCTCAAAAACGGTTAATATTCTTTATATCTATATCAATGTCAGTAGTACAAAATTAGGAACAGCGGAAGATTGTCTAAGTAGCTGAGTTATAAATACAAATACTATGAGCTAGAGTTTAGGTATAAGGTTTTTTGTTTTAGCGTAAAGCTACACTAGGCTATCTGCTCTATCCACCGCAATAAATCTGATCCCGGATTTTATCATTGTGAATCCATAAAATTGCCGTTGACTTACCGGTAGATGTAGGAATGAGGGTTTCGTTTATGTGCAGGGAAGTTTATCCTCAGATTATTGGAGGAATTACGGATAAGAGTGGCTTTCCACCTTTCTATTTTTGTGTGAGATGTAGTATTACATTCACAACAATTATGCTAGACTTTTGTTATATTTTCTCCACCGTTTTAGTCCCACATCTCTCCTCTGACGTTATTTTTCTCTCTATATTGAAGCTTCTGTCAGGCAGGACCAGGTGGTTAGAGCGATGGACTCGCAGCTTGAGTGTCGCGGGTTCGAATCCCCGTCACACTAAACCTGCGTGCCCTTCTAGCTGTGGAAGGAACCGAGGACTAAAAACATGACTTTTGGGGCAAGTAAAAATTGACTCTTTTACCTACAACTACTCGAGAAATGCGTCAGAAGAAAATTGATAAAAATTTTAACACTTTTGTTTACCTACAAGCATAGCTTAAAGAAAAAAGGACCTAGAGACCTGAAACTTTTCACTCATACTAAGGAAATCCTGGGAGTCATGTGGATATTATGTATAGATTTGACTCAAAATAATTTACCCAATTTATCGCTCTGCAGTTTTTCCCTGTTACCCTCAAGCCTTATAATTCTGCGTTCTGAAGATTTATAGAAAACGATTATATTTTGTATCGTTCTTACTTACTGAAGGAACAATACATGTAGGTTTTCTGCAGGGGCCCGGCATGGCCTAGCGCGTTAAGGCGTGCGCTAGAGGGTCGCGGGTTCGCGCCAAAGATGCTCGCCCTCCCAGCCGTTATAATGTGACGGTCAATTCCACTTTTCGTTGGTAAAAGAGTAGCCCAAGAGTTGGCGGTGGATGGTGATAACTAGCTGCCTTCCTTCTAGTCTTACACTGCTAAATTAAGGACGGCTAGCACAGATAGCCCTCGAGTAGCTTTGTGCAAAATTCAAAAACAAACAAACAAAAAGGTTTCTGTAAAATACTTTTTTCAACAGAAACATGAGAAAAAAATTAAAATTTGAGAATTAAAAAGTTGAATTGAATTAAGTTTGAGATTTGGCAACAAGCAACAGGAAGAAGAACACGAATTACATAATACGGCAAAATTAGGGGAATTTAAATAATTCATGTAAAAATAAAACAAGAAAAGAAACGAATCTGAAAAGTTAAATTAAAACTATTTGCTTTTAAAAATAATTTAAATAAATTTAGAAAATGGGAATAAATAAATCAATGATAGAATTAGCACACTGAGGTAACTTTAGAAGTGACTAGTATAGTGGAGGAGCTTGACTGGTACACTAAAACCTCTTTGAATCACAAGGAAACCTCATAATCCCCCTGCGGAGCATAAGTAATTTATGCAAATATTAAAAAAACACTACCAAAGAAATTAACGTAAAACAATTAAGCAAGTATAAAGTAAAAGTGATAGAAATTGTCTGTTTGTTGTTGTTTTTTGTAAAGTTTGTTTGTTTGTTTTTGAATTTCGCGCAAAGCTACACTTGGGCTATCTGTGATAGCCGTTCTTAATTTAGTAGTGTAAGACTGGAGGGAAGGCAGCTAGTCATTACCATCCACCGTCATGTTTGGGGTGATGGTGATTCAAACCCACGATCTTTGGATTACGAGTCGAGTGCCTAGTCATGCCGGGAACTTTGTCCTCTATTGCATTTAGTTCATTTTCTCATTTCGCTTAATAAATAAAGTATATTTCAAAAGACCTTTTGTTCATAAAAAACTATAAATACAGTCATCCTCGATAATGTCCAGTGTCAGTTCATATCACACGAGGTGAAAGGTGTCTGAAATGAATGATGCCGCCTGTGGTAACTGGGTGAAAACACAAAAGAAAAGATGGACAAGAATGACTCGACTGTCACAAAGTGAATATACTGGAAGATCATTCTCTGGCATAAGAATATGATCAGAAAGAACACTTTTGTCAAAGCTTTGCCAAAGCGATCGTTTATGGAACATAACCTTGAGAGAAAGTAGACTGTAAAACATATAATTACCTGCAGATATTCAGATAGAAAATCTGACTAATATACAGACACTAGTATATAACACACATAACGGCTCGAAATGAATAAATTAAGGATTTCCTTTATGATCAAAATATCCTTTACTTATTAACACATTCGGATAAGGAAACACAAAGTGATGCATGTGTAACTTCCTGAACATCATCCGCTACACGTGTTTATCTGCCAGTGAACAATATCAGTTCTTTTAAACTTAAAAAAACAAAATGTTTCACAAAAAGATTATTTCATAAGGAAGAGAAACCATATAATGTGTTCGTTCCCTATGTTTTTAAATAATTTTATGAGTTATCTATATATTCTCAGATCTTCGTCTTGAAAAGAGATTAATTGACGTATCTGTCGCACGGGAAAGACAAAAGTTGATCAAATCTAAACATCGAACTCCCCTCCATGTTGCTTCACGGGAGGCCCCAAGAGTACATGGTAGGTTTCAATCAGTGATGTCGATAAACCCACTTTTTGAGAATTTTATATGCAAAAACGGCTCGTTTGGGTTGAGAAAATATTTCAAATAGAAGAGCGAACAACGTTTCGACCTTCTTCAGTCATCGTCAGGTTCACAAAGAAAGAGGTAACTGACCGGAAGCTGACCACATGTTTGAAGTATTGTAAGAAACCAGATATTTATTTCGAATTTTTTATTATTTTGACCTTTTTCATTTTAATCTCAAAAACGGTTTATATTATTTATATCTGTATCAATGTCAGTAGTACAAAATTAGGAACAGCGGAAGATTGTCTTAGTAGCTGAGTTATAAATACAAATGCTATGAGCTAGAGTTTAGATTTAAGGTTTTTTGTTTTTGTGCAAAGCTACACTCGGCTATCTGCTCGAGTGCCTTAACTAACAGGCTATGCCGAGTCCCTCGTGAGTTAAAACGTTAAGTTCAGTTTTTAGTAAAAGAAAAAATTTTTAAAGGTTTTTATCAGTTTTATCGTGACGTGACATCACACAAACTACTGATCTATAGATTTCGATTCCCAGCCACATTTATCAAATTTTCACCAGCTCTGTCAAGCTGTCTAACAAAGTGGCGGATAATGTTAAGCGAGAAGCCACACAGGTTTCAAATATCACGCATCTCATTCTAGAAACCTTTTCAATAACAGAGTGACGTAATGTTTTCATAGTTTCTCATCTTGGTTTTTCAACAAAACTAAAGTAAAATTAACAGTTTTGATAATTCAGCTTTATATAAAATAGGATTTACTTCAAAATTCAGTTTTTTATTTTTGTTTTAACTGGTCGTTAAAAGTTTGAACAAATAATTGTATATACTGGGATTCAAGACATACTTTTCGCTTTGCTTTAACTTTTATTAACTTCATAATGACTTCGCGTTTAGGTTAATTCAACTGAACTGTGTCTATCTGGTGGACTAGCGGTAGATTTACAGCTTTATAACACTAAAATCCGTGGTTCGAATTTTCCCATAGTGCAAATAGGGATTATGTGACTTTGCGCTGACACAAATTCTTTGATACACCTCTTTGCAAAAAGGCCTTGTATAGCGTGCAACGAACTTTTAATAACTAACAGCCATTCTATACATTCATATTGTGTATCAATATGAAGCTATAACCCTAACTGAACGAGAAGCCTTCATTCCGTTCATGACAATTTAGGATAAATTTATGACACACGTGCGGAGTCATGCACAAACTATAAACTGTTACAGATGTAGGGAATGAGTCCCCCTTACCTCGCTGTTTAACATGATATTATACAGTCCATCCATTATTTCAGTCTTCAAGTCAAATTAAGGCCAACCGCGTCCCTAATGTAACCAACTATGTATAACACGTCACACTAATTGACGAACCAGTCTCTTATCACTTAACTCAGTTTTTAAACTCATCCACATTCTTAAAGCCCTTCTGGAAGAAAAGTTGAAGTAATGGGAATTTCCAGTTAAATTTCAGCCCACAGTCTTTCCTTATATTTCATTTAATTGAGTGTTAAAGCGAAAACTTAAGTTCAGATTACGGAATAGAGAATAACATGAAAGTCAGCATGCGCCTTAAAACTATCATACATTAAGTCATTTCCCCATTAGTTAGAAAAAATAGCACGTTGTGTATGTGTACTCAAATGTGTTGAAAGTTCGATAATTAGAGTGTTTAGATAATATAGTGCGCGTACAGACATATTGCTAAAATTCTGGTCAGTTAATTGCTATTTTTAGCACGAGGAACGTAAGTCTGTTCCAGAATATTCGTGTAAGTCAGGCCTACACAAGGACTATCTTTGTATAGTTGTCCCTAATTGTAAATTAATAAAATAAAGAGCAAACTTTTCTTGTTTGATCAATAAGCTGAATTTGACTGTCAGTTTTATAGCTCCATACTGGAGTGTATACTGTTGGAATTGGACGTTATAACGAATTATCTGCTTAGCGAACTAACCAAGGAGTGTTTGATCTACCCTTACTAACCCTAACTGTGATCGGTATGTAGTATTATATGTATTTCAATGGGGCCATGCGTGGTCCGATAGCATGACAGATTATGAATCTGCAGGTTGTAAGTTCGATTTCCGTTATCTAAGAAATTACGACAATTCAGACAACTTTCCACACAATGATGGTCGTACATGTGCTTTAAAGGTGATTGTCAAACCCCAGTTCAGTCAGACACCTGTTAGTGGGTGCTGTTAACCAGCTGCCTTTCTTATTCAAAATTAGGGACGACTAGTACAGATAGCCCTTAAGTATCCTTGCGAGAATATCTGAAAAACAAACAAACAGAGAAAACTTTGGTTGGATTTCTGATTTTCTGACAGTTTAAAACTTTAATGTTTGTTTGGATTCCGCGCAAAGCTATACGAGTGCTATCTGCGCTAGCCGTCCTTAATTTAACAGTGTAAAACTAGAGGGAAGACAGCAAGTCATCACCACCCACCGCCAATTCTTGGGCTACTCTTTTACCAACGAATATTAACACTGATCGTAACATTATAACGCCCTCACGGGTGAAAGAACAAGCATGTTTGGTAGGATGTGGATTTGAACCTTCATATGGTGAGTCCAGCACCCTAACCATCTTGGCATGCCGGGCTTTGTTTGTTTAGAGTAAAGCCACAATGTGTCCACCAAAGAAAACTGAATGCTCATATTTTAACTTTCTAAATCCACAAACTTAATGTTGTTTCATTGGGTGACAAAAAAGTTGTAAACCATTTTTAAAAAATATGTATTTGTATTATTTATTTATAGCAAGGGTTACTTGTCGCCACTCCTAATTATTGACTTTTGGACCAAATGGGGGACGGCAGCTGGTGTCAGAAGCACTCTACCGCCTATAAACCACGTTGAGGGTTATGCCAACACTGTCTCCGAAGTCCAGAATTCTACCACAGAAAACGAAAACAATAACTGTAAGAGAGAAGAACCCTCAATAGCCGCGGCTGAAGTTAGATTACAAATCGATGACGAGGCAGGGTTGTTAGTTAAAAATTTGTATTTGAAATAGAAACTCGAGCCATTCTATTAGCCGTTATCTTATATCCCTTGTCATATTTTCCCCTTTTTATCAGTTATACTAAGAAAACACTGTTATGACTTCCGGTTCTCAACCCTCACCTTTATCGTATATTTTGTTCACATTTAACCATACATAAAATAAATGATTACAAAGTTTTTCTTTTTCAAAATATTTGGAACACATTACTCTTCTTATGGAACTGACCTACGTATTCTTATGTCAGAGTTAATATGGTAAGACAATCAAAATATTGTTACCCCCGTCCACGTTCTACTCTCGTACCGTTGTTACGACCGTGAGGGGAGGTACTCAATCAGTGATGCCGAGAAACCCACTTGTTGAGAATTTTATATGCAAAAACGGCTCGTTTCTATGTAAAATATTTTCTCAACCCAAACGAGCCGTTTTTGCATATAAAAGAGAAGAGGTACGCAAACTAACGTGGCAGGGGTTTAGTTTTGAGAGAGAGAAATCGTAAGAATTCTCTCTCCAACCGGGGTGTTCAGGAACGTTGTGGTTCCTCTTCGTCCCCTTTCGTGAATTGTTATTAGGATTAGTTTTATTTATTTGTTTATCAAATGATTTTTGACTCTTTTTTTGGGTGGAGAATGTCACTCTGAATATTATCTTGGACGGAGGCAAAAGCAGCACCGGAGAGAATGGCCGAGTCCCGTCTTGAAAGGCAGAAGTCAAGCAAATATGATCATGAATTCAATTCAAACGACCAGACTCAGGGTCTGGCAATGAAGTCGCTGGGATCTAAAAATCCAATATCTAGGTTTTTGTCGTGGGGAGAAACGAGAGTGCCCCGAGAAAACCCACTTTCACAGGACAGGCGCCGAAAGATTTGCCTATCCTGACGAGGAGGTACTGTTTTAGTCATGTCTTTTATACGGATTTTGTTTGTTTGTTTTGGAATTTCGCACAAAGCTACTCGAGGGCTATCTGTGCTAGCCGTCCCTAATTTAGCAGTGTAAGACTAGAGGAAAGGCAGCTAGTCATCACCACCCACAGCCAACTCTTGGGCTACTCTTTTACCAACGAATAGTGGGATTGACCGTCACATTATACACCCCCACGGCTGGGAGGGCGAGCATGTTTAGCGCGACGCGGGCGCGAACCTGCGACCCTCGGATTACGAGCGCACGGATTTACAACTGATGTTGAAAAGTGTCATTAACGATGGTGACACTGTCCAACTCACTTGTGTTTTTAACTTTTTACGAGACATTGGCATTTGTAATTCTGTTTAAATATTTTATTTGAATTTTGGACATTTTTTGTTTTATCTCGATTTATTTTTGCATTTTATAACAAATTAATTCTTACGCTTTTTACCGGCTATTTGGTTCAAAGAGTCTGTTTGTTTTGTGCCATTAAGTGCTATTCACACACGCCGTATGGTGAAAAAGGAATTATTTGTACCTTTGCGTTCATCTAATTTGGTAAAAGTGGTAAACAAGTAACTTTATTTTACCTCTAACAAATATACTAGTTTGGGCATCATAATTTCGAAGTATTCTAAGTTATTTCTTAAATTAGTTATGGCAAAAATATGAATTAAGTTTATATGACGTCTTTCATTTTTTACTTTTGTAGTTGTTCTAGTATAAATTTGGCATTTTCTGTCTTGCATACATACATCATAACTGTCCATATTTCTTACACACACTCACACACGCGTATATATAACAATATGCCAGATGTAAGGTTCCAGAAATTTTATTTGTTGCTATAGTTAATAAAACCAAAATGAAGAATACAAACACATCATTTACTGATTTTTTAAGGTTATTTGTCATGTCATGTTTTAGCCTAGAAAATGTATAATTCCTCTCCTGATTTATGGCACGAGCACCTTTTTTTGATGTCACAACAGCACAAATTGCAACGTTAAGCGTCTCTTATATGGCACCATTTTAGTGTCTACTAACTGACTGACAAACAACATAACACTGTATACTGGTGCAAGTGATTAAAACTGGTGACCTCTCCAAGCAACATTTAACCCCCTACAGGTGAAGTGTTGTTTGTGTATCCATCTTTGACTCCTATACCTTGTTTACCAATCATAGATAAACTTCTCTTGGTAGAACAGCTAACAGTGCTAAAATATGGGGTTCGATCCCACCTGGTAAACATAGCAGGTAACCAGCGTGGTTTTGCTCCGAAAAAGAAACTATCCAACCATATTAAAATTTGGATTATATGCTTAGGGTGAGTTTCGTGAGTTACAGTGAGTTACGTGCTATTCTATTGATCTCTCTCAAACTTCAAATGAGCCCTTTGGGGACAAGAGGAGAGACACAGAGTGATTGACTTTCGAGAGTGCTGATGCATTAAAGAGAAAATAATACAGACATAAACTCTAATCTACGAATGGAGTTTTAAATTTATTAGAAAATGTACTTCAGTGCGAAAAGATTAACATTATATACCTGATTTGTTTTCACGGTCTGTGTTATGTAAATGTTATGTAAACGACAACCATGTCAAGAGTGTTATGTAAATGTTATGTGAACGACAATCATGTCATGTCGTGTTTGAATTCCCATATCTATTATTTATATTTATATTTTCGAGGTTTAAACAAGTGAAATTTAAAATAACATTTTAGAATTAATTAAAATTCATTTAGAATTATTCATGTACAAATTTTTAAAACTAGGTAGATTGATCACTTGTATTAGCCTGGTGTTTGTACTGTGGAATTCTTGGAAGTTACTCGATTAGTATATAAACAGACGGCGATGCGAGGGAAGTCATCATTCATTTTTACACGGATCAAGAAGTTTGTCTCGTTTGAGAAAGTTTAAACTGAATTTGTGAATAGAGCTAGATCGACTAAAGCGGTGAAATTTTTATTCCGTCAATCTTTACAATTCAGTCGGATTACGGATTATACCGAAAGTCAATACGAATTGGACTGTGAATTTTTGTTTGAAATTACCCATTCAAACTTCGAAAATTTCTCCGTGGGACTAAATTCATCCATAGACTGGAAGGAATTTTGGATTTCTGAACTGGATTTTTGGACTTTCATTCTGGATCATTATATTGGACACAGGCCAGTACCATTTTGTATTGTAATTAATTTTGAAGGTTGAAACTGAATATCTGTCATTGTTATTATGTAATTTATTTTATATCTGTCACATATATAATAATTTGTTGTAATAAATTATATAAGCTGTTATCTGTGTCTTTCTGTTGCGTTCAGTCCGCATAAAAAAACGTAACAGAAAATTGGGGGCTCGTCTGGGATTGAACAAACAGTTTAATCCTATTCCAATATTGTATTTATATTCTATACAGATAGACAGCTTGTGTATTTAAAATGGTATTCCGACTTGCAGATTTTATTGACAAATTTAATCAGAATCCCTCTTTGGAATTGATCAGTGAATTAAGAAAATCTGAATTGCTTGATGTTGGAAAACATTTCAATTTGGAAGTAAAGCAAGCAATGAAGAAAACAGATATCAAAAGAATTGTTGTTGAACATTTGGTTAACCAAAAAGTTTTACCTCAAAAAGTTGTACAACAATTGCCTGCCTCTCATTTTGACCCAGATTTTGAATTAAAAAGAATAGAAATGGAAATGAAATTTCGTTTAGAATTTGAAACCAAACGTATTGAGGCAGAACAGGAAAACAGACGCCTTGTTCTTGAGGCAGAACAAGAAAACAAACGCCTTGATGCCAAAATACAAATAGAACGCATTAAAGCTGATAAGAAAATCAGTCTGAGAAAGGCACAGACAGAAGAAAAGGTTGTCCAAATGCAGTTGGATAATTTTGATGCTTCCAAACAAATTCGTTTAGTGCCTCCATTCAATGAGAAGGCTGTGGATAAATATTTTCAACAATTTGAAAAATTGGCTCTTAGGCTAAAAGGGCCTACCGAATATTGGACAGTATTACTTCAGAGTGTTCTCAAATGTAAAGCCCAGGAAGTATTTTCCAAACTCACGGCCAAGCAAAGTTATGATTACGAGCACGTCAAAAAATGCATTTTGAATGCTTATGAATTAGTGCCAGAGGCGTATAGACAAAAATTTCGTGGTTACAAAAAGTTTGACAGCCAAACTTATGTCGAATTTGCTCGTGAAAAAGAAACTCTATTCGACAGGTGGTGTGATTCCAAAGAAATCAAAGATGATTACACAAAACTCAGAGAACTCATGTTAGTTGAAGAGTTTAAAAGATGTATTCCCGTAGAGCTTAAAACACTTATATTGATGAACAAAAAGCTTCCAAAATTCACGATGCTGCTGTCTTGGCAGACGAGTATGCTTTGACTCACAAAGATTTCTCATACAAAAGCAAAACAAATCACACAGCAAAGAAACCCAATGACTTATTCAAGCATTATGCAAATGTCAACAAAGACAGAAAAGAGCAAACTTCTGATTCTCAAACAAAGACTTCATCGTATTCTCAAAGCTCATCATTTACCAAAAACGTGTTATTCTCATCCAAAACATGTGCTTATTGTAAGAAACCTGGCCATCTGATTTTTGAGTGCTATAAGGTCAAAAACAAGCCATCACCCCATAGTTTCATTTTGCCCTCGTTGGATACATCATTGGTTCCCAATGATTTTGACCCTGTCCAGTCTACTGTGGATTCCAAGTCCAATATTCTTGATGTACCTGAAGATCTTGTTGAGGACAAATTTAAGCCTTTCATCACTGAAGGTTTTGTTTCTTTTGTTGGCGATTCACATCTACAACCAATTAAAATCCTGCGGGATACTGGAGCTTTTCAGAGTTTGATTTTGGAAAGTGTACTTCCGTTTTCTGAAAAGTCATCCGTTGGGGCCAATGTGCTCATTTCTGGTGTAGAAGGTGGCGTCGTTTCTATTCCTCTTCATAGATTAGATTTGCATTCGGAATTAGTTTCAGGCCCAGTGACTGTGGGTATTAAATCTTCATTACCTGTTGAAGGTGTGTCTATGCTTTTGGGAAATGATTTGGCTGGTAGTAAGGTGGTACCAGAGGTCCATGTTGTTGAAGCACCTGTTATTACTTCCAGTACAGAGCAACTCGTTGAAGAGTTTCCTGATGTTTTCCCCGCCTGTGCTGTTACTCGTTCTCAAACACGTTCTCAGGAGTCCAAAGAGGATTTCCCTTTATCTGATACGTTCATGTCTCACATCGATGAGATTTCTGACTCAACTTTAAGTTCTGCTGATGACTCCGAGTCATTTTCCAACTCTCTTCATCGTAACAAACTTATTGAGGAACAGGACAATGATCCTGAAACTCGTTCTCTTCTACAACTGGCCGTTGATAAAAATGAAATAGGAACTGTCCCTATTTGTTACCACCAGAAGTCAGGTGTGTTAATGAGAAAATACAGACCTCCTGACGTTTCTGCTGATGAAGAGTGGAATGTTATTCACCAAATCGTCATTCCAAAATGCTATCGGAATGATATTCTTAGTCTTGCTCATGATCATGTATTGTCAGGACACTTAGGTATAAGAAAGACCCTAGATCGTATCCGACGACATTTCTATTGGCCAAAGATGCGCCAAGATGTTGTTGACTTTTGTAAGACATGCCATTCTTGCCAAATGACTGGAAAACCAAATCAAGGGATTCCCAAAGCACCACTGCACCCCATCCCTGCCTTTGAAGAACCGTTCTCAAGGGTCATTATCGACTGTGTTGGCCCGATGTCAAGAAGCAAAGCAGGAAATGAATACCTCTTGACAATCATGTATGCTTCTACACGTTTCCCTGAGGCTATCCCTTTGAGAAAAATCACTACGCCCAACATTGTCAAGGCTCTTGTCAAATTCTTTACCATGTTCGGGATTTCAAAAGTTGTGCAGTCAGACCAAGGCTCAAATTTTATGTCCAAGATATTTCAACAAGCCATGCATGAACTAAACATCCATCAAGTTTCATCCAGTGCATTCCATCCTGAGTCACAAGGTGTCCTTGAACGTTTCCATCAAACTCTGAAAGCCATGCTTAGAAATTACTGCCAGGAGCACTCAAAGGACTGGGATGAGGGTGTTCCCTTGTTGTTGTTTGCAGTTCGTGAGGTTGTTTAAGAATCTACTGGATTTAGCCCTTTTTAGTTGGTTTATGGTCACTCAGTTCGTGGTCCATTGAAATTGGTTAAGGAGAAATGGTTGGAGGACAATAACTCACAAATTATCTTGTTAAACTATGTCTCCGATTTCAAAACCAGATTACACAATGCTTTTAATGTTGCCAGGGAAAACCTGAAATCTTCTCAGGAAGAAATGAAAACCTGGTATGATAAAAAGGCCAGAAAGCGATTTTTTAATATTGGTGACCAAGTACTAGACTTGTTGCCCATATCAGGCTCTTCACTTCAAGCTAAGTATTTTGGACCTTATTTAATTGAAAATAAAATAAATGATCTAAACTATGTAATCACTACCCCTGATCGGAGGAAAAGCAAACAGCTTTGTCATATCAATATGTTGAAACCATATTATGTGCGAAAGGAAATGAATGTGTCAAATACTATTCCTGTGAATGTGACAAGCAGTGTGAATGAAGATCATGATCCTCCTCTTTCTCCTCCTGAAATTATAGAAAATAGCATTCCAAACACTCACGTTAAACTCCAAAACTCACAAGTATTAGCAAACTTAGATGAGAAACTAAATCATTTGACCCAACAACAAAGTCAAGAGTTAAAAAGTTTGATTTTAGAGTTTACTCATTTGTTCCCTGATGTTCCTGGTAGAACCAATGTCATAGAACATGATGTTGTTATTGAGAACACTCGACCAATAAAACAACATCCATATCAGGCCAATCCTATGATAATGTCACAAATCAGATCAGAAGTACAATATATGCTTAAAAATGGTTTCATTGAATTGTCAAAAAGTAATTGGAGTTCACCCTGTATCTTGGTACCAAAGCCTGATGGCTCAGTTAGGTTCTATACAGATTTCAGAAAGGTTAATGATGTGACCAAGACTGATTCATATGCTATTCCTAGGATGGATGATTGTATTGACCGTGTAGGTAACTCAAAGTACCTTACCAAATTTGACCTACTCAAAGGTTATTGGCAAGTATCTTTAACTTCTCAAGCAAGAGAAATTTCAGCTTTCATAACACCCGATGGTTTGTACCAATACAAAGTTATGCCATTTGGCATGAAAAACTCTGGTGCAACATTTCAAAGGTTGATGAATCACGTCATTGCAGGGCTGGAAAATGTGTATGCTTACATTGATGATGTACTTGTAGTAAGCAGTGACTGGTCTAAGTATTTGAGTCACATTCGTGCATTCTTCGAGAGGTGTTATGAGATTCTTGGGCATGGCAGGGTATTATAGGAAATTTTGGCCAAATTTTTCTGATGTGGCTGCACCTTTAACAGCCTTACTAAAAAAGGATGTAAAATTTTCCTGGAATCAAAATTGCCAGACTGCCTTTGAAAGGATCAAGGTCATGCTCATGAATGCTCCAATCCTCAAAGCTCCCGATTTTGACAAACCATTTAAGCTTGCTGTAGATGCGAGTGACATTGGTGTTGGTGCTGTGTTGTTGCAAGAGCAAAATGGTGTTGACCACCGTGTGTGTTACTTTTCAAGAAAACTTGATAAGAACCAAAGAAACTATTCAACAATTGAGAAAGAAGCACTTGCATTGTTGTTAGCTTTACAACATTTTGATGTTTATTTGTGTTCTTCACCATGGATTGTTAATGTTTACACCGACCACAACCCACTCGTGTTCGTGAACAAAATGAAAAACAAAAATCAAAGGTTACTCAGGTGGAGTATTATTCTGCAGCATTACAATCTGTCCATTAATTATATCCGTGGTTCGGACAATGTCATAGCAGATGCGTTTTCACGGTAATTAAGTTGTTTAGTGTTTTGTTATAATTATCGGTTGACTAAAATTTGTTTCTTAGTTCAATGTTATGTAAAATAAGTAAAAAAAAAATTTTTTTTGAGTTCAAATTTTTTTTTTGCTTTTAAGGGGGAGAGTGTTATGTAAATGTTATGTAAACGACAATCATGTCATGTCGTGTTTGAATTCCCATATCTATTATTTATATTTATATTTTCGAGGTTGCATGGCCGAGCGCGTTAAGGCGTGCGCTCGCAATCCGAGGGTCACGGGTTCGTGCCCGCGTCGCGCTAAAACATGCTCGCCCTCCCAGACGTGGGAGTGTATAATGTTACAGTCAATCCCACTATTCGTTGGTAAAAGAGTAGTCCAAGAGTTGGCGGTGGGTGGTGATGACTAGCTGCCTTCCCTCTAGTCTTACACTGCTAAATTAGGGACGGCTAGCACAGATAGCCCTCGAGTAGCTTTGTGCAAAATTCCAAAACAAACGAACAAACAAATTTTCGAGGTTTAAACCAGTGAAATTTAAAATAACATTTTAGAATTAATTAAAATTCATTTAGAATTATTCATGTACAAATTTTTAAAACTAGGTAGATTGATCACTTGTATTGGCCTGGTGTTTGTACTGTGGAATTCTGGGAAGTTACGCGATTAGTATATAAACAGACGGCGATGCGAGGGAAATCATCATCCATTTTTACTCGGATCAAGAAGTTTGTCTCGTTTGAGAAAGTTTAAACTGAATTTGTGAATAGAGCTAGATCGACTAAAGCGGTGAAATTTTTATTCCGTCAATCTTTACAATTCAGATTACGGATTATACCGAAAGTCAATACGAATTGGACTGTGAATTTTTGTTTGAAATTACCCATTCAAACTTCGAAAATTTCTCCGTGGGACTAAATTCACCGTCTAGATTGGAACTTTGGATTTCGGATTTGGACACTCATTCTGGATCATATTATTAAGCACAGGCCAGTACCTTTTTGTATTGTAAGTTGTTTTGATGGTTGAAACTGAATATCTGTTATTGATATTGGATAATTTATTTTGTGTCTATTACATAAGTAGATCATCGTAATAAAATTATACAAGCTGCTATCTGTGTCTTTCTGTTGCGTTCAGTCCGCATAAAAAAACGTAAGTCTGCTACATTTGTTCGTTTGTTGTGGATTAAATAATTCTAGTTGGGTACATAAATATTTCTGATTTCTAAGGGAAGCCGAACGTGTTGATTTTAATTATTACTGTTATTAAAGCGCGAAATATTTAGTTATTTATTATACAGAAGCTGAAAATTTTTATTAAAGTGGTACAGTCCTAGTCGCTATATTGCTACACCCTCTCATTTGCTGCTCTGTCTGACGACCATGCATCCTCAAATTGTCCTGCAGCGCATCTGTCTGTCGTAAAGCTATCATGGCAAATGCACACCATTGCTAACTGCTTGCTTTTCATAATTCATCTAAGGCGCGAGGGTACTTGAGGATTATGACGGCCGAACGTATATACTGTTGAAGGAACTTGCGAACTCGTGAAATATATCATTTTTGCACACAGAGAATTTTTTGATTATGTTTGCCTACTTTACATCTAAAATGTGGATGGCTCTTATCGCTTACTTTTATACTTGTTGATTTTTACCTGTTAGAAAATTCCGCATTTTGATCACCACGGTTGGGATACGACTTGTTGCAGGTCTCTTTCTGAATGGTTTTGCCACCCAAGTTGATGCATATTCCTTTGTTTTTCAATGCCAGTACATAAGGAATATTCCCGTTTTCTAGCTTTTATATTCACGGTATGAACACATCTTTGTGAGCTAAGTGTGTGAATAATATGAAAATACGTTTTTATATACCCTCACTAACAGCTTTCAGTTTTCTGTGACATCACACCATCTATCACACGCTAAGTAACGTCAAAACATAATTGTGTTACGAAACGACTTTCTATAGGGCGTAGTTGTCACGTGATTACACCAACGTGCTGTGGTACCACAACATGTACTTATGCATGACTGTCGAGCTAGCATGTACTACAGCACCTTAATAAGTATCATTCTATCGATTATTCTCTCGCCATTTTAATATAGTTTTGTTGTGTTTTATGTTATAATTATGTGCTTGTCATAAACCACTGTGTATTGTTACATCAGTCAATATCAGTAGCCGTATATTGTGGTGCTATATAAACAAAAGAAAAATAACCTTACAGTAAAGAAAATGTTACAGTTACAGATTTACATGAGGCGCCTTGAATAAATTAAGAATTTTTTTTTCCTGTTGAGCGAAAACTACAGAATCAAATATTGTGTCTACTACGGTTACTAAATCACAATTATAAGCCTCCAGACTTATCGCTAAGCTATTGTCAAGAGAGAGTCAGAACTTAACAAAGTGTTAAGCCTTACATAAGATATATGGAGATTTTAGCTTATTACATATTATTTCTACTAAATCGTCATGTTTGATTTAGGTATTTAATAGCCCAAATCAACAATATTAAGCTCTAACCAAAAATTCAACTTTAATTATCTCATATGTTCGGAATAAATAACATGGCATTAACAAACTTACTTTAGGTTTCCTTTTCAGTTTGCACGCTTTCATTTCGTTGTAGTTTTGGAAGAAAAACGTTTTTACAGGAATGGTTGATCTGCGAATGTTCATTCTATAGGACAACTCAATGCAGTGCGCTATAAACTGGAAACCTGCCTCTCCCGTTAAGCATTCAATAATTTATTTATTTCCAAAATTTATGTCAAGAACGGGTCACGTGTGAAAGCCACGCCCAGCTCTTGCTGTTAAGATACTTTTTTTTTACATCTTCTGTGACGTTTTCGTGTGTATGGTTGTCTCATACTGGGTGACAGTTACTAAGTGGTACGCACAAGCTACAATTCGATGTTCGTTAAGCATGATACGTTAGCACGTTGGATTTTATTCACCGAATGGTCACTCACCTAGCTGCATGTGTTGAGTCTTGACAATGAGTTACAGTAGTGGTGTTATCACCTCCGCATCTTCTTCCAAGATAATACCAAGTCATGGTAAAAGAGAAAAGAAACCAAAACCATCCTTCACGAATCAGATAATGGTGAGTTTTTAATTTTTCATGCTAAAAGTTTAAGTATAGTTTATTCATTCGAAGTTTTGTATAAAGTCTGACGTGATCATTATTTATTGCAAGTTGTCCTTATGATAAAGGATTGTGCCAAACTATGTTTACGTTATAACAATGTTTGGTGTGTTCCAGTAGTAACCAGTCATCAGTTAATTCAAAGTTTACTGTTCGTGAGTTGTCACCACAATGACACACTCCACAGTAGGTACATTGTAAGAGTAATAGTGGAATCTCATTTTTTATCATAAAAAAGAAATTCAAGAATAGGCGGTGGGTGCTGTTGTCCTTACCTTGTAGTTTAAATAAATTCAAGGTTACAACCAACTAACCATAGATCATGGTGCAGAGATGTAAGTATTAAGAAATGTTTTCAATATAATACTCTTAGATAGTGTGTAGTTAAAAACTGTTAATTTCTTCAGTTAAATATATATACAAATTTTTTAGTTGAATTCTTCAAACTTACACTGGAGAAAGAATCTGAAGAAACATTTGTACTGACTTGTGAAACATCAAACTAAACACAATGATACAAGTGTTGTTAAAACATCAAACTAAACATATTGATACACATGATAGTTTAACATTACTTTGCTGAATAAGACTAGTGTGATGGTCTGTACCGATCAGATCTACATTATGATCTGTTTATTTAGTAATCAGAGTAGGTGAGACTTGGTGTTGATACTGTATGTGAAATCCTGGAGTGATGTTGAAACCGTTGGTGAGATATGACATGGTGTTGATACAGTAAGTGAAATCCTGGTGTGACATTGAAACACTAGATGAGACCTGACTCGGTGTTGAGAGAGTATGCGAAATCCTGGTGTGATGTTGAAACAGTAGTTAAAACTATAGCCCCCCAGTGGCACAGTGGTATGTCTGCGGACTTGCACACTAAAAACCGGGTTTCGATACCCGTGGTGGGCAGAGCACAGATAGCCCATTGAGTAGCTTTGTGCTTAATTCTAAAGAAACAAACAAGGTAAAACTATAATAAAACTAAATTAATAGTTAGTTTCTGGCTTTCAGTGTAAAACCTAGTTTTGGTAAGGAATTATCAACTTTTTTTTATGAGACGGTTCTCAGGTGTCTAGCCGCGATTCCAAACTTTTACCTAACAGAGGGCGTCACAAATAATAATTCGATAAAAACTTTATCATGTAAACTCTAGGGCTGAAAGATAAATAAAAACACGTTTCAAAAATTAAGAATTTGTTTTATGCTCACTAGAGGTCCCAAAAAGCAATAAATCAAAAATAAAAATATCTAGGCTTACCAAACATGGAACCGTTTTATATTACTTAAAGTGGATATAAATTCATTTTGTAGTCATTATTGGAACTAAATAGTGTGTAAGTCGTTAAATTTCTTAGATTCTTGTGATAAGAATGGGTCCACACAAGGTATAAGATTTAATAAAAGTGCTTGTTATATACTTCGCGAACTCTTTAATTATATTTCTTGGTGGAGGAATGCTTAGACTTTTCGAATAACAACTGTTTTTGAATTACATTGCTAGATATTTGTGGCGCTGTAGGTATTATTCTAATATTTAGACCTACTGATATGACGCTAAGGAACTGAACGTAGCTTTGTGGGCATCATTGTGGAATTCAGGCCTAAAGATATCCATATGGTAAACTTCAAAATATATCTCGAAATGCAAACTTACGGAACGTACTGTAGAAAGTACTCTGATGGCAACTTAGAGGTCTCATAACTTTAAAAGTCTGGTTTTAATACCCGTTGTGGGCAAAATACAAATAGTCTATTGTATAGCTGGGTGCGACAAGTAAATACTGTAATACTTTCGAACTCGGGCTTGTTTGTTTGTTGTTTTTTGTAACTTCGCGCATCCCAACACGAAGGCTATATTTACTAGCCGTCCCTAATTTAGCAGTGTAAGACAAGAGGGAAGACAGCTAGTCATCACTACCCACCGCCAACTCTTGGGCTACACTTTTACCGACGAATAGTGGGATTGATAGATATATTATAACGCCCCCACAGCTGAAATGGCAAGCATGTTTAGTGTGACGAATCTGCGACCCTCGGATTACGAGTCGATCGCCCTAACCACCTGGTCATGCCGGGCTAACTCGAGCTTCAAAGGAAAGAAAGAAATACACAAAGGAACATGTGAAACAATATATTCATTTGCAAGAACTTTAAGTTTTCGAACTAAGACATTTGACCATCTTGGAACTGTGAGGTGTCTGTCTCCGCTAAAAGGAAACCCTATTTTTCTCACGACAGAGACCTCAGAGTTTAACTCAACCGGTAAGTTTCAGGTGTAAAAATCCGTATTTGATCTTTTATGTTCATATTTGTGTTATTTTCTGCAAACGTTTTCGAGCTTTCCGTTTGGAAATTTAATGTTTTCCTGGGATTGAACTTTACCACAAAAATTGAAGTTTTATACTTTAAGTTTTGGATCAGTTGTTTTCAGATACTTGTCTTGGAATTAATTTGTTTAATGTTGTGTTTGAGAAAAGTTAATTCATATCAAAATTTGAAATAAATATTAAAGTCAAAGTTAAAGCTGTTTAACACGCAAATAATAAACTTCGACTTCCGAAAAAATAGAAAAATAGATTTATTTTTATAGGGCGCTACTATCATAGCTTCAGTTTTGATAAAAAAAAAAAAAAAGAAACTGTTTCGTAACTCGTTTATGTTTCGCTATTTTATCAAATATCTGGTTAAATTAACTGTGATGTCTGTCCTGTATGTTTGGTGTTGTATACAAAGCTATAGAACGGGTTTTCTGTTTTGTGCTCATAACAAGGTTAAATCTAAATTTTATTTCTCATCACTGTTCGGAGCATGGAGGGGGAGTTTCTAATGATGGGATATTTTAAAATAAATATTGTAGTTTTATCCTAGTTTTTTTAAATTATTTAATCTGTTCGAAACCGAGGTTTTTCTGTTTGTATTATTACCAGGCCGCTTATTTTGATCAAATTAATTTAAACATTTATCAGAAATGAATTCGTTCCCAAGAAACGTATATTTAATTATAAAAATACATATCTCATTGAGGGAGTATGGCCCGGCAAGGCCAGGTGTGTTAAGGCGTTCGACTTGTATTCTGAGGGTCACAGGTTCAAATCCCCGTAGCACCAAACATGCTCGCCCTTGGGGTGTTATAATTTGACGCTCAATCCTACTATTCGTTGGTAAAAAAAGTAGCCCAAGAGTTAGCGGTGGGTGGTGAGGGCTAGCTGCCTTTCCTCTAGTCTTACACTGCTAAATTAGAGACTGCTAGCGCAGATAACTCTCGTGTAGCTTTGCGCGAAATTAAAAAAACAAACAAATCATTAGTCGAATAACCAAAATATAATTAGTGAAATATAAATCTTGCTACAGAATAGTACTTGTGATCTAAGAGTGAACCAAAGCCTGCTTTAGTAAATTGAAAATAGGCTTAGATTAACTGAGGCGTAAATAGAGAAGAACCTAGAGAAATGGGTTATCTCTTTCTAATGCTTATTCTAGTTTAGGGGTCACCAAACTACGGCCCTCGAGGTCATTTTGTCCGGCCCGCCATCAGCTAGCCGCTTGGAAATAAAAAGTGACATTTCATCAAATGTCCGACTGTCATAACAAAATAAATCCCACCAATGGTCGTTTTAAGCTGGGAAACACAAGATGTCATGATAAAAAGAATCAAGGCTGTCACGCGCATTTTTAACAAATAAAAAAATTCTTCCTTCGTCCTTGCTGCCCGTTTATTCATATCGAGGCACGTATCTACGAAAGCATTAGGATGTCGAAAACAAATATAGACTTAACCCTCGTCCTATCGACTCGTCTTTTAAATTTTAGTAAAGTGTGGTGGCAAACGTACGTTTCAATATATTTTGTTTGTGCGTTTTTGGACCAGTACAATACGTTTCTTACATCGTTCTGTTTTTTATTTTCAGATTCTGTTTTTTATTTCACCCATCATTACGGCTGCTTTCAAAAGAAAAAAGTGGACTCTGAGTGTTGTGCTTTCAATGAAGAATAGGGAAAAAAGAACTTCTTTATGGAAACAAAAAACCAGAAAGCTACTTGTGTGATATGCACCAAAAGTGTTGCCGTTTTGAGAGAGTACAATCTTTGGGGTCAATATGAAATAAAACATCGATCAACATATTTGAAATTTTCAGGAAAGTTCCGTTCTGAGAAATTTGAATCCGTGAAACGTGTTTTTGAATCTCAAAAGAATCTCTGCACGAGAAAGTTTGCTGAAAATGAATCTGTCGCTTGTACAAGTTACAAAATAGTGCATAGGATGGCAGAGCAAAGAAAACCTTTTACTGACAGCAATCTCATCAAAGAGTGTATGATGGAAGTAGCAAATTAGCTGTGTCCTGAAAAAGAGTAAAGAAGGGTTTGGTGGGGCTGATCGGGAAACAGTTGGAAGATCTTCAACTCCCAAGCACTCTGTTCATACACTGCATCATATATCAGCAAGCACTCTGTGGAAAAGACTGAGATATTTCTTGCTTATTGAAACCAGTCATTTCTGCAGTGAACTTCATTCGGGATCATGCACTTAATTATCGTCAGTTCAAGGCGTTTCTTGAAGAAACTGATTTGGATTTCTGTGACTTGCTTTATCACACGGCGGTGAGGTGGCTCAGCTGTGGTAAAGTCTTGTCTTGTTTTTATAAGCTGAGAAGAGAAATAGATATTTCTTATCGAGAAATGTAGAGTCGATCCACTTCTGTTGATCCAACCTGGTTGTCAAAGTTGTCAGTTTTGGTTTACATCACATCCCACATGAATGAACTAAACTTGAAACTTCAGGGGAAGAATAACCTTGTCTGTGATCTCTATAGAATCATTAAAAGATTTCGGAGAAAGCTGTTATTGTTCGAAGCATATTTGGAAGAAGAAAACCTCTCTCATTTTCAGAGTTTCAATGAGTTTCATGCTAGAATGACAGAAGATGTCAACCTGGATTTCAGAAAAAGATTATTTGTGATTTAAATAATTATTTTTAGAGATTTTTGGATCTCAACAGAATCGAAAGTGACATTCTCCTTTTTCAGAATTGCTTTGATTGTGTCATTGATGATGTGCCAGTGGAACTTCAGCTGGAGGTCATCGATTTGCAAGGAAATGACTTGTTGAAAGCAAAACACAGAGATGGGCAACTTATTGAATTTTACAGCTGCATACCTGAAGATGATTTTCCAAAGCTGAAGCAGTTCGGAACAACTTATGTTTGTGAACAAGCATTTTTAAAAATGAGCTATATAAAGTAGGTATATCGATCAAAGTTGACCGATGAACATTTGAAAGCAATTCTAATGATTGGATGCAGCAATGCAAAACCAAACATTAAAGATATTTTGAAAGCCAAATGTCAGTTTCATAAATCTCACTAACTTTTTGCGACTTAGTGAAATTCAGATATGTACTCACTATGTGCGATGTGACAATTGTTTTTGCTAATGTCACCTTCTTTGATAACCTTTTGGTAAATAAAAATGTTGGTTGTATTTCTGTTTGTTTTTTATATTTGTGTATTGCATGCTACTCCCACATGGCTAATGTGGCATCCTAAACTTAGTGTTAAGTCTTTTACTGAGATCTTTCTTTCTAGCTTATGAGTATTGAACATAATGATCATGCGGCCCGCGCTTCTCATTCCCCAAGTAATCTGACCACCTGCGAAAAAGTTTGACCCCTGCTCTAGTTAATTCCACAAACATCAGCTGTACAAATAATATAAATTTCTTTATGCATGAGAGGAACAATGGTTATTTTCCATCTCAAACCATCTATATTGGCTTGAAGAACTAATAATAATAAATGAAGTTAGTATGTATAGTTTGTCACTGTTATCGTGATAGTACAGTCTGGCGCCATATCAGAAGGTTTGTGACTTCACATGACTACATAGTGTCGTACACAAAATACACTCCACATGACCAAATAATGTCGTACACAAAACACACTCCACGTGACCGTATAGTGCACTTTGACCAACACGTTTTTCAAAAAATATAAGGAATGCTCATGGACGGTAAATACAGTCTACGAATTGCAGATTTACACGGATTCAGACTTTTATTAACATGCATCAATAAATGTAAGTAAGAAAGGGTACAATAAACCTCCAGACATTAACCATATTTGTGGATTGTCAAAGTTTCATTGATACAACCAAACACATTTATCGACGAGCACTCAATATGAAAAAAAATGGTTTTCCTTAAAAACAAAGAAAATTAAAAAAAAGAAAATTAGTAACTATAACTCTAAAGCGTATAGAACAAAAACCTTATTTAATTGGAGCTTAAAATATTAATATTTCTTGATATATAAGACTTATTTTACTGTAAGTAAAAAAAATATAACGTATTAATAATCCAATCAAAAAACCTCAAATATGAGAAAAAGTGCGGCCAGAAAACGATTGAAAATGTAAGTTAAAAGAATGTAATGAAATCTACACTGTAAGAACTTTACAAATATTCATTCATTAGTTTCAAGGTCACGTGCTTTTTCAGCTAAGGGAATGATGATGGTTATATCTTAGTATTTCTTAATGGATTATCCTCAAATGTTGTATGTAAAATGAAGGTTCAGTAGACCACACTGATAATATGAGCTACTTTTAATTACCATAGCCCTAACTACAGAAGGTGGAGTATTATTAAGAAACTACTCTGGTAATAACACACAGTGTGTCCTGCAAGTTGTTCAGACCACACGAAAAGTGTGTTTTCTTATAGCAAAGTCACATCAGGCTATCTGCTGAGCCCACCGAGGGGAATCAAACCCCTGTTTTTAACGTTGAAAATCCGTAGACATACCGCTGTACTAGCGGGGGGCCCACTCGAAAGACAACCTTTTTGTCCTGATCATTAGTATGTAATACTTGTGAAATATCTTAAGAGTCCCAAAACATGCATATCAGGTAAGCATTGAAGTGTTACAGATATGCTGGTTGAATATGTAATTGTATTTCACCGTTTTAAGGATCTGTGACTTATACAGATGTATTTTACCGTTCCAAGTCTGTATGACTTATACAGATGTATTTCACTGTTCTAAGGATATATGATGTATACAGATGTATTTCATTGTTCTAAGGATGTATGATATATACAGGTTATTTCTGGGTTCTGAGGATGTATGATGTTTACAGATTATTTCACAATTCCAAGGAACTATGATGTTATTTTGTGAACTAAACATTATCTAACAGCTGGAATGAAATCATATGACTATGTTCATAGTCGATTTAATAATTCTCTAGAAAGACTCGTTGTATGTACATTGTTAGACTTTCCGTAATTCGTTTTCTATGTGCTTTTTTTCGACTCGCTTCTATAGTTTGTTTGACATATAACATTTATCAATAATAGAAGCATCTAAGTTGAGAAGATGGCATAGAGCTTCTAATTTTAGTAATTTGTTGAAATATTAGTTAACGAAATTGAAATCTAGCGAAATCAGTGTTCCATTAATTGATGCCTGTCATCTAATGGGTATAATATTAACTATATATTAACAAAATAATCGTATACCTTTTTCACTGACTAAGTACATTTTCTGCATTTGTATTTTTGTTATTGGAGATTAAATAGTTTTACTTGTACGTATTAAAGAGTTATCTTGGGGTTACGATCATGCAATGTTTAATTTTACGTGGCTGTTATAGTTTTACGTTAACTGTAAAGAAATAGCTTTTCAGTGATTTCGAGACACTTTATTATTGCATTGGTGTGAATTATTTAAAAAAATGTTACCAAAGTTTAAAATTTAATATTGTAAAGAAGTATCGTAACATGGTTAGTAAATAAATGTTATAGTTAAAGGCTTGTTAAAATCTGTTGTTTGAAACACAGGTAGTTTATCGTACAGTTTCATTAACTACTCTAGACTAAAAGCCAACATTTTATCGTCCTGTCAACTAACGAAGGTTTTCATCTGTATATATATGTTTATTAAATCACTCAAGTTAAAATAAAATAACATATTTACAAAACTTCAACATTTTATCTACATATATATTTTTTTGTTTCAAAGCATTTTCATTCTTAATAACTAAGAAAGAACGTGAACCTAAAATATGTTCTTTGTTTATCTGACCTATCTACGTTTTTTAAGTATAATTTCAATTCACTGCCCTTTCAGAATTACATAAAACCACGCTCTCTTAATCGTATTACATTTTAGCAGTTACTTTTGTATTTTATTATGAATAGTTTTGAAAAAAGAATAGTAGTTTTATTGTAAAAAGTAATAAATAAAAAATCATATTTTAGGACTTTAGTTGTAGTAAATATTTATTCTAAAAGATGGCGCATGGTACAGATGGAACAGAAAATAAATTCCGCTAAAGTGATATTTTTATTCCTTAGTTTATTAATATTTAAAGAGAGAGAGGAAAGTTCTTCAGAAATTTTTAATGAATTGGAAGTCATAAAGTGTTGGAATAATTAAGTCAGTTTGATATTCTATATTAAATATTTTGTTGCAAAGTGTAATTATAATGGGTTATTTGAAATACCTCCGAAACCTTTCTTTGAATATTTGAATGCACAATGAACAATAGAAAATTTGACACCCGTCTTATCATAGTGTTAAATAAAGCAAAATATAAAGTATGTAATTTTTATTTTAATCGTATCAAATAGATATTTCATACCCTATCAACAGATAAAGTAACTTGAGATGAAAGAAGTATGGATATATTCTAATTAGGATAAAACATTTAATTACTTTAAGTGTGTATAACTTTAGTCAAAGCATAAGTTAAGACAAACCACACACAAATACTTCAAGTATCTACTTACTTTCATGGTATTTAAAATAATTAGCCAACCATTGGATCTTGCAGACCTGTATAATTTATTTAAGCATCGTATCGTTATTATTTAAATTTGTATATCAAAATGTCTTCTTCGTTGCTGCGTTTATTATTGGTTTGTTCATAAGTATTGCACAAGTTTTGTATAAATTCTCACACATATAAAAATCCTTCATCAACAGCGAGTAAGTTTTGATAACTGTAAACATACTACAGGGTGGTCGCTAGAAAAGCGCAAAATTTGAGGGTCAGATGAGATCATAAATAAAATGCGTGCTTACTCATTTCTATTTTGATTTCTTTACATCATGAATAAAAAGCATGATTTTAATAATTTTAAGCATCTGTGAGTGTAATATAACATATCCCTTTAAAAAACTTTGTAAAAGTTATTCTTTGTAAAAATAAATACCTGTTAACAAATTTTCCGCTTTTCTAGCGACCACCCTGTAGTTATCGCACACGACTGTTTCGGTTTTACTATAGGTTATCAAAACTAAAGACTCCGGTAGATGGCCCTAGTAATTTTGTCATAAATACAAAGTATAACCCCGTTTGAAACAGAATAACTTCGGAACCAACATGTGCATTCCTTGAACGAAACAAACCCTTAACAGTTTATCAATATCCATATTCAGTTTTTATATTTTATGTTTGAACAGTATGAACAAAAAATAGACACAATGACCCAATTTCTTCCGTTTGTGTTATTAATAGATTAGTTGTTTGTTATTATAACGCTATCGCAAGCGATTGCAGCCCGATGTTCCTTCATGGAATCGAGTGGCATAATAATATAAAAATATTATAACACTATACTACTCTGTTTTATATTTATTACCTGTAATTCTGTAGAAAGGGGAAGGGAGTCGATGCTACCTGGAGGAATCAATTGATCTACAAGAATTCATGGCTCGTGTCCCGTTGTCTCAAAAACACACTGTATTTTGGAAGAATTATCTTAGTGGCTTAGCAGCAAGTCTGAAGTCCAAAGACATATAACGCTAATAACCGTGTTTTTCTATCCATAGTGGGCACTGAAGAGATAGATCATTGTGTAAGTTTGTGCTTAAGAACAAACAAACTCTGCTTCCATGACTGCGCTATCAAAATAGCGGTCAACCTTTAATATTCAGTCAGACACCAGTAACCCATGAGTTGACGGTGGGTGCTGTCGACTCGCTGGACTCTGTTTTGTCTATCGGCTGGAAATTATGGCTGGCTGGTTATACACCAAGTAAAAAAATCGTCCCATTCAGCGGTTAAAAACTGTAGACTTGAATCAAATAAGCGTTGCTTATATACATTTTATACGAGAAAAATATTCAATGACTCGTAATGTCTTGCGCTTTGTATTTTATTACGTCTCTCAGTTACTGTGTTTCTTCACTCGCTTCATAATCTGCAGAAAAAAGTGTTTCGATTTCAGTTCTTACTGTTTTTAAATTTCGAGTCTGAGTTATATGTTTACTGAGCAGAATAGATTATTTGTAGACTTCAATCATATTATAAGTATAGCAATGTTAAATACAGCTCTTTCTTGATATTTTCTTCTTATTTGATGAGTTGTAAGCGGAAGTGAGTTTTTGTTTATGATTTCCATAACATCAGCAGAGAGAAAAAAAACATAATATTTCAATAAAAATCTAGTTAGGATACAGAGCTTCTGACTTGAGTTGAATAAGGGTTTTTGTTTCGTTGTTTGAAACCCGTTGCTTTAAGTGTAATCGAAGAAGGAAAAGATAATTTTTTCTTGTTTATCTACTGTAGGGTATTTGCATAAACAAATCCTAGTTTTGAAATAATTGAAACAAAAACTGGCAATGCACACACACATGATGTTGTTTTTCACAGGATAGACTGGTAAGCTAGTTTCTTTTTTTCATCGCTAACGGCCCCCAGTGGCTCAGCGGTATGTCTGCGGTCTTGCACGCTAAAATCCGGGTTTCGATACCCGTGGTGGGCAGAGCACAGATAGCCCATTGTGTAGCTTTGTGCTTAATACAAAACAAACAAATCATCGCTAACGTCCGTTATTGCTGCCAATATGTATTTTACAGGGTTAAACCTCTTTATTAATATGTGTAATTTTTAGGTGTTTCTTTTTTATAGTTACCTTTGATTGTTCAATCCCCCTTATTTTTACTATAATACTTCTCATTGTTCAACTTTTTTATTTTTACTTTAATATTTTTCCTTGTTCATTTCAGGCCTGGATGGCCGAGCGCGTTAAGGCGTGCGCTCGTAATCCGAGGGTCGCGCTAAACATGCTCGCCCTCCCAGCCGTGGGGGAGTATAATGTGACGGTCAATCCCACTATTCATTGGTAAAAGAGTAGCCCAAGAGTTGGCGGTGGGTGGTGATGACTAGCTGCCTTCCCTCTAGTCTTACACTGCTAAATTAGGGACGGCTAGCACAGATAGCCCTCGAGTAGCTTTGTGCGAAATTCCAAAACAAACAAACCTTGTTCATTTTCCTTATTTTTACTTTAATATTTTTCATTGTTCAACCCTCCTTAATATTACTATCGTACTTTTCATTGTTTAACTTCCTTATTTTTAATTTAATATTGCCCCCCCCCCAGTGGTTCAGCGGTATGTCTTTAAACTTACAATCCTAAATATCCAGTTTCGATACCCGTCGTGGGCAGAGCACAGATAGCCCATTGTGTAGCTTTGTGCTTAATTCAAAATAACAACAATATTTTACATTGTTCATTTCTCTTAGTTTTACTTTAATATTTTTTCATTATTCACCCCATTATCTGTACTTTTTATTTTTCACTGTTAAACTTCTCTACATTATGTTATATTCTCATGTATTCTTCCCTGGTGAACACTTTTATAATTATATTCTGTATATGCCGCAACGTCCTTGATCATATAACAAATAAAGATTTTAAGCATGTTTTATCACACATATTTAATAATATTTACAGAATAAAAATTAAATATGTTTCTTAACCATGGCAATAATATTAACAGGTGTAAATGAAGTGAAACTTATGTATATCTTCTTCTAGTGTGGACTGTTATTCACTGTGTGTCTATGTTGTAAAATAACTATGAGTTCAATATTAAATAATAACTATTACCAGCAAAGGATTGTTCTAAATCTCCACTGCTTTGTAAAAACTGTTAGTGGGCTTTTAGGGTCCGCACATGGTCTCGCAGTTAACGTTCCATGCTGCGGATTAGAAGGTGCAAGGTTATGTTGGAACTGAGGTGGCCTCGCGGTTAACGTTCCAGGCTGCGGATTAGACGGTCCGAGGTTGTTCTTGGGATTAACATAACCGCATGGCTAATGTTTCGGGCTGCTAATTAGGAAGTCCAAGGCTAGTCTGCGATATATCGCCGAATACGTAACGCACTTTCAGTTATGACACTCAATCCTAGTTATTAATTAAAAGTAAGCGACGGATAGTACTTTCCTTGCTGAACTTTATTTAGTATCAGCATTTTAAAAATTAGTCACAATTATTTCTTCATCTAGAGGTCTCTTATCTTGCAGCTTAAGCCATCACGTAAAAATGTTTTATTTTGACAGTAATTAATTTTTAAAAAATTCGGCATCCTAGAATGTTTGTGTGCAAATAAGCCTAAAACACCAAATATCTATACATAAAGCTAAAATTAAGTAACACCTACACTAAAGCTCTGAGCAAAAATCACTTTTATTCATATATATTCTGAAAAAAAAAAAATTAAACATCAGGTAAAAGAATACGTGATTTTCTCTGGGAAAATACCAGGGGTCAAATATTATATTTTTGATGTTTTACAATAAACGATAGAAAATAACAAAGAGCAAAAGCTAATTTTATCTGTACAAAGCTATATAAGGGTTACCTGTCTAAACACGTCCTTCATTTTGAACTGACAGACTATAGAGGAATGAGAACTAGACAGCAGCACCCTCTATATGAGATTTCAGTGTTTAGAATTCTACTGTCCTTTTACTTTTCTAAAACATTTTCAGAGGAAGCGGAGAAAGCGGTTTAGAACCTAAACCAAACCCTAAAACACTCAAACAAAATTGCCAGGAAACCTTACACTGCTGGTTGGTTCAGAAAAATAACACAGCTAAACGTAAATTTAAAAGTACTGCATTGATTTTTGGGAAAAGTCCGGAAATCATTTGAGAAAAAGCGTTATAGGGTGTACCAAAAAAACTATTCTTCAAATAAAGTCCGTGAGGCTTATTTTTCTTTTGTTTACTGTAAAATAAGTATAACTAGTGTTATTAAGAGGTCGAACAAAAAGACATCATAAGCTGATATAGATTTCAAAACAGAAAAAAATTATCCGGATATGTAAGGAATTAAACCTCAAAATTTAGTGTTAAAACCCGTCAAGTTTACCGCTGAGCCACAAGTGAAATAGGTGTGGGTGCGAAAACAGGAGGTCAGTCATGTAAGTTAATGTATTAAAACAAAAACGAATCACTTTAGGACTTATCAGGCTAAAGCTGTTAATATTCTACTCGTTTGTTGAAAATAATAACACTACACTTGGGTACACGGATAAAAATGAGGAAATTTATAGCTAACTCCGTTAACTGTTTCAAAGCGTCTTTCGCAAGGTTTTTGGTTACTCTTGTTTCGTCATATATCTTTCATGACATCTGAAACAGCTTCATTTCTAAATAGCACATCGAACCTGAACAAGTTTTCTCTTGTCTACATGTTTCGGTCTGATATACGAACAGGTACGATGCGCACCTGTTCGTATCTAATTAGTGAAAGTTGATTTAGTAATTAGTATTGCTGTGTTGGTTGGTAAACCAGATTGAAATAAACGAAAACTAAAAAAAATGTATAGATTTTTAACCAATAAGAAAATGATATGTTAATTACAAAGTTCCACGCGATCATAAGTGCTATATTGAAAATAAATAGTATACAGAACAATCCCTTTGTTGTTTAGCTACAAAATGGGCTATCTATGGTGGATCTACCACGGGTATCGAAACCTTCATTCTTACCTCTAAGCCGCGAAAGACAATCTGTAAAAAATCCACGAACGTACTTTTGTGGTAAGATTATTATTAAGTATTTAAAATAAAGCCAACCAGTGGCTCAGCGGTATGTCTGTGGACTTACAACGCTAAAAACCGGTTTTCGATACCCTTGGTGTGCAAATTACAGATAGTCCATTGTGTAGCTTTGGGCTTAATTCAAAACAACAACTTCAAAATAATTATGTAATAAAAAATCTGATGATACTAGAGAATTCAACATAAGAAACAACTATTATTGAAAAGGGTTTAGTTTGTTTAGAATTAAGCACAAAGCTGCACAATGGGCTATCTGTCCTCTGCCTACCACGGGTATCGAAACCCGGTTTTTAGTGTGTAAGGCCGCAGACATACCGCTGTGCCACTGAGGGGGCGTTGAAAAGGGCGTGGCACAGTGTTTATCGTTCAGGTTGTTGATGAATAATCCCGGATTCGAGCCGTGATTCACTGAACACATTCCGCGCTTTCAACTATGAGCGTGACATAAAAGCGAAGCCAATCTCGTTATTAGGCCCATAAGTGCCCTATGGCAAGTAGTTCAAATTGGGGACTGCACTTTTAGGTATTTCTAGGCAGTCGTTTAACCCACGTGCGGTTAAGGTGTTATTTAAGTAGGAAAATTCCAAGTGTGGAAGGTGTTTTCTTATGTGTGGAAGTCTTGACCCCTCGATAACACGCTATAAACGTGTGAAAAGCTGGATAAGGATCCACCTTCCAATGATATTAAGGCTTTAGTGTGACGTTGTGAAAATAGATCCAGTGTTTAGCAAATTCTTTTAATTTGTGTGTGTCTGCGTATTTTCTTATAGTAAAGTCATATTAGACTATCTGCTGAGTCTACCGGGGGGAAACTAACCCCTGATTTTAGCTTTGTAAATCCGTAGACTTACAGCTGTACTAGAGGGAGACTTTTTAATTTGTAAGACCGCGAGGATGTGATTTAAAGTATCGGTGATAACTCAGTAATTACTGAGCGTGTGTTTGTGTCTTCTTGGGGCAAAGCCTCATCAGGCTATTTGCTGTGTCCACCAAGCAGAATCGAACCCTCGATTTTGGTGTTGTAAATTCGAAGACTCATACCATTGGGGGACATTGCTGAGTGAAAATATCTAGGGGATTAAAGCGCGTGGTTATGACAGAACCTTTTACGTGTCCTTTCAAAGACTAACCGCGTGTACTGTTCTCGTTTTCAGTCACTAAAGATAACGGAAATGTGGAGTTTTTTCTAAGTAGACAATTGTTTTAGTTAAAAAGAGAACAAAGAAAGAACATTATACTTATTTAATGGAAGGATTAATTAAGTCCTAAAAATAAAAAATACTCGATCTATAAAGAATGAAGAAGAATCACTGAAAGTCCTTTCTCTTTGTGTCTTGTAGTAAGGCTTACCAAACCAGATTTGTCATGTAATCGAATGATAGTTGCTTCTCTCAAAGTTAAATAAACTAATAACAAAGAACCATCATCAAAAGACCAATCAGACCTCCAGCTATACCAGTGTCACATCTATAGAAATAAAAACGTAACGCAGAAATATTCTTGTTATTTTTAAGAACAATGGGTTTATGTAAACTGATTTACTCACCTCCATTGTCCATCCAGCAAGTAGTAAAACTCACCTGAAGATGAATGAAAACGCTGTAGTCTGGCTAAAAACCATTTCAGAATTTCAGATTTTATGTTAAGTCTGTTTGTTGTGTTTGTTTTGAGGAAACACACCATTAAGATTGTTTATATTGCAGATATAGGAAGATTATGAATGGATACATAAAAAGAACTGACGGAACCATAACGTTGCACCAAAGACAGTCTTCCTAAAATATATAGTATATATCTGTACCATAAGGATATAATGATTACAAGATGATATTCAGTTAGAACACGGTCCTCAGCAGAAGCCGTCTATAAAATGACTTTGAAATCAATAACGGGATGACAGTGCGTAACATGATTAGTAGAATCGTAGCGTGAAGCTAAGAGCTTGCGATCTGTAGCCTGTGATATTGACTGCCAGACTAGGTTAAAGATATGTGAAACTTTACAAAGATTGGTAGACCAGATGAATATTAAGACCTGTTTGTTTTTGTTTTTAAGACACTTTACCTGAGAAATAACGGATTATTCTTACTTTTTAATCGCTTAAACTACTTCTGAAAAATAAACAATTGTCGGTAGATAACAAAATAAACCTAATAATGTAAACATTATTAAAAGTAAAGGTAAAAATTTTATTTTAAAACAATGTAATTATTAGTGATACTAAAGGTAAAAACGTTTCTTTCCAACACAATTGTTTTCACTAAAAACCTTTTCCCCTTTATTACAAGGATTTTAGGACACTGATTGACACCATGAGTTATTTATTTACTTTGCTAGTATGTGTGTGTGTGTGTTTCCTTATAGCAAACCTACATCTGCTGAGTCCACCGACAGAAACCAAACTCCTGATTCTGGCGTTATAAATTCGTAGACTTACCGCTATACTGGTGGAGAACATTTACTTTGATGTTCAAATATTCAAGTGTTGCATTATAAGCACCACTAGTGGTCTACAATAGGAATCACAAAGAGCCTCAAGAAACATTAATAGAAAGTTTGGGCAAAAACATCTTCAACAGTAAAGATTTAGTTCAAGCAATACTTTAAACCATTACTGCTAATTCAATACGCATACAAACCTGTACAAAAAGTACAGATGTTAGGCTAAAAAAGAAATTAAATTCTGCTCAAAACGGCTTGTTGATAATTCTTTTTGTTCCTCTTCATATTCGCTTGCAAGCCTACTACAAACGTTGGGTAAATCGCACCCCAACCTTGTGTAAAATATAAGATATTGTAAAGGTCGTAGTAGTGTGGAAAGTCAAGCTAGTTTCTTCTCTATTGTAAACAGTGTGAAGAATATGAATTCTAGTGTTAGCGATATTTTCGTTACCCTTTAATGTCAGCTTTGCTGTAAATATATTGTTTGTTTGTTTTTTTTGAAAAACAACAACTTAGGTACAGGGTGAAACAGGAATTATCATCTAAACATTCGATAGCTGTAACACATTGTGTATAAAATGAAGGAGTACAATAAAGCGGTACATATAACATTGTACACATTCATAGGACAATCACTTTAAAATGCGTGAAGGTTTATTTACTAGGCTACCAGCAGTATGAATTAGAATAAGTTAAGTTGAAAGAAATAACTGGATAAAACTTGGAAGAAAAGCTTTAGTCTGTTATCAGTTTCTAGTACAGCGAAGAAGGAAATCGAAGAGTTCTTAAACGAAGTGGTAACTTTTTCATAGTTCGGATACTGATAACGTGTTTATCTACTATAAAAAACATGTTCGTCCAGAAAATTTAATGTTACATTAACCAGGCCAGGGTTGATATTAGGCCTAGTTGGGTTTGTGATTATTTAGGAGGATAATAACACGTAAACTTAATGTAACTTTAACTAGACGAGAATTCAAGTTAAGCATAATTATCTTTGCGAATAGTTAGGAGATATTAACGAGTAAACTTATTGTTATTTTAAACAGGCCAGGGTTGATGTTAGTCCTTATTGGGATTTGTGATTACTTAGGAGGATATTAATATGTAAACTTAATGTTACTTTAACCAGGCCAGGGTTGATATTAGGCCTAGTTGTTTTTATGACTAGTTAGGGAGATATTAACATGTAAACTAAATGTTATTTTATCCAGAGTAAGACTCATATTAACCTAAAGCTGGAGTCCTGGTTCTTCTCGAGATTATAACTTATTTTAATACGGAAAAAATAGTTGTTTTAGATTTTAAAAATTTTGCAAAAGGAAGTTAATGACAGAAAATCGAACAGAAGTGATCCACAAAGAAGTCGATTGGTGATGAATACTTTATTATTACTGAGCGTCTTTTTATAGCGTTTTTTATCTTTGTTCACACAATATTGAAAACAAATGTTTGAGACCAAGAACGTTAGTTATCAGACATTCGAATCGCGTGTTCGAATCCCGTCACCGAATATGTTTGCCCTTTGAACCATGAAGGCGTTGTAATGTTACGATCCCCTGTTCATTGGTAAAGAGTAATTCAAAAGTTGACGGTGAGCGATGTTGACTAGCTGCCTCCCTCTAGTCTATAATTTCTGAAGTAGGGACGGCTGTCAACCACAGCACAGACAAGTGCGTGTTTAGCAATACCATTTATAGAGCTTTGTTACTTTATTTTTTATCCTTAAATTGTTTTAAAAGCCGTTCATAACGACACGTTTTATTGACAGAACGATTTCCAGAGTTTGGGACCGTTTACTTCTCGTCCATTTCATTACACATTTCCTTTTTACTACCAGGGACAGCAGGCATTTGGTGAGAAACAATAGATCAAAGCCTTTCACGTGCATCCGACTTCGTAAATTACAGGAACTTTAGGAGTATTTAAAAACGCTTAGGATATATTTTTTTTCACTTTTGTAAGCTTGAGCGTATAGAAGTAGTTCGCCATCAACCCGGAACACAGACAACGTCAACATTAGCGCAAAGAGTGAATTAGCGATTACACCATCGAAGAGTCGGCGAGAAATGCGTGACACGCATCTTATATTTATACAAATTGTGATCCACGGGAGGGATGGACTAACCTGAAGATCTCTTGTACGATACGATTTTATCCACAGAATATTTCAGTTCCTATCTCTAAGTAGGTCTGTTTTTCAGGAAATAGTTTTAAAATATAACAATTACTATGCAACAATATAATTTCTCTGACCGTATGTAGTGATACATCTAATGCATTATGTAAGTTGCGTGAGAGTGTTCGTTATATTTTATTTCATATTATATGTCATGAATTTCCAAATTGCGAATAAAGAAATTATATGGGACGGGATTTAGGTGTAGGGGAGGGTTTAAGACAGAGCATGTGCCATTATTTATATATTATAGAATTATAAACGTCGAACATTCCAAATCACACGAAGACAAAGAGTGCGGTGTATAAAATCATTTAAAACATTTTTTTTTATATTTATCAACTAGTCACGACTTGAATTATTAGTGACGGTTGTCAATGTTTCTTATTCTATCATTTTCAAACACGTCATTTTAAGCTGCGTTTTATCAAAGATGTTGTTTGTTAGATCCATAGATTCTGGTCTGTTTGAAAAGCTTTTACGTTCTCAGACAAACAGAGTCGCATAAACGTAAATTTATATGATAAAATAAGTAAAGTAATAATATTTATAATAATGTTAAGAGAGCAAAACAGTTATGAGTATTTAGTGTGTGACAGGGTTTTACAAGTTGAAACAATGAAATTTACAAAAACCCGTAGTAAAGAAAAAAATGTTGTTCAAAGGCGTTTATAGCAGTCCATCAAACGACCTGAAGCTAAACTATTACAAAGTAAAGTAAATGTAAAGTTGTAATAAAGGCAGAACTTAGCTGATTATACAGAAACGTCTTAATATGTGCTTACAAAAAACAAAATGTGCATGCATATTTTAGGTCTAATTTGAGAAAGCCCACAGTAATTATACTTTGCAAAGACAATTTAATGTTAATAAATTGTTATTTTTAAAGGAAATTACACTCGGCTTAATTATTGTTTGAGTGAAATACTTTGCAAAAAGTAAAGTTGAAATTTAAAGAAGTTGTCACGTGATAACAGCGACATAGTGTCATCGTTTGCCACACTTGTTTGAATAAAAAATCTGAGTAAGCTAAAACCAGTTAAGGTGATTTTGAAATGAAAAGTCAGTAAGCAAGTTGGACTCCTCGGACAGAAATCTTTCTAACAATAAGAGATTTGTAGCGTTTGTTCAAGAAATTTGAGCGAAAGTCCCGGACAAACAAATTTATTTTACTTTTATAGTAATTTTGGTTTAAATTCCTTAACTTCAAACTTATTGCACAACATAGATAATTTTTGAAACATGACTTCAGTTTCTTCGCTTCAAAGCATTGTGAATATATAAACAAAATAAATTTCGCTCAGACCGACACGAAAAAGAGGTTAGAAACTTACAACAATTAGCCTGTTAGTCATCACCGATATCGAATATTAAAAACGTTTTAAATTCTATCGGTATCTTGTAACAACAACTTTATGGCTTATTCATAGTGTTATCTGGAAGTAACATTGTTCAGTTAATGAACCAAAAACAACAATGTCATGGCTTATTCAAAGTGTTATCTGGAAGTAACATTGTGCAGTTAATGAACCAAAGAACAACAATGTTATGGTTTACTCAAAGTGTTACCTGGAAGTAACATTGTTCAGTTAATGAACTAAAAACAACAATGTTATGGTTTATTCAAAGTGTTATCTGGAAGTAACATTGTGCAGTTAATGAACCAAAAAACAACAATGCTATGGTTTATTCATAGTGTTACCTGGAAGTAACATTGTTCAGTTAATGAAATAAAAACAACAATGTTATGGTTTATTCAAAGTGTTACCTGGAAGTAACATTGTGCAGTTAATGAACCAAAAAACAACAATGTTATGGTTTATTCAAAGTGTTATCTGGAAGTAACATTGTTCAGTTAATGAACTAAAAACAACAATGTTATGGTTTATTCAAAGTGTTATCTGGAAGTAACATTGTTCAGTTAATAAACCAAAAACAACAATGTCATGGCTTATTCAAAGTGTTATCTGGAAGTAACATTGTTCAGTTAATGAAACAAAAACAACAATGTTATAGTTTATTCAAAGTGTTACCTGGAAGTAACATTGTGCAGTTAATGAACCAAAAAACAACAATGTTATGGCTTATTCAAAGTGTTACCTGGAAGTAACATTGTTCAGTTAATGAATCAAAAACAACAATTTTATAGTTTATTTAAAGTGTTACCTGGAAGTAACATTGTTCAGTTAATGAACTAAAAGCAACAATTTTATAGTTTATTCAAAGTGTTACCTGGAAGTAACGTTGCTCAGTTAATGAACCAAAAACAACAATTTTATAGTTTATTCAAAGTGTTACCTGGAAGTAACATTGTTCAGTTAATGAACCAAAAACAACAATTTTATAGTTTATTTAAAGTGTTACCTGGAAGTAACGTTGCTCAGTTAATGAAACAAAAGCAACAATGTTATGGTTTATTTAGACTGTTATCTGGTTGAACTCTGACTGTAACTACAATAAGATCTTAAACTTTTGTTGTACCACCAGGGGGAGCCATAAGTAAGAGAAAGAGCAGGTTAGTGTAGATGTGAGGTAACAAACTTACAATTTGAGGAATCATCTTAGTAATCAATTGTGCCAGATATAGTAACTCTTCCTTTCATTTTTTACTTTACAGACTTCCCTGTGATAAGATGATCTTGATCTCAGAGTCCAGGCTGGGGCTGTCAGTCATTTTAGAAAAGATGGGCACATACCTACTTATGTGACAAATACTATTTAATGAAAGATACCTTTATGTCTCTCACAATTCCTAGGTAGATCAACAGTAAATTTAGGGATTTGCAACGTTTAACTCCGGGGTTCGATTTTTCCCTGTTGGACAGCGATAAGATAGCTCTTATTGCAGATCTGCACTGAGGAAACTTCCCTTACGATATTTGAGTGTTCAATTTTTTGCACAGGCCTTGGTAAATTAATTGTTCATATCTTTGTTTAATAGTGTTTTGTGTAAGACAAAATATTAAGTATTTGGTCAACATTTTTTTCACGTTAATAGTACCCTACAGCACAAAACTCTAACCACCTTCAATAGCCAAGACTCCTACTCTCCCAAGTGGCTCTGCGGTAAGTCTGTCGGTTTGCGATGCTGATAATGGTTTCGAAACATGTGGTGGGTAAAGTACATATAGCCCCTTACATTTTAAGTCTAGTAATAACCAAACCAAGTCCCTGGTAGCCCAGCAGTAAGAATAACGGCCTATAACACTTATCTCATGGTGGAAATAATGCATATAGCTCACTGTGTAGCTTTGCGTCTGCCCCCCAGTGGCTCAGCGGTATGCCTGCGGACTTACACGCTAAAATCCGGGTTTCGATACCCGTGGTGGGCAGAGCACAGATAGCCCATTGTGTAGCTTTGTGCTTAATTCAAAACAACAAGAACAACAGCTTTGCGTTTAACAACAACAAAAGCTAAAGTATTTCCACCAGATTAGGGAACAAGCATGACCTAGTGGTTAAGAGTGTCGGCAGGTGGCTGAAAGACGATATTCATTAAAGTAAGTTTTACTTCTTAAGGCCAACTGTTCGATAATTTCGTTGTTGATTGTTTATCCACTGTTTTATTTGCTCACAATTTGGTGCTATATTTTTTGTGTCTAAGACTGTTTTTAATGTTATACATCAACATCAAATCTTATTATTATGAGTAAACACGATGGAACTCGAAATCTTGCTATTTTACGCCAAAAAATAATAGTTTTTGCAGATCAAACCTTACAAAGGTTTTAATTCAACTCGAAACTTCGCAAGATTCCAACTAGAGGAGACATTTCTAACGACGTGTGAGGAACAAAGTTAGGAAAAATAAGGCTGGAAACAAAAGAAAAACAATAAATTTATTAGCTGATACATTCTGTAATAAACTTTTGACTTGATTTTTCCATTGCGATGTGTACCATCAAACAAAACTCCAGTTTACTCGACCCATAAATTAGGCTCTCTTCGCCTATCCATAAAACCTATTTAACGACAAGGTTTGTAACAAGTTATCAAGTGTTTTTATTTTGCTATACATAAAGGCAGACTTACATATAGTTTCGTAGATCGACAAAACTATACCAACAAAGGCAGACTTTTGATCTGCGAAAATATACCACCAATGGTAGACTTTTGATCTACAAAACTATATCAACAAGAAACAAGGACAGACTTTTGATCTACAAAACTATATCAACAAGGGACAAGGGCAGACTTTTGATCTACAAAACTATATCAACAAGGGACAAGGGCAGACTTTTGATCTACGAAACTATATCAACAATCACAGACTTTTGATCCACGAAAATATACCAACAATGGTAGACTTTTAATCTACAAAACTATACCAACAAGGAACAAGGGCAGACTTTTGATCTACGAAACTATATCAACAATCACAGACTTTTGATCCACAAAAATATACCAACAATGGTAGACTTTTAATCTACAAAACTATACCAACAAGGAACAAGGACAGACTTTTGATCTACGAAACTACACCAACAAAGGTAGATTTTTGATCTACGAAACTATACCTACAAGAAACAAAGACTGACTTTTGATCTAGGAAACTATACCAACAAAGGCATATTTTTATTTACAAAACTATACCACTCTATACAGCTGATTTTTATTCCCTTACTCGTATTTGAAATGGTTCCACGACATTTCCTTTCGATAAATCTGGACGGACTAGTTTGTTTGTTTTTGAATTTCGTGCAAAGCTACACGAGGTCTATCTGCACTTGCCGTTCCTACTTAGCAGTACAAGATTAGAGGGAAGGCAGCTAGTCATCACTACCCACCACCAATTCTTGGGCTACTCTTTTACCAACGAATAGTGGGATTGACCGTCACATAATAACGCCCTTACGGCTGAAAGGGCGAGCATGTTTGGTGCGACGGGGATTCGAACCAGCGACCCTCGAATTACGAGTCGAACACCTTAACCCACCTGGCCAAGACAGACTAGTTATAAATATTTCTTGAGTTATAGCTACTCTTTAACCGCTTAATACTTAGAACATTTTCATTTTTAATAGAAGAAATAAAACTTAGGACATACGAAAGCTGCAATGAATAACAAAACCAACAACAACAAAGAAGATTTAAAGAGGTCTTTACTCCACTGAAGAAGTAAAACAACGAACTATTAAAATGCGCTCGAGTTTTAGGTATTTTTGAAATTTATTTTGAAATTTTTATCACTTCACATTCTGTATTGTTGTTTTCCTTCTAACACTCGTCAGAGCCTCTGACTTGACCTGACAAAGATATGTTGTTTTAAAGACATTGATACCATATCTGAATATTTCGAGCTGGTCTGATTATCATTTATAACAGTAGAATGTTTGTCATGTCACTGGTCTTTCATCTTCTCTTCACACGTGGTCCAGCGTCATCTCTCAGTCTATTATAAACATCTCACATAGAACAGTTCCAGGTACAAATAAGAGATATCTCATGATTGACGCTATTATTTTTTTATATTTACGTATTTTAACTCAAGACAAACACTTACATTGTAATCATTATTATCTAACTAGCTCATTAAAGGGCACTGGTATACTGTTAAGCGCAAAGTTACGCAATGGGCTATTGTGCTGTTTCCACCACTCGCATTGAAATCCGACTTTTAGTGTTATAAGTTTGAAGACTTGCCGCTGGACCACAAGAGGGTCACAATATGGTACTGATCATTTAAAATTAAAAGACCAATTAATATTTATCAGAAGAGACGTTCGTTCCATTCAATCAGGAAGGCATCACTTCTGAGAAGTGAACTTTCAAGAGACGCAAGATCAACTAAGGATCTTAATGTGACATTGCGACGTTCAGTCGAAAGAAAAATCAACTTAAAATTACCCTAGAATGTAGGGTACTGGGGGTACCAGTGAGTATGATCCACAGCAGATGGATCATCTATTGTTTTGTTTAGAAATAGGTTTGATGTCCTGATAACATAGAATAACATAAAGCACACTGTGTAGTTTCCTAATAGTTCCTGAGTGAACGCACACTGTTCCATGTGCATTAAGTACCATGTCCACGTCCGCGTCCTAAACTTTTAGACATAATATTTCTAAATATTAAACATATTTTTAGATACAATAGTTCTAAATATTAAACATATTTTTAGATACAATAGTTCTAAATATTAAACATATTTTTAGATACAATAGTTCTAAATATCAAATAGACTTTCAGATATGATAGTTCTAAATGCTAATATTATTCTCGTTTCTGAAACCCAACAGAACAAAATCGTGGAGCCAGATGTTTATTCTGCTTAAGAGGCTGAGGTTTTCCACCGTGAAAATTGGGTTTTGATACCCTTGGAAACTACACCACAAGTAGTCCATCTTGTAGCTTTGTGCTTACGGAGATAGACTGACCCTTTGCTGATTTGACATAAGTTGGTTGTTTAGAATTAAGCACAAAGCTACACAATGGGTTATCTGTGCTCTGCCCACCACGGGTATCGAAACCCGGATTTTAGCGTGTAAGTCTACAGACATACCGCTGAGCCACTGGGGGGCGATTTGACATAAGTTATATTGGATAAAAGTAATTATCTTGGGTGGGTCAGTGATAACTTTATGGACTTATGGGCTAAAATCCGAGTTTCGATTCCTCTCAGTGGACAGCTAAACAGAAAATTTTGATTTATTGAGATATCTGAAACTAACCAGAAGTCTCTACATCATTGTAGTTCCTGTAAACATCTAAAAACAATTTTACCCAGATATCAACCCGACAGATATGAATTTGTTTCTACACTGTTCACCAGGTGGAGTCCGTATGCTATATCACACTGAATAATTTTGTTTTCTGACCTACGTGTACAGATGTTAGATGTTAACTTGATTCTATTCTTATTTAAACTTTACTTGCCGATCTATTAACTATTTGCTTCATAAATGTTCCAGAAAATATTTTAAAAACTGGTTTCATTTTATTTATGTCGATTTGATTTGTAAGATTTTGTTAATAGTATTTCTATATTTGGTTCTTAGGATACACATTTTGGTTTGTTGTTAACAATCTTTCTAATTCGTTCTAGAACTTTGTGAAGGTAAAAAACTAATTATTAAGATAAATACGAATAAGAAAGAAATTCGTAACAGTGTATTAGTAGGGCAGTGAAGTCCATAGACTCAAAACAACTAATTTTCTTGTTTAGTTTATATCTTTACACATTTCAATCACGTTATCGTGGACGGGTTGGCTTTTGGTGGAGCTACGGGTTTCCGAGCAGACGTGGCTAATTCAAATCTGCGTGATAACGCAAAATATTCCCCACACTTTGAGCTGTGGGTGCATTATAAAAGTAGCGTAAACTGTGATTAGTAGAAGGCTGCTAATTGGCCGTCTACTGTCAGATCAGTTGTTTAAAATCGGAGACTGTTGCAGAAATAGTTAATAGTTTTGTTTGTGTAGACACACTGAACCCGTTTTATTTATCTACGTTTACTTGATTTTATAATTTTTCTCATAGTCTCAACACCTTTACATGTAAGCTCTAAAACATACGACACGGTATTTTTGGGGGCCTGGGGTTTCAAATATAACTAAATAGATTTGTTTGAAATTTGATGTTAATAAGGTAAAAGAATGTTTTAGACAATTATCTAGACAAAACTATTTGTAATAATTAAAGGAGTTGTAACTGTTTTCGGGACTGGATCTATGGATATAGATAGTAGTCATTATATACGTATAATAAAGTTTCTTTTTAAACAAATCTTTTTTCTATATGTTCATATTGAAACTTCTGTACGATGGGGAAACAGGATAAAAAATACATATATGTACAGTCGTTCAAACCAAATTATAAATTTATATAAGCAGTGTAATAACATGTTTATAAAAATGTATCTAATTGTTAGACTGTAAATACACCTGGCGTCTTAACCCGTAGTGCAGTCAGTGGTCTATCTATCTGCCATATTTGTGTAAGATAGCGGTACTGTTGTTTGTATGCACTTAATCAATGTACCTCAATGAAGCTAATCATACTATAACTCTTGCTAATATTATAATGGAAAAAAAAACATTTTTATTACGTGATGTACAAGCCCAAACTTCTTGAATTTTTTTGTCCTGTTGCATGCAGATTTGCAATAGGGGTCGCGATTGTTCCGTTTCCTTCCCGTTTCCCGTCACGGAAGAACTTTATTCTTTCCAATCTCAGGATACAGGTACGACGTAATGAATACGTCACACACGGATCTAATGCACTGGGGCTATCTATATAAATATGATAGTAATGTCCAAGTAAATAATTCGAAGAGTATATATGGAACTTCACCAATATTGGTATGAAGGTATTTTGTGTCCTTGAAGAGTACATGCATATCTACGGTTACGCATTTTGTGTTTTGCTGTTTTTATGGGCGTTTTGGTTGTTTTTCAAAATTATATATAAAGGAAACAACTTTTTATATTCTAAGATAACCTTTCGGTAATCATGAATTTACATAGCATCGTCAGCTACGGGCACCCCAGCTAGTCGCTCAAACGTCAAAAGTAATATATTGTATCTTATTATACATGTGTAAAATATCGATTTTTCTTCTTGGTTTCACTTTATAATATTCCTTTCATACATTCACTACATTTTTATCGTTGTCGTTTGAATTTATCAAATCATGTGTTATGATGTTGATAAATTGTCCATTTATAGTACACCATTTTTGACATCCACTATTCATCACTAAATAGATTAGGATTAGAGGTACAAGACATGAATCATGTGTGACGTCCTCCACCCTGTTAAAAGAATGAAATGAACACCAGAATGCATTCTATGCAAAATGCTAGTGCGGTTATTAAGAAAGCTTTCCGTTAACGACAGTAAAATATACCATTACTAATCAATGGCAGATCATTCCCCTTAAGAATAGTGGATCATTCCCCTTAAAAATAGTGGATCATTCTCTTTAAGAGTAGTGGATAATTCTGCTTAAGAATATCGGACCATTCTCTGTAATAATAGAAGGATATTCTCTTTAAGAACAATGGACTACTTTCCTTTAGAATAGTTGACCATTTTCCTTCAGAATCTTCAGTAACACTTTCTTCTGTAAAGAAACCTTCAGGAATTGTAACACTACATTTGAACCTTTAATTTTCAAAGAAAAAAAGTATTTAAAAACTTTGATTGCCAAAAGTGATTGAAAAACTCTCAATTCACCTGAAACCAGATTAAAACTTGAGTCGGTTTAAAAGTTAGACAACTAGTGTTATTTTTGTTTTTGTTGTTAAGGGCACTGCCACGCAATGAGCTGTCTGTCCTGTACCCACCGTTGGAGTCGACACCCGATTTTGATTTTTATAACTCTTCATATTTTCCGCTGACTAGAAGTAGGGGGAAGTGAGGCTACTTTTGCGGTTTTCAGTTGTAAAAAGTAAACTTGAAGCTGCTTTGCGTTTCAGCATTTCTTGGACTATGAAATGTTATAAATTCTATCTTATCTATTGCTTAACAGTTTACACTGGATAGCGTAATATTTAAAAAGGCTAAGCCAGTCTTTTTAATGAAAAAAACGACAATTCCATAAGCTAATTTCCTCACTGCAATCGTATATCATTTTTCTATGTGCCATATAATTACTTCGAAACACTAATGTTTGTTGTTAGACGCAAAACTGAAAAATGGGCGTTTGACTATACATTGAAAATCGCAGCTGTTGAAATCCGAAATCGTTACAAGCTCTGAGACTTAACGCTGAACTACCGATGTGCGAAACACTAATGACATCTGAAAAATGTGGTTCTTGGTTGAGAATGGTTTAGATTTTGTTTCTAGGAGTCGTTGTTGTTGTTTTGAATTAAGCACAAAGCTACACAATGGGCTATCTGTGCTTTGCCCACCACGGGTATCGAAACCCGGATTTTAGCGTGTAAGTCCGCAGATTTACCGCTCAGCCACTGTGGGGCATTCTAGGAGTCACCTAATACGTTCCAAGGACAGACAACTATTCAAACGCTGACAGTAAAAGTGTGACGGTACTCGTAAGGTTTAACAATAACCATATGCTGTGATGTAATAAATCCCTTAGAATATTAAAATAATAATAAAATGTTAAAATAATTTACTATAAACTAGCGGAAAAGTAGATTTTATTGGTTCAGTCATCTTTTTGTACTGCTGTTGCTAAGCCTATTTTGCTAAAATATTTACACTATGCAGATAGTCGTTAATAAATATTTAAGGATATAATGTCCCGTTTCCGAAAAACACAATCGCATTCTGGAGCCTTTGCTGCGTTATAAAGGTGACAGTGATATTTCAATAATCGGTGAAACAAGGCAGCCTAAGAGCTGGCGGAGGGTGCTGTTGGCTATCTGCTTTCGTTTTAGCCTATCAGTTCAAAATTAAGATAAGCTAAACCAGTGTTAATGTAGCATGTTTATAGCCTGCGACATATTTATAGCCTACAGAATCGTAACATAACATGATTTACAGCCTCAGTGTTGTAAGTTAGAGATGCTAGTGGATCCAGGTGTTAAATATTGTTAGAGGTGATAGTGAATTTACATCTTAAACAATGTTAGAGATGATAATGGATTCAGAGAGAAATAAATTCCAAATTTTTTATGCTTGTACTCCCAAATATCAAATTTTTCGAACCAACTTTGTAAAACAAAGTATTAACTACGATAAAGTTAAAATTCCTCTGTTTTCAGAAATCCTTGGTACAAATCTGAGCTCAAAGTTAAAGATGTCAAACATTTCAAAAGCTGGTCTTTAATGTTATCGGTATTCATAGATGTTAAAGCAACTTCACAACTTAAAGCCCAATTATGAGTGTTATGAGCCCACTGAGCCACCTGAGGAGCTCTAATGTTGAAAAATTCAGTTCCATTAGAGTTTGAAAACAGTCCAGTTTGAGGCATTTTATAAGTTGTACGTAAATGAGATTCACACATGACCTCACACAAACTCTGTACTCGTCTATTTAACAGTCATTGAGAGACTCGTGTAGAAATAGTTCGTGTTGGAACATGGAGAACGCCTAATATTATAAGTTTAACACGTTTATAGCCTGTAGTATTATAAGTGTAACATGTTTATAGCCTGTAATATTACAAGTGTGACATCTTTATAGCCTGTAGTATGAGGAAATATTAGCGTAGTAACTTCAGATATATGGTGTTAACTTGAACTTTGGAGACTGCTGTTGGCTGGCTTCTTTTAATTAATCATGTTTTCGTTTGTTTCGGAGGAAAGTTACGAGCAACCGTCTTTTACTTTGAACTTGTACAGACAGAAGCTGTAATTGTTTACTTTTGTCTGACGAGCTAAAGGGATCTGAGAGTTACTGGTATATCGCACCCAAAGCCCCAAAGTGCAGTGCGCATTTTTTTTAACAACGGGATGTGAACCACGGACCCGCGAGTTTGTATTTTTTGTGTATAAATCATAACTGCACCACACTAGATTTAAGTACGGACACCTTCGCAGAGTCTTCGTCAGATTTGTTTTGAAGATATGTCGCATTTCAAATCTGTATATATAATAAACACGAAACGCCAACAACGACAGTAAAATCTCTTCGTTTCTCTACTAAAACTTTTTTCCTCCTTTGAGCGTGTTTGTGACGACATCTGAGCTCGCCGTTTCTAACCAATAAATCGACCGCCTGGCCTTGCAGTGCTGCTGGTAGTCATAGCTGAAGGACGCGATATAGATTGGGCCGAGAGCAACACAAAGACGTTCGCTGTTTGATCACCGGGTTCGCCTGCTTGGTTAGGAGAGAGTGAAACTCTTCTATCTATGGCAGACACGTATTCTGCTTACGAAGACGAGGTATTGTCATAAGATATATTTACTTTATTTCACAAAACGTTGGGATAAGATTTAATTATATTCTTTCGGTAATTTCGGAAAATTTCATGATTTATCGCTAAATCCCAAGGTCACTCTAAACGTAAGTTATGTTATAGGTTACTTTCCTTCAAACATGAAGCTAATCTCAGATTTAGACTCACTTTTTACCTCTTTGTATCTAATAAGCATTTTTAAACAGAGTTTCCCCTGCTGGGAGAGCAGTGAAACTACGTATTCCCCATGTCTTCCATTATGACAGCATTCGGTCTATGATTCTCCCCAGTGGCTTTTTTCTTATAATTTTGCTCAAAGCTACACGAGGGCTATCTGCGCTACCCGTTCCCAATTTAGTTGTGTAAGACCAGAGGGAAGGCAGCTAGTCATCATCACCCACTGCCAACTCTTGCGCTACTTCTACTTTTTTACCAACGAATAGTAGGATTGACCGTCACATTGTAAAGCTCCCACGGCCGAAAGGGCGAGCATATTTGGTGCAACGGGGATTCGAACCCGCGACCCTCGGATTACGAGTCGGACGCTTTAACCCACCTGGCCGTGCCGGGCCTTCCCTACAGTGGATACAGCAGATAGCCCGAAGGGTTTGTCTAAAACAATCAATCAATAAATAAATTATAGTATTTGTATAATTATCGGAAAATTCCGGAAAAATCCAACTTTGGGGGGGGGCTTGTTTCATTGTTGTTAAGCATAAAAGCGATACGAAGGTCTATCTGTTCTGTTCCACCACATGTATCGAAACTTGGTTTTTAACATTATAAACCTTTAGGCTTATCTCCCATCCACTGATAGGAATGGAGTAACTCTTAACAACTAAATGTAATTTATTACTAAAGGGAATTCGCGGTCTTTCCTCTAATCTTTGGTTAGGATGACTGGATCATCTTTTATTATTTAATCCCAAAACATGAGACTTCTAGATATCTAATATATTGTATGTATGTTTGAAAGGCACCTGAACAACCATTCTTGGCTGACCAAACAGTGAGGTTTAACCGACATTCTTATGGTGGAGCGCGTGTTTTTTGGTAACAGGACTCGAATCGTGAATTTGAAGTCCATCAGGCACATAATTTACCAGTACACGTTTAAGGTTTCAAGTAATAAAACCTGGTTTAGTAACGTATTATTGGAATCGGATTGGATTCCTGTCTGTTCGAAAAGTCCTTACTTTATAATACTAAATGTTATGAATTGTTATTAATTAAATATTAGTCGTTCTATTGCCTTGTGTTTCAAAATGTAGGTTGAATCAGAACCTTTTTTCTTCTGTAATTTTATCATATGGTGAAAAAATATGGAATAATAGGATTTTTGCAGCATATCAAAACTTCATTCATTAGCAGAGTAGTTGAACCTCACAGGCCTTTATTTAATAAAGGATATGAGGTGTCTTTAAATTACGCTTAATGGCGTTAAGCTGAGAACTACGAACATAATTCACTTTTCTGTTTCTTCAGTTGATAACTTGTGTTTTAGATTTGAGCTTAATGGTTTTTGATTGGTTAACGTAGCCACAGTGCCCAGATATTATAATAGATCAAACCCTTTTGATTTCTGATTGGTCAACACAGCTGGAGACTCGAGATGTTTTTTTATATGACGACGAATCATAAAAGAAAGGAAAACGTGAAAGAAACAAAAACCAAAATTAAGTTAAATGATGAATAATAGCCACCTAGTATTTCATTTGAGATTTCGTTGTAATAAGATTATAATATTTTTGTTGTACTAAGGTAAATGGTGGACATATTAATACAATAACTTTAATAGTTATAGACTTTTGAAGTGACTTTTAATCATTCAATGTTCATTTATTCACATGTTTTTAATTATTTATGAAATTATTAGTGGGCCCAACATGGTCATTTGGTTAGGGGTACTTAACTCGCAATATGTGGGTAGCGTGTTTAACTTCCCGTCTCACCTAACATATTCACACTTTCAGCCGTGGGTGCATTGTAAAGTTACAGTCAATCCCACTGTTCATTAGTGAAAGAGTAGTCCAAGAGTTGGTAGAAGGTTGTGATGACTAGCTGCCTTCCCTCTAGCCTTACACTGTTGACTTGAAAATGGCTAATACAGCCCTCGTGTAGCTTTGCTATAAATTCAAACCAAATCTAAACAAATCATTAATATGTACGTGTTTGGTTGTTAAACATAAAGCTACATAATTAGATATACGTATCTTACGACTATGGGTATCGAAACCTAATTTTTAACCTTGTAAACCCTAACTAACATATTCAACTGAGCCACTGAGAGGGATAAGCGTGTGTAAGAATAACGTCTTTGTCCTCGCGTATCTTTTAAAACACGTCAGTTACTAACAACCTGAAATAAGAGATGGTTTTTAAATCTGCACGTGATGTATTGTAAAGAACTTAAACCATAAATTCAGTATAATTATTTATTTTCTGTGTAATATACCTAGAAAACCCCTGAGAGTAAACAGTGGATCTAATTACAGTATTGCTGTCATTTTATTTATATTTTGCGTGTAGTTAATACGTTACCAGTAAGTCACGGACTCATAAACAGCGTGCTTTATAAATTATTTATAGCCAATTGTATGTAAAAGTTTGATGCGGTCGGTAAGTTTAGTGGCGAACGTGTGTAAAAGGTTGATGTGATCGGTAAATTTGGTGGTGAACGTGTGTAAAAGGTTGATGTGAATGATAAGTTTAGTGGTGTATACTATACACTATGTACGTCGTTCCAATTTCACATTTATTTTGATTTTAGCGTAAAAAATACATGTTGTCGACTCAGTTTTCCACGCTTTAGTTTTGTGTATACTGATATGATTTATTTAGTCAGTTCTGCGTATACTGATATGATTTATTTAGTCAGTTCTGCGTATACTGATATGATTTATTTAGTCAGTTCTGTGTATGCTGATATGATTTATTTAGTTAGTTCTGTGTATACTGATATGATTTATTTAGTCAGTTCTGTGTATACTGATATGATTTATTTAGTCAGTTCTGCGTATACTGATATGATTTATTTAGTCAGTTCTGTGTATGCTGATATGATTTATTTAGTTAGTTCTGTGTATACTGATATGATTTATTTAGTCAGTTCTGTGTATGCTGATATGATTTATTTAGTTAGTTCTGTGTATACTGACATGATTTATTTAGTTAGTTCTGTGTATACTGATATGATTTATTTAGTTAGTTCTGTGTATACTGATATGATTTATTTAGTTAGTTCTGTGTATACTCACATGATTTATTTAGTCAGTTCTGTGTATACTAATATGATTTATTTAGTTAGTTCTGTGTATACTGATATGATTTATTTAGTCAGTTCTGTGTATACTGATATGATTTATTTAGTTAGTTCTGTGTATACTGATATGATTTATTTAGTTAGTTCTGTGTATACTCACATGATTTATTTAGTCAGTTCTGTGTATACTGATATGATTTATTTAGTCAGTTCTGTGTATACTGATATGATTTATTTAGTTAGTTCTGTGTATACTGACATGATTTATTTAGTTAGTTTCGTGCTTACTGATGTGATTTCTTTTTATCGAGTTTTTGTTTATATTCATGGCCTAGAAACATTCTCGGCGCTGTAGCTTTTCAATGTAAATACAAACATCGATTGTTTCGCTCCAACTTAACGTTTCAAAACGCACAGTTAACCTGCTAATATGAATTTCAGTTATCCAAAATCTAAGGTTGATAACAGCTATCAAAAGTTCAACTGAAACAGTAGCAAAAATAAAATAAAAATAGAGTATTAATAGAGTATTCGTGAAATATTGGGTGTTTTGGTTTTATGTATCATAATTTTACCACAAAATATCAAGAGTGAGTGAAAATTAACATTAATTTCGAACATTTCGGATTGCACTTAATCAATATTTAGTGGTTTTACGTAAATAAAATTACGTCGTAAGTTTAATGTGATAACGTTAATAAAGTTTATTATAGATGCGCACACTGTAGAAAGAGAGACGACAAATTTAAAACAATAACAAATGAGATAGCAATGACCAATTAAAGCGGTTTATAGCAGATATCGGCTTGGTTTGTTTGGAATTTCGCTCAAAGCTAGACGAGGGCTATCTGCGTTAGCCGTTCCTAATTTAGTAGTGCAAGACTAGAGGAAAGGCAGTTAGTAATCACCACCCACCGCTAGCTCTTGGGCTACTCTTTTACCAACGAATAGTGAGAGTGACCGTCACGTTATAATGTCCCCACGGCTGAAAGAGCGAGAATGTTTGATGTGACGGGGATTCTAACCCTCGACCCTCGGATTACGAGTGGAGTTTCTTTAACCATCTGGCCATGCCATTCAGGTGACTGAGAATAGATAATTACGTAATGAGTAGTGGGTTCATGTGATCATCCGCCTTAATGGTTCTGGGACAAATCTAAAGATTTATAACGCTAAAAATTATGTTTCGATACCTGTGTTGGACACAGCACAGGAAGTATATTAAGTAACTTTGTAAATTCGAACAAACAAAGAAAAAATATTTAATCAATAGTTCTGGATCACGTTTACACAAATTTAGAATTCTGATATTCTCCGAACTGAAATATTGGTCAATGATTACGAATAGCGGATATTGTCAAGAAAATCTAGTTTATGTGGAGACACCTGGTGATTAAACCACTCGACTTGTAATATGCTGATCATGCATCTGAATTCACGTCATAGAACACTTTTGCCATTTCAGCCTTGATAGTGTTATAAAGAAACAATCATTCCCACCATTAGCTAAAGAGTTTGTTTGTTTGTTTTGGAATTTCGCACAAAGCAACTCGAGGGCTATCTGTGCTAGCCGTCCCTAATTTAGCAGTGTAAGATTAGAGGGAAGGCAGCTAGTCATCACCACCCACCGCCAACTCTTGGGCTACTCTTTTACCAACGAATAGTGGGATTGACCGCCACATTATAACGGCCCCACGGCTGGGAGGGCGAGCGTGTTTGGCGCGACTCGGGCGCGAACCCGTGCCCCTCAGATTACGAAGCGCACGCCTTAACGCGCTAGGCCATGCCAGGCCCTTAGCTAAAGAGATGGCGGTGAGTGTTGTTGTTTAATTGTCTTTCCTCTAGCCAATTACGTTAAATTAGGGATGGCTAGCGCAGATAGCCCTCCAGTAGCTTTGTGCGAAATTCAAAACAAACCAAAAAAATCCTAAAAAAAAACCCACTAAGGGTTCATGGGTACTCACAGAAAGAAGTGGCGTAGCTTTTGAAAATGTAGGTGGCAGTAATGTAACCGCGATAAAATTATGTAAGACACATGAGCGCAAATAGGTAGAAGTTTTTGTGGAAATAAGTCGTATTATATATGTTTTTCTTCACCTTGTGGCGCGAATATTAAAATTTCATTGAGGAAGTCCTCAGTGGTATAGCAGTTTGTCTGCGGACTCACAACATTCAAAATCGGGTTTCGATACCTGTGAGGGAGCAGAGCACAGATAGCCCATTGTGTACCTTTACGCTTAACTACAAACAAACAGATATTCAAGAAAGGAACTAAGCATCTCATCTTGTTGTTTGCCAAAATCTACTCGAGCGCCATCTATGATAGATACCACTAGAATATGAGCAGTTAGTTTAAACTACCGACTATCAATTTTTGGGCTTTTTATTTTTTCAAACTGAGAAGCTTTAATTTTATGGAAGTGATTGATGGAGGAAAAATAAATATAAATCCTGTATTTCAAGAAGTACTGCTGCAATAAATATACTGACTCGACCATGTATGTATTGCAAGTTTCTGACAGTCGGAAATGTACATATTTTTTGTTTCATATAAACATATAAAACTCCATAACTTATTACTCCTAAGCCGCTTTGTAAATACGATAATATATGGAATCACTGTAACTGTTGATCCTTATGGTTAAGACACTTGATATTATAAGAATAATGTTATCAGGTTCATAATGAAACCTGCGAATATAAACCTAATAAAATGAGTTTGATGACTGTGTACTCGCGACTCTGAAAGGGTTGAAACTAAGTTGTAAAACTACCAAGAAGTAAGAAAACCACGTCTGCTCAAAGTGGTCTTTAATATCCACGTTCTTTCTCCATGTGAGAGGCCCAGCACGGGCAGGTAATTAAGACGCTTGACTAGAAATTCGAGGTTCGCGGGTTCGAAGCCCCGTCACACCAAACATACTTGCCCTTTCAGCCGTAGGGGTCTTATAATGTTACGGTCAATTCGACTATTCTTTGGTAAAAGAATAGCCCAAGAATCGTCCGTGAGTGGTGATGACTAGTTGCCTTCCCTCTAGTCTTACATTGTTAAATTAGGGACAGCTAGCGCAGATAGCCCTCGTGTAGCTTTGGGCGAAATTCAAAACAAACTAAACCAATCGTCATGAGAGAAAGTTGTCAGTTATGTTAAATCACAACATATTTTTTTTAGAAAATAATTATGTAAATATTATGGTAGATGTCGCACTAGTTCGTATAATCATTTATTTTGTAATGAATTCGTAAATGTACGTAAGTGAATGAAGGCAGTGAATACATCTATCGAATATATCTTATTTTATCTAATAGTTTCACGCCTATTAAGAATAAACATTCTGAAGTTCAGTTTAGTTATAAATGTGTTTCTTTCATCCAGCTTGTAAAACGTTTTAGACGGGGTTTTCAAAATTTTGTTATAAAGAAGACGTCATTACTTACGTCCAGTCTCACTCCTCTTTCTACTTTAGACAAAAAAGAAAAAAAGAAAGTAAAAATTGAAATCAAACGTAAGCCACGAAAGTTTCTCCTCTGGTTCGCTTTGTTCATCCAATCAGAGAGTAGCTAGGCTAAATCGATGAAGACACAAAGCTTACATGATACTAGTGTAAGTTTTGTGTCCTAAAGACGTTTTCTGGCGCTATCACAGCTAGAGTGTATACTGTATATTGTAATTAAAGATACATTTTTCATCAGATAGAAAATAAAATTAAAATATATGTTTCGTTCTAATCTAGACTGAAACTTCATACTGTTTATCCAGGTTCAAATGTCTTATCCTATTAACACGAATAGTATTTTAACATACAAATCAGAAAAATCAAACACTAGTTACTATCTTTTATTTTTTGAACAATCAAAGGTTCTACGCACTACTCTAACTAGAAGAAGAAAAATATTTGTTTTATCGAAACAAGAGTAAACAAACGTTCCATCAGACGATGTTTTAAAGATATAAAAAAATAACCCCAAAAATGCGACAACACGGTTTTTACTGACAAGTTTTACGTTCTCATAATACTAACTATTTAAAGATGTCTGTTCTACAACATAAATGTATTATTGTTCTTCAAAATATCGTGATTTACACGTTAAACTGTTGTGTTATCTTCACATTGATACTTTCCTTTAATTGTATTATTTTCACATTGATACTTTCCTATAATTGTATTATCTTCACATTGACACTTTTAATTATATTATTTTCCAAATATTGTAAGTATTTGTAAACTACTTTCCAATTTTTAAATTAAAGATACAAAATAAACACGTTTTTTATATCAAAGGCAGTATTAGTAATAAACTGTTACAAATGTTAACATATTTTATTTGTCGTATGAATACAGTTTATTTTAACGAACAAGTAACAAATCTATGTTGTAATTCTATAGTTGAATCTCTTCACTTCTAGTATAAATAAATCATGGAATTATTTATGTGGGTTTTTCAATTTATTTTTTACGTATTGTGCTCGTTAACAACAAAAATATTTTTGTAAACCTATTTCGGCAAGAAATTCAAAGAAAACATTATTAAGGCGTGTAATAAATTGTTGAGTATCTTTTAAACGATCCAAAAAGCCTGTTCAACTTAGCATTATAATCATGTTAACAAGGCGATCAACAACTTACAGTTGATTGCTCATGAAGAGGTCACACTGAGTGCTTGAATCTATTGGTCGTTGAATTCCTTCAGTCACTGTTGGGCTGGAGAACAAACAACTTCATGAAAAAACAAAAAGAGCTATTTTATTTTTACTTCGATTACTTCTTCGTTCTCAAATGTCCAAGAGTCAAAACTCATCAGATATTGAATAAGATACTGTACGTGATACTATTTCGTTTTTAACATTTTCTTTGTAGTTGCAGGCCTGGCATGACCAGGTGGATAAGGCACTTGACTCGTTATCCAAGAACGGCGTATCTAAATCCCTGTCACACCAAACATGCTCGCCCTTTTAGCCGTGGGGGCATTATAATGTGACGGTCAAACCCACTATTCGTTGGTAAAAGAGTAGCCCAAGAGTTGGCGGTGGGTGGTTATGACTAGGTGCCTTCCCTCTAATCTTACACAGCTAAATTAGGAACGACTAAAGCAGATAGCCCTCGTGTAGCTTTGCGCGAAATTAAAAGAAATACAAACAAACTTTGCGGCTGCAATATCTTGATGAAGGTCATCGCAGCTGAACGTCAAGAAGCCACTGTATACGATATCACGTTTTACGTTAGAAGACACAGTTGTTTTTTTTCTGGAACAAGAAATCAATTATTGTCCGAAAGGTTTTAGTTTTGTTATTCAACTGATCTCACACATTAACTACTGGTGTTAAATGCTCATGCTACAAAGTACTTTTAATGGGTTTTTTTTAAATCATATTTCGTTTAATAATAAAAAACAAAATAAAGCAGAAATAGGTCCCACTCTAAGTTAGCTTATTACTCACACAAGTTATATTATCATAAATCATCCTTTCACTAGTCTCACACGAGTTATATTATTAGATTTTCATAAATCATCCATTCATTAGTCTCACACAAGTTATATTATTAGATTTTCATAAATCAACCATTCATTAGTCTCACACGAGTTATATTATTCTATTTTCTTACATCATCATTTCACTAGTCTCACACGAGTTATATTATTAGATTTTCATAAATCATCCATTCATTAGTCTAACACGAATTTTATTATTCGATTTTCATAAATCATCCATTCATTAGTCTCACATGAGTTATATCATTCAATTTTAATAAATCATCCACTCACTAGTTAAATGATTTTCAGAAACTTCCCACATACAAGATTTTCGCGCTAGGATTCCATTAGGAATCAAATAAAACTGTGACAATTTAATCCTACATGAGTGAAGTTTGTCATCTCATAACTGACTGTATACTTTTGTTTGTTCTGTCCGGTTTTGTAGTTTCTGGTTAAATGTATTGAAGAAAAAACTGGTTAAAAGGGTTATGTTTAGGATGATAGTGCTTTGACATATGACTATGACTCATCTTGATCGGGTGATAGATTATTATAAATCAAGACACGAACAGAGAGAAAATATCGTTGAAACCGTTGAATAAACTGATATTTTTCATTTTGTTCTTTTCGCTCAGATGAATTAAAAACTTTTTTTACATACATTAGTGTAAATTTCTTGTAACGTATAAGAGACGTTAGAAACACCGTAAGCGTAAACTCCGATACAACAATAAATATCGATTCATTTGTATTTTCTCTCATGCGTACTTTAACAACTGGGAAAGTTTAAAATGTGATATACGAATGATATCCACACGTGTAAATAATACTCTAGGTATGAATGGTTGAGTGAGATATATATTTAGCATTGTAAGTTCTTAAGATTTTTCCTCACCGCCAGAGGGCATAAATCAGTTTGTTTGTTTGTTTGTTTGTTTGTTTTGGAATTTCGCACAAAGCTACTCGAGGGCTATCTGTGCTAGCCGTCCCTAATTTAGCAGTGTAAGACTAGAGGGAAGGCAGCTAGTCATCACCACCCACCGCCAACTCTTGGGCTGCTCTTTTACCAGCGAATAGTGGGATTGACCGTCACATTATACACCCACACGGCTGGGAGGGCGAGCATGTTTAGCGCGAACCCGCGACCCTCGGATTACGAGTGCACGCCTTAACGCGCTCGGCCATGCCAGGCCAGGTATAAATCAGATAAGAAAGTGATATATATTTTTTTCAATACAAAGAGATAATTTTTAGCAAGTTTTCTTGTTTTTAGAATAATTAAGTTTGTTCGAGAAAGCGGTTTAAGTGATAAACTTTTTATAATTCGTTATCCCATTTGATGATTGTAATTTGTTATCCTATTGGTCGAATAAGATTCGTTATGCTATTGTCATTATATTTTTGAAACAGACAACTTACAAGGTTAAAGACAGGATACACAATGGACGAAACAATGCGTTCTAATTGTTATGCTGCAAGATGGTTTGTCTCGAATTTCGCGCAAAGCTATTTGAGGGCTATCTGCACTAGTCATCCCTAATTTAGCAGTGAAAGACTAGAGGGAAGGCAGCTAGTCATTACTACCCATTTATAACAAATAAGTCATTTGTAAATACCACAAATGAATTGGTTCTGTAATGTTGGAATTGAAGGGCTAAAAATATCCCACAAATAACATCAAGTGGGGTTAAAGATATTAAAAGATGTTTTTTTTCGTCGTGCGTGTTAACTGTTTGAACGATTAAGTAAAGTTAATTCCAGTATATTGGCTGGATGTAGAAGTTGCTAAGATGCTGGGAATGTCTTGGGCTAACATCAAAGGTTTTGATCTCCTAAATGTGTCTAAACAGTCACCTGTAGTATGCTGGTTAACTCCCTATATTGATGTAGAAAGAACGTTCATACTTGTTATATTTAAGTAACCACTATATCACATGTTTACTTAATATTTTGTGCATCAGAGCGTTAGTTAGAAATAAGCCTCTGTTTTCTTGTGGTATGTCAGTTAGTTAAACACCATGAGTTATTTAAATGTTCCTACGGTACGAATGTTGTAATTAATTGAATACATTGAGGTGACCGAACATATTGCTTTAACCCTTGTAATGAATTAGTTGAAATCATTGGAGTAATTCTTACAGTGTAATGCATGAATTAACTGAATGCACTGAGTTAACCATCACAATAATATTAGATGTAACCAGATGTTTTTAGTTAGCCATCCTCCGAGACTTTATAAGTTAATGTTAACTTGTTCTTGGAGAATCAGATAACTATTTGTTTATAAACTATATGTGTAAAAACGACTGGTTTGGATTGATAAAATTTTTATTTAGAGGAGCGAACAACGTTTCGACCTTCTTTGGTCATCTTTCAGGTTCACAAAGAAAGAAAGAGGTAACTGACCGATAGCTGACAACATGTTTGAAGTGAGTTGTTTAACTGAGTGTAGGGATGTAGAGGGCGTGCTTAGATGTTGGATATATTTATTAATATAGGTATAAAGGTGTTCCTTTGTATTAGTTTATTTTGGGCTTAATTTATTGTATAAGTAAGGCCTCTTTAATTTTGCGTTTGTTTATGTTTGTTTCTTTATTTAGTATTTGGGTGTTCTTTATGGTTATGTTGCGTTTATTTGACTTGCAGTGTTCGAAAACGTGTGAAGGTGACTTTTTGTGTTCTTTGAATCTGGTTTTCATTTTTCTACTTGTTTATCCAATATAGAAGTCGTGGCAGTTATCACATTGTATTTTATAAATAATGTTGGTGTAGTTTTGTGCTTGGTTTTTGAATAAATTTAGTATTAACTAGAATGTCATATTTTGTCACCAGTTTTTGCCAAATGTTGGTTATTTTTCTTTCTGAAGTCGGGAATATATGGTATGGAGCAGTATATGCTATCGTGATTTTTTAGTTCCTGGGATATATTTACTTTTGCTGGTTTATTTTGCTTTTTGTCTAGGTGTGTGCGTATAATGTTTTCTACGGTTTGTGGAGGAAACTTATTGATGTTGATGAAGTATTGTTTTATTTTATCTAATTCGTCAATAATTTTATCTGGTGAGCATAGTTTTATGGCTGTGTTTATGGTTAGCATAGTGTATTTGGTTTCTTAGGATGTTGAGTTTTTGTTTTGTTTCATGTGCTGAGTCTCAAGGAATGTATAGTCCAGTTTGGGTGGTTTTTCGGTGGATTTCTGTTTTGAATTGTGTATCGGTTTTTGTAATTTTGAGGTTAAGAAATGATATTTGATTGCTTTCTTCTTGTTCACATGTGAAATTAATATTGGGATGTATATAGTTAATGTGACAAAAAAATTAAGTGTGTGTTTTCTAAATGTGAATCCCGCAATCGTGTCGTCTATATATCTGTACCAGTATATTGGTGGATGTAATACTGTGTTAATTGCTTGTGTTTCAACTAGTGTCATAAAGATATTGGCTAGATCTGGTGATACTGGGTTGTCCATGCTTAGGCCATTTGTTTGTATATAATTGTGGTTGTTAAAAAACATGAAGTTTGTCTTTATCTTGGTGAATTCTACGAGGGTTGCTAGGAATGTTTATAGTTGGGTTAGGGTCTCGGATATAGGGTTCTAAGGCTATCTTTCAGGCTTCAATGATTGGAACTTCTGTAAAGAGGGATATAACATCGAAACGAAACTGGCCATTAAGGCTTTATGATTACGTTTTTTAAGATTAGACTTGAAATTAAAAGAGTCTTTGATGAATGAGCTGGCTGATGTTACATATTTGGAGAATGCCCATGCTATGTATTTACCAATATTGTAATTAAACGTTTCATATGTGGACATTATTGGTCGTAACGGACAATCTGGTTTATGAGGTTTGGGGATGCCGTATATTTGTGGTGTGCGTGAGTTGGAAAAAAGTGTTTGTGAAATTGTGTCGGCTTTTTTCATTTTTAGTAGTAATTTGTTTAGTTGCGTCTCGTGTGTTTTTGTCGGATTTGTGTGTATTGGTTTAAATATGTTAGTGTCTGATAGGATGTTCTTCATTTTTTGGATTATTCATTTGTGTTTATTTTATGACTATAGCGTTTCCTGTATCTGCTTTTAGAATTTTTATGTTTTTGTCTTGTTTTAGGTTTTTAATGGAATTTATGTCTCGTTTTGTTAGATTGTTTTTAGCTTTCACTTTTATGAATTTATGTAGATTGTTTTTTAGAAAATTCTTTGAAAAATCGTTTAAGATGTTGTTTTTAGGTATTTCTGGAAAATATAAATAGAAACAAACATAAACAAACGCAAAATTAGTCTTACTTATACAATAACTCAAGCCCAAAATATACCAATACAAAGGAACACCTTTATACCTATATTAATAAATATAATCAAACATCTAAGCACGCCCTCTACATTCCTACAGTCAGTTACACAACCCACTTCAAACATGTGGTCAGCTTCCGGTCAGCTACCTCTTTCTTTCTTTGTGAACCTGAAAGATGACCAAAGAAGGTCGGAACGTTGTTCGTTCCTCTACATAAAAATTTTCTGAACCCAAATCAACGGTTTTTACATATATATTTTTCTCTACAAGTGGGTTTTCTCGTCATCACTAATTTGTTTAAAAACTGTTTAGATCACAGAAGTTGTAAGTTGTATAAAATATTTCTACTAGTTTTACAAGCGAGAATCGCACGCACTTAAAAATAAATAAATGCATTTTCGTGTCTACAACACAATTAGTTGCTGAGAAATGTTTGCGCCAGCCATCTGTTGGCTATGTAATAAACTATATTTTCTAATTAAATCGAAAGTCACCAAAAAGTAATCGAACATACAATATTTGTAAGTTTTTACCCTGTTTTCTGAAAAAAAAAGTATGTTTCATAAATTAATTTCATATCAAAATTGTGCAAGCTTTTAAAATAATGGAGTCGAGCCGTTTAATGTCGCACTATTAGCATTTATTACGAATTTATAATTCATCTCTTTCAGCTGTGTACTCATAATAATTTTAATATAATATCAGCAATCTTCTTTACATAAACAATTGAAATTTGCTTTCTTTTCAGAAAACATCTAATGTTCGAACTGTTTATACATTTAATAATTTAATTAAAAAGCAAAGAAATTTCTGAAATAAAACTTCTAGACAAGAGCACTAATTTAAAACTGGTGATACAAAATGACAATTATGCGTTTTTCTGACATAATTTAATTTTCTCTCCTACTCAGTGACTACTCACCTTTTAAATTGTACACTAGATAGCAATGTGCTTCATTAATGAATGAAGTCGATCTATTTTAGGTGGAGAAAAATTTATACGATTTTATCGAAATAAATCTTAAAGATAAAAACTAATCCTTATATAAATAATTTCCTTTCAACTACTATAAGAACCATTTGAGAGACAAAAGAGTCCAAGGATTTCAACCTTTATAGATAAAGTATATTAAATGTAACTTAAAATGACGTTTTAAATTAGTACTATCTATTATTTTATCAGTTTGGTTTGTTTCTTTCTGCTATAGTTTCTATTGTAATCCAGATATCTTATCTATATACTTAAGTATAAAAATACAAAATAATACTTTAATAAAAATATATTAGTCAAAACTTAAAAATTCTTGGAGAGATATGCCATTCGTTAACATGAGTACTGAAAAAGTGACGTTAAAGAAAGGCTGGAGTATGCATTACATCGGGAATGTATAAACATTAATTATAATTATTTGTTTTATATATTGTTGCAAATTCATCGCCTTTATAATTTATATTGTTATTTACGGACAGTCTGCGCACGTTAAAAAGAATAATGAAAATATCGACACTACAATAAAACTATTCCAAGTCTACCGGTGTTTGCAGGAAAATGTTTATAATTATTATAATAAAATAAATTTTAGCTGCAACAGATGTCGCTGTGTAACAGGCTCGTTATTGTATCGGTCGAAATGATTGTTTTTTGTTTTTTTTTGAATTAAGCACAAAGCTACACACTGGGCTATCTGTGCTCTGCCCACCACGGGTATCGATACCCGGATTTTAGCGTGTAAGTCCGCAAACATACCGCTGAGCCACTGGTGGGTCGGTCCAAATGATTAATAGACGCGGTAGAAATTCACATTGTCTTCTTAATTTCATTTGTTATGTTTAATATACACATTTTTAGAAGACATACTAAGGACAAATTGAGTGTGATACGTGGACTAGAATCAATGTGATGTAGTATCAAATGATATAGGGATTTTTGAAAAAAATTATTAAAATAAGTTCAGGACGTATTATCTTACTTATAAGTCAAAATGGATATTGGTTATAATTGTTGAATATCAGTAATCATATATTTTCACTAGCCGAGCATGAGCAAATGGTTAGCTGGTTGAAATGTGTAGGATTTCTTCCTGTTGCCGAACCTTCAGGATCATGAGTGTGTTACTGGAGAAATCGTCAAATCTCACTATTTGATTAGAATAACTCAATAGTAGCACACACTCCCTCTAGGGGTGAACGACGATATTGATTTTATTTTATGGACGTTAATGGGACGCGACTCATAGAACCTTAGATAGATCGTGGGATCCACAGATCAGCATGCCGAAGAATGGTCACGTCCGGAACACAAGAAGATAGAAAAACTACACAAAAACGGTAGATTTAAAGTCAGTAGTTCAATATAAAAAAATATTATCTGTTTCGTATCAACTACTTAGTGTAAATCTTAGGATACTGCTGAGTGTTCATGTCAGAAGTTCAGAACTGGGCACGGGATATAGCTTCAGTAGATGTAGAAGTGTTATCGACACTTGAGCTATTGCGCGATGTCTAATCCTACTCTGAATTTTTTAAAATCCAAATTCCTTCAAAAGGCCTAATTTGCGTCCCTCATCAAAAGAGAATCATAAGTAATTAACATAAACATAAGAATTTTCCGCCATAACCAGATATTATTAACGTACTCAGGATGTCCACCAACAGTTACTTTTCAAAGCTACACAAGACCCAATACGCTTATTGACCCCATTGCACGCCTTCAAGCGTAGTATTGAGTCATTGGAGGAAAATATATCCATCAGGTAAGTGAAACGTTAGGTTTAGAATTGTTTGTTTTGGAATTTCGCGCAAAGCTACACGAAGGCTATCTGTGCTAGCCGTCCCTAATTTAGAAGTGTAAGACTAGGGGAAAGGCAACTAGTCATCGACACCCACCGCCAGTTCTTGGGCTACTCTTTTACCAACGAATAGTGTGGATTGACCGTCATATAATAGCGCTCCACAGCTGAAAGGGCGAGCATTTTTGGTGTGACAGGATTCTAACCCTCGATTCTCGGATTACGAGTCGAGTACCTTAACCATCTGGCCATGCCGAGCCTTATAGAGACGAGAGATAAGTCAGTAGTTTTAGGGTTTAAGTAAGTTTATTTTATTAAGCAAATAAACTCAGCTGATACAGTCAAAACCGAAACCTTTTCAGTGCGTTACTATATCAGATAAAATATTATTAGGTGCTTGAACTGCTTGCTAAAGGAGCTTAATTATAACAATAAAAAACTCCAAGGCCTAACGGATATGCTACTTATACTAAAGATAAACATTTGTATATACGTTGATCTCTGTGTGAATTGTGGTCAAAGTGAAGACAGCAAACGGTGGTGGTCATAAGAAGTAGTCCATGGGACTTACAAAGGCTTAGTTTATATTTGTTTTGAAACATTTTACAACTGGCATTATTGTAATTAGTGTTTCCAGACTGTGCATAAGGGTTTATTGGTTAGCATCCAGTTGACACAAACACACGATTCACACTTCGGAATGCTCTACAAGAGTGATAGTCAAATCCTCATCGTTCTGTCATACCACTGGTATTATAACCTTTCTGTTGGTCATGTGTTTACACTGGAATTATAACCTTTGTGTTTATACTGGTATTACAATATTTGTGTTTATACTAATATTACAATATTTCTGTTTATCTTGTATGTATAGTTGTATAATAACCTTGCTGTTGATTATGTAACTGTATGTTTATACGTTTATACTGTTTAAGAAACGTTTTTAAAGATTGTTTTATTCAAGCAGTCATTTATAATAAATTATACTTCCATTTACAAAGATACAAGTTACAAAATGTGTTCTTGAAATTTTAAAGGCAAAAGAAAAACTCCTGGAATTCTGGTTGTGAACTGGGCTCTTGTAGACAGTGAAGAGCTGACATTTGATCGACTTTTCGTGTTTCTAAACGAGAAAGATAAGATAAAGAAACGGGAAAAAACACGAACTTCGAAAACACAGTAAATGTGTTTCAGTTCGTCGTTTCTTTAAATTGTTTCCACGTATTTGTGTCTTACACTACCCGTAAAGTGCTATAGAAAGTATGACATGAGAACCACGTGCGTGTCTAGATCCACTAGAGTTTGTAACTTGAGTCCAATACATTGTTTGATAAAACTACAATACATTTCTTTTACTCCACCATTGTTCCCATAAAGAGTATCAAAACCAGATTTTTAGACTTATAAGCCCTCAGAGTGGGGGTGGACCCAAATAAACATAAACGCATCGTCTGTCACTTATAATGTGTATACTTACATATGTGAACAAACGCATCGTCTGTCATTTATAATGTGTATACTTACATATGTGAACACAAATGCGCAAATATTTGCCTAGAGTAATATAAATGTTGGAAATAATAAGAACAAATAAGTAAACAATTTTCACGACGTAGCATTCTTCAACATGTTGCAGGTCTGTTATCAAGATGTCTGTTGAAATAAGACCGTACATGGCAGCATGAACAGTAACGACGTTATAGAACCCAGAATCATATTAATACAACTGTACTTTTAATTGTAATGATAACTAGAACTGTATGACTTTCGATGTCTTTATGTGTGATAAGGTAAAAAATTCGACACGACCAACGTTCTCAGATACACCTTATTACAGATAGCAAACCTAAGTTTCTATTTTGTCTGATGAAGACTGGTTTTGATGTATAAACAAGTGCTCCGCATTGTTGACCCCACATTATTTAAGTTACCCTGTAGTATTGTTTCAGATTGCTTTGTCTGTTTCTTCATGTAGCTAGGGGCACTCCCCCAATTTTAATCACTGCTTTTAAATCTTTTCTCAACTCATTACTATTGTAGAGAACATTCATTTCAATAATTATTTCAGTAAACGATATTTCGTTGCAAAATTCGATTTCGCTCATTTCCGACCTGTCGTTTCTAAACGCAAGAGTTGATTCCAAAATAACAACGGATCTGCTATGATCATTAATAAAAATAGTTCGAAACACCACCGCTTCTGTCGTTCTGGTAACCAGAGTTGTTTCTCGACTTGTAGTAAATTGTCTGTTTCAGCAATAAGAGTTGAACTGATGTAGATTGAAACAAAAGATAGTTTACGATTTATTATTTGTTCTGTTTCAATGTTTAGATAGAAGTATTTGCGCTAACGCTGCAAGAGACAATTTATTACTTTGCTTGTGTGAAATTAATTAATTTACACCAAAAAGTCATAGACTTTCTTTGAAAATGTTGGAAAATGTTCACTGTAGCTTTAAACTCAATTTTTGTTCTTTTTTCGACCAATCAAAAGCTCTCGCTTCGAAACCTGTACTACGGTACAACACCACCAAGCGGACTTCGCCGCGTTACGCCTACGTGAGGTTTTTATTGACGAGGGATGGCGTTAGCAAACATTCAAACGATACGTAAAGTCGAAGGTATCACAGACTGATAGAGATAAAGATTTTTCAATATTAGGTAACCTTTACTTTTAACTTCAACTGCTGCTACGTAGTTCTATTTGCGTACAAGTAAAGGTTAGCTATTTCTGCTCTATTTCTCATGTGTGATTTAGGGTAGAAAATTTAATACCACAAACACTAAAGAGTTACAGAAACCACCATTCGTGTTCAGTCTACCTGAGAAGCATTATGACTGGTCGAGAAGAGAAAGCTTCTAATGGACAGCCAAGCCAATCTGTTACAGTGGTACCGGAAGTGGTAGGTAGCTTTATCACAACGTTACGTTAACAGGACAGCAGAATGTAAACAGATGTTTACTCAGAAATTTCTTTTTAAATAAGACAATTTCATAGTGTTGTTTTAAACACTTCCTATAAATTGTATGATCTAATTCAAATAAGTAAAACTTGGGAGACCTTTATTTATAGTTTTACTCTAACCGAAACGTTTTCTTACACAAAACGAAACGCTTATGTAGCCCACGAAACTTTCATTTCTAATTAAACGAAAAGATGAGGCACACGTATATATATGATATGCCAAACATATCCTTTACTGAAGGTACACGTATATTTACGATATGTCAAACATATCCTTCACTGCAGGCACACGCACATATATAATATGTGAAACATATCCTTCACTGACGATGCAGTTTCTGTTTATTTAGGTATAAGGACCTGAATGACTTAGTTTCGAGTAATATTGCTAAAAACTAAATAAAAATGAAACAGTCTTAATTATGTAATATAGTAAACAATATATGTTTTCATTACGAAAGTGTATACCAATTAATAAAACGTATATCCCGTTCAGCCTGACGAATAAACCGTGTTCGAAACGTGTTTACATATTTTACTATTCTTGTGAAAACATGGCTCCATACCGTACTTTTTAATTTTTAAAGTTGAACCTACAACCCACCCCACTACTTCCTGAGAGACTGGTTCGTTTTTTAATCTCTCGCTATTTTTAAAAACAAATCAACAACCACAGTTTACAAGGGCGTGGGCTCACGAACTGTCCCTACATTTCCATTACATGAAATATCAGAACTTTGACATGTACACTTGTCGAGAATAACAAACATTAATATATAAACACCAGATGCGAGAGGTAGTTTGTATTTTTGAAAATTAAAAATATCCCCAAACTTCTGGAATCAAAAGTTCATGACAAAAAAGAAGTTTTAACTGAAGTTAGAAATGACAAGACGACGTGGGGGGATTACCCTGTGGCACAACACACTACCGGACAGAGCTGGCGAAACATTACCCTGTGGCAGAACACACTACCGGACAGAGCTGGCGAAACATTACCCTGTGGCACAACACATTACCGGACAGAGCTGGCGAAACAGGTACGCAGTCCGTGCGACACCGCGAAATATTTCCAGCATTTTGAGTTTTGGATACGTTACAAGAGTGACTATCAATCACCTAGCATAGACATTGGGTGACTAGGTGTTGCTGACCGCCTATCTTCCTTTTGCTCAGTATTTTAAATATAGAAACAGCAGTATATAGCCTTAGTAACTTTATCATAAACAGATTACTCCAAACGTATTACTGTAACTAATTCACCAGTCGTTAAGCAAGAGAGATACCCGCTCTGTAATTAAATGGATTAAGTGAAAGTAGTTTAGAACAACATTCAGGTTGTAATATGTGTTTGAATGTTCTCAAAGCTATCTGACCATCTCTGAATACAATCTGATAGAGTTACTGAAATATAAGGAATTTAAGGAAAATACGACATTTTTTCCTCGATAAGGTCAATTTAAGTAAATACGACATTTTTTTCCTCGACAAGGTCAATTTAAGTAAATACGACATTTTTTCCTCTATAAGGTCTATGTGTTTCACTTTGTCTATGGCGAAATTTTGCCAAGCATAACAATAAGTTTCAAAACAGAATCAACCCCACTCGGTGGCACAGCGACATGTCCCTGGTGAGCAGAGCAGAGCATGGTGTAAGTTTGCGCTTCTCTTTAAACAAACAAACAAATATCTAACCACCTTACCTACTCAGTGTGCCATTAGCAGCTCTGAAATGTTAACAAGTGGACTTCCAAAAACTTGAACCTAAATAATTATAATTTAAAAAGATAGCGATAAATCTATGGATTTACAACCCTAAAATCAGGGGCTCGATTCCCCTAAGTGGATTCAGCAGATAGACAGATGTGGCTTTGCTATAAGAAAGCAGACATACAAATATAAAAGATGTTGGAAAAACTGGATGTGTAAGTATAACTAGCGCGCATTCAAAAATTTTAACACAATTTTTTCCGTTTCTGCACGTGTGTCAGCTATTCTACCGAAATCACAGTCAGGACGCACACAGAAAATGGTTCATTTACTCGTAATACCTTTAAACTTCAGTGAGATGTTTGAAATTACTTGCTAAATGGGTCTCTTCTGACTCAACTTCAGTAACAATTTACGTTGCGTAGAAAGAAAAAAAACACACTGTATTTATTAGGAAAAAATTAACTAATGATCAAAGCATTGTTTCAGTGATGTCGAGAAAACCCACTTGTGGAGAAATATATATGCAAAAACGGCTCGTTTGGGTTGAGAAAATATTTTACATAGAAGAGCGGACAACGTTTCGACCTTCTTCGACCTTTTTGCATATAAAGCATTGTTTGTTTGTTTTTCTGAATTTCGCACAAAGCTACTCGAGAGCTATCTGTGCTAGCCGTCCCTAATTTAGCAGTGTAAAACTAGAGGGAAGGCAGCTAGTCATCACTACCCACCGCCAACACTCGGTCTACTCTTTTACCAACGAATAGTGGATTGATCGTAACATTATAACGCCCCCACGGCTGAAAGGGCGAGCATGTTTGGCGCGACGGGGATGCGAACCCGAGACCCTCAGATTACGAGTCGCACGCCTTAACGCGCTTGACCATGCCGGGCCCGTGATCAAAGTAAAATTTTCACATATTTTACTTTTTAACTTAACATTTACCAGTTTTGTTTCACCAGTTTTTTGAACTACGTTTTCATTCAACTTTTAATTTTAACGAAACAAGTAGTTGTGCAGATTCAACGAGGGTTTATCTGAATTCTTTTGCTCATCATGTTTATGAATTTTGAAGGTTAAAAACTTTACATGAAATAATTCTGGAGCCTTATGACATTGTTGCAGCATAAGCAACCAAGTCCAGTCGTGCTCTTTATGGCAACCATGCATCTTGAAAATAACCTTGCAACGTCGTAAATATGTCACGTTGAAAGCACACTATTCTACCTGTCTGCTTTGTATAATTAGCGCAGATAATCAAGGCACCAGCGTCTTATCAAACCCAGATTTACTGATATATATTACTTATGTTTGTTTTTTACTTTCGCGCACAGCTACACAAGGGCTAAAAGGGCGAGCATGCTTGGTGTGACGGGGATTCGAATCTGCGACCCTCATATTGCGAGTCGAATGCCTTAACCACCTAACCATGCCAACCTACTTATGTTTGCTCCAACAAATAAGCACAACTGGCGAATGTCGAATTATGAAGCAAAAGAGTTATGAGTTGTCATAAAAATACGCTCTGCACATTGGTATTGCAGTGCGTTATAGAAGTGAAAGCTAAATCACATTATTTTGATTAGAAGACTAGCTCAACAGTTGACTAATTTCTCTCTTGTCTTATATAGCTTTTGCTGTTATTTCCGAAACAAACAAAATCTGCTATACTTACGTATAAGTGTCACTCGCGCTGTCTGGTGTTGAACAATGTTACTGAAGTAATATTTCAAAGTTTGCGAATGCAACAAACCTAACAACAAAAAATGTTGATGTGTGTAAATGATCAATACATAATAATTAATACATTGAAAGTAACAGTATCAGATTGTTACGATCCAAGTTCTGTCGTAAAATGTTGAAGTTTAGGTCTGTTGCTCGTGAAGCGTCCTCTGCTGATTCATAAAATAAATAAAATATGAAGCAGTTGTTATATTAATTAAAATAATCTAGTTCATTTAATCTTAAAGAGCAGATTGGTTTTGTTAATTGCTTACGTAAAATATAAATCCAAATTTTTCACGTTTCTTGTGTAACTTTAACACTTTTAAATCAAATATACTTTATTAAGGATTTACGCAAATTTGGGCGACTGTTTATATATCACTGTTCTAGTTAAGGAGTCGAAACACAGGATCATATACAAAAGTTGTCATGGTTTTTAAAGGAGACCCAAGTCTTTATTTATTTCTTCAGGAGAACCAATTATTTAATTTACAGTGAAATATCCTAATTTTATATCATTGCTTTTTCAAACAAATTTATCTGGTTTTATTTCCGGTTTGCTATAAATTGTATGTCCTTCTTAGAACAAAATAAATACTTATAACATAGGTTTGGTTAATGTTAATATACAGTATAAAAATGGGCTGTAAAGTCCAATCATCAGGCTTATCGACCTATTTGTCCACTTGAATTGTTTAGGGCAAATCGCTGAACTTCTTTAGTCGTATAATTCGTCGTTTAGCAAGACGAACGACAACGAAGCTTTATTTATTTAAATATTAAATATATCGAAATATTCTGGACTCGATCTAATCCTCTACTATAATACTCAATGCACAAGGGTTCCTTTAATGGTTTATAACATTTTCATGAGCACAGTCCTTCTGTGTGACGCGTAGTTAAATCAATTTCGCGAATCATGGTTTGTCATGGTTACCAAGTACACAACTGTCTCTTGCTTCGACATCGTCTAAGGTCTTCGGAACGTATTTGAAGTACGCTTTTGTATCGGACTACGTCATTACAGTGTGTGAGCAAAGCGTCTAAAGTCACGTGTATATTTATATTTCCCTAGAGTCCTAGACAAATGGCATTCACTATTTTATTGGTGCCATGGTAAGTAAATTAGACGACCTAAGACTAACTCTTACTTACCAATCTTTATTATGACTTAGTTTATATCAAAGTCTTGACCGGTCTTTTTCAGTTGCCACAACCTAACCCGAAATACGTGTATCTCAGTTTTTTAAATACAGTGTATTTTATTCTAGACCATTTTACTGTTTAAAACTCTTTAAAGTATATTTACAAGATAAATTTCATTGACTCAGCTTGTCTTACTTCTTGGCCAATGTAACTGTCTTATAAGTGAACATGAATTACTTATAAATCACAGTTAATCACTTTTTTGTATATTTCATAGCTAAGTCACATTGGACTATCTGCTGTGTCAAACACGGAGAAATTGAGCCCAGGTTTTTAACGTAATAAATCCATAAAATTACACGCAGTTTAATACACTTGATAATACCTATTGCATTTATCTTTGGTGAAACCTCCAGACCACACTAATACGATAAAATCGCCTCTTTTGCTAAATTTCGCGCCAAGCTATTCGAGGGTTATCTGCATTATTGTCCCTAAGTTTCAAATGATAGACTAGAGAAAAGGCAGATATCCAACATCATTACCACCAGTTCTTGGACTATTCTTTATCAACGAAATGTAGAATTGACCTCACGTATAATGTCCCCACGGTTGAAAAGGCGAGTATGTTCGATACTGGCTCATGAGTTAGTGACACGCAAGTGTCCCAACCACCGTTCCATGTAGAAACTTTACCACCATGATGGTTTATCCTGTCCAGTGGTCAGCAGATGCAATTAAATAAATTCAGAGACTTCCACCTGCAGGAGAGAAGGTTGAAAATAAAACAAAACAGATACGTTCGTGACAACGTTTTCAATGACATATAGGGCTGTGAGTTTTGTTTCTACTCTGTTGTATAGAGTGACCAGTGACACATGGGATTGTGGGTTTTGTTCTTATTCTGTTGTATAGAGTGATCAGTGACACATAGAGTTGTAGGTTTTGTTTCTAGTATATTGTATAGAGTGGCCAATAACATATGGGGTTATGGTTTTTGTTCCTATTATGTTGTATAGAGTAACCAGTGACACCTGAGGTTGTGAGTTTTGTTCTTATTCTGTTGTATAAAGTGATCAGTGACACATAAGGTTGTGGATTTTGTTTCTAGTATATTATATAGAATGACCAATAACACATGGGGTTGTGGGTTTTGTTCCTATTTTGTAGTATAGAGTGACCAGTGACGTATGTGGTTGTGAGTTTTGTTTCGGTTCTGTTATATGTATTGACTTTGCCACTCTGTTCTCAGATTAATATTTTACAGCACAACATATATTTTCCTTGTATCTATATAACAACCAAAGTATAGCCATAGTACGATGTGCGTGCGCTTTATGTAGAACGCGCTGAAACGTTCAATAAATGTGATGTTTCACAATGATCTCTTTATTAGAAAATAGACATTTATACCATATTGACTAATTCCTACTCCCTCAAAGTCGCTTACGTCTGTTTGCAATAAAGCGTTTGTTTACAACTTTCCTCCTGGTACCCACCATTCCTTAAAGGTTTCTTGGAGTTACACGTCCTATCAGAATACATGATGGATGTTAGCACGAAATGTGAACCTGAAGGTTCGGGGTTCTCTGCTTTTTAGCGAAAAGTCGAACACTGCACTTTAAGTTCTGTCAGTGCACTATAAGGGTGGCAGTCAAATCCCACTACTCGGTGGCTGTTGTTACTTTTTATCGAGTCTATCATTTTCGAATCCCGATACGGCTGTACGTTGGTGAGCTTTGAGAGAAACTTCTCTAACAAACCTGGATATATTTTAATTAAGAACACACGCAATTCTTGTTGTACATAACGTTTAAAAACTGTAAACTGACGGCTCCCCATGAAATTTAGTATAGAAGTCAAACACGTATCCGTCATGACGTAAGAACACGCAGATGTATAATATACAAACTATCTGTATCTTCGATAAAATACGTTACACCTAATCTAAATACGTATCAACAAACAGTTCTACGAAACAAGTGTGTATTTCTTCAACAGATATTGAATATTTCAACAAGTCTAGAGTTGTTTATCTAAAGTTATTTGAAAACATTGCTATTTTTACTACTATTATCGCCCTCCTTAGTTCTTCCCATGAAAATCGTAAGACCGTCCAAAGATAGAAAGTCAGCTCTCTCCTATATTTCTTCTGTAGTGACGTTGACAAGTAAGTCACGTGGTCTGACATTTTTCTTTGTGAAGAGTAAATGATGACTGTCTGTTAAGAGAAGGTAGAGTGTAGACAAGACAGACAACAGAAAAAAAAAATATGCTTGGACAGAAGGTTTATGGCTTTAAAACCAATATCACAGTAAGTACTAGAGTTACTGGTATGGTCAACAGATTGTATTTCCGCCTATCTTTCTGCCGAAAAACATGTCGTTATCTCATGCAAAAAGACTACAGCAAGGTTAGGCCCCGCTGCCCCAGTAAAGCCTAGTCGACACACGCTCTGTCTCTGGATTCGGTATTAAGAAATAGAATTTTACGAATTTAAGACACTTAAAACTGCGCCGACAATTGGGCGAAATATTCAATGTAACACAGCATCATGACGAGGGATGAGAAACGAAGAAATAGTCAAACGGACTTCTTGTTAAGATTGTAATTTATACGTTTACAGACAGAGAGTGTTGTCATATAAGTTATATAATCTCACCCCAGTGTTAAGTCTGAACACATATAACGAGTTTAAATACCGTAGTGGACATAGCACGGGTATCCTATTGTCTAACAATAGACAAACGGACATCATATATATGCAAAAACGGCTCGTTTGGGTTGATAAAATATTTTACATAGAAGAGCGAACAACTTTTCGACCTTCTTCGGTCATCGTCAGGTTCACAAAAAAAGAAAGAGGTAACTGACCGGAAGCCGACCACATGTTTGGAAGGGGTTGTGTAATTGAGTGTCGGGATGTAGAGGGCGGTGTTAAATGTTATATGTATAATTTTATATATTTTATTATTTTAATATAGGTATAAAGGCGTTCCTTTATATTGGTTTATTTTGGGTTTAGGTTGTTGTATAAGTAAGGCTTCTTCAATTTTGCAATTGTTTATGTTTGTTTCTTTATTTAGTATTTGAGTGTTTTCTATGGTTATGTTGTGTTTATTTGACTTGCAGTGTTCGAAAATGTATGAGGGTGAGTTTTTATGTTCTTTGAATCCGGTTTCCATTTTCTATTTGTTTTTCCAATATAGGAATCGTGGCAGTTATCACATTGTATTTTATAAATAATGTTGGTGTGGTGTTTGTAAGTGTAGTTTTTACATAGTAAAGATCTCAGTTTTGTGCCTGGTTTTTAAATAAATTTGGTATTAACTGGAATGTCATATTTTGTTACACGTTTTTGCCAAATGTTGGTTATTTATCTGTTGATGTCGGGAATATATGGTGTGCGGCAGTATATGATTTCGTGATTTTTGATTCGTGAGATGTATTTACTTTTGTTGGTTGATTTTGCTTTCTGTCTAGGTGTGTGCGCATTATTTTTTCTACAGTTTGTATGGGTGGTTTTTCGGTGGATTTCTGTTTTGAATTGTGTATCGGTTTTTGTAATTCTGAGGTTAAGAAATGATATTTGATTGCTTTCTTCTTGTTCACATGTGAAGTTATTATTGGGATGTATAGAGTTAATGTGATAGAAAAAATTAAGTGTGTGTTCTCTAAATGTGAATCCCGCAATCGTGTCGTCTATATATCTGTACCAGTATAGTGGTGGATGTAATACTGTGTTAATTGCTTGTGTTTCAACTAGTGTCATAAAGATATTGGCTAGATCTGGTGATACTGGGTTGTCCATGCTTAGGCTATTTGTTTGTATATAATTGTGGTTGTTAAAAAACATGAAGTTTGTCTTTATCTTGGTGAATTCTACGAGGGTTGCTAGGAATGTTTATAGTTGGGTTAGGGTCTCGGATATAGGGTTCTAAGGCTATCTTTCAGGCTTCAATGATTGGAACTTCTGTAAAGAGGGATATAACATCGAAACTGGCAATTAAGGCTTTATGATTACGTTTTTTAAGATTAGACTTGAAATTAAAAGAGTCTTTGATGAATGAGCTGGCTGATGTTACATATTTGGAGAATGCCCATGCTATGTATTTACCAATATTGTAATTAAACGATTCATATGTGGACATTATTGGTCGTAATGGACAATCTGGTTTATGAGGTTTGGGGATGCCAATAATGACTACCTAATAATTACGTTAAACACATTCATTCTTGAACACTGCGAACAAAACTAACAACTTGATTTTGGTTATTTCTAAGCACGAGGTTACACAATGGACTAACTATACACTGCCCACTACGGGTATCAAATCCAAATTTTTTGTGTCTTAAGGCTAAAGATTTACAGCTGAGTCACTAAAGAACTATAAGTGAATAAGTTTTCTGTTTTTATTACTGTTTTTATGCTATGTGTAACTATAGATTTTTATTAACCAGGTTCACACTTAAAAATCGTTTATCAAAATGTATGTTTTGTTGTTTATTTTTGCCTGGTTTAATTAATTAATTAAAATGTAGTGGCTCAGTGTAACCTACTTGTCAACCGAAATACAACACACGTTGTAACGACCTTAAATTTTATTAGATGACGCGAAACCCACTTATAGTAAAAATGTATTCTGAAGCCGGGTTTGTTAACCTGAAGATGACCTGTACTTAATTCAATTAGTTTTAATACCTATACCAGCCGTCTTGAGAATACAGTCTTTTGTCTTGGTCTGCAGATATTTGTTACACCAATTGTATTAGGTATTAGCCTCTCAGACTGCGTACTAAAACGTCTGAGGATCTAGTCCATAGATAGGCGGTTCCTCTGTTTCAGCTTTGGATGCGTTATTAAAGTGACAGTAGTCTAACTGTTCGGTTAAAAGTCTCCCAAAAGATGGCGGATACTGCTGTTTGGTCTTCCTTTCCTTATTAGTAGTTCATAATTAGGGACAGCTAATCACTCTGAGTTGACCATGGTGTCTCTGAGCTGGCTGTTCAGCCCACGAGTCACACAATGTAGATTTTAGGTTAAATATACTGAACACAAAGATTCTGAGAAACATTGTATATACAGATAAAAGACATTACAATCTGACTTCGTATTGAGAATAAATGTTTTAGAGATTTAACAACTGTTGATAAACGCGACATCTTATAGTAATCAATGTGATTTTAGAATGTAATTAGAATATTTTGTGTTCCAGTGAAAAGTTAATTTCTGTCAGCGTTTTGTGTATTCAGCAAATCCTTTTCTGAGATGGTAAAAGTATGTAGTACTTGATTCAGATTAAAACGTACAAAGATTTAGAAATAAAAGTCAAGTTTCATTATCTTATAGTAAGCGACTTTAAAGTCCGTTTCATTACGCTAGTACGTTGTATAAACAATGAATAACTCTTTATCTGAAACACTTGTTTATCGACGAGTCATTGTTAGTACTAACGTATAGTTGATTCACCATGAATACCTAACCACTGGAAAGTACAATACCACCATTGTAGGCTGTAGAACTATGAAATCTTTCAGAGAAGACATAGTTCTAAGAGTGGGAATGCTAAGTAATGTATTGTCAAAACCACACCAGTGTCCAGAAAGGAGTTTTTAACGTTATCCTCAGAAGAGGAAAACTCGAATATAAGAGCAGTTAGAACAACAAAGGGTTTCCATTGTCGCATTACATTCTGAAACAACGCAAAGCGAAGGCGAAAGTGACGAAAAAGAACAAACTCTAAACCAGATAAACATTATTCGTTCCATTTAGATCACTATGCTGTGAAATCTTTAAGATCACTAATTTATTTTTACTGTAAATACATTTTTATCTCTGATTTGAACTCTTATCGAGAGTGCTTTAGTGCTCACCAGGGGTCAGCGTGAGAGATGATTTAACGCATTTAGATCCTGACCAGAATGTCAAAGGATTGTTAATATGTTAAATATGTTATTGTTAAAACTTACAGTATTATGTAGTAAAATATCTGCCTGAAGATACTGGAATTTATTCACAAAATTGTGGGCATGATTACACAAGAACTTTCTGTGCATAGCTAACTTAAATTTTATAATGGTAGATTAAAAGGAAGGCAGCTATTCAACAGGACCCATAGTCAAAATTTGGGCATATATTTTCTTATCTAGAAGTTGAATTTGACATCTACTCTTACAATGCAACCAGAGCATCAAATAACATAAGTCGTTAAATTGAAAGTTTGGATAGGTATTTATGTCGATTGTTTACAGGAGTTAAACAGATACTTTATATTTGAACATAAACATCAAGTCTCTTTGGTCGTTTTTTTAATTTTTAACAAACTTGCGATTACAGTTTCAGAAATCATTTTTAGATGTTGTTTTTCGTTTCTCTACGTAAGAAGAAAAAAACTGAAAATGGTTAATGGTTGTAAAAAAAAACAATTTAAATCAACCATTGATATATTTTAACGTCAAATATTGGTCCCTACCATTATATTTCCAAAGTAAAGAGGTCTAGCATGACCAGGTAGTTAAGGTATTCGACTCGTAATCTGAGAATCGTTGTTTCCAATCGCCGTCACACCAAACATGCTCGCACTTTCAGCTGTACAGGCGTTATATGAGAATGAATCCCATTATTCGTTGGTAAAAAGAGTAGCCCAAGAGTTGATGGCGGGTGGTGATAACTAGCTGTCTTTAGTCTCATACTGCTAAATTAGGGACGGTTAGCGCAGATAGCCCTCGTGCAGCTTTCCACGATATTCAAAGTAAACAAACAAAACAAATTGAAGGAAAATGGAAATTATCCATAAAATATTAAACACTTTTAAGGTTCAATTGATGTCCGTTTAATAATCAGTGATGTCGAGAAAACCCACTTGTAGAGAAATATATAAGCAAAAACGGCTCGTTTGGGTTGAGGAAATATTTTACATAGAAGAGCGAACAACGTTTTGACCTTCTTCGGTCATCGTCAGGTTCACAAAGAAAGAGGTAACTGACCGGAAGCTGACCACATGTTTGGAAGGGGTTGTATAACTGAGTGTCGGAATGTAGATGGCGGGGTTAGAGGTTTCAATATATAATTTTATTTGTTTTATTGTATTAATATAGGTATAAAGGCGTTACTTTATATTGGTGGTTTATTTTGGGTTTAAGTTGTTGTATAAGTAAGGCTTCTTTAATTTTGCGTTTGTTTATGTTTGTTTTTTTATTTAGTATTTTAGTGTTTTCTATAGTTAGGTTGTGTTTATTTGACTTAAAGTGTTCGAAAATGTATGAGGGTGAGTTTTTATGTTCTTTGAATCTGGTTTCCATTTTTCTACTTGTTTCTCCAACATAGAAGTCGTGGCAGTTATCACATTGTATTTTATAAATAATGTTGGTGTAGTGTTTGTAAGTGTAGTTCTTACATAGTATAGACTGTAGTTTTGTGCTTGGTTTTTGAATAAATTTAGTATTAACTGGAATGTCATATTTTGTTACACGTTTTTGCCAAATGTTGGTTATTTATCTGTTGATGTCGGGAATATATGGTGTGCGGCAGTATATGATTTCGTGAGATGTATTTACTTTTGTTGGTTGATTTTGCTTTCTGTCTAGGTGTGTGCGTATAATGTTTTCCACGGTTTGTGGAGGAAACTTATTGATGTTGATGAAGTATTGTTTTATTTTGTCTAATTCATCGTTAATTTTATCTGGTGAGCACAGTTTTATGGCTGCGTTGATCTGGTTTCTTAGTATGTTGAGTTTTTGTTTTGTTTCATGTGCTGAGTCCCACTTTTTGAGAATTTTATATGCAAAAACGGCTCGTTTGGGTTGAGAAAATATTTTACATAGAAGAGCGAACAACGTTTCGACCTTCTTTGGTCATCGTCAGGTTCACAAAGAAAGAGGTAAATGACCGGAAGCTGACCACATGTTTAGAAGAGATTGTGTAACTGAGTGTCGGAATGTAGAGGGCGGTGTTAGATGTTTGAATATATAATTTTATTTATTTTATTATATTAATATAGGTATAAGATTATCTCAGTAGTCTTATACCTTAAATATACAAACTTATTCATGAAGTACAAAATATGTTAGTAACATATACCTATGTAGTGTTATACCTTAAATATGTAATATGTTTATTATAAAGTTAAATAGGTAAATAAAAACTAAGATCGTTTACTTCTTGAATTATAGTCCAAAATTTTAATAGTAGATATTAACGTTCTGCATGCAGCTAAGCCTAGGATACCAGCATATTGATTATTCAATTGATTCTAAATGAAGTTAAGCCTAGCATATTAATATATTTCATTGATGACGTTCATTAAGCCTAGGATATCAGCATTGCCATTATTTGATTCAATCTGAATGAAGTTAAGCCTAGCATGTTAGTATATCCCACTGATGACTTTAAGTGTTTTACATTAGTGCCATCTATTGATTTATGTAGATGTAATGGTGTCCTTTTTATTATCTCATCACATAATAAACCAAATTAACTTACATGTATAAGTAATGTTATGGCGTTACGCGTGATTCATTATTAGATGTTATATTGCTACAGAACTTGATCATACAGCATATTTTGGTCAAAGGCGAAGTTTAAAAGATAATTTCTTAGCGTAGAGGTCTAATCTGTTTGGTTTTTATTCACCCCATCCTTTGCTGTCGATTTCATTTTTACTTACTCAAGGCTTATCAACACAGCTTGAGCCAGAAAATCAAATAAATATGGTTAAGCCTCTAATAATGATGATGTTTATCTAATGTATTTGAAGTTTATGTTTTTTTGGGTTTCTTTTTGTGGAGAATATTGATTCTTCAAACCGGAAAAAAAAAAAGATAGAAGTGGAATTTGTCGTTTCAGTTTATTTAGTTTGTAAAATTTTGTATTTCGAAAGCAATCAATTTTGTATGAAAAAATCAAATTTAAAAGAATACTAAATTTCTAAACTCACAACTAGGGATATCAAGAATAGTTTGAAAGTCTCAACCAAGCTAATTAATTATAAATGAAAGAAAAGCTGTACTTAGTGAATCACAAAATATTTATGTCCTCTAGTGATTGAAATTGATTTTATATATTATTAATTTTTCAAGAGTAGAGCTTTGTACCAAACGATACTGAGACTTGAATCACTACCTGTTTAACATTAGTACTTATTATTACAGATCCGATTATTTCAGCTAACGTTTGAAGTTCGTAAATCACAGAATGAACACTTTATGAAAGAAAATTTCCTTGTTACTAACTGTTTACCACACCTGAGTTTTAACCAAATTATTTTGTGAAGAAGATAAAGAAATATCTACACGTTCGCAGCTTCTCTTGGTGGTAAGTCTGCGGACTTGCGATGTCAAAATCCAGGGTTCGATTCTAAGCGATTGACAGAGCAAATAGTTCAACGTTGCTTTGCCGTAAAACAAACGAAGAAACACTTCTGTAAGACATGTAACTTAAATAAGTATGTAATGCTTGTCTGTGACAATTTACTAGTTGAGTGAACAAAAGTTTGGTTTTTCTGAAACAACTTAGTTAAGCAGATCCGTACAGACCCCAAAGTCTAGTTTTTTACATTAATGGTCAATATAACTACACATCAAAATGTGTCATGCATTCTTTTGTTGCTCATGTTGTGTAAAACTAATACATAGGGGAAACCAGAACGCTATTAGCAGAACGTACCCGAGAACATCTTAGAGATATAATAAATTGTAACGTAGTAGATAAACCAATGGCCCGAAACGTCAGTTTGCTCAAACATACCCTTGACCGTTTCAAAACACTTGTTTTTAAAGATCACTACAAACAAACGTAACCGTGAATTACAAGAAAACAAAATCATTTTTGTCCCGGGAATTTTCCACTCGAACGAGCTAAACGAACTTTTTAATTTCTTGTAATATTTCTCTTTTTAGTCTGACTGACGCTATCTGTTCATACTAAAAAAAACTATAATACATATATAATTATGTATGTTTCATGTTTGCGCGCTCACATGCGTGTATGTGTCAGGATATGCATATATATGTATAGGGAGAGGTATGTTTGTGTGTTTCATTTGTTATATTGTTTCGCAACCTTCGATTTAGAAAGTTTTTCTATATGGATATATTGTTGAGTTAGTGATATCTGAAGAAGGGTATTGACCGAACCGTATTATCAACAATAGCATTTATATTAATAATTATATATATTTCTGTCGTTAATTTCTTGATAATTTGTTTTTAATTTTACACAAAGCTACGCGAGGGCTATCTGGGCTAACCGTCCCTAATTTAGCAGAGTAAGACCAGAGGGAAGGATAATCATCATCACCCACCGCCAACTCTAAGACTACTCCTTTACCATCGAATAGTGGGACTGACGGCTAAAAATTCGAGCATGTTTGGTGCGACGGGAATTCGAACTCGCTGCCCTCAGATTACGATTCGAGCGCCTTGACCACCTGGCTATGCCGGGTCCTTTTTGGGGGTTTGGACTAAAATATTTTCTTTTAACTACATAAAACTATTATAATTAACGTTAATAGACTTTGTCGAATGATCGAGAATGGAAAAGTTTTTAAACCAACGTCCAGAAGGGGTTTACTGATAAAGATATTCAAACTACTGGAACTAAAATAACAGTTCTGGGTACAGCAGGATATTTAGATAGCTCGTTACACTGTACGTTTCAGCGGATTCAAAGGATGGCTCTGAATTTTGTTTTGAGAACAAATGTTATCTCATATCTCCATGTATTGACCAGTTTGAGATCTAATTACAGCCGCAGCTATTGCGGGTTTTCTTTTGTTTTTATGATGCTTTTTATTTACCATCAAATAGAAACATTTAAACAATCTCACAAAATGTGCTTTAACTATGTCGGTTTTTAGTTGAGTCTTTTGAAATCTATGTTTCACTAAACGAACTCCATAGATTTCTAGTGACTTGAACTAGTTTATTCCCAAATGTTCTCGAGATGAAACTGAAAATTTTTCGTGTTAGACATTTCTCAGGTTTCACCGACAAGACTCCTCCGTACAAAACTTGTTGTCAATGTGCCAAACTGTATTACGCGATAGAAACAAACAAAGTGCGTTTCGTACTGCACTTGCAAGCTCTGCCAGTCACAAGCGAAATCCATGTATCGGCTTAGGTATGGACTTACTGAGAGTTTCTGTGCACAAATGGACTTACTGAAAGTTTCTGTGTAGATATGGACTTACTGAAAGTTTTTGTGTAGGTATGGACTTACTGAAAGTTTCTGTGTAGATATGGACTTACTGAAAGTTTTTGTGTAGGTATGGACTTACTGAAAGTTTCTGTGTAGATATGAACTTACTGAGAGTTTCTGTGCACAAATGGACTTACTGAAACTTTCTGTGTAGATATGGACTAACTGAAAGTTTTTGTGTAGGTATGGACTTACTGAAAGTTTTTGTGTAGGTATACACTTATTGAGAGTTTCTCTATAGATATGAACTTACTAAGAGTTTTTGCGTAGAAATGCACTTAATGAAGATTTCTGTATACATGTGTACTTACTGAAAGTATCTATAGTTATGGACTTACTAAGAACGTATCTATAGGTATGGAGTTACAAAGAACGTATCCGTAGGTATAGACTTACTAACAGTGTATCTATAAGTATGAGCTTACTAAGAATGTATCTATAGGTATGGACTTACTAACAGTGTATCTATAAGTATGAGCCTACTAAGAATGTATCTATAGGTATGGACTTACTAAGAATGTATCTATATGTGTGGACTTACGAAGAATTATCTTTAGGTATGGACTCACTAAGAATTATCTATAGGTATGGACTTACGAAGAATTATCTATAGATGTGGACTTACCAAGAATTATCTATAGGTGTGGACTTGCGAAAAATTATCTATAGGCATGGACTCACTAAGAATGTATCTATAGGTGTGGACTTACCAAGAATTATCTATAGGTATGGACTTATGAAAAATTATTTATAGGTGTGGACTTACTAAGAATGTATCTATAATCTATAGGTGTGGACTTACTTAGGGTTTCTACTTTATTACTCCTCTCAAACTAAAAAAAAATGCAGTTTCGTTTTAAAAACTTGCTACACGATTCACTGCGTGTATATTCATCGACATAAAGTTGTTTATTACATGTGAAAGAACCCTGTGTTTTTAGGGTTTTTTATTAGAAGTTTCGTAAATTTCTAGTTTCTTGCTTGAGGAGAAAAATGAACATAATTTTTCGTACCATTAAATGTTCACAATCGTTGTAAGACAACATTTATTTATGGAAAAACAGTTCATTGAAAATAAACAAATTTCTTCAGTAACCGAACATGATTCTGGGATTTTTAAATAAACTGAGCTGAGTTCTCTCGTTACATCTGGGACCATTTAGTTTGTTTGGAAAGCCAAACAAGAAGGTTTCATGTTTGTAAACACTCTGTTGGCTTGAAATGGATTAACTGAAACACCAAAAAGCGAATCACCAAGGAAAATGTTTCAAATCATGTGCATCATCGAAGTGGTCAATATTTAAAAATTCTTACATCTGTTTGTTTGTTTTTGTCTGTGCTATTCTTCTCTAATTTAGCAGTGTGAGACTAGATAGAAGGCAGTTAGTCATCACCACCCACCGCCAACTCTTGGGCGACTCTTTTACCAACGAACAGTAGGACTGACTGTTGCAATATAATGCCCCCATGACTGAAAAGGCGAGCATGTTTGGTATATCGGGAATTTGAATCTGTGATTCTCACTTGATTACACTATATAACACAAATTTTGTTTCTGGGTAGTTTGTGTTTTTTCTTAATTGCTTATGTTGCAAAAGTACAGAAAATAGCCGTTATTCCCTTAAAACTTTGCTTTTTAGACCTGGATAATGAAATTTAGAAATTAACCTATTTTCTATGTAAATAAAACAACATATGATTCAAGATTTACATGTATTTATAATGAAGTTATATAAAAATGTTCAGAAGTGAGCAGTACATCGCGACTTTAATGTAAATCACTTTCACGTATCAGTCCCCAAATATAGTCTCCCATCAAGTTTTCGTTCGTTATGTGTTACTTCGTAGCGGCGTTCAAAGTCCAGTATATCTTGGTGGAAGCTCGCTTTGCTCCTCTGAGTATGCTCCCATGTTTTCCTTGAATTTATCAAGATGGACGTCAAGGATATGGACTTTTAGGGACATTCTGCAGCCTATTTTGTCGTAGTTCTTCACCAGAGCTTCAACCAATTCCACATATTTTCGGCCTTGTGATTGCCCAAGACACCCCGACCCACTGCGACAAAGCTGCCCCAAACTTTCTTTTCCTTCATACTGAGCTTCTTGGGGAATTCTGTGCACCGCAGGATCTTCTGTATTTGTGGTCCAACGAAGATACCAACTTTAACTTTTGCCTCAGACAGCTTAGTGAGGAGTCTCGAAGGTACTTTAAAGCTGCAGACTCCTTATGAAGACCTGTGACAAACTGTTTCTGTTTCATAAAACCCAGTTTTATGTGCAATGGTGGAAACAAAACCTTCTGGAGGTCCACTAGTGGCTCACACTTGACATTGTGCCTTCCCACAGAGAACTTGGCCCGTTGTGGCCAGTGGTTCCTGTTGTAGTGCGCTACGGTGTCCCTGTTGTCCTAAAGGCAAAGATAACAGGGAAACAGGTAAAGCCTCCTTGGAGACCCATCAGGAATACCACCATATTGAAGTATCCGATAACCTGCTAGCCATACTCATCATACTTCAAGACTTCTAGCAAGGTCTTGACGCTGTTGTATTCCTCTTTGAGGTGCACCGAATGAGCCAGAGGAAGAGACGGATACTTATTCCTGTTATTGAGCAGCACAGCTTTGGATGAGCTATCAATGAAAAGGCGCCACTCGTTCGGGTTACAGACAATTCCAGTTGCCTCACACAAACCGGATACCTTGTGACAGAAGCAGAGCCCATCTTGATGAGTGAAGAAGCTTGAAAAATGTCAGTGACGCTTCCTCTGACTTGTGACTTGAACACTTTCATCTAACAAATCTAACTTAGATGTCAAAAGCTCGGCATTCGACTTTGTTAGAAAAAGATCTCTGAATCTACCTGGAATGTTCTGGAAAATGGGTAAATGTGAAAATTTTATTACTCAGATCACGAAAGCAAAGTTTGAAGAGAAAAATGGGTCTTTTCCATTTACTTTAGGCATAAGCAATAGCGAAATAACACTTTCTACCCAGGAACAAGAAAAAGTAAAAATTTTGTTACATAGCATTATCTGTGTATAAGATAGCATAAAAGACATGTAATCGGTGTGCATTTTATGAAATCTACGCGAACAAGCTACACGATGGTGATCTTGGTTTCATATCAAACACATCTGATCTCAGACTCTACTAATGAGATTTTTAATTATTAAATCTTTTGTTATACCTGTAATTCCAGTCATTCCATTGTATGTTTTCCAATGATGTAATTTAACTTGATAAACTACGGGGTTCATACAAGTTACTCACTTTATTGTTGTACTTTATTTAACAACATTTAGTTCTGTTAATAAATTCACTATCCAGTTATTTGTGGCTCAGTAAATGTATCACTTGTAACAAATGTTTCTTTAATTATTTTTATGTCTTCTAATAGATTTACTACAGTTCCTTACACTTCTGACTGACATTCTGCAGCTCTTGCGTGCTAAACGCCTATTTTTTATAAATGTTCCTTAAACCCTGACAAAGGTTGTTTTAAATGTGTATATATATATATACAGGAACTGGTATCTTCAGGACAAGAAGAGAGAAACTGGCGAGGAATCGGAATCGCCCTACTTGTTATTGTCATAGTTTGTGCCCTTATTGTAACAGCTGTTTTTCTTCTTAGCCCAGGTAAGCCCCTTTCATCCTTTAACTCTATATTCAAAGCTAGCCATTTCAGCTATTGATTCTCTTATTATTTACTATTTTATTTCTATTCTAGGAAACCAATACTTTTAAAGATCCCGAGATATTTATCTAGCATATAATAAATAAGTCGACCCTATTGATTAACTTATTTCTAGCCTAACAATTCATAATATACTGCAATTTATATCTTATCAGCAACATAAATATTCTTCTATTCATTTTATTTCATGTACCAAATAAAGGAAAGAAATTCACAAAAAAATGTGTTTTTACGAGATACCGAACCATGTGATGGATGACGTCGAGGCAAGGTCACTGCGAGAGTGAATTATCACGATATTTTTGAGAGATCTTCTGTCGTAAATGATCCAATTCAAATTTCTAGTAAGATTAATCAACTCACACTTTGTCTGTGTCCGCGAGTGACTTAGTCGTTAGCTTGCTGACCTGTGAATATGTTGGTCTATGACTTACATCCCGTTACCACAAAGCTCATCTCTGCATTATGGGAATGTCTTGATCAGAGTAGCCCTAGAGTTGGCGGGAGGTTCTGTTCACTAGCTGCATTCTCTTTAATTTATCGAGAACTGTTAGTTAAGATTTTTTTATTGATTCACGCAAATATCAGAAGGAAAAAGTAAACACCTCTTTGATCTGCCTTAGTGGGAAGCTTGAGAGTTTGTAATAATGCTGAAATTTGGGGTTTGATATGTACAGTAACAACTACACTACACAACAGTTTCAGTTAATATATCATGGTGTACATAACTACACTACACAACAGTTTTAGTTAATATACCATGGTGTACATAACTACACTACACAAGAGTTTCAGTTAATATATCATGGTGCACGTAAGAACTACACTACACAAGAGTTTCAGTTAATATATCATGGTGCACGTAATAACTACACTACACAACAGTTTCAGTTAATATATCATAGTGCACGTAACAACTACACTACACAACAGTTTTAGTTAATATATCATGGTGCACGTAACAACTACACTACATAACAAACAGTTTCAGTTAATATATCATGGTGCACGTTCACCTTGCTCTATTCTTTCTGTATTCCTACGACATTTCTCTGTCTTTAAATCAAGTGAGTCTGTTTACTGCACTTTAAAAAGAGGACAACAATGGTTCGTTATCTGTTATACTTCGTTGGCCGTTATTTATGTAGCTAACAATTTTTATTTTAGATGGCCATGAATAGTTCGTGTATTCTTGTTCACTCCCATGTTCTTCATTAAATTTTTTATGTTATCACACAATTTTTATTGTGTTCTATTGTATTTTGATCGGTTTACTTTTGAAATCTATTCTTTATATTTTTCTATACAGTAATTATTTACTTTTCCAAATGTTCTCGAATCTAACGCAGTCTTATCAGCTTTAATGGTCTACCGTCCTTATATATTGTTTCAGTTATAACTGAGTTTGTTATTTTTTAAACTTGTCAAGAACTAGATTTTACAACAACAGCTGTAGTTGGATGGTTCATTTATAAAACTACATTTTTAGTTTTATGGCGAGACTGTTTTCCTCCGGTAATGTTCTCTTCTTCTTCTCAGATTTCAATTATTGGTTACTGATTATTCGGCCCAAGATCTAGCAGGTGTATGGAGTCTCAACAAACCTCCTTCCCTGCCAACTTAATAGGCCCGTTAAGAATGATGTTTAATATTTAGTTAGATGTATAGAAAACAAATTTAAATGGAACGTGGGTTAATTTATTTTTATAATAATTTGTTGATGTTTTAATGAAATCTCTGAAAGTATAGAAACAAGAAGTTGGAATAAATGTTTTGAATAAGTTCAAGTCAGAAATGTCAAAAACGATTGATTCCAGCATGGCCAGGTGGTTAAGGCACATCGACTCGTAATCCGAGGATCGCGGGTTGGACTCCCCATCATCCATATCTTCTGTCTTCGAAATCAAACTTCAATTCCCTTACGTTTTTAAAGTTAACAGAGCTTTGTAGTGACCGGCGTGATCAGGAAGGTTTAGGCGTGTAACTCATAATCTGAAAGTCGTGGGTTCGAATACCCGTCGCATAAAAGATGCTAGCCCTTTTAGCCGTGGGGGCGTTATAAAGTACGGTCGATCCCACTATTCACTGGTAAAAGAGTAGCCCAAGAGTTGGTGGTGAGTGGTGATGACGAGCTGCCTTTCCTATAGTCTTACACTGCTTTGCGCGAAATTTAAAAATCAAACAAAGATCTTTGTAGTTAGCTCTTACACCTCTCACACTTTTTGAGGTTAACCTTCACATGTCCCTGGATAACAGATTGTCGGTATCTAATTTTTAAAATATATACTTAATAAAACTATACAGCTAAACGTTTCGAATCGTTCAGAATATTAATTTAGTTATACATTTACTGCTATTGTTTACTCATGTTCAAGCTGATTTTAATTAATTAATAACAGGTTAATTCTACAGTCACAAATATTTTTACACCTATCCCCGCGATATATGCACATGGACTTTATTAATCAACTTCACGACAGTAGACAGAGGTGTTGAGATGTTTCCTTCCTTGTGTTTCTGTATTATTATTATTACTGTTTTGTTTCTCTAACAGGTAATGAAAGTCCAGAGTTTAGGAAGCCGAGGCTGAACTTATTGGAAGTTGTACATGGCAGCTTAACACCAAGGAGGTTTAACGGAACGTGGATATCTCGTAAGGATATGATTATTTCTCGCACTTACGTTTGGTACTGTAAGGGGAGTCGTTCCTTTATTGTTTGTCACATAGCTACATAATGGACTATTTGTACTATGCTTTCAATGGCTATCGAAACCCGATTTTTTATGTGGTAAAATAGTTGAACCACTGAGGGGGTAGAGAGGGGATAAGTTCATACATTAAAGGAAAATCAAGCTTATGTTAAGTACCTCTATGGAAGACAGATTAAAATAGGAGAATATAAGAACCAGTTTAATTGGAACTTTTTCATTTAGAATAGTAATATAAGCTTAGTTTGTTGTCGATGGCACCAAAATGTAGTGAAAAATCAAAAATGTGTGTGTGTGTTTTCTTATAGCAAAGCCACATCAGGTTATCACCGAGGGGAATCGAGCCCCTGATTTTAGCGTTGTAAATCCATAGACTTATCGCTGTACTAGCAGGAGGCATTATAATTAAATTTTAATTCTGACAGTTTTGCAATTTCGAATTGTTGGAGTTCTATGGTGCAAAATGCTAGAGGTACATGAGCCAATCATTAACTGAAATAAATAGTTGTTAATTACATTTAGTCGTCGTAACATTCTTCTATCAATATGCATTGACGGTAAATCTGAGGGCTTTTAACCATAAAAATTGGGTTTCGATACTTTTGTTAAGCACAAACATACATCCCTTTGTGTAGTTTTGTGGTTAATCGCAAAGTATTTTCACCAGTTCCTTGTAATTGAATATAAAATTTACTTTTTTTAGTAGAATACAATATACACAGTACACATTGTGTTAATATCAGAAATGTGAATTAAGTAACACTTCTTTTAATCGTAACTTACATTTTTACCTCTGTTATTAGTCACAAGGTTTTTGGTTTCTTTTAAATCGATGATCGTATTAAATCTAAATATTGAAAAAATAAAGGAATATGCAGGTTGTTCGGAAAGTCACTGTGCAAAATTTTCTGTCAAGGAATACACAATGACTTTCCGAACAACCTGTATAATTCTTTACTGATTTACCGAACAAAAGTACCTAATTCAAGGCATTCTTGATTTAATCAATAGGATGAAGAATTTATAAACTGTCACAGACTACACGTGCTCAGCCACGTGAAATAAACGTGTCACTTACACAACCTGATAGTGAGATTGAAACAGAAATAGTAGAAGTTACTTGTATGAAATGAAAAGGAAATTATTCACCAGTTTACATTCACAACGATCTAACGTTTTTTATTCCAGAAAAAGAATTTATTTATCGAGATTCTGACGGAACCCTTATTTTATTCAACGCAGAGACGTTAAACAAAACAGTCCTCCTGTTAAATACAGTTTTTGTAAGTATTATTTTAACCTGGACTTTTTAAATTACTAAGATGCTTTAGTACTACGTACAGATGGAGAGATGCGTACATAATAGTAAAACGTTTTGAATGTGCAAGTCAGGTAGTCACTTGATGAACAATAATGATAGAACAGGATGTATCAGGAATACATGTTGACATTGCTTGGTGTGAGATATGTAATATAATGACAGAGATAACTGATCATTTTTAAAGGTCCTTTAAACCTCAAAATGTTCATATACCCATATCATAAAGTTGTTCAGATCAGATAGATTTTCCAAGATGGACAAAAAAATAATAAGGTTCACCATGGGGTACCACCACCATCTAGAAAGAGACCTACAAGAAGTTGCATTCCAGCTTTTGTAACAAATACGAATACGTGATTGCAAAGTGAAGGGATAAAAACTATTTACGTGTCCAAAGTAACAGTATGAAACATTATCAGTTAGGTCTTGAAGAAGCGATACAAGTCACTCATATGTAAGTTGTTTCCACAACATTTATGTTTAACGAAACATATTTTAACGAGCTGTAGATAGATATAGGTTATTTTATACAAAGGCAAACCGATGAAGACACTTTTGGATTTCTATGCGTTCAAACTACTAAAACAGGAGCTAGAAAACTTAATTCTCGTACAGTGGATAGAAAGTATACGGTGGGGAGTGGTATGCTTAGGACATGAAAATCTTACAACGGAATGTTTTTCGCAATTGAATCAACACTTTAAAGCTATTTTCAAGGTCTGAGTCATCATGATGACTGCAATCGACATCATGGGCTGTAACTTGGTGACTTGTCTTCTAATACAATTCGTGCATTCAATCTTCATTATTAGAGCTACATTCTTCAAGAAGTTACTAGTTCCTTGAAACTTTATTCTCATGTTCTATAGCCCACATTTTCAAAGTTTTATATACAATTTGAGAGTTAGTTTTTGCGTTACTGGAAATGCTTAAAATCAGTCAACTAACTTTAAAACTTCTTTATATATACAATTATACTGTATAATTTATATTTAAGAACTAATATTTTCTTATACGTTTTGTTAGTCTATGCAGTTGAATATAAAAATGTACAATGCACGAGTTCATAACATTATCGTGTGGTTTTGATATTGAACGAAACGTGCTTGTGACCTCAAAAACCACCTTTAACTTATCAACTCCTTTATCCGGCGGCATCTTTGTTCTACTTCAACTTGAATAAAGAACTATTGAAAGTAACTGACCGGAATAAATACATTTTATATAAAATATAAGGTTAATTAGAATATTAATGTTATTTCTGTGAGTGTAACTAATAAAATCAAGAAACAACAAAGAAGTTTGTGATTCTAAACATGTGACTGATACGGACCCTACTAGGGGTGATAGAGACTCAAGTTTGTGATTCATGAACATGTGACTGATACGGACCCTACTAGGGGTGATAGAGACTCAAGTTTGTGATTCATGAACATGTGACTGATACGGACCCTACTAAGGGTGATAGAGATTCAAGTTTGTGATTCATGAACATGTGACTGATACGGACCCTACTAGGGGTGATAGAGACTCAAGTTTGTGATTCATGAGCATGTGGCTGATACGGACCCTATTAGGGGTGATAGAGACTCAAGTTTGTGATTCATGAGCATGTGGCTGATACGGACCCTATTAGGGGTGATAGAGACTCAAGTTTGTGATTCATGAACATGTGACTGATACGGACCCTACTAGGGGTGATAGAGACTCAAGTTTGTAATTCATGAACATGTGGCTGATACTGACCCTACTAGTGGTGATAGAGATTCAAGTTTGTGATTCTAGGTTTAAATATTAGTTCAGCGTACATTTTTGTTTATCTGTGCATTTATATTTAATACCGGACCTGTATAGTAAAAATTCACTCTGTTAACACATTCCAAAGTTGCAAGTCGGTGTTGAGGCGCTCTAGGGTAACACACCAGTGCTGTGATGTTAAACGGTCACAAAACCTGTGTCGAGAGTACAAAATTCCCCAGCCTGGTTAATACAACCTTCTCTAATAAAATATTATAGTGTACCACATATTGGTTCAATCTTAAAATGGAGTTCTTTCTGCCGGAACATTTGCTGTTATTTCGCGCGTGACATTAAGTATTGTAAACGTATGACATTAGTTCAGTCTATAACATGAACGAACTGTTATTATGTGTATATGGATTTATTGAAATGGCAGTTTGACGTAATACAATTGTAAACAGAAATTTTTAGTTTTAAAAACTCAAGTCAGGCTCTTCACGACCACTGTAACCGATAATGAAATAAAACCACTTGACGTTACACTGCTTATCTGACCTTGTTTGTTTCCTTGTGGTTGGACAAAAACCTGCGCAAAGGGGTATCTGTGCTCTGCCAACCAGGGGTATCGAAACCCGGTTTATAGCTTTGTAACTTCGCAGACATATCGCTATGCCACTGTAGGGATTTGACCTTCTACTAATATCTGTTAAAAATAGGTATTCTTGTCATTTCTAAACTGAAATACCTAAGAAATAGGGGTAATTTTAGTAACATGGAAAAGTAAATGCTACAGGGTAGCTAAACAGAAGCATAGACATGAAGCTAAACCAGCTCCCCCTAACAAAACACAACATGGTATTGGGTACAGCTAGGCTAATCCAAGAAGAGAGAGATATTATATAACTTAACACCCCACTTTCGATAACATATATATATATTATGTTATTGAATGTCGAAAAGCATATACGAGAGATGTTCTTAGTGGTCTAATTAGTTGGACGTGTTTTATGATTTAATTATCATAACGTAGTATCATGTATCATATCCAGGTACCACAGCTGCTACACATGTTAATATCATGTATCATATCTGGGAACCACCACAGCTGCTACTCATGTCAGTATCATGTATCGTATCTGGGAACCACCACAGCTGCTACTCATGTCAGTATCATGTATCGTATCTGGGAAACCCCCCGAAACGTGTGTGTATATATATATATATTGGTGTGCTTGACAAACTGGGAAAATTTCACGGGAGAGTTCACGTGGTTATGAAAAAGTTAAATAAGACTATAGCAACATAATTTGATTTCATGTATCTTTTTCCCTTTAGAAACTTCTAAAAGATGTACAACCACTTGTAGCGCTCTCTATAAAATATTAACATCTTCTCCTGGTAAACTAGTCGATAATTATCCACTGTTACGTCCGGCATGGCCAGGTGATTAAAGCATTCGACTCGTAATCCAAGGGTCACGGGTTCGAATCCCTGTCACACCAAATATGCTCGCACTTTCAGCTGTGGGGGTGTTATAATGTAATGATCAATCCAACTATTCGTTGATAAAAGAGTAACCCAAGAGTTGGCGATGGGTAGTGATGGCTAGCTGTCTTCCATCTAATCTTACGCTGCTAAATTAGAAATGACTAGCGCAGATAGCCTTCGTGTAGCTTTGTGCGAAATTCAAAAACAAAAACAAAACAAACTTTGTGATGACAAAACTCCAACCCACAAACATACCGACACTACTTAGAACGATGGGTAGTGATAACTAGCTGCCTTCCCTCTAGTCTTACACTGATAAATTAGAGATAGCTAGCGCATATAGCCCTCGTGTAGCTTTACGCGAAATTCAGAAACAATTCACTGTTTATTTGGTTTCCAAACTTGCACCTACATCCCTGTGGAGAACACACGAAATACTGTTACTATAGGTCAGATGCCATTGGCCGTAATAATATCCTTTGTTCTAATTTCCCTTAATTCTTATATAAAAAGATTTTATCCATTAGAAGAGCTGACAGGTACGCCCTCTAACATATTGTAGATATTTTAATACTTGTATCATGTATAACTGAACTAAAAACTGGAAGTTGAAATTAAAACAAAGATGAACTAGTGGATCATAAAGTGGTAGAAGTTACTCTTGCTTTCAGTCCATAACAAGTGTATTTAGGTTCAACTTTATAAGAAATAACAAACGTCTTTTTGTTTTTTTGACAGAGGCTCTTTGATGTTCACAAATATAGTTTGTCAGCCGACAGAAAGTATATTTTACTTTCTTATGCTATTAAAAAGGTGAGTTATAAGCTGTATAAAAAGAAATATGTAATCTAGGATAGGAGGTTTAGTTAAAATAATCCAATATTGTGACATCACTGACATGCGGTTCTGTTGGGGCTGTAGATGATATCGATTTATGATAATAGTTTATTATTATTTATGGTGTTTTACTTCTCTATTTATCTGCTGTTTTATTTATTTAAACGGACTACTTACTTCAGTCTTTGTACATGTCACTAACATGCTTAAAAATGTCTAACAAAGTTAGTGACAGACCCGTAAATAAGTCAGTAATAGCCCAGTAAACAAGTCAGTAACATCCCAGTAAACAAGTAAGTAATAGCCTCGTAAACAAATCAGTAGTTTCCCAGTAAATAACTCAATAAACAACCCCTTAAACAAGTCAGTAACAGCCACGTAAATAAGTCAGCAATACCCCAGTAAACATATCAGTAACAGCCACATAAACAAGTCAGAAATACCCCCAGTAAACAAGTCAGTAACAGTTGGGTATGTTTCGTCTCAGCCCAGCATTTTGGTTCTGGTATCAATTTCAAACGGTCAACAAAGGATTGTGTACCTAACGAATTTCATGTTCTCTACTGGCGTACGCATCATTTTGTTCGAACTATGTTAACCCTAAAATGGGTATAACACGAAATAACGTAGTTCGCACAACCAAAACATATACTTTTTTTTACATCAGTTTTTAAACCTTTAGAAAAATAATAGAAGTTATTGTCAACTGTACCTTCTGTTAAAGAGCATAAAGCTCGGAGATATACGGAACACAAATTAAAGTATTGTTTTAACAACTTAGTTCTGATGTTTTGACAAGTTTTCTTTTTTAACTTCTGTTTTTGAAGAGGGAACACCTATCGAAAGAAGTGGAGACTAAACCGTTTATTACTACTTTTACTATATATCTAATATTAATGTTTCCTATTTTCAGAGATTTCGATATTCATATACAGCGAAATACAAGTACTTTGACATCCAAAACTAGTAAGTACAGTTTATTACAGAAATCAATAACACTTGCTTAAGTTTCTGGTACAAATGGAATATTAATTTTCGGGGTTTTTATTATTATTAAGAAGAAATAGAATGATGTGTTGCGTACCAGAAAAGTTGTAATGAAATATTTCTTGGATCAGTTTGTGTAATTCTTGCAAGATCACGAATTCGAAAATCTACTATCACGATTCTTGTCTTTAAAAAATACAAATTTGCGACAGACGTTTCATCCCGAATCTTCGAACCAATCTTAAATACATAAATTACAACATTGGAAACACGTTGTTTTTCAGCTCTATTTACGCTCTGTTAAGAATATCGACTTATGAGATAACCTCCAGGGTATTTATATAATATTACGAGAGGATATTTAGGGCATGACGTAGGGCCTCAGTAAAACCTATGTTCAGTAAGCACTTCACGTGTCACACATTTTCACGCGTTTTAACGTTTGAAACTTGTGATAGTCGCTAAACTTGTTCTCTTTAAGTGGTTCCTCGCTGGCATAGCGATAAGTCTACGGATTTATAACGCTAACATCAGGGGTTCGATTCCCTTCGGTGAACTCAGCAGATAGCCCGATGTGGGTTTGCTGTGAGAAAACACACACACGTTTTAAGTGTAACAACTCAAACACATAAAGTTAACCCTCAAGTATCACAGCGGTATGTGTGATTTGTGGATTTGTGCTTAGTTCTAAATAATTAATCAATCAGATAAAGTTCAAAGGGAATTTATTGTTTGAGGATAAAAAAAAGGAATTCCTCACACGAGGAACTTATGATGTTTTGTTAGGGTGTCTATCAATATATGAAAATATTTTATCCATTAGTTTCCAAAGAGTTTGAAAATAGATGAGGCAGTGAGAAGTCTATGGATTTACAACACTAAAACCTGAGGGTTGATTCCTGCTGTGGACAGAGCACAAATATTTTATCATGTAGCTTTACGCTAAAAGAAACATATAAACAAGTATTAAAATACTGCAATTGTTATTCAGTATTTAGTTTGACTGAATTTAAGCAATTTTTATATGCAAAAACGGCTGTTCTGGGCCCAGAAAACACTTCAAATAGAAGAGCGAACAACGTTTCGACCTTCTTCGGTCATCGTCAGGTTCACAAAGAAAGGGTTACTGGTCGGAAGCTGACCACATGTTTGGGAGGGGTTGTATAATTGAGTGTTGCAATGTAGAGGGCGCGGTTTGAATATATAATTTTGTCTATAATATTAATATAGGTATAATGGTGTTCCTTTATATTGGTTTATTTTGGGTTTGAGTTGTTGTATAAGTAAGGCTTCTTTAATTTTTCGTTTGTTTATGTTTGTTTCTTTATTTAGTATTTTAGTGTTTTCTATGGTTATGTTGTGTTCATTTGACTTGCAGTGTTCGAAAACGTATGAAGGTGACTTTTTATGTTCTTTGAATCTGGTTTCCATTTTTCTACTTGTTTCTCCTATATAGAAGTCGTGGCAGTTATCACATTGTATTTTATAAATAATGTTGGTGTGGTGTTTGTCAGTGTAGTTCTTACATAGTATAGACCTTAGTTTTGTGCCTGGTTTTTGAATAAATTTAGTGTTAACTGGAATGTTATATTTTGTTACTAGTTTTTGCCAAATGTTGGTTATTTGTTTGCTGATGTCAGGAATATATGGTATACAGCAGTATATGGTTTCGTGATTTTTTGATTCGTGAGATATATTTACTTTTGTTGGTTGATTTTGCTTTCTGTCTAGGTGTGTGCGTATAATGTTTTCTACGGTTTGTGGAGGAAACTTATTAATGTTGATGAAGTGTTGTTTTATTTTATCTAATTCATCGTTAATTTTATCTGGTGAGCATAGTTTTATGGCTGTGTTTATCTGGTTTCTTAGTATGTTGAGTTTTTGTTTTGTTTCATGTGCTGAGTCCCAAGGAATGTATAGTCCAGTATGGGTGATTTTTCGGTGGATTTCTGTTTTGAATTGTGTGTCGGTTCTTATAATTTTGAGGTTAAGAAATGATATTTGATTGCTTTCTTCCTGTTCACATGTGAAGTTAATGTTGGGATGTATAGAGTTAATGTGAGTGAAAAAGTTAAGTATGTGTTCTGTAGATTCGAATCCCGCAATCGTGTCATCTACATATCTGTACCAGTATAGTGGTGGATGTAATGCTGTATTAATTGCTTGTGTTTCAATTTGTGTCATAAAAATATTGGCTAGAACTGGCGATACTGGGTTGCCCATGCTTAGGCCATTTGTTTGTATATAGTTTTGGTTGTTGAACATGAAGTTTGTCTTTATTGTGGTGAATTCTATGAGGGTTGCTAACTGGTTACTGGGAATGTCTATGATCGGGTTAGGGTCTCGAATATAGAGTTCTAAGGCTATCTTGCAGGCTTCTGTTGTTGGAACTTCTGTGAAGAGGGATATAACATCGAAACTGGCCATTAAGGCTTTATGATTAAGTTGATTTAGATTGGACTTGAAATTAAAAGAGTCTTTGATGAATGAGCTGGCTGATGTTGCATATTTGGAGAATGCCCATGCTATGTATTTACCAAGATTGTAGTTAAACGATTCATATGTTGACATTATTGGTCGTAATGGACAATCTGGTTTATGAGGTTTGGGGATGCCGTATATTTGCGGTGTGCGTGAGTCGGTTTTACGTAGGTAGGAATAAAGTGTTTGTGAAATTGTGTTGGCTTTTTTTATTTGTAGTAGTAATTTGTTTAGTTGCGTCTCATGTGTCTTTGTTGGATTTGTGTGTATTGGTTTAAATTTGTTCGTGTCTGATGACCGAAGAAGGTCGAAACGTTGTTCGCTCTTCTATTTGAAGTGTTTTCTGGGCCCAGAACAGCCGTTTTTGCATATAAAAGTTCTCAACAAGTGGGTTTCTCGAAATCACTGAATTTAAGCAATGTTCTTCTTTTAGGCTTTTGTGCAATTTTCTTTCTTTTCTATAAAATTTCTTACTTTGCTTTAGCATTTTGGTAATAACAGAATATTAAGTATTCCAATGTTAAGTTAATGGAGTAAGCTAATAAATTGTTTTTTTTAGCCAAACCTCGCCTTTATTACCTACTGAAGACAATGCTGAATTACAGTACGTTGAATGGGGACCCACGGGTAGTCAGCTGGTGAGTGATTTTAATTTTGGTTTTCATAGGATAAATAGGGTTATTTATCAAGCTAGTTTCTACATTTTTTAAACCAATTTACTTTGTTACGGAACAAAAGATACCTTTTTTTCTTTCTACATTTTATCAAAATTTATTCTATGTTTATAGTTAATGCGCTAAGTAAAGATTTTTAACGTATAGTCACTAATTTAACGAAATTTAGTTTATTTACAGGGTGTTTGGAAAGTCACTGTACACTTATATATTTATTAACAGACATGTTTCAATATAGAATACAGGAGTTAAATATGAATGACAATTATAAACAATGTTGAAAGTGATCCCCGTTGGCATCAACACATGCTTGGATCCTTCTTATTTTGTTTCTAAACACCGCTATCAGTTGGTGGCTTGAAATGGACTGAATAAAATATAATTACAAAACTGCACAGTGACTTTCGGAACACCCTGTACTACGCACCAGTGCTATTGGTTGCACATTGGTTAACATGTTGTTTTTTTCTGTGATTTTCACAGGTTTATGTAAGAAACAATGACATTTTTTACATGGCCTATGTAGGAGACATACCTCCTAAACGTATAACTAGGAGCGGGGTTGACAAAGTAATTTTTAATGGCATACCGGACTGGGTTTATGAAGGTACTCAGATATCTGTCTTATATCTCAAACGGTTTTCTAATTTTAGTAATAATCTGCTCAAGGAATTTCTGTATTAAAGAACTTTCATTCTTTTAAATAACTGTATTGTTTAACTAAACACTATGTGCACGCTCAGTGCAAAATATATGGTTAAATAATATTTAAAAATTAAGTAATTTTTTTGATCTAGGCTTATCAAATGCATAACACTTAAGTTCTAGGATTCGATACAAATTAATGATCTTTAGATGAATATAAACAAGATAAACAACATATATAGATGATGAAAACATTCTAATGTACGTATCTTATAGACTTTAAAGAGCTATTTTAAAATTAATTGATTATGTTAAGCCTGTGATAATTGAATAGCCGATTGGTAACTGCGTTTGTTTTAATGTGTTATTAATCTTCATTTATTTATTCTGTGTTTTAAATTAACTACCAGATACTTATTACTAATTAATTTTTGCCTTGCCTTTCAGCTACTAGTCAGTTACCATCTTCAAGGTTGGTTTGGTTTGTTTTGAATTTCGTGCAAAGCTATACGAGAGCTATCTGCACTATCCGTCCCTAATTTAGCATTGTAATGCTGGAGGGAAGGCAGCTGGTCATTACCACCAGTTCTTGAGCTTCTTTTTTACCAACGAATAATGGGATTGACCGCACATTATAACGCTAAAAGGGCGAGTGTGTTTGGCGTAACAGGGTTTACGAGTTGAGTGCCTTAACCACCTGGTCATGTCGAGCCCCGTCTTCAGGAAAGAATATTTCTATGTTGATATTGTCAGGGATTCTTACCAGACTTTTTTTAAATAAAGGATTCAGGCTTGAATCCCCTGACACTAACAACACAGAAATGGTGTTTCTCGTGACTTCCCTGAGGCCCGACATGGCTAGGTAATTAAGGTTCTCGCCTCGTAATCTGAAGGTCGCGGGCTCGAATCCCCTACGCAGCAAATATGCTCGCCCTTTCAGCCGTGGAGGCGTTATAAAGCGACGGTCAATCCCACTATTTGCTGGTAAAAGGGTAGCAAAATAGCTGGCTGTGGGTGGTGATCACTAGCTACCTTCTCTCTAATCTTACACTGCTAAATTATAGAAGGCTAGCTCAGATAACCCTCGTTTAGTTTTGCGAGAACAAACAAACAAACAATACTTCCCTGAAGATGGTGTCTTATTAGCAGCTGAAAAAAAGACAAAAACTGAATAATTAGTATGTGCGTAAAAATGTACATAAAATTTACGAAATTTAATAAAATGTAGAAAAACAACAACTTAAAATCAGTGTTAGAATGAATACAGATAAAGCGAAAAGATAGTAAAGTAAGAGCATTCCGTAGATAAATAACCAGTGTATGTGTTATTCATATTATTTCAGAGGAAATACTGGGCGATACTAACCCCATCTGGTGGTCAAACGATGGTACCAGACTATGTTTTGCATCCTTTGATGACAGTCGCGTACCTGAAGTTCAGTATCCCTGGTATGGAGATTATATGGATGAAAGTAATATTCACCAGGGTCTAGTGAAAATCAGATATCCCAAGGTAACCATTTATTGTATATAGATGATTCCTATGATCGTTATTTCGTTATTTGTACAAACATTAGGGATTTCAACGACCTCTATATAGCATGATTTTTGAGCTTCTGAATACTATTTTTTATCATTTTAGAAACATTAGCTGTAGCAGTGAACATTGATGCCGGTTACATCATAAAATCAGCGATTCACTGTCATTCTTTTAATATACTCGAGCCCCCATGTAACAAAAGCAAATTATTAGGGCTTTTGTTTATTAACCCCACGTTTTTATAAACAAATATTCAGTTCTCATAGTTCACAAATTTAGATTATTAACCTCAGAGTTAGTAGTCCAGTTACTAGCTGGATAACAGTTGACTAACCTCAGGGTTAAAAGTTCAGGTAATCCAGCTGAACAATAGAACTGATCAATTTCAACCTGAGATAGTAAATGTCTTTAAGCCTACAGTGTTACTAGTGACCCTAGGTTTTTGTGTGTGAGAAAGTTGTTAAAAAGAACACCTTATCCTCAGTTGAGTTGAGATTCTTACGCTATGGTGTGAATGTGTTAATTGCTCTTCAATAGAAATGTCTCGTAAAAACTGTCAATGAGGACTTTTTCTAGAGCTTCGGGGTGAGAGGGCTGCCTCTGTCATCCCTCTCCAATGATCATCTCAGTTTAAGCATTCTGTTTATAAGGAATATGCTAATGGAAAGCTCATTAACAGTGACGAGAAAACGTGAGAACACCTTAAGGAGGAGGAAATAGTCAACTAAAATAAGAATGTGTGTGTTTTCTTATAGCAAAGCCACATCGGGCTATCTGCTCAGCCCACCGAGGGGAATCGAACCCCTGAATTTGACTAAAATGAGAAAGGAGAAATTTATGAACTTCATTCTTAAACTCTAGCGAAAAAAAGAGTAAATGAAGTAATATAACATTGACTTTAACCTACGGGTTAGGGTGACTATCGAGCGACAAATAAAAATACCCTTCAAGTGCAACTCTTGGTGGTTCTCTCTAGTTTTGCTTTAGTTACTTACTCAAATGTTAAAGTGAAGTATTGTCATAAAACAGCAATATCATTTTTAATCTTATCGAACTTTTATGTCTTTGAAAGGTAAGCAATATGTCAGAATGTCCATTTTCTGTCAGCCAGTAAACATTAGTCTAATTAAACAAATGGCCTTAGGTAATTAAGATCTTATATATAACTTCAGTTCCTGTTGATATAAAACATCTTAGTCAGGTATAAGTCACGTGTAGAAACAATATTGACCGACATTGAACTACAAAAGTTCACAACGATATTAAGGAGACATATTTTATTCAGTTCAAGCCAGTTACTTGTTTAATCGTTCATCTGAATGCCCAAGCCATTATATTTTAGAAGAGTTATATATGTAAATTAAAAAAAAAACTCGGATATGGATCAGTTTTATGATTATATCAATGTTAAATAGCTTTAAAATTCCAATCTTGCAAGGCGTATTCGAAAGGTTACGTTATATCCCTGAATATCTTTATTGGTAGCTGTTACGTCAAATCACTGAATATCTTTAGTAGTAGCTGTTACGACATTTTCCAGAATATTTTCATTGGTAGCTATTACGTCCCCACAACCAACTACAAAAAAACAACATTTTAACAACAACTGTTTCGATATGGTTATCTTTCTAAGTTAACGACGCATGATGCTAATTAACTACATTTGTCATAATGCATTAGGCATGGGCCTAGTATAGACCCGGTATTAGACAGGTGGTTAGGGCACTCGACTCAAAATCTGAGAGTGGAAGGTTTCTATCTCCGTCATACTAAACATGCTCGCTCTTACAGGCAGGGGGTGTTATAATAGTACTATCAATCCAACTATTCATTGATAAAATTGCAGCCGAAGAGTTGGTGGTGGGTGGTGATGACTAGCTGCTTTTCCTCTTGTCTTACGCTGCTAAATTACGAACGAATAACGTAGATAGCAAAATTCCAAAAACAAACCAACGAATAGGCCTAGTATTCATGTCTCATGATAAAAATAATCTATTTTACCTCTCACGTAAGAAATGTTTTTAATGGAGCCAAGTAAAGATCGTCTGGTAATTTTACATAGAATTAAAGCAGTTATGACTTAAACATATTTATAAAACCTGGGCTTCTAAAACACCTCCTTCATACAGCCAGGTACAGAAAATCCATCAGCCACCCTATGGGTTGTTGACGTTACGTTCACATCAAGTATCTCCGCCCCTAGAAGACTTCGTCCTCCAAAAGAAATACAAGCAAGGTAAACAGTTATCTATAACTTTTCAACTCATCCTGAATATATTTTCAACGAAGAAACATCGTTATTCAACAAAGAAATATTCTATAGTTATTATGTGTGAACTGTAAGACTGAATCCACTGTCTAGTCAATTTTAAAATATATGACCAAGTTTATGCTTAAGAAGCTCGCACATATTATAAGAACTTATCAGCGAATAAAATTGTACATTTATATTCAGAAATTGTTAAAAAAACAAATTAACTAAAGGTGATTTAATCCATTACTGTTCAGAATGATGTGTGTATCTAAATATACTTCAAACCAAAACATAAGATCTACAATAATATATTTTGTCATAGTGACTTAAGCCTAATTTTTAATTCGTTAGTTCCTATCAAATTACCGAAAGACCCAATGAGAGGAAACGCAGCATTTACCTTATCCTTTGATAATGTGGATTTTAATACACTGAAAAAATAAAAGACTTCACAAAGATTAGAATTCAAGAACATAGTAGATATACAGTTCTCTGTAATACAGATTTATTTGCAATAGCCCATCGTGCCAGAGAAGTGGACCATGCGATAAATTAGAATATTATTAAAATAAAAAAAAAACAAAAAAAACTTTCAACATATACTTAAACTAATAACACAACCGGAAAAATCTAAATACCCCCTTGGAAATATTCAAATAATTCGGGTTCCAATTAGATAATAAACATGTTTTTCATAAAGAAGACTCAGGATCGAATCCCGACTACTTTCAATATATAAAACTTTTTTGTGACTTCCTAAAGACAAAAGCATATTAATAGCTACCATATAGAATATAACTAGTTATAAATTAGTGTGACGACCTAAAGTGCTGGCTAACGTCTAGAGTCGAATATTACATTTCTATTTAAATAAGTTAAAAATAACTAAATATTTGGTAACATTTTCAATCGTCAAATAGTGAAAACATTCCAGTTCAACTTCTTTCGAGTTCTAGAACTTATTTGCTATATTTGCTGGTTATATCTACGTTGTTTCCATGCTTCAGTGTTATTCCCATAGAGCAGATTAAATAAACTCCTTACTTATGAATGACAATACGTTTAAAGACATGGCCCACTTATGTCATGCTAGCCGGTTAGATCATTCTTTGGTACAGCACTAGTAGTCTATTGTGTAGCTTTGTGCTTAACAACAAAATAAAATTTTCAAAATAAATTTATGAGAAACACAAGAACTGTACAAACATTTGCTTGGACAGATGAAAGCATCATTAACTGGCAATAGTGAAGTCGAAATTGTTAAAGTTTGAGGGTGAAATGATTGTTTTAAGTTCATTTATTGACTTCTCAGCTGTCTCATATACAACAATGTGATCTGAGACACACTGGAATTATGTAACAAACATTTTTGAAGTGAAAAAACGTATCATTAACATCGCAGTGTCATAATTCTAGGCACGTGCTTCTCGAACTTCTCTGTCTGAACTAAGCAATATTAGTTGTCGTCAGATAACATTAATAACTGATCATACATCTAGAATATTAATATGGAACAGAACTAATACATTTATATGTAGAGTATTGAGGCCAGTTTCAAAAGATATATTGATTGTTTGTGTTTTTCTGGTTGCAAAGTCACATCGGACTATCTGCTGAGCCCACCAAGGGTCATCGAACCCCTGATTTTAGAGTCCTAAATCCGTAGACATACCGCTGCACCAGCGGGGGTGCAAGATATATTGCATGGAAGAAAATAAGAAAATTAAAGCCTGTAAAGATAGAACGCATTGAATCACTAGCTGATATTAACAATATAACCGACTTGTTTATTATAACGTGAATTAAATGTGCAAAAAAAAACATTAGAAAAAGAAATCGCACTTGAGTTTTACAAGTAACAATGTTTGTATATTTGGTAGATCTCAACTTTATACAGAGCAGGAAAGGTGTCATACAACTCCAAATTTCCAGTAATTAACACATTTTGTCTTTTACAGAGAACACTACTTCACCCAAGTTAAATGGATTGATAGAAGTCGACTGACAGCCGTCTGGTTACAGAGATCCCAAAACTTTTCTGTCGTTAGCATTTGTCATGAATGGAGCGGATGGGCGTGTGAAACGGTGGATATCTTATATCTTTAACACTTTAATTAGTATTTCATAAGTGTATTAATAAGTAAATTTCAAGCTTTCAATAATGATGGTAATAATAATAATAGGTAATTATAGGTTATTTCAAAATTATCGATACAGAATGCAGATTAAAGACACTATTATAACCAATACATTAAGACAGAACTAATCGTATAGAAGTAAGATGTTAAAATAGAATGTACAATGAACACCGTAGTTACTAGCCTTGAAAATGATAACTGTATTAGTGAAACTTGTAAGATCAATGAAGACTCTGTTACAGTAACGTGGAACAATGTTACTGAAGTTATTATTAATGTAATGTAGAACAGTGTTACTGAAGTTATTATTAATGTAACGTAGAAGTGTATTCTTGAAGTTATTATTAATGCAATAGAACAGTGTTACTGAAATGATTATTAATGTAACGTAGAACAGTGTTACTGAAGTTATTATCAATGTAACGTAGAATAGTGTTACTGAAGATATTGTTAATGTAACGTAGAACAATGTGAGTGAAATTAACTTGTCCATTTTTTAATCGAAGTAGGTTGGAATAGTTGCCAGACATTTAATACTATTATTTTATTCTATTTCGTAAAGAACAGTTTCTTTCACTTACAGAATTTAGAAGAGATCAGCACCACTGGTTGGGTGGAAGTGTATGAACCACCTGTTTTTACTGCAAACAGTAAATATTACTTTATTCGACTTCCTGTCAATGAAGGCGACTTTGGAAAATTCCGCCATGTTGCCATGATAGGCGTTCAAGTAAGTAGTAGTAGAATATTTAAATTGAAAATACATTGTCAAGGAACGTAGTTAGTACTACTTATATTAAACGATTATATCTATGTCAGGAACAACGGGAAAAACAGTGTTACAGAACATATTTAGTACCACTTATAGTGAATGTAATGTAACGAATTCAGTGGGGAAATAATGTGTCACGAAGTGATTCTGACTGAAGTATACAGGTACCCAAAGTACCACATAATGCTGTAACAAATGTAATGTAACGTGAAATACCATCAGAATAACTTCGGACTCTAGTGTACAGAGACTGAATGTAACTGATGTAGGGTTAATATCTATGATATTAATTTTCAGTAAATTCAGAAAAACTGTTTTTCTCATATGAGCTTTAGTAAATCTAAGAGAACCGAGACAACATTGAACGAAACGTACACCGCTAGAGATGACTTCGTGTGTAAACCACAGAACAGTATTATACAGGACCAGACAAGGGAGACAACCAACTCATCTCTTAAAGATGTTTGCTGGGGACCCGAGTTAAAATAATAGTGAAACACAATGTAGAGCAACTTATTTTGGTTTATAAATAAAAATAAGATATTAAGTTTTTATACACTTCTTTCGAGACATAAAACTAATTTCGAAGATATTGGAACTAAACAAATTGAAAAGAAAGTAATAAGAGGCTAAAAACAGATAAATAATGGAACAGGTTGATAAATATATATATCACATTTTGAGAAACATAACAAAAGTGATAGAAATAAGGACTGCAACGGAAAGACACGAAATTTCTTTTCTTTTGGACATTGTGGTGGAAAGATATAGCTCTGTTTTAATATTAACAGTAAGTGTATTGGATAGAAGGTTACAAGTTAATGTTTAATACATCTGTAATGGATGGAGCCCATGGGTAGAATATTATGAGTTTAAAAACAAACAAACAATTAGAAACAGGGATCAAACTGGGATGATATTAGAGAAGAAGTTATCCACATATGATATAGACTGATAAAAACATATCATTATAAAGTTAGCAAAAGCTGTAATTTGGGTTATGTGATATATATATCAGAATAGTGTTTAAAGTACTACTAAAAGATATTCAAGACATGATATAGAACCTCAGGATAAATCTATGTCCAGTTAGAACTTTGCTTGTCACACATTCTTACTTTTGTGTTTTTGGCCCGATATGACTAGTTGGTTAAGGCACTCGAATCATAATCCGAGGGTCGCGGGTTCGAATCCCCGTCACACCAAACATGATCGCTTTTTCAGCCGTAGAGGCGTTATTATGTGGCGACCAATTCCACTGTTCGTTGGTAAAGAAATAGCCCAAGAGTTGGCGGTGGGTGGTGATGACAAGTTTCCTTACACTTCATACACTACTAAATTAGAGACGGCTAGTGCAGACAGCCCCCGGGTAGATACCCCAATAATTAATATTTTACTGTGTCTTATAAAAAACCATTCATTTCCCAGGTTAACTTAATTATAGTAGTATGCATTGTATTCCACCATTTTGTAACATTTCGAGCTTGTGACATGTCACTAAAATGTTTCACTTTAAGTGTAACAACTCAAACACATGAAGTTAAAATGGGATTTATTGTTTCAGGACAAAAGAAAGGAATTCCTAACACAAGGAACTTATGATGTCGTTCAGATCTTAGCCCATCGCCAGGATGTTCGTAAACTGTATGTCTTTCTGTATTGCTTATCTCCAAATCCTAAATAATTTAAACAAACAAATAAAAATTACTGCAAAACATCTTGCACTTTAATAAATGTAAAATGGTTCGGTAAATGATACTAGCGTACAGCTTAAGATATACGGATTTCTTCCAAGTAAAGTTTGTGTCTTGAGATTGTTATGCATTTGCTGATTTGTTTTGCTATGGTAGCAAGTGAATTTCCCAGATGGCTTCTTGTTTATTAGCCATTTGCATGTGCTGTTAGTTATAAAGCAATCCTTCCAGTCACGAAATGTTACTATCGTAACAAATGAGTTGACTAGACTACTTCCCGTACAACCATTTGTTGCACCTGCTGATAATTATTTAAGAAAACTTTCTACAGCTAAAGTTTCTTGTTTTTGGAGTCTTTCTTTTTTTTTTAAATTCATATTGTAGTTGTTGTGTATATTTATAAGTTTATTGTACTGCTAAAACCTGTATGAAGAAAGTTATATTTTCTCACAGACCTCTTATAACCAGTGAATTAAATCAATTTTTTTAGCCGCGGCATAGTGGCTTATACAACGGCTCTGAGTACATGCGTATAGTATATGCTCCGTCATTTCTTGATCGATTTTAGACCTCATTACAGTTTTAAACTCAGGAGATCAAATCCTTTCGACTGATGGCTTACTACACTCATGGTCTCATAGATTAATTTAATCTATTACTGCCTAAATAATTTCAATTTGAAGGTAGGCTGTTAGAGATCCTGATGAGTAATCAAATCTAATTGGTTATACGTGTGTTCCTAACTTTATATTTCTGGTACACAAAATATGACTGATAAAAACGAAGGAAAAAACACACTCTTAGATTAAGTTAAATCTAATTCTACCTAAAATAAATTCAAATATCGCGGCCATTGAGGATTCATTATTTAACTATTAATGAACCAATCTCTTTGTAAGTTTATTTGTTATAGAATATTTAATAACATACGAATAAAAGAAAAAACGCGAGTAAAAGTATTATTAACTTTGCAATTCATATCGATGACTCAGCGGTAAACCAGTGGGTTTATAACACTGAAAGGTGCGAATATCACAGATAGTGGTACTGGCCTGTACTATAATTCGTAGTTCTGTTTGACATCAACATATATTAATAACTTACACAAAACTTGATTCGAATCACCATCACATCAAATATGCTCGCCCTTTCAGCCGTGAGGTCGTTATAATGTTATAAACAATTCCACTATTCAATGGTAAAAGAGTAGTGGGTAATGATGACTAGCTACCTTCCCTCTAGTGACTAGACTCTAGTCTTACACTGCTAAATTAGGGACAGCTAGCGCAGATAGCTCTCGTGTAGCTTTGCGCCAAATTTCACACAAATAAACAAACACATAAAACTTTATACTATATACAAAGTGAAGTCACATCCGAGAGAGGGCGAGTATTTTCAGAAGAACTTCGCGTATGAGGTCAAAGTATGGACTTCAACAGTATACAAACACATCTGTGGTTTAAAGGTTAAATCGTCTGGGCTTTGAGTCGTCTTAAATAAACGCAGTTAAGAGTTTGACATATTACAAAAATAGAGAGTTAGTCCTAACGGTAATCTGAAAGCGTCGGATATCTAAATTACATTTATTTGGTTATAACATTTCGTCTCTGACAGTTAATTATTGTCACAAGAAGCTTTAGGAATGCGAAAATTTGGATCATAAATGGGAATTTGGAACTAAAATATTAAGGTGGGAGCAAATATGTCTGAGATAATTATTGTGAATGTCGTGTGCTAAACAGTGACTTCCCTGGACGAAGCTTAAACACTGTACACGTTGTGTACCAATAATTCATCTTTTGATTATAATAATTATTCTACTTACGTTATAGCACAATAAGGCGATAATTTTAATCGTGACATTTTTTACAGTTTTACTGATTTAGAAAATAACTTTCTTCATTGGAAATTTTGCAGTAATGAGTTAAGTCATATGTATTTTTTTCTTTCAGATATTATATTAGTACACTAAAGAATCGTTCGGGTGAGCGCCATCTTTTTAGTGTGACAGACATAACCTCGGTAAATCGTCTGTCGCAAGAATGTCTCACATGTGACATTGGACAGGACTGCTTGTTCAACAGCGCCACCTTTAGCCCTGATGCCAAATTTTACATTTTGGATTGTTTGGGGCCTGGGGTGCCCAGAGTAGAGTTAAGAGCAGTCGATGGGAACAGACTAGGTAAAGCTGTGGAGTTAGTTCAAAATTTATAACAAGATTTATTGAGAATGCCTGTTATTTTGTTTAAAAATACACCCCCCAAAAACATTTAGATATATTAAAATGTTTGCGATAATTTAAATTACATTCTTGAATAGTAAATATACTTGTATTTATGGCAGAGTTATCAAAGTTTTTGTCGCCATTACTAATTTTGAACAACTGACCAGAGGTGAGGTGACCAGTCAGTATCACTCTATGCCTCATCATCCGTGCTAAGAAACTAATTGTCACTCCCATAATGTACCCACAACTTAATATTCTGGGAATATTTTGTGATATCTGTGGATTTGAACCAGGTTCGCTAATTCCAAAATATAAAGGTCTACCACAGGGACTACACACGTTATTGTTAGTTTGCCGCTTGTACAGAGGCAAATTTATGAATTTACATCCCTAAAATCAGGGGTTCGATTCCCTTAGGTGGACTCAGCAAATAACCCTATACGGCTTTACTATAAGTAAACACTCAAACTATTACACCTAAGTAGTTTGATTAATTCTATTCTAACGTTTAATGAGAGCGGTTTGATGCATACACTCACATCTTAATGCCAAACAGTTACGAGGTTAGTTCTTTCAAAAGGTCCAAATTTCTTGGAATCAGTGGAATTGTGCCCCCGCTAGTACAGCGGTTAGTCTACGGATTTAGGCCTCAGCACATAGCCCGATGTGGCTTTTCTATAAAAAAACACACACACACAGAATGGAGTAGCGGTTTGTCTGCGGACTTAAAGAACTAGAAACTGGGTTTTAACACCCATGGTGAGCAGAACAGAAACAGTCAGTTGTGTGGCTTTACATTTAAAAACAACAAATTTAATAAATATAATCTATAATAACTTAGGCCAAACTTGAGATATGAGCCTTGAAAAGTAAGTGAATTTTCAAAGAGGGTAACAAATTGAGAAAAAACTGAAAATTCCCGACTTATTATTATTATCACCTCATTGTCTCATACTTAGCTGTGTCTTATTGTAGGTATTTTTCTAGTTCCATATACTTGACGATAGGCTGTGTAAAGTTTCCTTTTATTATTAAATGGCAATCTTTTATTATCTACCATCAAACTACGGTGTCCTTATTTGAAGTGACTTTCTTTTTACATCAGGGGTTCGATTCCCCTCGGTGGGCAGAGAAAAGGTCTTCCTATTTGAGGATTATGCAGTAGACTAACAACCTACTCACTTAAAAACCAGTCTGTTACCGAAACCGCAAGTGTTTGCGGCCCTATGTTTCTTAAGGAAAAATAGTGGCATTTTCTCTTCTTCTTCTTTCTCCTATAAAACTACGTTATAAACAAAATTAGTATGTGAGTTGAACAAGTCTGCTAAACCTGGAATTGTAATTAAAACCTCAGTAAGGCAAATTAAAATAACGAACCCAGCTGTTACAGAATTGGTTGTTATTTTGATAAAAGTACTTCGATATTAATTTCAATATTAAGGTTCTTTTTGGCTTTCACCGTGCTAAATAAATATGTTTATGTTTATCGAAACACGTGGTTAAATGAGAAATATATTTATTTGTTAATTTCTTGACTCCTAAATCAGAGAAATACTTCATCCTTTTATCTGTAGTGTCGCGTCTCTTAACTGCTAATGGAATAAGAACGTATAAAAAGAACACTTAGATTAAAGACATAATATTTTCCGAATTTGCTCCTCCTTTAATCAAAAGTTAATTAAAAACTGGGAATCACTATGTTAAAAGAGGTTACTGTATGATCACTTATTTCTCATATATTCATCAGCAGAACGTTCGGGCTGTTTGTCGCAAGATCACAGGTTCGTCCTGCGGTGCTTTTAAATTCGCGGCCTGGCATGGCCAAGCGCGTAAGGCGTGCGACTCGTAATCCGAGGGTCGCGGGTTCGCGCCCACGTCGCGCTAAACATGCTCGCCCTCCCAGCCGTAGGGGTGTATAATGTTACGGTCAATCCCACTTTTCGTTGGTAAAAGAGTAGCCCAAGAGTTGGCGGTGGGTGGTGATGACTAGCTGCCTTCCCTCTAGTCTTACACTGCTAAATTAGGGACGGCTATCACAGATAGCCCTCGAGTAGCTTTGTGCGAAATTCCAAAAAACAAAAAAAACTCAAATTCGCTCTGCAGTCGCAGCTGTGGAAGTGATATAAGAGTGGCATTCAGCATAGTTATCCATTTCAATGCGGCGGGTGTTGCTAAGTGGAGGCTTTCTCTGTGGTCAGTAGTCCAATCTTAGAGAGGACTAAACCTGAACCTTTAGGATCTCAAAACTGGACGTTTATCTCACGGGTCGTTCAGGTTTAGCCCTCTTTAAGTGCGTACACACGTTCAGAGACAAAATAAACTCGATCGTTTTATTTTATGTTTTATCTTCCTGTTTTGTTCCAGTTATAAACGTATCATTTAGCTATTAGGAATAGCAACACTTTAACTTGTACAAACACATGTTTACGTCTACAGTAACACATTCATTGTTGTGACCTACAGTTTCCACTTTGGATAACAACGATGCTTTACAGGAGTTATACCGGAAGAGGGCGCTACCACAAGTCCGAACATTTCATGTGCCGTTAGAAGACGGATTCAGTACGTAGACGATTTTGATATATCGTTATAGGAAAAAAATTGACATTTTGTCTTTACAAGAGCATGCTATGTCATAACGCAGTAAATAGATGAAAAATTGTTTAATTTATGGTCATATTATTTTAAATTATTACAGATATAAAACCGGAAAAACTTAGTGATAAAACTCAACTAATTTTATTACGACGTTCTTTAACAAGCTAACATATTCGTTACATCTTTCTATTGTAATTGTAAGGAAAGTTAGAAACGATACGTATAGTCATGCTTTAAGGTGGTCGCATGGGCCAATGCAATCACTCCAAGTTTTTCGCCCTCTGGCGTTAGGTTTCTCAAGTATCATAAGCCAATAAGACAAGGTTCTAATGAGACAGATTCTATAATTTCAAGTATAAATGTTTATTATACGTTTTTATCGAGATATCAGCAACGCATTCCCAAAAATTAAACTAAGAAGAGACTAACTTTTATGCTTTATTTTTTAGATGCAAATGTCCGACTTCTCTTACCTCCTAATTTAAGAGATGATGAAATTACTCAATATCCAATGATAGTGTTTGTGTAAGTATATCTAATTATAATTGTTAATTATAAATTACTGACATTACCCAGTACCCAATGATAGTATTTATGTATCTTTTTATCTACTGACATTACCTGGTACTCAATGATAGTGTTTATGTATCTAATTATCTTCTGAGATTACCTAGTACCCAATCATAGTGTTTGTATAAGTATATCAAATTATATACTGACATTACCTAGTACCCAATGATAGTGTTTATGTGAGTATATTTAATTATATACTGACATTACCTAGTACCCAATGATAGTGTTTATGTGAGTATATCCAATGACAGTATTTTGTAAGTATATGTAATAACAGTATTTGTGTAAGTATATCTAATTATAAACTACTGACATTACCCATTATGAAATAGTAAAATGTATGTGTTTCTATGTATATATATATATATATATATATATATATTTCCAATGTGTAATTTTTAAATCGAAACCTTGATCTACGTTTTGAGTTTTTGTTTAGAGACAAATATTAAAAGTTTAGAAAGTTGAAACTGTTTTGCGACTGTGGACTTTCCCTTTCTGTAGAAATGCCGGTCCAGGACAACAGCTCGTTACTGAGAAATTTGAGGTTCACTGGGGAACTTACCTGGCTAGTCGAAAAAACTTTATATACGCCACGATCGACGGAAGAGGGAGTGGACATCGTGGTGACCGTATTCTTCATCAAATATACAAGAAACTGGGCAGTGTAGAGATAGAGGATCAGATCACAGTTTCCAGGTAAGAAAATACGTCATTTTAACATCGTCTCAGTCTTGCTAGACTTTCCTGGTTAGAGTATCAACTCCTGGGTTATAGGGTATTGTTGTTTATATAAAAGTCTATGTACTTCAAGAGAAGTATTTAAAAAGTGTTTCGTATACCATCTTCGGCCGTGTTTCTTCTTGGTCCACATTTGTTGGTCAAATCATCGGTCATCACAACCAACGACATGTTATCGGTTTTGCTGGCCTGCACTCTGTTACCATTAACCTGCCAGACAGCTCAGTCTTTGTCAAAACTAATCAAATAACTCAAGGTGAGACACAACTAACAAAATCTTCCGAAACAGTTAAACGAAAATTTATACAAAGCATGAAAATAATAATTATCTTAAATCGCAAGCAGGTTAAAAAGGGATTCAGACATCCCTGACCCCAACTGGGAAAACCAACTTTCCTCCAAAACTTAATACTTAATTTAATTTCGTAATTAAATTTAAAACTTAATTTCACCGCGTAGCGGTCAACTCAAAATTCCACAAGCAGGATTGAAGAGGGACAAGGACGTTCCTGAACATCTTAGAGTAAGATAAAAGTTCCCTGGTTTGTCTCTCTCCAAACTAAACCCCTGCTTCAGAGTAAGAGAGAAGTCCCCTGGGTTGTCTCTCTCCAAACTAAATCCCTGCTTCAGAGTAAGAGAGAAGTCCCCTGGCTTGTCCCTCTCCAAACTAAATCCCTGCTTCAGAGTGTGAGAGAAGTCCCCTGGCTTGTCCCTCTCCAAACTAAACCCCTGCCACAAACGTGTAGTGTAGTGAACATCTCGCTCCGATTTTAAACAAATTCAACAGTTTTGGATCAGTAAGTGTCACGCTCTAAACAATTAAATACTGACAAAACACGGTTATTGTTAGTAAACAACATCAGTGGCTCTTTTGTTCAAATGTTTATGCAAAATAAATGTCACGTGAACAGTCTTGTAGCCTCACGTATAAATATTTGCTACCAGAGACACGCCCACAGGTACAGACGTCTCAGTCCAGAAAATGACAAAGTGAAGCATACGATCATCCAGAACAGCAGCTGATACGGTGGAAAGGTCTTGTAAATAACTGCCACAAGGAGTGAATATTACTTTTAACAGTGGTTTTACTTTAATTTGTTTTGGACAATTTTTAATAATTTCTGTGGGTGAAAATAGTTAAGTATGAGAGAAAAAATCTGTCAATTTTTTTTAATCGAGATATAAGAGAGAGAGAGGAACCAACAGCACAAAAAATATTATTAACATTGTCTTTTGTGGTTTGTAAAACTGAGTGAGTACTATACCTTCTGGTTTTCACGTGCATTTGTTATTTATTATTACAAAAGTAATTGAAATATAAAAATTAGAAATGTATTGCCTTAGATAATGAAGAACAATATTAGTATATCTTCACGAGATATACACTCGAGCAGCTCATGCGTGACGTAATTTTATACAATAAGTGTTTTGAATTTCGCACAAAGCTACTTGAGGGTTATCTGTGCTCGCCATCGCTAATTTAGCAGTGTAAGACTAGAGGGAAGGCGGGTAGTCATCACCACCCACCGCCAACTCTTGGGTTACTCTTTTACCAATGAATAATAGGATTGACCGTCACATTATAACGCCCCCACAACTGAAAGGGCGAGCATGTTTAGCGCGACGGGGATGCGAATCTGCGACCCTCAGATTACGAGTTGCACGCTGTTATGTAAATATTATGTAAATGTTATGTAAACAACAACCATGTCGAGAGTGTTATGTAAACGACAATCATGTCATGTCGTGTTTGAATTTCCATATTTATATTATTGTTTCGAAATTTAAACCAGTGAAATTTAAAATAACATTTTAGAATTAATTAAAATTCATTTAGAATTATTTATGTAAAAATTTCTAGAACTAGATAGATTAATCATTTGTATTGGCCTGGTGTCTGTACTCTGGAATTCTGGGAAGTTATGCGATTAGTATATAAACAGACGGCGATGCGAGGGAAGTAGGTCATCCGTTTTTTTTACTCGGGTCAAGAAGCTGGTTTCGTTTGAGAAAGTTTAAACGTTTGCCGTGTGATTATTCAAATTGAATCTGTGAATAGAGCTAGATCAACTAAAGCGATGAATTTATTTTATTGCGTCAATCTTTATAATTCAGTCGAATTACGGATTATACCGAAAGCCAACACGTATTGGACTGTGAATTTTTTTTAAAATACCCATTCAAACTTCGTAAATTTCTCCGTGGGACTAAATTCCCCGCCTAGATTGGAACTTTGGATTTCGGATTTGGACACTCATTCTGGATTATATTATTAAGCACAGGCCAGTACCTTTTTGTATTATAAGTGGTTTTGAAGGTTGAAACTGTATATCTGTTATTGCTATTGGATAATTTATTTTGTGTCTATCACATATAAGTACATCATCATAATAAAATTATACAAGCTGCTATTTGTGTCTTTCTGTTGCGTTCAGTCCACATAAAAAACGTAACACACGCCTTAACACGCTTGGCCATGCCGGGCCCTAAAGTAAGTAAGCTGTTGTTGTTGTTGTTTTTAATTAAGCACAAAGCTACACAATGGGCTATCTGTGCTCTGCCCACCACGGGTATCGAAACCCGGATTTTAGCGTGTAAGTCCGCAGACATGCCGCTGAGCCACTGGGGGGCAGTAAGTAAGCTGCACGGTAGTGAGTGATTTACAACTTCTGTGGCGGAATTATTAGTTAGACTCGGCTCAAGGAACAATTGAAAATAAACTTATACTGATTGATGTCTAGCGCAGTTAGCCTTCCCTAATTTAGCGTAGCGCAAAATTAAAAACAAACAAAAATTGTGGTTGTTGCTTAAACCAGTTGAAGAAGGACACACCTGGTGTTGATAAACTTTGTTGTTGTTTAGAATTAAGCACAAAGCTACACGATGGGCTATCTGTGCTCTGCCCACCACGGGTATCGAAACCCGGATTGTAGCGTGTAAGCCCGCAGACATACCGCTGAGCCACTGGGGGACTGTTGATAAACAATAAAATACGATAATAAATATAAAAATTGTATAATTAATAAAGTAGTATAAGTTTGAAACGTCTTCATGAACTTATTTGTTACTGGAATTTTGCTTTTGCTTCCCACCAGATATCTAAAGAACGAATTACCTTTCATTAATCCTGAAAAGATAGCCATCTGGGGCTGGTCGTACGGAGGGTACGCAACTTTTATGACCTTGGCCGCAGACACCGATGTCTTCAAGTGTGGGATGTCTGTCGCTCCCATTTCCAGTTGGCGATATTATGGTAACGTTTATAACCTGTTGGGTCTCTACTGTTTTACTGTAGAATTAGGAACAGGTTCAATAAGTTAATTCTGGTTCCCTGTTTCTGTTTTAGTTTAAGCATTTTATAAACTACAGCTTACCACAATAAGACATATTCTGTTTAACCTTGATCAAGGTTACTGAAGACACATTCCCTGAAACAGTTTAAAGTCAGGGTCATGTATAAAAACTAAACCGACCTGCATTTTTATGTTGTTTTTCCCCTTCTTTCTTTCTGTTTTTGTTGCTACAACTGGAGGGGAAAGAGTAGTAAAGTTATGGGTCTTTATGGTTTCAAGGACATAGAAGAATCATTCACATTAAAAAATGTCACTTGTTTGTTTGTTCCTTGAATTTCGTGTAAATCTACTCGAGGGCTATCTGTGCTAGCCGTCCATAATTTAATAGTGTAAGACTAGAGTGAAGGCACCGAGTCATCACCACCCACCGCCAACTCTTGGGCTACTCTTTTACCAACGAATAGTGGGATTGACCGAACATTATAACGTCCTAATGACTGAAAGGACGAGTATGGTTGGTGCGACGGGGATTCGAACCCACGACCCTCAGATTACGAGTCGAACGCCTTAACCCACCTGGCCATGCCAGACCCGCGTGGCCCAATAGTTAATGTACAAGACTGTGTTTCCAAGTCTAAGGTACTAGTAGTGTTCGGGCTCTGAGTGACAATTAAATTTCAACACTCGATCAGAGTAGCTCAAGAATTGGCGGTGAGTGTTATTGACCATTCTTCTTTCTCTCTAGTGTATCATTTCAAATTAAGCACAGTTAATCCTTTTATGGCTTTGGTGCATATATCCCTTGTATATTCTTGTTCGAAATAAATTAAAATAAAAATGATTTCGGTTCCCCACTTTCAAACATCGTGCGTTCTTCAGTAGTCTTAATCTGAGTAGTAATTAATCATTAAATTAATGTGAAAGCACAAAGTGTTTCTTTTTTTCTTCAAAACAAATATTTTTTGTAATGTTTGTTACATTATTAATGTTAAATGTTAAGCCACCCTGAAATAACTAATGATTTATGTGTGATCAATTTAATTGACGCAGTGTGTGTCTGTCTTAGGTTAAAATTAGAAGGCGATACTAAAGAGACCAGAAGTAGTCATGTTGGGAAACTTAGAAGAACATTCTTTTTCTGTCTGTCTTTATCGTAGTTACACAAAATATTTAATTAATTACACGAAATAATTAATTCCAGATTCCGTGTACACTGAGCGCTACATGCAGTTTCCGTTACCAGAAGAGAACTATTTGGCCTATGAAAAGTCTAGCTTACTGAAGAAAGCGGCAAACATCAAAGGAAAGAAGTTACTTCTAATTCATGGAACAAATGATGGCAAGGAAATCACATCAGTATTTTTTACGTCATGTATCGGATAAAATATTCGTCTTATTTTAAGTAGAGATTATTATTAAAGAAACTAAAACTACTGACTGATTTTACTACCGTTACTTTGGAACAGTTACAATTAAATTCGTTGAAACCACATTTCATGTGAATGAAATGAAAATAATAATAATACTTTAATATAGGTTTCTTTTAAATGGTTTTACGTGTCATAAGTATGCTAATTTAAGTAATTTGTTTCAGACAAAGTACACATTCAGCAGTCGATGATTCTAATGAAAGCTCTTACTGACGCAGGTGTTCTCTTTCAAACGCAAGTAAGTCGAAATCATGTAATTGTAGGTAAGATATTTAGTTAATAGTTGCCTAAGTTGCAACTTTGTGGATTTTTTTTTTGTATTTTACCTCAGAAAATTAACGTGTTGAGAAACTTTAAAATGCAGAAAGTATGGTTCATAAGATTTTCTGATTAATATTTCATTATTTAGGTTTTTATTACTAAAGAAAACCATCTACGAAAATCATCCTAACTTCTCAGCTAGGCCTAAATGCCAAAAAAATTGTTGCCAATTGAGAGAGCGCTTTTCTTGTAACACGTCTGTTTGAAAGCAGTATTTTCAACGAATCGGACAACATTATTGAATATCGAATTTTAATAGTAAATAAAATGAAAAGCACATCAACCAACGAACAACATTATTCGCAGTGCACTTTCCAATGAAAGTCAATAATTAGATACCAGAGACACTTACGACATAATTTCTTCATTAATGAGTACAATGAAAAATTGTGTCTTAAGTGTCTCTGGTATCTAATTATTGACATCCATTGGAAAGTGCACTGCGTATAATATTGTTCGTTGGTTGAGGTAATTTTCATCAATAATTAGATACAATAGACACGACATAATTTCTCCATTAATGAGTACAATGAAAAATTATTTATTTTTCACATGATACAGGACAATCAATCTGAAAACATTTGGTTGAGCCTAATTTCACTTTGTCCAATAATATGTGTTTTCTATCTTCAGAATGGTCAATTATGTTGTTCTATTTAAAACTTTTCAAAACATTTTACAATTTACTTGGCCGGGCCTACCCACGTGGTTAAGGCACTCGACTCGTAATCTAAAGGTTGCGTGTTCCAATCGCCATTGCACCAAACATGCCTCCCCTTTCACCCATGGGGGTGTTATAATGTTAGGTCAATCCCACTATTCGTTAGTAAAAGAGTAGCCCAAGAGTTGGCGGTGGGTAGCAATTACTAGCTGTCTTCCTTCTCGTTTCACACTGCAAAAATAGGTTTGGCTAGCGCAGATAGCTCTCGTGTAGTTTTGCTCGAAATTCAAATTAAAACAATTTAGTTTGTTGTTATTTATAATGGGCACCTTACCTGAAACTCACAGTAATTAACGTGTTTTTACTGTTATTATATTTTCAGGCTAAGATGTATAGTTGTCCTGAATTCCGATGTTTTTATTGTTGTTAAACTAAGGAGATTCTAATACGCGATACTTACAGCCATAAATATTTTTAACCGCTAATTACCCTGTGTTTCCAGATTTATCCGGATGAAAACAACATTCTGGAACACGTATCCTTGCACCTTTATCAAACAATGGAGGCTTTCCTGGACCAGTGTTTCGATATTCCTCGCAAAGATGTAGGGTTCCAAAAAGCAAGCAAAAAAGTGTTTATAGGCGGAAGATAATGTCCAATGAAACGTTTACTTTACAAAGATCTGTTTTTTATATTAGTTTCCTTTTTGTGTCTTTGAACTATGGCTGAGAGGTAGGTTTGTGGGGTTACAAATTAAACTTCAGGGTGATGAAATTTGAACAGGTTTTTTCCTGAAACTTCAGGGTGACGAAATGTGAATAGGACATTTCCTGAAACTTTAGGGTGACGAAATATGAACAGGACATCTCCTGGCAACAGTTTACATGTGGCTGACACACTGTAACTAGAAACGTAAAAGTGAAAGAAATTGTTCATTTGAAAGAGATTCCTATCTTCATGAGGATTGCTGTTCGTTTACTGTCTAACAGAAAAAAAGAAGGAAAAACATCAATGTCTTAGTACTTATACCCTGGGATTAGCTTCAGTAATTGATACCCTGTGAGATACCCTTTTTGACAAATCTAAGATTTTGAAGTCAGTTTTGTCTTCTTGCTTAAGACAGTTGTTAGATACTGATGTGCCAAACAAAACTGCACCTAAATCAACTTAGAATGAGACAACAGTTCCTTATCTATTACAAAAAGTTATTTCCAGAAATTCAGCTATTCGAGTAGGAATTTAAAGTCTAATGTAGGCTTAATGGGTTCCTTACTCTGCATTCTTATCATTTTACAAGACAATTGTGATGTTAGTGGTCAAGTGCTGCCCTGTGAACAGGTCAGCTCAAAGGGTGACTTTTGAAACTTATTTTAAGTTTTTGTTTACATTGATTTTTTCAACACTATTTATATAAATTCCTAATTTTGTCGCTTTTAAATATATTTTTTCAAGTTAATGAGACAGCAGTAATTTAATATATTCCGTAACTTTACTAACATAATTTGTCACAGAGTGCTAATTGATCTAAAATTAATTAGGAAGTAACATATGAAAAAACGTTGCCACATCGGAAACTCTTCCCGCGGTAACATTAATGCCAATACAAATAAATTCAGTTCTTACATCATGCTCAAAAGCTCGTTATGTTAATGTGAACAGGCATCTTCTGCATCCATCTGGTGGTGAATAAATTTAAGAACGCAATTTGAACACCATCAAGTAAATGTAACTCTTGTTTTTGCTGCGATGTTACATAAAACGTATTGACATTATAACGGAGAGATACTATTATAATATGCATCATTATTATAAAAAAATGTTCGTCATTAAATGACGAAAACTTGAGTAATTGCAGTCTCTCATTTCTTTCATGTGATTGATATTTTAATCGTTGTGTTATTAACTAATGGTAATAATACTTCAGTACAGGTTATGCTTGTTAACTGTTCCACTGATAAATGTGCATGTTTGATAACAATTACATGAGAACAGTAACTGTTAAACTTCGTGGTGTATTTAACATAATCAACTGGAAACATGCAAACATTCAAAGTTAGTACTACGCACTAGAGAGTCACTTATGGTCCATAAATATTATGCATGCACTCCAGACCCCTTTAATATAGTATCTATATGTATACACGTCTTCTATAACTGAGTACACACACTCGATACACGAGTATCTGTACAGAATTCTAGTATATCTATATTGTGCATACAGTCCAGCCCATTAATAACGTGTTTAGAGTTTTGTATAATAGATTTCTACACACATCCAATTCATCAGGAGTACAGTTTCAGTTCTTAGACGTCATTTTAACACTCTTGGTTCAGTAATTAATTAACCACATTCTGCTAATTCTTCAAGTGATTTATAAACGCAACATTCTCGAACCCCGTTCGCTAATGTATTTCATAAAATGTAATGTTAAGTTCCATAAAAGAACACAAGTCTTGTTAAAGCAAAACACGTCTTTAAGTCTCTACAACAAATCTAGTGTTGTTTATGTTTCTTAAAAATAAAAATATTGTTCTCCGACACTTTATGATTAAAAATCAACCATTTTTCTGTTAATAAATGCGACTAAACATCAACCAATGTCATATTTAAGTATCTCAAAAACAAATATCAATGTTTATCATCAAAAACGGCTTCGGTAATTTTTAACTTAGCGTCTCAAAAATTATAATATAACAAATGGCGACTGTTTATGTCCATATTTCAGATTACATCAATGATTCGTCTGATAAATTTCTGTAATAGACCCACAGAAATGGGAACTGTACCTTCTCCATTTCTCCGGCAAAATGTCTTGAAAACTTCTAACAAACCTTTTCGTCATCACGTCCAACGCCAAACTTTTCTAGCTTTTGATCACTTATAAACAAAGATATTTTACTGTTATAGTGATAACCCATCAGAGTTTATCGTTTTTCACTTAGTACTATATTAATCGTTAAGTTAGGTAAAGAGTTAGTGTGAGATGGTAATTTATTGTTCGAGATAGAAATCTAAACTTTATTTTGAAAAGCAACATGACCTTTATGATTACTTTAATAATTACCTTTCAATATTTTACTTATTCGACCTAATTATAATGATTTTCGGGGGCCATTTTGTGTCCAGTATTTATTTTAAAGTTGTATTTTCCTCAGAATGTGTTTTATAAAGGGGTGTTTGCAAGATTTACCTAAATACTCATGGAAGGTGTCTTCGTGAACCTTGTTTTGTTTAAGGCAGAAGTAAAACTAGGTTTGTTTAAAAGTGTTATGTGTTGTATTTAATAATCATTAGTTGATGCATTTATCGAACTTCTTTAAAACTGTAACATGTTTGTGTTGTTCTAAAATCACTAGGGAACAAACTTCATCTTCATATCGAATTTTAATTGCTATTTTACAAAGACAAGAAATCAGTGCGTGATCTCATTAACCGTTGAGTTTGCACATTTTTATGAATGTGTTTATGGTCCCTATTTAAAACTGTCAAAGATTTTGATGTAGCTAGCCTCTATCGATGTCTTGTAACCTAAGGTTTTATCAGAGACATAACACGTTACTCACTATTGCCTGATCTAACTGTAACCTAGGTTTTATCATAGACTCAGCATGTCACTTCCTATGTCCTGATCTGACTGTAACCTATGTTTTTATCATAGACTTAACAAGCCACTCATTATTTACCATCTGATATATTATGTAATATAGACCAATAACTTTCTAATTGATAAAATACCAAGAATGATCTACTCTGCAAAGTTCCAGAGGAATATTTAAGAGAAGAAATTGCTTAATATGACGCTTTTTACTTAGCTGTGGTTTTTAAATAATTTGTGTAGCTCAAAGTAAAGTTAAATAAAGTAAAGGAAAGTGAGAATAACATATTGTATAAGATGTTAACTTTCTTATTTACACAGTTTTTCGAATGTTTCCTCTTTTACATTTCCATCATTTCTTGGGCCCTACTCGAATTCCCATTATTTTTACGGGAGGATATATATGGTCTTTTGAAACATTCTAATTCCGACTTTCTCCAACTTTCAAATTGGATTTACTTCCAGTTTGACCCTCTCATACCTTACATACAGTTAGCTAACTTCACGCTATGATAAAAGTAAATGGACACTTTATAGATAAAACATTACTCGAGAGTATATAAAAGTACAGTATAAAACTAATATATAGGGTATGATATCGATAAAGGCTTTAGATGTCTATTTATAACACGTAAATGTCAGTTAATAACTTTTAATTAGAGTTAAGGCCAAAAAGACCTGTGAGTGAAACCAACTTCAATTGGACTGGATTACCAAGGAACAAGAACGACATATTAATAATACCAGTGATACTGTAGCACAATCATGTAACCTCAATACCAGTGACACTGTAGCACAATCATGTAACCTCAATACCAGTGATACTGTAGCACAATCATGTAACCTCAATACCAGTGACACTGTAGCACAATCATGTAACCTCAATACCAGTGATACTGTAGCACAATCATGAAACCTCAATACCAGTGATACTGTAGCACAGTCATGCAACCTCAATACCAGTGATACTGTAGCACAATCATGAAACCTCAATACCAGTGGCACTGTAGCACAGTCATGTAACCTCAATACCAGTGACACTGTAGCACAGTCATGTAACCTCAATACAAGTGACACTGCAGCACAATCATGAAACCTCAATACCAGTGGCACTGTAGCACAGTCATGTAACCTCAATACCAGTGACACTGTAGCACAGTCATGTAACCTCAATACAAGTGACACTGTAGCACAATCATGTAACCTCAATACCAGTGATACTGTAGCACAATCATGTAACCTCAATACCAGTGACACTGTAGCACAATCATGTAACCTCAATACCAGTGACACTGTAGCACAATCATGTAACCTCAATACCAGTGACACTGTAGCACAATCATGTAACCTCAATACCAGTGACACTGTAGCACAATCATGAAACCTCAATACCAGTGATACTGTAGCACAATCATGAAACCTCAATACCAGTGACACTGTAGCACAATCATGAAACTCAATACCAGTGACACTGTAGCACAGTCATGCAACCTCAACACCAGTGGCACTGTAGCACAATCATGAAACCTCAATACCAGTGGCACTGTAGCACAGTCATGTAACCTCAATACCAGTGACACTGTAGCACAGTCATGTAACCTCAATACAAGTGACACTGTAGCACACGCATGTAACCCAATACCATCAACACTGTAACAATTTCCGGTCATTTACAACTTATGTAATGAATGCAATCTAGGTTCATCCAAACAGTAGTACTCTATGAGAACTAATGTTTATTCAAACCTAGCTATAAAATAAAGGTTTAAATACATTGTTTGCTTGTTTTTGAATTTCACACAGAGATACGCGAGGGCTATCTACGCTAGCCGTCCCTAATTTAGCAGTGTAAGGCTAGAGGGAAGGCAGCTAATCATCACCACCCACCATCAACTCTTGGGGTACTCTTTTACCAACGAATAGTGGGATTGACCGTAACATTAGAACGCCACCAGGGCTGAAAGGGCGAGCATGTTTGGTGTGACGGGGATTCGAACCCGCAACCCTCAGATTTAATATTCATAGAAAGTAATCGTCTAATGTGTGTGCATCTGTGTAGGAAGAACACAATTTTCAGATAATTAGTTAAATTAATAGAACACCTTTAAGTTGGTTGCAGAAAGAGCCTAATTACTTGCTCAAAGTGCATACATGTAAATAAGGTAAAGAGTGTATGTTGGTTTACCATGTTCTCTTTAGCTGTTCGTTTCGAATATAATGTTTCACCTATATATGCAATAATTGAGACAATCTTTTGTTTCCAGTTTACGTAAACGTTTTCCAGTTGTTAAGAGCAAACGCTGTTTTATGTTTAGTATAAACACATAACTAGCTGTTATCTTTCGACTGAGGACATTTAATGTAAAAGTTTAGTTTAAAAATGTACGAAATTGCCAACGTAAAAGCGACGGAGATGCCCTCTACATAAATGATGAAAGCCTAAAAAAAAATATTTTTTGTATGTGTTATTAGATTGATTATCCACCATAAAATTATTCAAAGTACGTGTGTTTTGTTTGTTCGTTTCACCTTTTATTCTTTCGAGTGGAAAATTTGTGAAAGGTGATTGAGTTTTATGGCATTTCATTGCATTTTATACTTGAAACCGAGACGATCGAATTTTTCGTCCGTAACTGAGATGAAAACTAAATGTAGGTTTATATTGTAGCTTATGTTAGTGAAAAATCTGTGTCGTCTTGTACGACAAGTTCGAAGCCCTCCTGTTCTCTGGTCCACTTTGAAGTAAACTGTTTTTCACTTAGCTTGCAAGTGTTCAAGCATCTCTGTGAAACTTCCAACAAAACAGAGGTTCTTTAAGAGTTTACCAGAACCTTGTGATAAGTTCTTTGGTATCGAAAGCTGCCAACTTAGAGCTTATGGTGGTAGAAATGTCAGTATTAACATCTTTCTGTTGATTTATACGTTACGGTAACGCTGTCAGGATCTCCCTGGTACGAGGTGTAGTAAACCATTGTTCAGATATGTTACATCTGTAAACAAAATCAGTAAAATGTATAAAAACGTCACACAAACACTGTGTGACTCCTTAGCTGCAATGCTTGATTGAAGGAACCACAAATAGTGTTTGGAATATAATTTACCAACTCTTTAAACCTATTAGAACCCTAAGAATTCCATAATGCCAAAAATATCAACCCTATTAAAGACTTTAACTCAAAAATAAAGCTTAGTCTTTTAATTAAAATTGTTAGTGGTGACTACTTTATCGAGTCTGAAGATTTGGTTTGCGGGTTTAAAGGGTATAGGAAACAATAAATAATATTCTACAGCCGATTCTTTTAAATATTTTTACGCCACGATTCCAACGAATTATTTTTAGAACAACGTGACGTAATTCAAGAACAGAATAATGTTAAAATATTATTATTATTATAAAATTTTTAGAAAACTCTACAATTTGGAAAGTGTATATTAATTCCAGTTGACAGAACTGTGTTAGTTCTGCCCTCCAGAACTAGAGGGGAGTTCTGTGTGACACTGTGTTGTATTCATAATTGTACAAGAAAACAATTTCATTGTTTCTTTGATCAAGGAATGAAGAATATTTCTTAAGACTTGCTGCTTTTATATAAATACATACAGTTCTGAGTCTCCTTGCCCGTACGTTACGAACAGTTTAAAGTATAACACTGACTTTAAGTGTTTGCACTAAGTGGTTATTTAATGATGGACCAAGTTACACGGGTTTTCTCACTTTATCGTTTTTTATCATTGTTATGATAACGTTTAGCTTCTATATTTCTCTATTACTGGTAACGAGACAGAAATACCAAGCAGTTTTGATACTCTATTGGAACGAATTTTTTTCTATATCTAGGTTCACCCTAAATTTCAAACCTTTCACGATAAAACATCTAACATGTTTATTGTACATTATCTTAACTATTAGAATTCTGTGTTGTATTCATAATTTCTTGTCTCGGTTAACTTCTTAGGTTGAACAATTAAACACACTCTCGTTCTTGTACTAAAATCATGTCTCACCTGATGTTTATTTTTACCAGAACAGAGATATTTAGGTGATTCAAAGTCGAAAATCTCTTTTGTTTCATATGAAAACTTCTATAACTGTTCTTTTTTTCATCATAAAATACAGCCCAGTGGCACAGCGGACTTACAACGCTAGAAACCGGGTTTCGATACCCGTGGTTGGCAGAGAACGGATAGTTTTCTGTTTAACCACAAACAAACATGTTAAATTTTTTTGCATATTGGTTTCTTTTAGTGTTGAAGATTCTCTAAATATAGGTTTCGATTACTTTGTGTTCGTTATTTACATGTATATTAACGTCACGTTTTTACTTGTTCTTACACTTTCCAAAACTTACATAAGTGTGAACAGTGAAAGAAACCACTACAATTCACTTTATCTCAACCATTTTACTTTTTAAACGGTTACTGTAGATCAAACATATCTCTCACAAATTTTCTTTTCTGTTACTGAATACTCTCAGATTTTCCAGTAGTCTGACATATACATTTGTGTAACAATTGTCTCTGTCGTAACAGGAACCAGTCTTAAAACACATACAGAATCAATTTACATAGAATAGGAAATCAGTCAAAAACTGAATTATAGATGTGAGCTATAGAACAGAGATGTGTTAATACATATAAATATATATAATGATTATATTTTTTCTCCTTCTGCGGCGTCAGTAATGAGAACTGAAATTCCTGGAACTCAGTATGACTCCGCAAACAATGGTAAGTGGAATGAGATATGGGATTTACCCTTGAATGTTTGGTACTTTAAGCAGCTTCTTCGGTTAAATAATTAACGAGAAAAAATAAATATCATATATTCTGCGTGTTCTTAAACTTCTTTAGAAATGTATAACACTCGCAACGGCAGAATCCTAAACAATTTCATTATACAACACAACATAATACTTTGTGATGAAGCTAGGCATGGGCAGGTGGTCAAGGCACTTGACTCTTAATCCAAGAATCGTGGGTTCGAATCCCCATCACACCAAACATGCTCGCCCTTTCAGCTGTGGGGGCGTTATAATGTTACGATCAATCCAACTATTCGTTGATAAAAGAGTAACCCAAGAGTTGGCGATGGGTAGTGATAGCTAGCTGTCTTCCATCTAATCTTACGCTGCTAAATTAGAAATGACTAGCGCAGATAGCCTTCGTGTAGCTTTGTGCGAAATTCAAAAACAAAAACAAAACAAACTTTGTGATGACAAAACTCCAACCCACAAACATACCGACACTACTTAGAACGTACTAGACCTCGCTATAATTACTACACCAGTATTTTGGTTCCCCGCTGGTACAGCGGTAAGTCTACGGATTTACAATGTTAAAATCGGGTTCTCGATTACCCTCAGTAAACTCAGCAGATAACCCAATGTGGCTTTGTTATAAGAAAACACACACATATCTTCTACTGCACGCGAGTTCAAGATACACGAAAACATTAACAAGATAACAACCTTATATTAGTAATTCTTTATAACAATAATATCCCAAATACCACCATTAAACCTAAAATATTTGATTCTACGAAAACTGACTAAGTGACCTTCATAAAAAATTCCGACACCAGACATTCAAACATCAACCAAGAACGCTGAGTCATTCGACGATTATGAAACCAACATCTTCAAACCGGAGTCAACGTAACAGAATCGGTATTCCCCAGGCGAACTGTCAACACACCCGAACTCGAGGCAGTTGTTGTTGTTGTTTTTAAATTAAGCACAAAGCTACACAATGAACTATCTGTGTTTTGCCCACCACAGGTATCGAAACCCGGATTTTAGCGTATAAGTCCGCAGACATACCGCTGAACCACTGGGGGGCAACTCGAGGCAACTAACCAACGGATTATACAAGATAATGAACGAAAGACAAACACTAAGAAGACAGTGAATTCTTGATGACAAGAAACCCAATTGATATAGTAAACTAAAGTACATAATCTGAGTGTGAACCTGGAAACGGTTCTTTATCTCCTTCGATAGGCCTGGCATGGCCGAGCGCGTTAAGGCGTGCACTCGTAATCCGAGGGTCGCGGGTTCGCGCCCGCGTCGCGCTAAACATGCTCGCCCTCTCAGCCGTGGGGGTGTATAATGTGACGGTCAATCCCACTATTCGTTTGTAAAAGAGTAGCCCAAAAAGTTGGCGGTGGGTGGTGATGACTAGCTGCCTTCCCTCTAGTCTTACACTGCAAAATTAGGGACGGCTAGCACAGATAGCCCTCGAGTAGCTTTGTGCGAAATTTCAAAACAAACAAACAAACATCTCCCTCGACCAGGAAATCAAAACAAAAACCAATTAAACTAATAATCTGATTCTACACCAAATAAACAAACAAAAAGAATACAATCGTACAGCTTCTGTCTTTCTTTAGACAATTCAATGAAAGATCCGTCAACATTCTGGAAAAAAATTCGAAGCAATATGCAATGAAAAATTTATCAATATTCCTAACTTCAATACAAAAACAGAGCGATGACCGACCAAGAAAAAGCCAACCTCCTAATTAACAGCTGTGAACAAGTGTTTATAACTCCAAGCTCCCGCATTTTAACAACTGTCTACTATAACAAGATGGATCTCCAGCTTTCTTGTCCATAGAACATCTGGAATCATAATTAACAACGCCATATTCTACAACGTGACACTTACTACATGTGTGCCCTAGGGGTCATTCAGTACTCAGTCAATTTTTGTGAATGATATTTCATTTCCCGCATGGCCGAGCGCGTTAAGGCGTGCGCTCGTAATCCGAGGGTCGCGGGTTCGCGACCTCGAGTAGCTTCGTGCGAAATTCCAAAAACAAACAAACACAAAACATACACACCCAACGACGACGCCATCTGGTGCACTTGAAGATAATCTCTGATAGCAGCATCTAAAGTACAAATTACTTTCAACTCATAATCAGTTGGTACAACGTCTGAAGAGTAGCGCTGAACGCATCCAAAACTCAAGCGATAATCTTTAAGAAAATAATATCCCGCAAAATCAAATCACTCCCCAAAGTAAACCTTAAAACACACAACACAGGAGTAGATATCACATTTGTTTGTTTTTTAATTTCGCGCAAAGCTATACAAGGACTATTTGTACTAGCTGTCCCTAATTTAGCAGTGTAAGACTAGAGGGAAGGCAGCTAGTCATCACCGCCAATTCTTGGGCTACCGTTTTACCAACGAATAGTGGGATTGACCATCACATTATAAAGCCCCCACGGCTGGGAGGCCGAGTATGTTTGGCGCGACCCTCGGATTACGAAGCACACGCCTTAACTCGCTAGGCCATGTCGGGCCTTGCAGAGCCAAAAACCATCATAACAATCTACAAACAATACATTCGCCCCACAATAGAATACTGTAACATAATAACTCTCAACTCATCTCATAAACAGTACAAGACAATATGACAAGCCCGCAATCTCGCATTTCAAATCACTTACCGACTCCTTATTTTACACCTGTCATTTACCTAAAGAAAGAAATGTAACATTCTCAACCTCAAGAGGCGACTCACGCCTCTAGCGACTTTACAACAAAGCACGGAATATCTCTGCACTCTTATGTCAATTCCAATCACTAGTCGACACCCCATAAGCATGACAACGACACTTCTCTTCCTTAAACATAATTTACATTTCATGCTCTTTCAGCTGTGAGCACTGGTTGAGTAGGATATTCAGCATCCTACTTGTGAAAGTAGGTATTTTCGGGGTACACCCGTTTCCTCCCCACAAAGCAAATTTCCTTTTACACTTAGACCTAAAAATTCTTGTCCAGAAAAGGCACGCTTCTTTTTTTTTTTCATTCCTTAAACATTTTAAAAACAATAAATTTAAAGACGTAAATAAATATTCACTTCAAACACCTATCACCGTACTCGGCCTTCATCTCTCTTCTCCCATCACTTCGGCCGACTACATATCATTTTATCCCTTTGGCCAAGTAAACACCCAATGATGCTCTCCTTCCTTCTGCTATCCTTCTTGGTTTCTCCCAGACTCTTGTAATACTCACTCAACTAACAACAGTTCATGCCTCCAGCACAGTACTTCCAGTTGCTTTCAAGGCCAGCTCTCTTTAACTTTCAACCAAAGTAGTGGGGTGAAGAGAAATAGACGTTTCCGACAACCTTCGGTTCTATTTCATTCTCCGAAGAGAATTTAACGTAAGTCACCACCAAGCGATATTGTTGTAAGCTTATTAATTCAGGCACGGCCGGGGTATCTTATTCGGCACTCTGGCCCTGAAAGTGGGTTTTCTCGGGGTACTCTCGTTTCTCCCTCACAGCTAAATTATCCCCTTGAATTGTTGGAATCGTATCCTGAGATATTTTATCAATTCATTTAATCTCTCTTTCAATCTCTTTTAAAGTTATGTAAATTCAACATTAAAGACATTTTTAGTTAATGTCACATCTAAAATAAAAACCAGTTGTTTAGCCAATGTCAAAACTAAAATCCTATTTAAGTCAATCAGTTTATTACAGTATTGATCTTCTTCACCCTTCACGATCACCTAGCCACCCCTCAAGCCACTTTTCTCCCACTTCTACCTCGCAGGTTTTCCCCATTCGTCTTCAATGTTAATGTTATTTCAAGCCTCAAGTTATCCAACAACTGCGTACCCTTAATTAATACTATATTTTTTCTTCTAGAACATAAGCTTAATTCCATGAGCGGAGCTGAAGAAAAACTACCGTTTCTAAACGCCCCTTGTTGTCTCACAAGTCCCTTCGCAAAAGCACTGCTAAGTCAGTTGTTAGTGTAAGCTTATTGGCTTTATCATGCTTGTTCTCTAAATGTTTTTCCATTCCAACGTACTTTTGTTTTCAATAACATTATCCTTGCTGCTCGCACCTTATTTCATCTCGCCATGCAGACCACTTATTTTGGTCTAAATTTGCACCTTCTGTTTCGTGAACTGTGCCTTCATATTAAATATTTTGTTTGTTAAAATACTTTCTCTCCTTCACAACCCCATTGTGTAGCTTTGTGCTTAATTCAAAACAACAACAACAACCTTCACAACCTGGGCCTGTCATGGCCTAGCGCATTAAGGCGTGCGCTTCGTAATCTGAGGGTAGAGGGTTCGCGCCAAACATGCTCGCCTTCCCAGCCGTGGGGGCGTTATAAAGTGACGGTCAATCCCACTTTTCGTTGGTAAAAAGAGTAGCCCAAATGTTGGCGGTTGGTGGTGATGACTAGCTGCCTTCCCTCTAGCCTTACACTGCTAAATTAGGGATGGCTAGCACAGATAGCCCTCGAGTAGCTTTGTGCGAAATTCCAAAACAAACAAACAATCCTTCACAACCATCCACTTATGGATATCTCAGTAGATCTTGGGTCATATGGCTGTACCCTCTTTAATGAAACGTTTCTGAAGCCCACTCGCATAATTCATTTATTGGGCTATACTCTTCATCACTGTATCCTCATTGCCTGGCTTCATTACTTCATTGCTGGACACAACCTGTTGCCAAACATGCTAGCATGGTTTCGTCCATATCTCTTCACCTTGGATCAACTTTTCAAATTATCTGATTCACTAACCAATCATTTCAACGCTCAAAAACACTCTTGTATGCTACGTTTTCATTTTTGGCGAGCTTTTGACTTTGTTTGGAATTGAGGTTTACTCCGCGAATTACATTACAATTTGACAGCTATGATCTATCTTCATGGGGTTTTCTCTCGTTCTTTTAAATCCCATGCAAAAGTTCCCCAAGTTTCACTGTTATCTCCTCTTCTGTATATCCTCTATGTTGTTCAATTGCCTTGTCCTTGGCCTCCTCTTCAGTTGTGTCAATATGTTGATGATACTATCTCTCTTTATCCCTCCTAATGATACTGCCTCGGTGGTCTATTGCCCTTCTATGACCATAAGCTACTGCAGTCTGCTTGTTTTGTTTTGGTGCAGATGTTGACATTTCTTTCTCAATGCACCCAAAACACATGATATTAGTTTTAGTCCGACGAGACGTGAACTCCACTACTGCTTTTATTCATCTATGTTTGATGTTTACATTGACCATGTCCCCAACCACCTTTCAGACTCGGTGATCTATCTTGGTGTCATCTTTGATAGGAATCTCACCAGTCCGCCCTTTTCTATTAAGGTTTCTTGCCATTTTAGTGTACTCCGATCTCTCACTGGTACCTTCTGGAACATGAATTCTTCTCTTCTGTTGTATACCCTATTCGACCTATTCGAATACAGCCTGGATCTCTGCTTCTTTGACCTTCCATTCTCTCCCTCCGGTTTCGCAGCACCGTCTCATCCGGCACGCTTTCCTTATTAAATTCCTTAGTTCCACTTGAAATTGTATAGTCGACTCAACTTTTCTCAGGTGCTGTTACACCTTAGACAACTTTAGACTCGATGGAATAATAGTATTAATGTTTTTTTATTTACTGTGTGTTTTTGTGTGTCAGCAAGTTTCTACTCTGGTGTAAAGTTGAAAAAAAATGATCAATATTCTAAAATAAACTCTTTCTTTTCTGAAAGTTATGTTTCTCTGTCAAAGAGCATGAAATTTGATTTGACTGTTTGAAGTCATGAAGAGGTAAGGTCAGATTTTAACTGAATTTATGCATTAGCAGTATAAAATCGTAGGCTAACCACTCGTATCGGTCCGATATAGCCAGGTGGTTACGTTATTCGACTCGTAATCCCAGGGATAATGTGAGGGTCAATCTCACAATTTATTGGTAAAAAAGTAGCTCAAGAGATGGCGGTGGGTGGTGATAAATAACTGCCTTTCCTCTAGTTTTACACTTCTAAATTAAGGACGGCTAGAGCAGATAATCTCCGTGTAGCTTTGCGCTAAATTAAAAAAAAAACATCATTGTTATTAAGTTAAGAGCAATGTCGTTTCGTTTTTTCAATTTCGCACAAAATTACACGAGGACTATCTGCGCTAGCCGTCCCTAATTTAGCAGTGTAAGACTAGAGGGAAGGCAGCTAGTCATCACTACCCACCGCCAACTCTTGGGCTACTCTTTTAACAACGAATAGTGGGATTGATCGTCACGTCATAATGCCCCCACGGCTGAAAGAGCGAACATGTTTGGTGCGAATGGGATTCGAACCCGCGACCCTCGGATTACGAGTCGAACGCTTTAACACACTTAGCCATACCGGGCCTCATTTCGTAGTTATAACACTTATCAGTTTGTAGTAAGTTTTTATTAATTCTGTGTGTTTTATTCATCCTGAGTCAGGCCTGGCATGGCCGAGCGCGTTAAGGCGTGCACTCGTAATCCGAGGGTCGCGGGTTCGCGCCCGCGTCGCGCTAAACATGCTCACCCTCCCAGCCGTGGGGGTGTATAATGTGACGGTCAATCCCACTATTCGTTGGTAAAAGAGCAGCCCAATAGTTGGCGGTGGGCGGTGATGACTAGCTGCCTTCCCTCTAGTCTTACACTGCTAAATTAGGGACGGCTAGCACAGATAGCCCTCGAGTAGCTTTGTGCAAAATTCCAAAACAAACAAACAAACAATCATCCTGAGTCTCCTGGCGAATCAGCGATAACTTTACAGACTTACGAATCTAATATTTGTGTATCGAATCTCCGGGGTGGACAGAGTTGAAACAGTTCGTTGCGCAAAAAATCAACAACAATGATATTCAGTTTTTTATTAAACAAATATTTAGTTTATTACATTTTCTGAATATTGCATTTTGAAGACACAGTGATGAAGTGGCAAAATGTGATATTTAGTTTATCGGAAACTGTAGATAAATTTGAAATTAAAATTAATTTTATTTTGTAGGCTAAATAAAAAAAATATTTGTTGTTTTTAACTGTATTTGTTTATAGTTAGCCAATTTACACCCAGTCTTCGGATGGGAACCCTAATTGTTTTCGGTTGTAAACCCATTGACGCCTCATGAGAATTGACGTGCCTTACAGATTGAAGTTTGACGTAAATAAAGTCGGTTCGCACTGATGACGTGTCTACAGCTTTTTACAATTGTGATACATAAAATAAAGACAAATGTTAATGAAAGTGCATACAATTTGATTGTGTATACAAATTTAATATAGTTCTAGCGTTTACAGATTTAGTCTGTAAACTGTGCTAATTCACACAATACATGATATATATGTAAATATACACACATAAAGTCATTACCTGTAATGAATAAATTTAATGAGTAGATTTCTCTTTCAGTAACGTATTTACTTACGGATGCACTTATTAAAAATTGACATGTTATATACATGTTACAAGGCCAGCCAATGGACTGCGTATCGTAAGCGTCTTGACATTTTTTGCCCTTGCCCTAACCACTCCCTCTAAATTTAACATTATTCATCAGCTTGCAGTGAAGATGAAATGTTCGTGTAACTTTTATCAAACAAGACGTTAAAGCTGGACTATGTACTGGCATTTACTAGTTTTAACAGTTTTTGTGATCTTCGGTATTGTAAAGTTTGGTCGTTTGGAGTCAGAAAAAGCTGGTAAGTTGAATGGATTGAAGAAATTAAGGTGTGGCATGTCCAGAAATTAAGGTAGTTTTATAAAGAAAATGTGGCAAACACATTCAAGGAAAAACCAACATAGGTAGACACAGGTTGACTGTAGATGTAGTTTCACAGATTGTTATATTTGATCTATTGTTGGCTGTAGGTGTAGTTTCATAGTTTGTTATATTTGATCTGTTATTGGTTGTAGATGTAGTTTCACAGATTGTTATATTTGGTCTATTGTTGGTTGTAGATGTAGTTTCATAGTTTGTTATATTTGATCTGTTATGGGCTGTAGATGTAGTTTCACAGATTGTTATATTTGATCTATTGTTGGTTGTAGATGTAGTTTCATAGTTTGTTATATTTGATCTGTTATGGGCTGTAGATGTAGTTTCACAGATTGTTATATTTGATCTATTGTTGGTTGTAGATGTAGTTTCATAGTTTGTCATATTTGATCTATTGTTGGCTGTAGATGTAGTTTCACAGATTGTTAAATTTGATCTATTCTTGGTTGCAGATGTAGTTTCACAGATTTAAGTATGACTTCATCTCCTAAAATGGAAGAACTAGCCATATCTTTAGCAAAAAAGTAGTTCGCTACATATTGAAGTACATTCTGTCTGAATGAAATATGTTCAATGAAAACTGTATCAAAATATTAACTGATGCAGGGAAAATAAGAACAAAAATACAGTAACCGTTCGTTGTTTATGTAGGCATGAAATAAAAGAATCATCATGTTAGTGAGACACGTTCGTACACTGTTCATTGTACTCTTCACTGTAAGTTCATGCACTGTTCATAAGTTACTTATCCTTTTTCCGGATTAAAAATTTCAGAAAATGTGTATATGGGTGGATGTTATAATGAAAATGATAAAAGTCCCTACTTTTACACAATTTATTTATAAAATATTACTACAGTATTCATTATTTCTTCACCAAAAGTATTGTATAAGCTTTAAGAACTCAATATGTATATACTTAAAACATTATATACAATTTGCGATGGTCATGTTTATAGGAAGAGGTAACAGATAAGTAGTGGCAGAAGGTGTGCTTTCTGTTACCCGCTGTCAAAACCTAGATTTTAATGTCCTTTCTAATGTTTCAAGTTATTAATTATTAGGCGGCCACTGGCCACAGAAGTTGTAAGATCGCGGGTCAAAGGTTGAAGTAGGTATAGCTCAACAAACGGCTCTTCATAATAGCGTTATGGTGGTTGTTGTAGAAACTTTAGTTAAGTTTGTGTATTGTTGCAATAACGGCGGTCATGTTTTTATTACATTCTTCCATAGAAAGTGCTAGAGCATACTCTGAGACATATAAGACGTTTGTATGACCCCTACACACACACACTGTGGATATGCTGTACTATCGAAAATTTAGTGTAGTTTTTGTGTGTATAAATGCAATGCCATCTATGAATGTAGTTAACGTTAGCTTCCGTGAAAGATAATAAACGCTTGACAACAGCATTAATAGGGGGTAAAGGGGCTGTGAACCCACAATAACATGCCCCTCTTTCTAAACTATCATTACACAAAGTTCGTTTCAGATTAGCTCAGCGACCTAGGAGAAGTTAGATAAGGTGACAGACACCCAGTCATTTTGTGCTTTGTATATACAAATATGGATCAATGAATACAACTAACTTGAAACTAGACAAAAACTGTAAATACTCATTAGTGTTGTTTAAAATTACATGCATGCCTACGAAACATAATATTAAAACAACTTTAAAATGAACAACCATTTTTAAATTATCTTAATTTGTATAAAAATACATATTTTATCTGTTTATTCATTCGTCGATATCGTAAGAAAATAAACACTTGAAACGACATCGAAAGCTTCTCTGCAGTACACACTTGTATACATTTCCTGATTTATACAACGTCAACTTCAAAGATAAAACTTCTGTTTCTATAAGATTTGATGCAGCATTTCTCGAGAAACAGATCCGTGCAAAACTGGTCAATCAATGCTTTGATTGATAGTTTTTATCACCTTACGTTCATTTTCAGAAAGTTGACTGACTTATTAGAAATGAATCGAACAAAAAGACGGAGATTGCATGTACACTTATGACATATATTTGTCCTCTAATACAGTATCAGGCTAATTGAATGTCAGCTCTCTTTCATAAATGCATTGGAAATGTATTTGTACTGTTCACTGAGTTTTAATGTCTAAAATCATGAATGCTTTGATAGTAAAAGTTTCAGGTATACTTGACCTGTAAGCAAGCTAGTTATGGGTTTTTAATTAAGCCACCAAGAAGCACTTACACGAACAGTGCATGTGAAAAGGACTTGACAGCAGAAAGATCATAATCCATGATTGTCATGGTGTGAGTCAAGACACCCTCTTACAATTCACTAAAGTTATATCATGACTTAACCCCAAAATTGCCGTTTTGATCCTTTTGGACCACAGACAATGATTACATAACACAGTGTTGGTAAAAAAAAAAAGTACACTATAATGACCAAATAGCACAGTGTTGATAATAGAAAGTACACTATAATGGTTAAATAATAATGTGTTGGGAACAGAAAGTTTCATTATAATGCTCTCAAATAACACAGTGTTGGTAACAGTTTCAATATAATAGTCAAATAACACAATGTTGATAAAAGAAAGTACACTTTTATGGTTAAATAACAATGTGTTGGGAACAGAATGTTTGACTATGATGCTCAAATAACACGGTGTTGGTAACAGACAGTTTCACTGTGATGGTTAAATAAAAAGAAACAACTTTTTGTGATTTTCGTAATAGCACTATGGACGACTGTAGTCGTATGCTATCAATGTACTTCTGACAGACATCAGTGTTGATAACTACTAAAAACGTTTTTAAATGTATTATTGAAGTCGTGTATACAATATCGGTAACAAATACCGGTAACAAAAGTTTATATATATTGTTAGTTTTCTCCCATGCTTCACATTATTTCTTTTTGTTTGTTTTTTACCGATTCCATTCTATCATAAATTCTATTACATATATAAAAATGTTTTAAGTCAGGAAGATAAGACATAACAAAGTCATTATTGTCAATAGAAGCATTAATTACGATTTTCATGACGTCAAGAAATAGACCGAAAGAAAAATAAAGTTATAAATAGTGTAACATCCCTTTCTACTGACCAAGTTGGACTTACCTCGTGAGTTTTATTACTCAAGTTTTTAAAGGCTATACATTTTGTAACTGCACGTTATGACCTGACATATTGTCGTAATATATAAATACAACATTAAAATTGTCTAATATTCATTCGGTCTTCTCAACTCATCATATAGTAACCTAACTTAATTTAGGTATGTGAATAATACTACGACATTGTTATTAATTTATTACTCGACATTAAATAATGTACACATTATTCAATTACCATATTACAGATTCCGTTTTTTTACTCCAAAAGTAAGATTAAAATTATATTATGTGACGTAGATATCTAATGTAAACCTTAATTGGCTATAACCTCTACTGTTAAATGTAGTTTCAGCTATTCAAAATTTAACAGAACTTGCTGGCATTCTTTATGGAGGAATGTAATAAAAGCATGGCCACCACTATTGCAACAATACTGAACAGCCACCATAAGGCTGATATGAAAATCCGTTCTCTGAGTTAAACGCGCTTCCAACAATGTTTGGAGTCAACAAATCAGACATAAAGTTAGGCTTCTTACAATTTACAGGTTTTTAATTTACCGTCAAGCAGCAATTCCCAACCAGGGGTGCGAGATAGCGTTCCAGGGGTGTGAGGTTTCATTTCATGTATAAATGAAAATTTATTTTTTGTAGGCCATGTAGGATTTATGCAACTTTTAGTTTGTTGTAATATTTTTTTATTTTCCAAATGTTTCGGTATTGTTTATATATCATTAAAAACTAATTATAAAAAATTATTTTGGCCACCTTCACCTTCATTCTTGAATAAATAATTACTGTGAGGTGTGCGAGAACATATTAAAATTTTTTAGGGGTGCGGGGCATAAGAAAGGTTGGCAATCACTGCCAAAACCTAAATTAACTTATATGTGAGAATAATAAACATTTAATAACAAAATGTTGTGATACAGTTTCTATGTGGTGTTTTTTGTTTGTTTTTTACAAGCAGGTGTATACTGTATTACATTTCTTGTAGAAACACGTACGTACTATTTGGATGTCGCAATATAAATGTTCTAGTGTCAGCAGTTTTACTTCTAGAAACATCAGCAAGTTATATGTGTTCTGTTGGCAACTGGAAGGCCTGGAATTAGCTAGAAACGAAGTGTTGACATTGCTGTTATTAATATTTGTCTGAACACGTATTACTCACCTTAAATCTACCAATGACACTTTAGATTTCTCACCTAGTGTTTGGCCAAAGTCTAGGACATGCTGACTTTAATTTGCGTGATGCGTATTTACACATTATTTACATAAATATGAAAACGGTTTGTACGTGACTCTTAAAGTACCACAACACTTCAAATCAACGCCCCACGGTAAAGTAACAAATTAAATAACCAATAAAGATTTGTCCTACAGAACTGAAAACTTATGTTTTAAAGTATTTAGTCTAGTTTGTTTTTTTTAATTTTAAGATTATTTTTATGTGCATTTAAGTTTGGTTTCACTAATTAACTAACACTTATTAGGCTGAGTGGACCAGTTACTAGAACGATCCTGGATTCTGAATTCAAGCTTCGCAGTTCAGGGTTTTAGGTTCGCTATAAACGTGATTACATGTTAATACTCGGTCAGACAAGAGCACGTTCACTCGCTGTCTTCCCTTTAGTCTGGTCTGGCATGATACTGCGGTAAGTCTACGGATTTACAACCCTAAAAGCCGGGGCTCGATTCCCCTCGGTGGACTCCACAGATAGCCTGATATGGCTTTGCTATAAGAAAACACACATTAGTCTTTTTAAAAGTTTCGCTATGTTCCTGCACAAACATGTTCGACTCGTAATCTGAGGGTCGCAGGTTCAAATCCCCGTCGCACCAAACATACTCGCCCTTTCAGCCGTGAGGGCGTTATAATATTACGATCAATCTCACTATTCGTTGGTAAAAGAGTAGGGCAAGAGTTCACAGTGAGTGGTGATGACTAGATGCCTTCCCTCTAGTCGGGCCTGGCATGGCCGAGCGCGTTAAGGCGTGCACTCGTAATCCGCGGGTTCGCGCCCGCGTCGCGTTAAACACGCTCACCCTCCCAGCCGTGGGGGTGTATAATATTACGGTCAATCCCACTATTCGTTGGTAAAAGAGTAGCCCAAGAGTTGGCGGTGGGTGGTGATGACTAGCTGCCTTCCCTCTAGTCTTACACTGCAAAATTAGGGACGGCTAGCACAGATAGCCCTCGAGTAGCTTTGTGCGAAATTCCAAAAAAACAAAACAAACAAACCCTCTAGTCGTACAGTGCTAAAATAGGTACGGTTAACGCAAATAGCCCTAGTGTACCGTGTTTCTCCGAAAATAAGACAGGGCTTATATTAATTTTCACTCCAAAATATGACACTAGGGCTTATTTTCGGGGGATGTCTTATTTTGATATATCAAGAAAATGAAGTTACAAAGTAAAAATTATAAGACCTCTAAATAAATAGAAATTACGAAAAACATTCAGAAACTCATTAACAGGAATTTATTCTATTAACTATTAAAGTAATTAATAAATTATTTTTTTTATTTCTTACCTCTTCCTGCCACTCTTAACTAGGACTTATTTTAAGGGTAGGGCTTATATTAAAACTATCCCCAAAAATCAAACTAAATCTTATTTTATGGGTAGGTCTTATTATCATAGAAACACGGTAGCTAGCTTTGTGCGAAAGTAAAAAAAAACAAAACCCTCTAGTATTCGTGCAAAAAGCTTGCACAAAAGTTCATATTTTGTTAGATGAACTTTCTTGTATCATTATGAAGGTTTAATTAATACTAGGCTATCCGTCGAATCTTATTCTAACAATTCGAGTTTTCACAAACAACATGGTGTCCCCTCCCCACTTTTTCAGCATTATAAACCAGATTTGGATGCCCACAAATAGTCCCGAGTGTAGCTGCATGTTTGACCACAAACAAACACAATGTATGTTGAATTATTGCCGTATTTACTTCTAAATCTGGAAATATTTCGGATCTGTCTTTTATTTCACAGTCTGATACTGCGGTAAGTCTACGGATTTACAACCCTAAAAGCCGGGGCTCGATTCCCCTCGGTGGACTCCACAGATAGCCTGATATGGCTTTGCTATAAGAAAACACACATTAGTCTTTTTAAAAGTTTCGCTATGTTCCTGCACAAACATGTTTGTCATGCAGTAACTCATTGCTGAGGGAAATCCATGGCTTCCACATTCTATGAGACACTCCAACCTGCTTCTTTAGTGATATGCCCCCCAGTGGCTCAGCGGTATGTCTGCGGACTCACACGCTAAAATCCGGGTTTCGATACCCGTGGTGGGCAGAGCACAGATAGCCCATTGTGTAGCTTTGTGCTTAATTCAAAACAACAACAACTTTAGTGATATAATTCGTCAGATTTTCATAGTCGGTGATATTGTGAGATTACTTGGAAATGAAACAAGTAGACTGTTAGACTGAAAACTCCATATATATAATATTAGGCTTGGTCTCTTGTAAAAAATAAAATTTTACGTTTTATTAAATAACACACTAAACTAGATTGAATGTGGCGCTGCATATGTGTGCGTGACAGCTCAACTGAGACAGTTACCAAGACACAGAAACATTACTCAGCTGAAAAAGCAAAAGCTCAGGTTAGTTATATGGTCTGTATTTCGATTTAACACGAGCTCGTTTGTGATGACAAAAGAAATCGTGAGGTTCTTCTTTATTCAGATCAGCACTGTTTTTACTGCCAGAAAACGGATGTGAGAACTATCAAGCGTCACATGAGCGTTATAAATTATGTATATACGACTAGTGAGATCACAGAAATAAAACGAAGATGAAACTTATATTAATAGTTATTACAATACGTGCCCAATATGGAACCATTACGGACACTTAATTTTAAAATAAATTTACTGGTTTACTTTCACAACTCGTGATTGTAATTTTTTTCATCAAGTCAATGAAATCAGTTATTGATATAAATTTTTCCTTTCTACCTCAGAAACTGTTTGCTGAGTTAAATTCACGTTAGCCTTTAAATTTAAGAAAAAAAAAGAAGTTTCAATTATTTATCGAGTATTCTTCCTGTTTTTAATAAATCTTTATTGTGATACATACTGTAGCAAATAAACTATACTCTTAACAAATAGTTTGTTTGTTTGTTTGGAATTAAGCAAAAGGCTACACATTGGGCTATCTGTGCCCTGTCCATCAACGGTATTGAAAATTGGTTTCTAACATTAAGTCTGCTGTGCCAGTTGGGGGCTTGAATAAAGAGAGAAATAATAATCTGAAATGGAAGATAATTTTAATATTCTGTTCATTCTGTTTTTTTTTAAAAAAACATAACTTGTTTCATTGACTTTACTATCTCAAAGTAAGAACAATAAATCAACATTAAAGTTATTCTGTGACGTGTTTGTTTGTTTTTAATTTGAAACAATAAAACATTGTTCAGAGAAACATAAGAAATATTAGTATATTATTTCTTCTTCATCTCATGTGTACGTCACATTTTGTACTATATTTTGTGATAGTTTTGCTTTTTTCACTTTTACGGCCCCCCAGTGGTTCAGCGGTATGTCTGCGGACTTGCACGCTAAAATCCGGGTTTCGATACCCGTGGTGGGCAGAGCACAGATAGCCCATTGTGTAGCTTCGTGCTCAATTCAAAAAACAAACAACTTATTTTTACAATTTCGTATTTCCCTCTTTTCATGGTGTTTACATTCACTTTTTATCAGTATATTGTTTTTGCGACAACGCATAAATATTTTCATGACTCCATCCAGAATGGTTCACAGCGTAAAGTTTGTACTCCTGAATTTTCTGGAGCTACTAAGTATTTTGTTACCTAGTCTTTGAGATTGGGAAAATTCATCAACCACTTCAATGTTGTACTATTTGTCTGGGGTGTAAACTTTTGTCCATAACGATGGACATAGATTATTGTTCAAAAAACACGAAGTAAATTTTACTGAAGTTGTATTATATCTCCTTTCTTCAACATTCATTGCCTTACTATGTTAGGCAGCCGCATGCTATTTTCCATGTTGTACTAATAACACTGCAAAATCACTGATATCTGTATTAATTTGTTGAATGATTGTTCACAGTTACAATTCAACAGAATTAATGTGGTTCTTCAAATAATTTTTGTAAAGGACGGACTATGTCAGAGGATGCAGTTACAAAACAACAATAGTAATAGCACAGACTGGGAAATGCTCTTACCGCATCCAAATTGTTTGGTGATAGCTAACCTCGAACATTTTTAGTCTTAGGTTGGAACTGTAGAGGCTTTTGTTTTACTGACGATGCTAACAGAAGACTCAACGTTGAGGAACAAATTCACACATCTTGAGATTCAGCTCAACTTATCCAGAAATTCCTTGGTCTCTTTGAAAAGCATAATTATATGTCTTCACAAATATGATTTTGTTATCTAAGTAGGTGATTACTTCATCAATCATTAAAATGTGACATTTCTTAATTAAAATAGTAACACAACATGTTGCCGCAATCCATTTACTGCAGTTAGAGCTGTCATCTCTATACTTGCTTTGTTGACTCATACTTAGCAGTGCTTATTCTACAGATCCAATGTTGAAAACCTTTTTGATCCAAATAAGTAGTATTGGATTCTTATACTCCTTGATCCTTCACGGCTTTCATTCCTTTGCAAGCTTCAATCAGTGTCGTGCATATGTCTGAGTAACTAATGTATGGGGTTGCATTGCATCCCAAGTATTAAAGTATATGTGTATATTGTTTAGCCTAATCTATGAAGCCTGATAAAGAAGTTATCTTGATATTCTTTAACTTCCACAACTTTGGTTATATTAGTGCAGACATAAGGTGTTTGATATATTTCTGGACATGAATGGTTCAAAATGCTAAATGTTTTTCGCTGAGAGTCACACTTAAACCTCAATTCCGCATTTACTGGTTTCTAAGGTTCCGTTCCAAAACTGTAGGGTTCGCATGTTGTTTCAAACATACATGTGTCTGATATAAATTGGTTTACTGTGATTCAGATCCAAGAACATCTCAAACCGAGGGAAATACATCATACCAGTATTTAAAGACATTTCAACAATGTGTGAAGGACACCTTGCGATATGACCATAGCATTCTTTGCTCAGAAGAAAACCAAAAATATTGCTAATGATTAAATTATTATTGAAATCAATGTTTCGCAACGTTTCCAATATCATTCATCCTCATAACTTTTTCATAAGAGCTTGTTCACCCAGTTGGAAAAATGGCAAAAAAAAGTATTAAATTAGCCCCCCCAGTGGCAAAGTGGTATGTCTGCGGACTTACACACTAAAAACCGGGTTTCGATACCCGTGGTGGGCAGAGCACAGATAGCCCATTGAGTAGTTTTGTGCTTAATTCTAAAACAAACAAAGTATTAAATTAAAATGTAAACGTCTTTATTACGACTTAAATATTCACTAAACTACAACTAGAATTAATACAACATTAACAAAATATGAATGTATTTATTAAACTAGAATGAATAATAAAATAGCTAATGACTTTTTAGCTATTGATTTTATTGTATGATTGAAAATACCTTTGAGTGAACCATTCTTCCATTTGAGAAGCATTGGTTTAGATATTAAGCGCCAGGCCTAAATGGTATCTACTCATCTTTTCCGATAACCTTCCAAAAAATTCAGAATCTGCAGAAATATTTGGCAGATTTTTATCATTTTATAGGCCCGGCATGGTCAAGCGTGTTAAGGCCTTCGACTCGTGATGTGACGGTCTCGGGTTCGAATCGCCGTCACACCAAACATACTCGCCGCTAACGTGTGGACATTATAATGTTACAGTCAATCCCACTATTCTTTGGTAAAAGATTAGTCCAAGAGTTGGCAGTGGGTGGTGATGACTAGCTGCCTTCCCTCTAGTTTTACACAGCTAAATTCGGGACGACTAGCGCAGATAGCCCTCAAGTAGCTTTGCGCGAAATTTTTAAAAAAAATTATCTTAATGAAAAATTTTGCTGGTTTGTTTTACATTCCTATCAATTAATAGTAAATTTCTTTTCGAGAAACAAATTAATCGTATTCTGTTTGTTGTTGTTTTTCCCGTTAGAATTAGAGCCGAATTGCTCGTCGGATTACTTTCGTTGTATTGTTTGTTTTTTGGAATTTCGCACAAAGCTACTCGAGGGCTATCTGTCCTAGCCGTCCCTAATTTAGTAGTGTAAGACTAGAGGGAAGCCAGCTAGTCATCACCACCCACCGCCAACTCTTGGGCTACTCTTTTATCAACGAATAGTGGGATTGACCGTAACATTATACACCCCCACGGCTGGGAGGGCGAGCATGTTTAGCGCGACGCGGGCGCGAACCCGCGACCCTCGGATTACGAGCGCACGCCTTAACGCGCTCGGCCATGCCAGGCCACTTTCGTTGTAACAATGGCCAATGTATACCTCGAAGATGGGTTTGTGATTATCGAAAGAATTGTGAAGACGAGGAAGATGAGCGTCAGTCATGTCGTAAGTAGTTCACAATATTTGTTTTTACTGGTTATAAGATTACATGAAAAAAAGAATGAATGCAGTATACTATTCTCATTGAATGATATAAATTATTATATTATTATAATAGCAATACATTTTCTTGCTTTTCGTTTGTAATGCTGAATACAAAATTTACCAAGCATTGAAGTATTTTATTTTATGGTTGATGGATAGGCACCCATAATGCTTAGATGTAGCTATACTTCAGTATTTTCTCTGGTGGTGGCGATATTAAAACATTGGAAAGAATTATGTTTGTTTGTACTTCAAAATTGAAATGATTTTGTACTTGATAATGATAAAAATTCTATCATCATTTTCTTCAAACTTGTATAGGCCCTATGTGATGTACCATGTTCCTTCTGGGTCCATGATTCATTGGCTATGAGTCCCTAGTCCCGAATAACATAAGTGTTACAAACTGTAATTAATACCATGTATTGTATTACTGGAATTTATTTTATTGATTATTACTAGGCTCATATGTGTTCTTCATAGAAAACGAATGTTTTCACCATATCTTTTTGTTGCTGTTCAGTTTTTTAAACTAACTATTGTAGCAGACAAAACATAAAGTTACTCAGTATACGTGAATACAATCAGTAGTGAATCGTAAGGAAACAAGCTTGAAATCGAAAGGTTAATGCATGGTCAATAATGAACAACTTTTTTTTTCATGTAGGCCTAGCATAGCATGTTGGATAGGGTGCTCTATTGCCAATCTGCAGGTTGTATGTTCAAATCTCTGTTACTGAACATGCTTGTTCTTTCAGCTTTGGGATGTCATAATGTTATGGTCAATCTCATTATTTGTGAGTAAAAGAGTAGCACACAAGTGTTCACTAGATGCCTTTCTTTCAATTTGTCATTGCTAAATTGGAGAGTGTTTGGAATTAAGCACACAGATACACAATGGTCTATCTGTGCTCTTTATATGTAAAAACGGCACGTTTGGGTTGAGAAAAACGAGCCATTTTTACATATACATTTCTCTTCAAATGGGTTTTCTCGACGTCACTGATTATCTGTGCTATGCCTACAACTGGCATTGAAATTCAGTTTCTAGCTGTGTGAGTCTGTAGACATACCACTGTGCTGGTTAACTATGGATAACTATCATAGATGGTCCACAAGGAGTTTCAGATTTGGGAAGAAAATTCTTTTTGAAATTTTTAAACTTTCTGTTAGCATTTTCAATAATTATTCTGAAAGTTAGAATTGGGTAGAATTTATCGTTAATGAATTAAATAAAAAGGGAATCTGAAAAAGTACAAGCTTATTACAGTTTTTGTTTTTGTCATAATGGTAGAACTTGCTTGGATTATCAGCTAATTTTCTTTGTTGAACAAAGTATTGTTATGAAGACCTTTAAGATGGATGGTTTCATATGAAAATGTATTGTATATCATAATTTATATATTTTTCTCCAATTGTAGCTCCACCTCAGTGCAGTGATGGTCAGTTTGCTTGTGGTCACTATGTATTCAATCAGTCATTCTGTATTCCAGTGCATTGGCAGTGTGATAATGTTGTAGACTGTGTGGATGGATCAGATGAAGGCAGTGAATGTAGTAAGTTTACTTACAATTTTAGTCTTATCTTGGATGTAGGAGAATTGTTGGAATATCTGTTAAATGATCCTTTGCAAAGTCATTTCTAAAATTGTTTAGAATTTTATTGAATAGTTAAGATGGTTTTGGTAAAGGAAAGATCATGCTTCAAAATTCTTTTAAAAGGTTACTGTTTATGTAAATGAGGATAAGATTTGGTGTGTCTGGATTTTCATAAATCATTTGACAAAATGCCACATAAAAGGCTTGTAAAAAATTATCTCTGTGAGTGTGGGGGATAAGTTAGCAAATTTGATAGAAGAGTAGCAGGTGGAAGAAAGAAGAGGGTTGTTACAAATGGAGCTCATTCAAAATGGATTAATGTCACAAGTAGGGTACCTCATGGCTCAGTGTTAGGACTTTTGTTCTTTTTTATTTACATCAGTGGCATAGATAAAGGAATGATCAATAAATTACTTAAATTTACTGACAATATTGAGGTCTTAGGTATTGTTGGCTGTGAAGAGGATGCAACTGGTTTAGAAAAGGATTTAGATCATTTAGTGAGTTGTAATAAATGCAAGATATTGAATGTAGGTTATCATAATTTGAATTATACATATAATTAGGATGGAAATAACCTTAAAAGTGTCATGAAAGAAAAGGATCTTGGTGTAATGGTTGATCAATCTCTTAAGCCATTAAAACAGTATGCTTGTAGTTGGGCAAATAGAATTTTAGGTAGTATATGCAGATATACTGAATATAAGTCTAAAGAGGTTTTAATTTTAGGCCACATTTGGAGTATTGTGTTCAGTCTTGTGATCCTTATCTTAGGATGTTGTTGTTGTTGTTTAGAATTAAGCACAAAGCAACACAAAGGGCTATCTGTGCTCTGCCCACCACGGGTATCGAAACCCGGATTTTAGCGTGTAAGTCCGCAGACATACACGCTGAGCCACTGGGGGGCCTTATCTTAGGAAAGACATTGAATTGTTGGAAAGGATTCAGAGGGAGGGTTACTAAAAAGGTACCTGGGATGGAGGGATTGTTATATAAGGAGAGATTAATATTCTTAAAATTGTTTTCTTTTGGAAAAAAAAAGAGGAGTTAGAGGAGATCTAATTCAAGTGTTTAAGATTGTAAAGAGATTTTTACAGTGCTGATGATTTATTTTTTTCATACAGTGAGAATAGTGGGATTAGAGGACAAAATATATATTTTGACAGGTTAGGAGTCATCTTCAGTTAAGACAATTATATTTTTCTAACATGATGGTTGGACATTTAGAATGAGTTGCTTTGGATGTTGTGGAGGCAGTAAATTTAACTGACTTTAAGAGAAAGCTTGATAATTATATGATTGAGAAGAGCTGGATATAAGATTTTAAAATGTATTTACTTGAATGTGTTAGTTTAGTTTAGAAGATGGGGACTCCCAAGATGGATAAATAGGTCCCTTGTTGCTCCAAAACATATTATGTTTAATTTAAGTAAAAATGAAACTTCATTGACAGTTTGCTCATTATTCAATCATAGGCTAACTAATGTTTAATGAAAAATTATTTGAAACCTCTAGGAGAGTTAAAAGTTGTTTTTTTTTCAATAAAAGTTAGTTTTCAGTGGACTGCAGACTATTATTATAATTTATTTTTAACATAATTTAATTATTGAGTTTAATATTTTGAGAAATGACTGTAGTAGGCTTAAGGCTATCACATACATCATTGATGTTTTCATGGCTTTGTTTTAAAATTTATTAACTTGTTAGAAAAACTAGATTATCCCTTGAATATTAGCCTTTATGTTTTCAGTTTTGTGCAGTTTTTTTGTTTATCTTTAGGTTTATTTTAGACAATGTTGTTAAAGGAAAATGTTGGTATCAAAAGTAGTGTAGATTATGTTTTAATAGAGTGACACACAGTTATGAAATTTAAAAAAATGCAAGCAAATTAAAAAAACAACAATAACTTGGATATAGGATGATATTGGGCGATAATACAACCTTAAAGAAATATGTTTTCTTTTAATTTTTTTTTTTTAATATTGTAAGAATATAAAAGTAAATATTTAATGAAACTTTAAATTTTGTAGATTACAGACAGTGCCAGTTACATGACCATAAGTGTGGCTCTGGGCTGTGCATTCCACCTAGTAGGAAATGTGATGGTTACTATGACTGTCGAGATGAAAGTGATGAGAAAATGTGCAATCAAAGTACGTTATGCATTTTATTGTTCACATGAGGGTTAGTCTAAGATTTCACTAGTTTGTTTTTACAGACTATCATTGAATACTTTATGCTAATTTGTAATTTTTTAGCATTTCATAATAAACATGGATTGTTGAAGAAGGATCTTTGGCAAGTATTTTTTTGGTGATCAGAAATGCTTCATATTACTAAGAAGCTCCAACTACTATTATTTAATAGCAGAGTAAATGATACATTAGCTATTAAATAATGGTAGAGTAAATGAATGTAAACCATTAATTAGTAGTAGAGTGAATTAATATAAGACGTTTCTTTCATAGCAGTGCTTGAAAGTATTAATTTTACTCCTATTTTAACTACGTTACAGTTGCAACTAAGGTTATTTACTCTAGAAAGTAAATATTCTTTGTCTCACAAAAATTGCTTTAAGTATGTCATTGGCCAAGAATTATTGAAATGATCAAACTATTTCTTAACAACCGTGATTTTCATGGCTGTGGTTTAAATTTTGTTTCATTAATTTCATTTTATTTTTATTAACACTATTTCTTCCTTTATAATAATTGTGAATTATTCTTTACATAGTTTGAACAAGCTAAAAGCTAATATCAAATTTTAATGTGACTTGTAAAGAAAAAAACAAAAAAATATATACTTCTGTATGTGCATCCCTACCATACCTATTTGGTGTTTGTCTGATATTATTAACTAAATAAAAGTGTCTTAACAGTAATCTCCAATGAGTGTTAATCATAACATAAATAGTATTATAAACAAATTACCTTTGCACTAAACTTTTTGCTCTTCTAATTTTGAAGTGTATTTTTTTTATTTGAAGTATCCCTCCCAAAAAATATAATGACTAAGGCAGAAAGTATTAAGTGACATAAATATTCTGTGAATTATTACATATTGTTTAAAAACAAATTTAGTTTTAGTAGTTTCATAATGTTCTCTTTATTTTGGTGTAACAGTCTGATGATTTGTAAACAGTATTTCTACATTTTTATTTACACATTAGCAGTGTGTTAATATTTAATATTTGTACTCTTCTGTGTTTACCAGCTGAAGTAACATGTGGGCTGGATGAGGTGCAATGTAAAAATGGATCCCGATGTATTGATATAAGCTTGAAGTGTGATCACTGGGATGACTGTGGAGATAATTCAGATGAAAAGGATTGTGGTAAGTGTCACTATGGTGTTGTTATATTTTGTTTTCACTTATAAATCTCAAACTAATAAAATAATATCTGAATTCTTTATTAGCCCTGTGTGATATATCAACTTATAAACATGCTAACTTTTGTGCAGTTACTAAATTTTCAGTTGTCACTTTATAAGATTAAAATAAATGCACAATTTAGAAATGTTAATGGGTTTTGTCTTTCAACAGAAATATTGTAATAAAATAAGAGTAAACTATCTACAATATGAAATCTTCAGAATTATTAATTTAATTTAAAAGAAATAATTTTTTTTGTTTCATTTCATCTGTATGAGGACAGTTCTTTGTGTTTATCAAATAGTATACCTGTTAGTACACATCATAAATAAAGGGATAGAGTACAGCAACCATAGCCTGCCAGGCTGTGAATCTACTGATGTGGCCCGGTACCACTAAATAAACAAATTGAACTTTGATGCTTTACAAGAATGATGGTTACAAATCACATGATTAGATTAAACAAGAATAATCTTAGATGTGGCAGAGGGTGCTGCCTTCCATCTGAACTCTCACTTTAAAGTTATAGATCACTAGGACAGATATCTCTTGTCAAGGTTTCTGCAGATTCCAACAGACAAATCCTTAATGAAGAAATAATGTTTGTTTGTTTGTTTCTTTTCCTTAGATATATATAACTTGTGTAATAAACCATATTTAATTTATTTTTATTAATTGATTGAAGCTTAACCACTTAGCAACACTTTGACTTACTAATCACTGAACATGGATTTTGTTATTTAACTTTAAATGCTTTCACAGAAAATATATTATTTCACAAAAAACAAAACAAAAAACTGAAAACTACAAGAAATGAGCATGCTGTCGTGACCCGGTTTGACCAAAAGATGTTTGAACAATAAATAACAGGCCTGTGTATTACAGTCCATTTTTTTGGTTATGTCAATATGTCTATCATATTAGACACATATATAAACTGGTTGTTATCACTCTTCATTATTGAAGATTTTTCATGCAGTGTTAATATAAAAATATTTTAGAGAAATCCTTAATTAAGGGAACCTGTAGCTTGGTACTCTGTAAAACTCCTACTGGAAACATGTAGCTTGGTACTCTAAAACACTTACTGGAAACCTGTAGCTTGGTACTCTAAAACACTTACTGGAAACCTGTAGCTTGGTACTCTAAAACACCTACTGGAAACATGTAGCTTGGTACTCTAAAACACCTACTGGAAACATGTAGGTTGGTACTCTAAAACACCTACTGCCAAACTGGATTGTGAATTGAATAGGGTCCAAAGTTTGAGAGTGGATGTCATTGAACATGCCCCTGTTTCTTAACTCTGAACATGTTATAAGAGTAACAGTGAAAACTCATTACTCAATCCAGTAGCTATACAGAACCTTTGTGGTAGTGGGTGCTACTGGCTAGCTGTTCCCTCTCCCTTCTAGTAAGTAGTTCAAAATCAGATTTAGATACATTTGAACCTTAGGTGTCTTTGATCACTGACTTTGTATTCATGTTATTCAACTTGAAAATTTCAAATTTAAATTACGATCTTTTGGCCAAAGGTGTTCCGTGGATCTTCCAAATGAATATATATAATTGATAGTGTATTCAAATAAATATAGACACTACTTGTAACTTTTGCTTTGTGCAGATTTTCCATCATGTCATAATAGTGAATTCAGATGTAGTAATGGTATTTGTATACCATCTAACTGGCATTGTGATGGACGTGCAGACTGTATTGATCAATCTGACGAGAAGACCTGCAGTAAGTAGTGTACATTACATTATTTGTATATCTGTAGATAATCTAAGGTTCAGGTTAAAATACTCCTTCCTATCTGAAGATTGTAATATGTTTGCATTACTGAAATGTTTTGGTTTTTGGAATTATTTTAATTTTTATGGTCAGTAGCAAAATTTAATAAAAAGTGCAAATGAAACTAACTGAACTTATCATACAGTTTGTAACTCTCCCTGTTTGTAAGCATGTCATTTCTACTTGTAGTAGATTTTGTTCTAATTGTTTTGAATAAATGACAGGTAATAAAAATTAGAACACAACATAAAGTTGTGTTTAGGACTGGGGTTAATGATATTGTTTATTTTTATTTTCATATCATTTATAAAGTAATAATATTTTATAAGTAAAGTAACAATTAAACAAATGCCAGGTGTTGTGGTCTAACTAGTCTTGTATATAGAGTAAATATATTATCTGAAGTTTCTATGTAGGTTAAAGACTAAGTTATCTTCCCTAGCTGTCATTACTTGTGCCAAAACAAAGTTCTTATGCCCAGCTGAAAGAAAATGTATAGAGAACAGTAAACTTTGTAATGGAGTCAGAGATTGTGGTGATGGGGCTGATGAACAGGAGGGTTGTTGTAAGTTTATCCTTACTTTTATTTTACTTATTAAATCATAGTCTTTTTTGTTTGTGTAATTAATTTCCAAAACGTACCAATTTTCAATCTCACAACAGTTATTGTTTCCTTCCTTTACTGACTTAAACATTAATCTGACTTTTTCTTGATTGCCTTAGTCTTTTATACCTCACTTAATTACCCTTGGTGAAGTTTGTCTCCTGACATTTTTCACTAATGCCCTCTATCCTGATACTACATTAATGCGCCCTCTATCTGGGTACTATACAATGCAATCTTCATTTGTTTTCAAATTTTGTATACATCTTACATACTTTCCTTATTTCATTGTAAAATTTCCAAACCCTTTTTACACTGTAAAAGCTCCAAATTGTTCCTTCTTTGCATGATACGAAATAATAATGCTAAAGTAAAAACAATTAATCATTGTCTAGAATCTCTCATTCAAAATCAGGGAATCATCAAAATATTTGTTTCTATTCACCATACACACAAAAGTTAATAAGATTACCTATTATTTTATAATAGAATAAAATTTTTGCTGCTTCAAAACATATATAATATGAGTACAATTTAAGGCACATAAAGGATGTCTGAAGAAACTATCAAAAAATTTTCTGATGTGTGGTTTGTTTCTAGATGCTGTGAACTTTTCATTAAAAACCTTTGTCCACCCCTACAGAAATAAGAGTAAACTAATATATTGAGATATTGTAATTATTGTTGATGACAAGAAGTACACTTGAAATAAAAATGTAACTCAGAACGGTTGGTATGGGTATTAACACTTTTATTGATAAGGAGAGAACAACGTTTCAACCTTCCTAGGTCTTCTTGAGGTTAAGAAAGAGAGAGTTTGAAAGTGACTGTTGCCAGACTTTTCTTCTTAACCTGAAGATGACCTAGGAAGGTCAAAACGTTGTTCTCTCCTTATCAATAAGAGTGTTAATACTCATACCAACCGTTCTGAGTTACATATTGTAATTATGTTCAATTACCTTTATTATATGCTATTTTTATAGTCTTGAATCTTTTCTACCATTGGCTGTATCTGTTTGCAAAGTTTGAGCATAAGTAGTAATGGGACATTGTAAAAATAAATTGTGAAGGGTTGTAGTAATTAAACTATAGATAGGAAAGATAAACCACTTAAAGAACAAAATTGAATTATTATGTTTTCAGGGCACAATCTTAACAAATAGAAAACCTGTCCTTTTCTTAGGGCAGCAGAGTTATAAAGAACCAGTTAATATATTCATTGCAGTTGTTATTAATAGATATTTGAAACTACTGTAATTGTAGCTTTTAAAATAAGAATATTAGGTATTGGTACCATCATTGTTATATCTATTAAATCAGTTGATATGTACATATTATTTATTTTTCCTTTGATTGGTTAGTTTTAATATCACTAACATGAATATTTTTGAAAGGTGGTGGGTGTGTTTCTATTTGTCAGATAAACTAAGTCAACTGTCAGTAATGTATGTATGTTTTCTGACTAGGAATTCTGAGCATTTTATAATCAAAATATTAAAATTAGTTGTGGACATAAGTATTGCAATTTAAAAATTTAAATTTCATCAATGTGCATTTGTTAAACATTCATAATAGCAACCAGCCTGTGCCCATCTCTGTCATGTGAATATAGATGCCAAGCTTCTCTGGATGGTGGAAAATGTTATTGTGTAACAGGAATGCAGGTGAATCAAGCTGACAGGAGAAGTTGTATAGGTATAAAACTTTCATTTCATTGTTAGATTAACACGTAGTTTACTATTGATAACACAAGGTTACTGTCTAAGTTACAATTTATTATTAGATATTTTCATGTTAAAAATTCAGATATTTCTACCTGGCATGGCCAGTTGGTAAGAGTACTTGACTCATAATCCACATTTCAGTTGTGGGGACATTATAATATGGCAGTTCCTTGGTAAAAGAGTATTTTAAGCCTTTTTAGTAGATGATGGTGATTAATTGGCTTCCCTCTACTCTTTCACTCTTAAATGAGGAACATCTAGTACACATAACTCTTGTATAGCTTTGCACATAATTGAAAACAAACCTGATACTTCTATTGCAACAGTTGTTTCAATAGATTGTTTTTTAATTTTACGCAAAGCTACACAAGGACTATCTGTGTGAGCCATCTCTAATTTAGTAGTGTAAGACTATAAATAAGGCAGCTAGTCATCACCATCCACTGCCATCTCTTGGGTTACTCTTTTACCAACGAATAGTGGGATTGACCGTCATGTTATCATGCTCCTACGGCTGAAAGGGCGAGTATGTTTGGTGCAATGGAGGTTCAAACCCGAGACCCTCAGATTATGAGTTGAATGTCTTAACCCACCTGGCCATGCTGGCCCTCAATAAAGTGGTCAACATAACTCATATTACTTAAAAAGAACTAAGTCTTGAATATTCATTGCAAAAGCTATAAATATGAACAGAATAGTGATTTATTTAAAAATGATCAGTAACTTTAATATCAGAAAGAAACAATAAATGCTCTTTTGGATAATGTAAATTAGATCTTAATGTTAGAAAATACTTCATGTTTGTAAAATGCTTGACTTTATAAGAAGAACTGTTTTGCATACTGTTGTAATATCATATTTTGTATCCTTTTTTAAAGTTTTCTATATTACCATTCTCTGGTCATTGAATATTAATAAGTTTAAACACATTTGTCATCTTCTAGACTATGATGAATGTTCCCAATGGGGGTTCTGTGATCAGACTTGTGTCAACCTTCCTGGTAGCTTTGAGTGTTCCTGTACCACTGGATACAGACTTGTCCCTCCCAGACACTGCCGTGCTGAGAACAGTTATAGAGTTATCTTATCTTTATTAAAATAGTACTTGTTTTTTGTATAATTATTTCTTTAAGTATAAATGGTAGGTTTTGTAAAAAAACAAACAAAAAAAATGTGCTCCTTAGTATTGGAATAATAATCATTACAGTTTGTGTTAATAAAATTTACTAAATTACAAGTAATTAACTCTGGTAATCTTATTTCTAGACTGTTAACTATTTGATTGAGATAAAAGAAGTGGAATGTTTAATACCTTAGAAGGCCAGATGACCATTTCTATTTCATATATCCTCTGTGTTCAGTAATTTTAAAAATTCAAATGAGCAGTAAAGATTTTTTTCAACAGCAGTGTTAATAAATATTTACCTGTATCTATGTTAAAGCATTGTGAAATATAGTACAAGTTAATTGTTTGTTTTATGGATATATCTGTTATAGTATTGTTAGTACCAAATATTATTGTATAACTAATGTTTGTTTTATAGATATATGTATAGATATGGCAGTGTTAAAGCATTGTTAAGTACCAAATATTATTGTATAACTAATGTTTGTTTCATAGATATAGATATGGCAGTGTTAAAGCATTGTTAAGTACCAAATATTGTTGTATAACTTTAATGTTTGTTTTATAGATATAGATATGGCAGTGTTAAAGCATTGTTAAGTACCAAATATTGTATAACTTTAATATTTGTATCTAGGTACCCAAATGATTCTGTTGTTCACTCATCATGGCACAATATACAAATCTGATCCTGAAGGCTTAAACCTAGAAATTATTACTGAAACTGTAGCAACTAGTGCTGTAGATTTCCATTATGCTAAGGGTCTTATTTTCTGGTCTGATACTCAAACCAGAAAGGTAAGCCTTGACAAATAATTTAACCTACATGCTTATTGGCTTCCACTTCATTTACATGCATATGATTTCTACTTGTTCATATTTACTTAACTTATTGGTTTCTACTTGGTCACTTTTGAGCTTACACTTTTAGCATTATTTTTAAATATCAGAAATTATCAGTATTATCCTTCTAACCATGTAATGAGGCATAGAGGTTGGAAAAAATATGTTAATGGATTTCTGTAAATATTAAATCTATAATTTTGAAAGAGTGTTTTAAACAGCTGATGTACTCAGAATAGGCCTAAAATGTATGATCCCACAGTATTTAGTACTGTTGATTGTGATGTAGTTCATCTGTGTTATTTTATATACTTTTTCGTGTCAAACCATTTTAATTTATAACCTTAACAGTTTGAAGTTTTAGATATTACACATGGGATCCTGGTTGTAGAAATTTGATGGTTTTTAAACATATTTTTTAGTTAATTTATGGTGTACATGGGACAAAAATGTTTTTTTTAAAGATATACATCCTGCTTTAATAGATTTATCAATTACAAGCTTCTGATATGAAACAGTCTGGAGAAATTGACATTAAATTTTCTTGGAATCCTGTCTGTCTGGCTGTGGACTGGGTGGGAAATAAACTGTACATTTGTGATGCCTTGGGCCAGAAAATAGACCTGATGGAACTGGAGGGTAGCAGGCATGCCATTATCATTAGTCACAAATTATCCTCTCTCTTAGACATAACTCTGGACCCAACAGCAGGGTAAGTGAAGGAAATAGCAGGTGTATTAAGCTTTTGGGAACAAGAATGGTTCGTTTATTGTATATTGTGGGTTTCATTTGTACAAGAGTGAATACTCTAGCAACTTCTACAGTTGTAAAATGATATTCTGTGTGCTGTGTAATGAAATGTGATAAAATAAAAATAGTTTTAACAGTAAGTTATTCGTTAATGAATTTAATATTTCACATTGTGACATATTTCCATTTTTGATATAAGCATGAGGTTTCAGAGTATTATACAGGGTGTTCAGAAAGTCACTGTGCACTTATATGTTTATTAACAGACAAAACTGCACAGTGACTTTCCAAACACCCTGTACTTTAGTAAAATATTATCTTTCTGTCAAAGATTACATATTTTAATCGAATTAATTGTGGCCAGGTGGTTCAGGCACTTGACTCGTAATCTGTGGTTTGCAGTTTTAATTCCCCTTCACACTAAACATGCTCACCCTTTCAGCCATAGGGGCATTATAAGTGTTGGTCAATCCCACTGTTTGTTGGTAAAAGAGAAGCCCAAGAGTTTGAAGTGGATGTTGATGACTAGCTGCCTTCCCTCTAGTCTTACACTGCTAAATTAGGGATGGCTAGTGCAGATAGCATGAAATTCAAAACAAACCAACACCAAACCAGACTTTAATTACAGACTTTTTGTTTAATTCTTTATAAAATGCTTTATATTTTATTGTGTAGCAGAATGACCTCTGGAAATCAAACCATTTGTTATTATTACTTCAGAGGGCAGAATATAAGGGAAAAATAACCCAATATTGTAACCATAGCAGCAGTTTTTTGGTTTCTGTAATTTCAAAAAAGGGTTGATTATAAATTATTATAAACTTCTGAGCAGAGCAAGCTATCTGCTTTAAGTAGAAATATAATTCAACCTGATATTGGTGATAACCATAGTTAATAAAATGTACATTTATTTTACTTTCTTATTTGTAAACTTAAGATTGTATTTATTTATTAGTTTAGTATTATTTCTTGCTCATTTCTGATCAGTTTGTACTATATGTGTTACGTATGCTGTTGTTCTTGTAGTTGCAAATGTTGCTAATTTACTTGTTAAAATATGTTTTATATATTATTATATTTTTAAATCTGTTTCTTAAACTCATACAGGACACACTTGCTGACTATGTTATCTAAATGCCTTTTCAACTAATTTCACATAGTGTGAGCCAGCAAAACTCTCCAATAGTCCAAATTTCTCTGGGTGTAACATTTCATATTCTGTCCTGTGACATCTCAATATTTTTTATTCCTGTGCATTTGTGTGTCTGGGATCCCACACAATGTGTGAGCATTTGATCTATTTCTACCTTGCTCAGGGCTTATCAGTAGACCACTTTTGATTGCCATGCTAGACATATCTCTATCCTGTAGTAGTGAAGTAAGCAATTTATAACTGCTTAGTTATTTAATAAAAACCCATCATATGGCAGGCTAAATATACTTTTCATGTTCAGGTTAAATGTTGCTCCTCCTATAGTTTTCTCGTCATGCTTTCTTCATAAGTTTCAAGTTAATTATATCATCAGTATTAACATGTATCTTGATGCTAGGTTTAACATTTTGTTTCAGTTTTCTGGATGGTTATTTTATTTAATATTTCAGGAGTGGTTTATAACTTTTTCTTGAATTTTTCAGACTAATGTTCTTCAGTTTCGATCATAAGATTGATAAGGCACACATGGATGGTTCTAATAGAAATTCTGTTGTCGACTCTTTCATATACAAGGCTTCAGGTCTTACAGTTGACTATGTTAACAAGAGACTCATTTGGTGTGACTCACTGCTGCACCAAATAGTGGCTGTTGACTATGAAGGCAATAAGAGGCATGTATTTTATTATAACTGTGTTAAAAGTTATTTTATGACAATGTTTTAATAAATTACTTTGAAGTCAGCTATGTTGATGAACCTAGTTTAAAGGATATACAACTGAAGCCAAAGATTTCTGATTGATTTTTGTTCAGGCACACAATCATTAGAGGTAGCAGTGTGGTCCCTTTCCCAAGTAGGCTGACTGTGTTTGAGGACAATGTTTACTGGACTAGTGGTATGAGATCAGGTGTGAAGTGGACTCGTTTTTTCAATAATTCTGAAAACATACATTTCATACATCATGACAAAATATTCCTCAAAGGTCCAAAAGTCATCAGATCCTACCATGCTCTTCGCCAACCACCAGGTAATGGATCTCCAGTTATTCAACACATCTCTTATAAGTTCCATTTCAGTATATAAGACTATCTTAGACAAATGTAGTTATATAACATTGATGTACATCCAGAACAGAAAAATGGAGTGTACAGTGTAATACTAAAAATTATTGTTAAGTATAATCCAGGTTTTTCTTTGATAGATTGTTTAGGCAAAGTATTCGTGATGAAACTTTGTAGAATGGACAGCAACTGCCTGTTGTGGAGACACAAGTGTAGAGAATGGCATTTTGAAATTCTTCCGCCTTTCGTCCACAATCCACCAGGACACTATAAGAGACCAACAACACCTTACATACACACCCTGACCTGAAGAAGAAAGATGAAAGACTTTCAAAATGTCATCCTCTACACTTGTGTAGACAAGCAGTTGCCATCCATTCTACAAAGTTTCATTATAATCCAGGTTGAAGTTACTTTGAATATTTATATAATTTTAATCAAGTAAAATGATGTATCTGTAAGATGTCTCATCAAATGTCAGAGCAGTATTCACACAAATGTTTAATCTGTATTTTTTTTAAAGGGAAATAACTGGCTAAAGTATCCTGTGAATCAATATTAAACATTGTTTTAAGTTAAATTTGGGTTTGTTGTAAATGGATGAAAACAAATCCATTTAAAGTTTAAAAAAATCCAGAAAATCACAGAAAAAATTTCGTGTTTTAAATAATAACAATGAAATTTAAGAAAGATTTAAATTATGTTAAGTAGAATTAATAAAGAAACACTTTATAAGTTTAACTACTATCAAAACCTTCATTATGTAGTTAATATTCTACATATTTCATGATGAGAAGTAAATAAGGAGTGAAGAAACTCCACAAAAGCTTTTTGCAAATTTTGTTATCTGATGTTATTAACCTGGGAGTTGCACAAGACATTAATATAATTAATTATAAAAAAATGACCAGAGCTAATGATGTTATATTGATTTTTTAGTGACCAGTCCATGTGAAATTAATAATGGTGGCTGTGAGCATATGTGTGTTGTGACCCCAAGTGCTGAGGAATATGGTCTGGGTTATCGCTGTGTTTGTAGCATTGGATTTGAGATCTCAACAGATGGGAGATTGTGTACTCGTAAGTTTTTATGTTCTTTGTTACATTCTTGCTCCATTTTATTATTAGATTCTGTAAACTTCATTTTCTCTCAAACAGTTTTTAACAAATGTTTATAGTAATGCAAATTTCATCAAGTACTTTCAATCTGAGTTAGACAAGTTTGAATGGAGAAAATATTAACTTGAAATTTATATTAATAATAAAATCACTAATGTCCTCATGGTAAGTAAGGTTACAGTTGTTAAGTGTCAATCATTGTTGTGGTTACCCTAGGTGATAATGAAAGTTACTAATCATAACAGTGACACAAAGACCTCTTCATTAATGTCATTTTGCCCTTGACCTTAACTGCTCCTTAGAAGATAGTAATTTTTGAATTAATAAAAACAAAATCTGAAAGGGCATAAAATGAAATAATGAAAGAAATTCACTTCAACTCGAGTAATTAGTTCAAATGAAAATAAACTGTATGTAAGATCGTTTTAACATGTTGATCATTTTCAGTTGAATTGTTTCCTGAAGGTGTGTGTTTCTGAGGGAATTTCACAGTCAGATATTAATTAAGCTGTGTGATTATCAGAAGACTGTGTAGGACTATAAAGAACACATGAAAGTGTCCAGACTATTTTCCTAGTCTTTGATGGCCCTGCATAGTCAGGTGGTTAGGGTGCTTGATTTGGAATATGAGGGTTGTGGGTTCAAGTTCCTCCCACCAGAAGTATTCACCCTTATAGACATAGGGCATTATAATATTAAAGTCAATCCCACTATTTGATGGTCAAAGAGTAGCCCAAGAGTTAGTTGTGGGTGGTGGTGACCAGCTGTTTTCCCTCTAGTCTCACACTGCTAGGTTGGCATTGACTAGTTAAGATAGCTGTCATGTAGCTTTGCATAAAAATACATGACAAACAAACTAATCCTAGTCTTTGTACAGGTAGATGATTCCAAATCCAATTACTTGAAAATCAGAATGTTCTAGAAACTGGCTATTCTGGGTATAAGGAATTATTACTACCTTATTTTGGTAGTAATGCACACTTTTATATTAATGTTAAGAAACCTGCACAAAAAAACTAGTGTGCAAATAAGTAACCAAAAATTTTCTTTTGGGCTCAATTTTAGATTCAAATCAGGTATAACTGTATTGCTTGCAATACATATGGTATAAATTCGAACCTGCTCTTTGGTTGTACAGTCCTTTCTCTGTGTTAATTATAAATTGTATTTCTTTGGCCATTGTAAAAATGTCCAAAAGGCAAATAAATAGCAGCCTTTAAGTATTTATGTCATTCATACAAACAAGGCCAGAGTTTATAAAACTGGAAAATTCCAAAATCTAGCACAGCTCAGGCTTCAAACTTTCCAAATTTATATTTTGTTCCAATTGTATGTTTTTATTTTGTTACTCTCTGTATGTTTTTAATATTAATAGTCATTTATTTTTATGTTTACAAATTTATTTATTTTTTTTTAGGTGTCAAAGAATTTATTTTATTCTCTGAGCAAACTTTTGTTAGAGGAATAATTCTCAGTCCTATTGAGGACGTTTCTATTGATGCCATAGTACCAATTGTGAGTAAATCTGCCAGATATTTTGGCCTTGACTTCGATTCTCACCGTAACTACATTTATTACTCTGATGCCATTTTGGGTGTCATATATAGAATCAAGACAGATGGAACAGGTAAAAAGTACAAACTCTCCACACTTGATGAGTATTTTTTGAGAAAAAACAAAAACATAAATTCCTTTAATGTGAAACAGAATATTTGTAGTGTTATTTGAATAACAAATAATATTTGATTTTTTTTTTGTTATAAATAAAGTAGAGAAAATAATACCACTATTTTCCAGTTAATGATAATAACAAATTTACTTCAGCCAGATTATTGCTCACTACAACTTTTGTTGAGTGTGGTATTAACTGGTTTCTCTGTTTCGATGGAAGTAATAATAGAAATGAAAAACTTGTAAGTCCAATGGATAATTTATATTTTTTATGAATTTCAGTTACTTATCGTAAATAACTTCCAAACTCAAGATATCTCAACAGTTAAAATCAAATATGCTTAAGTATAAACTCTTCAGTTGTGATAGCTATCATAATCAGATTAGGCCTAATGTGGTTTAATACTAATGTTTTGTGTGAAGGAATGTTTAATACATTTAATCACAAAATAATGTTTGTAACTTGTAATTCAACACAATAAAAGACATTTCAATTATATTTTATTAATTCAGTTCTTGCACAGTTGGAACATCATTTCTGACCATTCAGAGATAATATCTCTAGCTCAGGCTTGTATAAACCCATTTACCTGATTCCTAGGCTATCAGATTTTGGGTTAATGTGGTTTTGGTTGCACAAAATTTATGCATCTATGTAAAGTCTAAAGGTAAATTTGATAATTAAAAATTTACAAAACTGCTGACAATTATTATGTCTCTTGTGTTGTTAAAGTGTTTTATTTTGGTACAGTTTCTATCATAATTGTTTAAACTCTTGTTTTGTCTCTTAGTTCAAAAACAAAAATGACTTCAGTAGTCATTAAACACCAAAGAATGGAGCAAAAGAACTAACCACACATTTAGTTTTCACCAACACTAGGAGCACTTAAACCTAATGTTTGTCAGTGCCAGTTAATTCTAAGCACACACACACACTTGTTCCAGATTTATTTTTGCATCTGTTGTATTTGACATTTATTTTGAAATTTTGATTAATCGATTTCTTATGAGTGATTAATGTTATCAACTTTCATAGTTTAATTTTGTAGTATTCTTGTGATTCATTCATTATTATTTGTCCAGTTATTTTATTTTACCTATCAGTGAATGAAAGCATAAACATGCATCACACCTTTTTTCCAACAGTCAACCAAAAAAAATACCTTCTTTTCTTCACAGCCACTTGAACACACTTCTGATTACAATGTCTGAGTTGCTGATAGAATGTTTACTGGATATTTGGCCAGAAATTTTCACACATTTCATTTAGCTTCTTTAAAGGCGTTTTCCTCAGATACATGCTTGTTGACTTTCATTCCTTCTACTATGTTAATATGTCAGACTCCAGACTGTGTTTAGTTATTTTAATATAATAACCTCTTATTATAAGGTGTGTTATTTTCATCAGAGTTTATTGTTTCTTTGAACCGATAATCCCTCAAAACATCACTACTAATGCTATCTCTTTTCTTATAGAACCGTTTTATCAGAGGTATCCAAAGATATATCCATTTTAATGGAATGTGATAAATCAGTTCATCATCACCCCTAAATTGACTTAGAAATAGATATCCAAAAATGTTCCCTTTGAATGGGACTGTTTTCACACTGATTTTATTTGACATTGAATATTTCTTTCCTTCCCAGTGTAACTTTTTTTAATGATTAGCAAACATTACTACTGTGTCTATTAAGTGTACCTATGTACTTTTTTATTTATTCGAATGAACTAAATATGAATATTTTGATTGTGATACACAGGGAAGGAAAGTGTTCTTATATCACAGGATGAAGGTATAGAATCATTGGCTCTGGATTGGATCTCCAACAATCTTTACTATATTAAGAGCAAAAGAGGAACTATGAATGTAATATCTATGAATAACTATCAAAACAGAAAGACACTGATTGACAACCTGAGACGTCCTCGTGCCATTGTAGTTCATCCCAATATGGGGTTAGTATTGACATTTGTACTTTGTGAGTTCACTTGGATTCAGTAAATAAATAATTAGGAATGTTGCTTTATTTAGTAGGATGCTAATGTAAGTCATTATTGTTAACTAGTATTATGCTCTATGCTAGGAGAAAGGATCATCTCTTGTTTGAAACTGGGTCTTTCATTATCTAGAGCAGTGTTTCTTAACCACCAGTCCATGAACTGGCAACGTTCTGTCAGAAGACTTTGCTGCCCAAAATAAAGGAAAACAACAATTAGTACAATATTCATATGTTTTTGTTGTACTTGCATGTTAGAGGTCTGTAACAGGTTGGAGAGATAGCAAGCTGGTCTCTGTTAATGTAAAGGTTAAGAAATCCTGACCTAGAGACTTCTTAGTACTTCTAATTTTTATAAACTGTGCTGGTCTATAATAAAGAACAGAATTTGTTTTGTAGTTACCTGTTTTACACTGAGTGGGATCAACCAGCAAACATTAGCAGAACATATTTAGATGGGACAAATTCTCTGAGGTTCCATGGGGTTCTCCTAGGCTGGCCAACCGGCTTGAGTATTGACTTTATGGAAAATCGTCTCTATTGGTGTGACGCTTTACTTGCTCACATTCAACATGCTAATCTAGATGGTGCTGATGTCCAAACAATAAGTTCTCCAATGGTCAGGCATCCATTTTCACTAGTTATACATAATGGTAAGTGATACTTTAACATTTTTCACAAAGTCATAAGAAATTTCAAGACATCTGTACTGAACTTAATTAACAAACACTTAATGTTGAAAGTACTTGACTACAATATCTGTTGGTTATTTATTTTAACTTTTGAGAATGAATTGTCATATAGATCAACAGTCCCTAGTTGTTTTTCACACTGAACCACTTCAGATGATGTTTTTAAAGCCAGGTCTGAATATGTTGGGGAGTAAGTCATGTCCTAACTACAAAGCTGTTTATTTTTGCAGTATCTGTTTGATCACAATGTGTACCATGATTCACTCAAGCTGTTGAGGGCAATGTTTCTGGGAACCACTGACGTAGACTGTTGAATGAAGCAATTGTAAAGCTGTATCCAAAACAAAAAAGTCCATAAATGAATGTATAGTTTTCAGTTCTTTTAACTGTTTAATAGAAAGAGGTTAATGTTTGAGAATATGGTTGTTTGGTATATTTTATTAATATTTAAATACAAAGGTTATCTTTATAGATATAATAACTATGAGGAGTAATGTATTCAGGTAAATTATTCCTTTAAGCAGGAAATACTTGATGTTGAACAAAATGTATGCAATTTTACAAGTTCTCTAAGCACTGAAACATCATTGTTATAGCAGTGTGATGTAAACTTTTGTAAAAACTAAGGCTTATAGCTCTAGATACTTTTCAGTCTCTAAATAAGTTTCCAATTCGTAAGTTCACTAGTAGTTAAAGTGAATAATTTAAAGTATTATTAGCTGTTACATCTCTTAAGAATTTAATAGGAGATAAAACATTATCAAATGAATGAAGAAAGTCACAGCAGCAGTTCTCTGTCAATATAATGTGGTGTAATAATAATGTGTTACTGTTTTGTAGAGTGGCTGTATGTAGCAGACTGGAAGCAAGATGCTGTCCTGAAGATGAACAAAGATACAGGGGCAGATAAGAAAATTGTGGTTACTGCTGAGGAAGGAAATCACCTTTATGGAATTAAAATTTTTAGTGCCAGAAACCAAAAAATAAATTGTAAGGAGAAATACACTTTTTTGTTGGAGTTTACTAAGGTTGAGTGTGTTAAGACAATTTTAGAGCCACAGAATGTTGTTAAAGTCAATGTTTTTGTGTCTATTCGTACTGTACCTGATGACTGTATACTAGGAGAATAGCACTTCAGTATAATTTCCAATGCAAGAGGTTTAGCATGTCCAAAGCACACCATCTGTCCTTGTATACCATATACAATTCATCTATTGTACAAAGATGAGGGTCTTTCTGTATCCAATTTAATATTTTTGTTGAATAGAAATACATAATCACTGGATCCAGTGACTTGACCTATATTTTTTCATAAAGAATAGCATAGATACCTCTTTCATTCTACAGCCACTTGAGGTGTATACTGTTGAATGGGAGATGTAACTAGATTGGTGATTGTATAGCCTTCCAGCCTCATTTCCATATAGAAAACTATCTCAATTATGTTGCATATTGTTGCTTGGATGGCTTTTCCTGCCGAGTTTTGTCTTTTTGGATTCTTATTTTTTAAGAAGAAAGGCTGCATTTTTCTTATCATGTCTAATGTATGACTTGATGCAGGTGTTTTTCTAGATGGTCCTGAAATCCAAGTAGATCCATATTCCTTTGTTTCCCATTCGCATGAAGTGCAAAGGATATCACTGTCTATGGAGTTCTAAATCCTTGATCTGAATGCGTCTTTATGATTTAATTGTATTTATATTCTGCTTCATAAAGGGTAGATATGAAAAGCTGTCTCAAAAAGTAATAAATTTTTGTTAGTATCACATTACCTATGAAATGCCAAACGGTGTCAAAATGTAGCTTGGGAACATACTACTCCTCAATATCTTTATATTAGTTGTGTTTGGTACATGTTTATAGTGTAACACTCACCCTTCAGTATATTGTGCAGACATTATGAACACACAATAATGTTGCAATTGTATTTGGAGTTAAATATGGAAAGTTTTGAAAGGATGTGTTATGTTTCAGACATTTGTGACTTTTGTTAAAGTTTGAATAAGGTTTTCTGAAAGTTCTAGTTTTTAAATGATATGTTATAGTCCACATTAATAACTTTACTGTGTACTTTATAACTGTGCCATTCAAACTTATTAAATTTAAAATAAAATTGGATGCTATTATCACATTCATCAGGCATTCAATGTATACATATTCACACTTCAAAACATCCATACATTTCTCTATCAACAGTTTGTTTGTACATTTTGAATTTATAATTCGCAGTAAAACAAGGACTTGAATTTATATGCAGTACTTGAAAACTTATGTGAACAGTATGGTGACTAATTTGTCTGAATTTTCGTGTAGTTAAAAAATATAAAAGTATATACTCATTAAATATACTTATTACCACTTTGTGTTTGCTGTAAAACATGTCATTCACTTATTAATACTTGAAAGAGTTATGAAGAAAATCTAAAAAACTATAGTGCTAGACTCAGTAGAGCCTAAACATATGCTTTTTGGTTACCAGAGTGCTGAGGAAAGCCTGAAAATATTATCATATAAATAATAACATATACTATAATCCTGAGGCATGTGTGCCAGAAAACCCAATATATGTAGTCTTAAGCTTAGGAAAGCCTGAAAATATCATCTAGTTAATAACATTTTCTATAAGTATGATACAACTGTAAAATGTATGTAGATAGAGGCAATTAAAAAAAAAATCTAGGAAATAAAGGGTTGTTATTTCAACTTTGCTACTAGTAGGTGAGCCTTTGCTAAAACAGTAAATAATGCAGCAGTGTTATTTTCATTCTGTAGGTTAGTGAACAAACAAACTAATATATTACAATTGTTTGATTGTTATTGATACTTTACAATCAAAATTAATATTGTTTTTGCATTCAGTTAAAAAAGTGTGTATATATATAGTATTATATATACACCAACACACCCACTAGTGAAATTCTAAATGAACTGTGTTTGCTACACAGTTGTATTATGCTTACAGAAAATGTTATTAATTCTGTGATATTTTCAAGCTTCCCTAAGCCTAATATTATATATTTGTTTAGGTTTGTTACACAGTTGTTATTATGCTTAGAGAAAATGTTATTAACTAGGTGATTATTTCAGGCTTTCCCAAGACTGTATCTTTTGTTTTTAGGTTTTCTGGTATATACTCACATACACGTCAGTGAAATTGTAAACAAGTTTATATATTTTTTTATTGTTTTTAGCACATCATCCGTGCCACATAAATAATGGTAATTGTGAAAAGTTTTGCTTTGCTACACCAGTGGATAAACATAGAGGTCAGAACCTTCAAGTTCATTGTGGTTGTCCATCTGGAGAGAAACTCAGTGAAGATAACATAAACTGTGTATCTGACCCAAATACTGAACCACCCGTGAAAGCTTGCCCTAACTCATGGGACTTCGCATGTGGTAATGATCATTGTATTCCTAGTATGTGGGTTTGTGATGGTGACAATGACTGTTTGGATAAATCTGATGAAACCCAGAACTGCACCAGTAAGTTTGATCAAAATTATTTTCAATCTGTGAGTACTTAAGGTTTGTGTTTATTTCTAAATGATAAGAGAATTATAATGAATAATGTCTTAATGAATACAGAATTGAGGAAAACAGTTTTATGTTTGACAGGTATCTTGTTTATTATGACCATGATTTTCCCAGTAAGGTGCAGACTGAACTAGCTGTGCACTGTTACTGGTAAAACTGTGGTAATAAAAAATTAGATATTCCAAATGACATATAGTTATATAATTATAGCATTTCAACAAGAATCAAATATTTTCAGTAATAATTATATAAAATCCATTTTATCTCCTTTTTCTTAACCTTTTGAATTATGTTGCACACAGTAGAATCCTATGTTGTGTTGAAATTCTTTAGATATTTATAGAAGATCCATATTAGATTTTATTTGTATTGGTTTAAATCTTGTCTACTTATTAGTACGCAAGACTGTGGATCTGAGGTTTCATAGTATGTTTTATGTTACCTATCCTTCCAGAAAAAAATATACATATATTTGTATTGCTCTATGGGGACATAAGTGCATTGTAAAAGTGATGGGCAAGTCTCACTATTGGTCTGATGAGAGTGTTCCAAGATTTTGTTTTGGATGATATTGATTATGTAACATTCTTCTCATATATCACTAAATTAGGGATGGTTAGTGTTAATAATCCTTAAAAAAACAAATGATTAATTAGTGCTAGATCAGTTACATGCAGATTTAAACAAATAATTAATTAGTACTAGATCAGTTACATGCAGATTTAAACAAATAATTAATTAGTACTAGATCAGCTACATACAGATTTAAACAAATAATTAATTAGTACTAGATCAGTTACATGCAGATTTAAACAAATAATTAATTAGTACTAGATCAGCTACATACAGATTTAAACAAATAATTAATTAGTACTAGATCAGCTACATACAGATTTAAACAAATAATTAATTAGTACTAGATCAGCTACATACAGATTTAAACTGTTATTAAAATTGTGATGTTTTTTTGGAATATGAAATGTCATCCATGCTTTTATGTTTGTTTTTGTTAACTCTACTAAGTCCAACAGACTCTTAATAATTAAAAAAAAATTATATCACTTAATCATATTTTACCTAGAAGATAAAATACAATGAAAATAAAAAGTGAAGTTCTCAGGCAAGAATAACACTTTTTTTTTTTTAACAAACAGAATTGACTTGTGGTGCAGGAAGATTTCAGTGCACTAATGAACGCTGCATTCCATTATCTTTCAAATGTGATTATGAAAATGACTGTGGTGATTACTCGGATGAGGCTGATTGTGGTAACTTTTATTTTTGTTTTTAAATCTTGGTAAATTCACAAATTTAGGTTTGTAGATACAAAAAGAGAAATGAAAAATGAAATAGGTTTGGATCACTTGAAAATGTATAAATTAGTAAAAACTAGAGAGTGAACACATAATAAAGAATTGCTAAGGGTTTTTTAGTCTATAAGAACTGCAATAAAAGTATATTATAACAATTCTACTAATACTTTATGACCATTAAGAATATTTAAGTTATGCTATATAAAAATTAAATTATTTAAACATGTACAGGAATTTTGGAAATATAAATATGAAATTCTAAAACTGATAATATTACTATTAAACTTTGAATTCCAATTTCATTATAAAAGTAAAAATACTGTACTTTAACCAGTTTTGTTTAGGTGTATACTTATTTATAATGGTACAGATTTTATAATTAAAACAAGAAAACACAGTTGAGGTGAGAGTGATATATGGAGTAATACATATTAATAGTTTGATATATCTCTTCATTTTGTAGCCAATGTCACTTGTGAAGCTACAGAGTTTTCCTGTAGTAATGGTCAGTGTATCCCACAGTCCTGGAAGTGCGATTCTCAGGATGATTGTAAAGATGGTTCTGATGAAGGAGAATTTTGTGGTAAGTGATTTATCTAAAGTCAACATTCTGTCGTTGTTATACTTTGTTTCAATGTTTTTAAAAATTATTATTTGATGTAAATTCTATAACAACTTATTAAGTGTATTAATAGTCTCATAACATTCAAATAAACCACTCTTATTTATAACTTGTGTTATTTAACAGTCAAGAAGACCTGTGCATATTACCAATTTACTTGTCCAGCATCGGGACATTGTGTTCCACAGAACTGGGTCTGTGATGGAGACAATGACTGTTTCGATGGAGCAGATGAGTGGGACTGCTCACCTATGACTTGTCTGTCAAATCAGTTTCAATGTGATGATCGTAAACAGTGTATTCATAATAGTTATCGTTGTGATGGTGTTTCTGACTGCCAGGATCGATCTGATGAACTAGGATGCTGTGAGTAGTGTCATACATTCACTGCTGTATTCTGATCCAACTGTTTCTTCTTTCTTGTTCATAGAATATGTTTTTACCATTTCAAAGTATTATACATTTTCAAAAATATTTTAGGTTTATGTACACTGTTGTTTAATAATGAGCTTTTTTATTTATTTTATTTTGATAGGACCTAATGATGGTTATTTTGCCAAATAAATCTTTACAAGATAAATTATACTTTTTATGATATGCATCTATCTGGAATACATATTGGATTCTTTTCTTTGACCTTAATTTCAAATATTCAGGCAAGTTTAGTTTCTAGAAGCTTTGTATATTTTATGAAATTGTATTTTGATATATTTAACTTACACAAATCACTATTTTATTTTACTATATCTAGCATCTAGTCCAACAGATAAATGTGACCCAGAGAAATCATTTCAATGCAAGATTTCTAGAATTTGTATCCCAAAACTCTGGCACTGTGATGGCAATAGTGACTGTGAGGATGGGAGTGATGAGCCTGATAATTGTGGTGAGTTCTGAGTTTTGAAACTTCTCAAACAAAGAAGTGAACCTGGTTAGTTTCATGAAGCGTTTATTTCTCTGCAGTTTCCTTTCTTCCTGAGATTGTTTAAATAACTTGTTATAGTTCAGGTTTATGTTTTTCTTTAACAACAGTTTAATCTCCAATACAGGACTGCTACACATGAATGTATGAAAGTCAAAAACTGAGTCTGATGAAATCGACAATTTATGGTGTACCAGTATCTTAATTGTTATTCAGGTTGAAAGTGGTGAATTAAAATAGAATAAACCTGAAATATAAAATATCGTACTACACAAATGACATATAGTAATATATATATGAACCTGGGGATAATTTGTCAGAAGTTTTTCTCCACTATGGTTGAAAAATGATACAGAATAATGTGCTCTACAGAATTTCTTGTGTACAGAAAATTGTAACAAAATCGACTTTAATTAAAAATTTAAATATTCTAAACGTCAGTGTTATGTGCTTTATCAGAAATAAAAGTTTGTGAAAATATAAGAATAAATTAAATGTATCTAATCATACAGTAAATAGGATGCATTCATTCCATAAAAACAAAATGATATCCATCTAATCATGTTACAAATATTTATCACAACTATTAAAACTGTTTAGAAATGTTATTTCAAATTTTATTTTATGTTCCAACATTGTTATTATTTCAGGTTTTTAAGTAAGATTATGGTAATGATGGTAAATTTTAAATCTTTTGTGACATTACTGTTAAACAGTTACAAATAACTGATTATTAACATACAGTTGACTGATTGAAAACTTGTGCTGCAAAAAGTTACTATTGTTAACTTTTAGTAAAAAGTCTTGTTTTAATAGGATTGATATATTTAAATTTTAATTGTAGATAAAGACAATGTAAAGATACAGATTGTTACTAATGATTCAGTCCTACCAAAACAAACTTTCTTTTAGAAGTAACAACAACTTTTATTTTGACATGATGCACCATATGACTTGTTGACTCTAAATTTTTTAAATATTTTACTTATCTTTGACTGCATACCAGGAGAGGTTGCTTGCTCTCTGAACAGCTTCCGATGCAACAATACACGCTGTATTGTAAAGTCCTGGATATGTGATGGAACTGACGACTGTGGTGACGGGTCTGATGAAGATGGCAGACATGCTTGTGGTGAGTAAAGAAATGTTTCAGGTTACAGTAAGGAAAGGTTTCTTTATAATGTTTCAGGTTACAATAAATAAGGGCTTCTTTTATGGTGTTTCAGGTTAAAGTAAATGTGGGTTTCTTTTATATTATTTTAGGTTACAGTAAAGAAAGATTTCTTTTATGGTGTTTAGGTTACAGTAAAAAAAGGTTTCTTTTATGGTGTTTAGGTTACAGTAAAGAAAGGTTTTTTTTTACACTGTTTTAGGATAGAGTAAAGAAAGGTTTCTTTTACAGTGTTTTAGGTTACAGTAGGTTTATTTATGGTGTTTACAGGTTACAGTAAAGAAAGATTTTTTTATGATGTTTTTGGTTACAGTAAAGAAAGGTTTCTTTTATGGTTACAGGTTACAGCTATAATATATTATAGATGGTGGAATTTTGTTTTTATTAAATACTTCATATAATTGTAATTAATGATTGATGTTATAATATTAAAGTAGTTATTAAACATATTTAACTTGTGTGGTTTCATTTGTGTTCTTTCAAAAATTTGTTTCCCCAACTAATAGTGGTTGTAGTTTGTTTGTAGTTTCACATTTAGCAGAAATTTAAAGTAATTGAAATAAATCATTCTGCTTGTTTTTGCAAAACAGTAGAGTTTCTAGCAGTAAAATAATATCATATAAGAAGGTCTTTTAGTGATTGTTAATTCATCTAGGTTACAGTTTCACAAACACTGGTCCATCACAACCATCTTGCTGGACTGTGGGATTTCACAAAAACTGATGGACTACTTGTATGTAAATCGCAGTTGTACTTAAATTTTAGTGGTTAGTTTAGAGGGGTAGCAAACTTGTTTTTATACATTTAAAATGGCTGGTTTGGGTTGAGAAAATGTTTTTATGTAGAGGAGCGAACAACATTTCGATCTTCTTCAGTCATCGTCAGGTTCTACATAAAATATTTTCTCAACCCAAACCAGCAGTTTTTACCTGTATATTTTTCTATACGAGTGTGTTTTTTTGTCATCACTGAAACTTGTTTTTAGTATTATCAAAAATGTTGAGAAATGCTGATCTATAGCACGTACTTGACATTTATTACAAAATTTTTTAGTTAAAATTTTTATAAGAGTATTGAATTTGCTTTGAATTACTTTTAATAACTTTGATGCTATGGAATATGTAGGTCCTGCACCTTTTATGTGCCCATCAAATCAATGGAAATGTCCAAACCTCATCAACAGGTGTATTAATATCTCTCAAGTATGTGATGGTATTACTGATTGTCCGAATGATGCCGATGAGGGTCCTGCATGCAGTAAGTTTATCTTTCAGTTTATTGGAATTGTTTTATAATCTGCTTATTTTCACAGTATATTTATCTTTCAGTTTATTGGAATTGTTTTATGATTGGTTTAATATAACAGTATGTTTATCTTTCAGTTTATTGGAATTGTTTTATGATCTGTTTATTCATACAGTAAGTTTATCTTTCAGTTTATTGGAATTGTTTTATGATTGGTTTAATATAACAGTATGTTTATCTTTCAGTTTATTGAAATTGTTTTATAATCTATTTATTCCAGGTGTTTTCTTGGTTCTAAATTTTAAGAGGAAACACTAAATAGAATAATTTGTTTATTGATGTTATTCATTGTGAAAGGACAAACATGGTGGTAGATAGGACTGAAATACTTTATTTTATCTAATGTTGTTTAGAGTTCTAATCTAAATCAATATTTTCTATTGCATCTAAATATTTTCAGTTTTTTATACAAACACATGTTATTGCTTTGAGTAAATTTTTTTCCTTTATCTATTTCATTAGATTGTTATTCTTGTTTATTATGTTTAAAACCTGTAAGTTTCCATCTTCAGATTTTGACCAGTGTGCGAAAGATAATAATGGCTGTAGCCATAAGTGTACCCAGACTCCTCTTGGACCTATATGTTTGTGTTCAGAGGGTGAGGTGCTGAATGATACTACAACTTGTGTTGGTAAGTACAACATATTAAAAGATTTATCTACTCGAGCCATGATTATCATAGTGTCACTGGTTTAGTGACATTAGTCTTTGTACTGCAGCATCAACACAAGTTTAGAAATTATAACTTATTCTAAAACATCTTCAAATTAATACAGAATTGTTAAAGAATAAAAATAGAGTAAGTGATGGTATATTTTCGTCTTTGTATAATGTAACATAAGGAAGATGCTATTTTCTTCTTAACACTTCAGTATTCCTAAGGTACAAAATACTATTCCAATAAAGTTTAAGAACAAAAGTAGTGTATCTACTTGGGTGAATACAACTTGTGAAAATAACTTTTATTTATGTTGTTTTATTTTTCCTAATGGCAGATATAATAAAAAATGTACTTGTTTGGTTTATTTTGAATTTCATGCAAAGTTACACAATGGTTGTTTATGTTAGGTGTTCCTAAACTAAGGGAAGGTAACTAATCAACACTACCCACTGCCAATTTTTGAACTACTTTTTTATTAACAAACTGTGGGATTGATTATCACATTATAATGCTGAAAGGGCAAGGACTTTTGGTGACAGGAATTAAAACCCATGACTCTCAAATTGAAAGTAGAGCACCTCAATCACCAAGCTATGTCAGGACAGAAAAATAATGATAAAAATACAATTACCTTTGGAAGTTTTTCAGTGATATTTGACTGTTTCTGAAATATTTTTATTTGCTAAAAATTGAGACTTGAAATCCTTCAAGAGAAGCTGTAGATAGGAAAAGGTCATTATAAAGTATGATTATTTCTCTTTTCAATAGACGTACTGTATGTTTATATTGAGTCATTTTTTTATATGCAAAAAACGGCTCTTTTGGGCTCAGAAAACACTTCAAATAGAAGAGCGAACAACGTTTCGACCTTCTTCGGTCATCGTCAGGTTCACAAAGAAAGAGGTAACTGGCCGGAAGCTGACCACATGTTTGGAAGGGGTTGTATAACTGAGTGTCGCAATGTAGAGGGCGCGGTTTGATGTTTGAATATATAATTTTATCTATAATATTAATATAGGTATAATGGTGTTCCTTTATATTGGTTTATCATTCCAGTTAACACTAAATTTATTCAAAAACCAGGCACAAAACTAAGGTCTATACTATGTAAGAACTACACTGACAAACACCACACCAACATTATTTATAAAATACAATGTGATAACTGCCACGACTTCTATATAGGAGAAACAAGTAGAAAAATGGAAACCAGATTCAAAGAACATAAAAAGTTACCTTCACACGTTTTCGAACACTGCAAGTCAAATGGACACAACATAACCATAGAAAACACTAAAATACTAAATAAAGAAACAAACATAAACAAACGAAAAATTAAAGAAGCCTTACTTATACAACAACTTAAACCCAAAATAAACCAATATAAAGGAACACCATTATACCTATATTAATATTATAGATAAAATTATATATTCAAACATCAAACCGCGCCCTCTACATTGCGACACTCAGTTATACAACCCCTTCCAAACATGTGGTCAGCTTCCGGTCAGTTACCTCTTTCTTTGTGAACCTGACGATGACCGAAGAAGGTCGAAACGTTGTTCGCTCTTCTATTTAAAATATTTTCTGAACCCAAAACGAGCCGTTTTTGCATATAAAATTCTCAACAAGTGGGTTTCTCGACATCACTGATTGAGTCATTTTATCAAAGTAATCTTTCATGCAGACCAAAATGAATGTGTTTCCCCGGGGTACTGTAGCCAAGACTGCATCAACACAAAAGGATCTTTCAAATGTACCTGCCAGGAGGGGTACAAACTTGCTGCTGATCACCGAACCTGTAAAGCAGTGAGTAAGTATTATTGTTAGCAGCATGTTGATTGCTTCTTAGTGTTTTATGCGCATCACTCTTTATTATCTTTCAAATGAATCTGAAGCAAAACTAGTAGGTAGCAATTCATAACATCTCCAAATAATAGCCATTGTTTTAAAGAAATGATTAGTTTGGCACTCTGTTTATTTGGCTTACTAATAACATATAACAATTGTACAGGTCAAAGTTGTTAAAGATGAAAATGATTTGATAAATTTTGATATATAAACTTAATTGGTTCTGTAATGGATGTGTAAGATTGCATGATAGTTAGTCAGTAAACTTCCCTATGGATCTCTTTCATTGGAAGAGGCTTAATTTGTTGGTATGGTAACAAATAAATGGTTGTCATGGTTATTTTAACTAATTTTTGTTTTGCCATACAAAAGTTTTCAAGTTTAAAATCTATTAATTTATGGTTGTCTGAAGTGAATGTTATATCTTATGAGATATTTCTAATAATATATATATAGTTAATGAAATATTTTTGCTTTTATTTTTTTGAAATTATAAAATAATTGGTCAGTTGTTAAATTCATGTAAGTAATGCTGATTTGCATCATCTAGACTGGACTGATGCGTTTCTGGTCATTTCAAATCGTTGGTCAATTCTGATCACAAATCTGAATACCAGAAATATTGAAGAGCTGCCCATTCATGTTGAATATGCTGTAGCAACTGCTTTTGATGTAGCACATGGCTATACATATTGGTCAGATACTGTCCTAAAGAAAATCTTTCGCACAAAGAATGACGGAAAGCAGGAAGTGGTAAGTGTAAACTTTAACTTATAGAAGTTTACATTGTGTAGTGGAAAACTGTTGAGCGTAAAATTGATTAAATATGATAACAAATTCATGATAAAATATTAATGCCCAAAAAACAAAAAAAGTATACCATTATCGTTATGATTGTGTGAGCTTATATGTATGGAAAAAACTGCTTTATCATCAAATATGTGTAAAGTATTTGACTTGTGAAAACAGCAAATCTCACCTCTGACTAATGATAATTTGTTATAAAGAAAACAAGCCAAACAAAAATAAAATATACTGCATCAATAAAAAGGATTTCCAAGATACAGGCTATAATGTGGGATATAAAATGTACCCTAAGGTTTGGAGGTGACTTTGAAGTAAAACCCACATTGTGGTGGGGATATACTATCTATCACTCTCTAAAATCTGGCTTTTTATAACTGTAGTGGGCAAAGCAGATAGTCCATTGTATAGATTGAGATTTAAGTGAACTGCTATTTGTAAGTTAAAATGTACATAAAATCAAAATTTATTATTGATCAAAAATATATTTTATGTATCCAACCAATTTTTAACTTATTCAATATTCATTTTAATGATTTTCTTTTGCTGTGTTATTGTTGCCCTCTGAATTAGCTACATAACTTGGTAACCAAGTTAACTCTTGCACAGTCTGCAAAAACTTATCATAGTGCATTTTCCTCTAAGTACTAAGTGTTGTTACCTAACTTTTTGAAACAAACATAATGTCATAAGAAAATGGAAAAAAAATTCAAGTATCCAATTATTTTGTGTTTTTAAAATCTTTGTATTTGACTTTCCAGAGTGAATTCATCAGACTATATCTTGAGGTGCAGATGGCTTAACAATCAGTGATGTCGAGAAACCCACTTGTTGAGAATTTTATATGCAAAAACGGCTCGTTTTGGGTTCAGAAAATATTTTAAATAGAAGAGCGAACAATGTTTCGACCTTCTTCAGTCATTGTCAGGTTCACAAAGAAAGAGGTAACTGACCGGAAGCTGACCACATGTTTGGAAGGGGTTGTGTAACTGAGTGTCGCAATGTAGAGGGCGGGGTTAGATGTCTGAATATATAATTTTATCTATAATATTAATATAGGTATAATGGTGTTCCTCTAACCCTGCCATCTATATTCCGACACTCAGTTATACAACCCCTTCCAAACATGTGGTCAGCTTCCGGTCAGTTACCTCTTTCTTTGTGAACCTGACGATGACCGAAGAAGGTCGAAACGTTGTTCGCTCTTCTATTTAAAATATTTTCTGAACCCAAAACGAGCCGTTTTTGCATATAAAATGCAGATGGCTTAGTTGCTTTGCATCATAAAACACCAAGCCAACCAACAAACCATATCTTGAAAAATATGGAAATTTTTAACTTTTTTGTTTCCAATAATGTATAGAAATGAGACATCCCTTAGTAAGTTGAACAAACTGCAAGACCAGTTAAATTAGTGGGATGCATTATTTCACCATTCACCTTAAAAAATACAGTCATCGTTATCAATGACCATTTTTAACAGAACAGTGATGAATAATATTCTACATCCATCATCAAGTCTCATAAAACCTTAGCTGAGTTATAGAACAAAAACTGTCAAAAATTGGTTCCCGTGTTAATAGGTGGACATTTTTATTTTTATATATTTTCAAGATGGCTGGTACTGGTATTAAAATTTTAGGTCATCTTCAAGTTAACAAAGAGATGATCTAAGAAGGTCAAAATGTTGTTCTGTACTTTATTTTAATTAAAGTTATAATACCACTACCATTCATTTTGAGAATGCATTTTTATTTCAAGTGGATTTCTCATCATTGTGAGTTTTATATATATTTTCATGATTTTTGGCTTTGAACCACCAAAAACTAATTTCTTCAAATTTGGGTCATAGTCTAAGCATATACCAATTATTATCAAAGTCTGTTCAGCTATTTTTAAGGTATCTTGCGGCAAACACACGCATGATGTACTTTCACCTTTTATGATGGAGGTAATGATTGGGAAAGTTTTTACATTGTCTTTAAGCTGATCTCATACTCTTTACAGCCAACCTTTCAATTCTACAAATACTTATTACACACATAGGATAGATGGTCAATACACCTTTCTACAACCTGATCTGTGTAGATAATACCATGTACTATGGTAAATATATTTTAATACAGGATGTATCACCCTGTTGTATGTAGGTAGTATACCATGTACTGTGGTCTTATAGTAGATGTGTTTTAATACAGGATGTATTACCCTGTTGTATGTTGGTAATATACAGTGTTTTGTGGTATAATAGATGTGTTATAATAAAACGAGTCCTCCTATTTTTAGGAGGCTGATGAATTAGAGGTAGTTATTATTGATTTCACTGGTTTATAGGACTACTTGTCAAGTGTAGGTTAAATTTTCAACAAAATATTTTCACTAATAAAACTAGGTTATATCTGGTGGTGTGGATCTCGTTGAAGGTCTTGCTGTTGATTGGGTTGGTAGAAATCTGTACTGGGTGGATTCCAAACTGAACACAATGGAAGTTAGTACTCTTGATGGAGAAAGCCGCATCGTGTTGTTGAATGAAAATATTGCACAACCTCGAGGACTTGCGTTGGATCCTAGAGAAGGGTAAAGATTGACACCTTTGATTGATAAAAGAATTTACTGTAAATATTTTTGACACACCTCTTATAGCTGTGAATTATGATGAAGAACATTTAATACTGATGACTTTTACATTATTTTATCCTGAAGATTTGCTAATGATGTAATACGTTCAACTATTAAAGATGTTTATTGGTGTTGCTTTGACTCTACTCTTTATTATTAAACTTCTTTTTCTATTTAATAAACCACTTGCTAATGCATTTATACAATACCTTGTCTCTTTAGGACATTTGAAAATCTGGATTAAAAATTGGGGATAATTGACCATAACATTTTATTGTTTACTTACTGTAAATGGTGTACCTGTACTCTGAAAACCACCCTTAAAATACATGTTGTTACCAAACTTAACTGTGTTATGATAAGTCAGTTAAGTAAAGAGTGAAATAATTTTTTTATTTGCATTATATTGTAATTTCCACCAGTTTTTTGTAGATATTAATTTTTTGAAAATAATGCACTTTTTTCTTTAAGAGAACACTTTCAATATGGAATAAATGTGTTATCTACAATTTACTTTATATTAAAAACCTGCAGAATAAGTAGAACATTTTATTGAATTGTGTTTTATGTCAAGTACCTATTTTCTCGTTGTTTGTTTTTAATACAATTTTGAGTGTTTGTGCACATCATAGAAAGGAAAGTTTAATATTTGTGTTGTATGTTTTGGGAAAAGTGTATTAATACCTATATCTTTGCATCTGACATGATTTAGATACAATAAAATAAACACTTGCTAGTCACAGGATTACTTTAAATCATGTAATTAGTGTTTTGATATACAGTCTTAAAATCTTAACTCTTGTTTTATAATGTATTTCTTTTATTAATCTATAATAGATTCATCATATACTTTAATATCTTGTTTTGTTTGTTATGTATGAGGGATTATAATGATTCTCAAAAATTAAGTATTGAAAATAGAGAAGTTAGCAGAAGCTGATGTCCTTGTTGACGTATCATGTAAATGGTGCTGTTATGTACTTCAGTATTGTTCATGTAATGGTGCTGTTATGTACTTCAGTATTGTTCATATAAATGGTGCTGTTATGTACTTCAGTATTGTTCATGTAAATGGTGCTGTTATGTACTTCAGTATTGTTCACGTAATGGTGCTGTTATGTACTTCAGTATTGTTCACGTAATGGTGCTGTTATGTACTTCAGTATTGTTCACGTAATGGTGCTGTTATGTACTTCAGTATTGTTTATGTAATGCCATGTTTTATGAATATTTAAATGTATGTTAGCTATTGTAGTTCAAAATTGTTTACAAAGTAACAACCAAAACATTATATAGTATGAATAAAACTTTGGCAGATGTAATTCTTATAAGTTTTCAGATAACAAAACATTAGTTATTTAATAGCAAAGGTTTATCCTTTAACATTTGTTTATCAACAGAATTAGACTAATTTTCTGGTCTGACTGGGGAGAGAATCCACGTATTGAAAGTGCTGGACTAGATGGTTCCATGAGACAAACTGTTGTAGATAACAAGATATTCTGGCCCAATGGTTTAACATTAGACATTCCTAACAAACGGATGTATTTTGCTGATGCCAAACTTGACTACATAGACTTTTGCAACTATGATGGCTCAGGAAGGCACCAAGTTATTGCTCATAACCATGTAAGTGTAGCAATTCTTTGTTTCTTTCATCATATAAGTGTGAAACAACAACACACTTTGTTACTTGTTTCTGTTATTTCCAATGTTTAAAATAGAACTGGGCACGTTGTTCATACATTATTTCATAAGTGTATGTACTTTTCATTTGTAGCTCTATGTGTATTTATTCATATGTGTCAGCATTCATTTTCTTTAGAAAAACTTGCATTTAATTGTAGAATCTCAAAGTGAGGATTGAACTTGTAATCTCATAGAATGTATTTATACTGATAAAGACTTGATTATAATGTATGCATATACCAGTTCAACTATACCATGTTTTTGTCATAAAGACAACCTTGTTGTGTTAAAATTAAAACATGCAAAAAAGTGATATCCATTTCCTGCATGTCCTTTCTGTGGATGAGTTAATAGCTAATATGTTTTGTTAGATAACCATCAAAGTAATGTTGGTTTTGCAGTACTTGCTGCATCCTCACTCCCTCACTGTATTCGAGGACACGCTGTACTGGACTGATCGTCTCTTGAATCGTGTTCTGTCCTGTAACAAGTTTCATGGTACTAATCAAACAGTGGTTCCTCACATGTTTAACAGGCCTCTAAGTATCCACGTCAATCATGCAGTGTTACAACCACCTGGTAAGTGCTACCTATATCCTCTCAGTTTCTTTATTGTGTTTTTATATCAGATTTGCACAGTTTGAAAATATCAAGTGTTTAATTAACATGCCTTGTGTAAGATAAACTATGAAAGTGTCTGTAATATGAGAAAGGATTTTAACTTACAAAACCTAATTCAACCATGTTTTTTGGTTCTATCCAGCCATCAACCCTTGTCTCTCATCTCCCTGTGATCATCTGTGTGTACTTTCTCCCTCTGTTTCCAGTGGATACTCTTGTCTGTGTCCACCTGGTTATAGGCAAGATGAAGCAAAGACTGGCACCTGCAATCCAGGTACACACAGCATTTGAATATTATAATTGGGGTGCACTTTTAGTGCTTTCATTACTGCTTGGGTTTATTACAACGTTTTTGATATAAACATAGCATTCCCCCCCTCACACACACACACATTCATGATGAACTATATGAATATAGTTATATGATGCAACTCTTTATAAACTAGTTAACTGTATAGTATTGTTAATAATAAAAGCTTCTCAGAATTAAAACACCATTTATATACACAGATGATGTGATATGTTAACAGCTGTTTATTATAATAATGCAACTGTGATAAAACATCATATGAGTGGTTTGGCTAATAAGACCATTGGTTGTTGGTGAAGTAACTACATTCAAAGTATTTGATCATAACTGATGTAGAAGTCTTTAAAATCATTGTTGTGATGTGATAGTTAAAACATTTGATGACATTGAAGTAATGTGAAGGTGTTGAAATATCATTGCTCACAAGTGATGTGGCAATTAAAATAATTGTTGATATTAAAGTGATGCTACTCTGTTAAAACATTTGATCACACCAAAGTGACGCTACTGTGTCAAAGCATGCGATCACACTAAAGTGATGTAATTATGTTAAACATTTGACCACACTAAAGTGACATTACTGTGCCAAAGCATTTGATCACACTGAAGTGCATTACTGTGTCAAAGCTTTTGATCACACTAAAGTGGTGTTACTGTGTTAAAGCATGTGTCAAAACATTTGATCACACTGTGGTGACATGAATGTGTCAGAGTATGTGATGTGAATGTGTTGCAACAACAAGTGGGACAGTTACAAATATATTACAGTAGATCAAAATTATAAAATGATATTAAATTAAAACCTGCTTAATATTTAATGTTCATTTTGTTTGTGATTACAATATTGTTTATTTTGAATCTTTAGTGTAATTTTTAATGTAATGACCATACATCAGTGTTAAAAGGAGGAGGGATGGATGTCGATGAGCTAAAGAGTAAAATGCATTGTTTGAATCCTGTAGTATCAATACATATTATGTTTAGTTTAAGTCAATATTAAAGCCATTATAAGTATCTGTCTATTGTATATTTCAGTCACTTCCAGATTGTAGATATTATTAATTTTTTTGCAGTTGATACACCTTATCTGATGATAATGAAGGGGGCACAACTTGTTGATAAAGGGCTATCACCAGATGATACATCTTTTGGACGATTTATCCCTGTTACTGGAATAGAAAATGGCTATGACTTTGATTTTGATAGGAAAAATGGAATTCTCTACTGGGTCCAGCTTGAAGAGAATGACAATGAAAATGTAATTTATTTTAATCATTTTGCTATAACTATGTATGTCAAATACACATTATAAGCATGCACATGTTTCTCAAGAAAACCTGAGTGCACATTATGCACTCATTAACAACCAGCAGAGAGATGCAAAGCCGAGTGATGTAGTCACTGCAGCTGCTCTATGAATAAAAACAAAAAGTGAATGTGATCACGCTATACTAATGATTTTATGTGACAATACTATAAACTTAGCTTTGATAAAGGTCTGATGTGAGGTCATAAAATAACATAAATGAATTTATCAAATACTTTTAAGTACAGTACAGTGTAGTCCTAAGTAAACTAAACTTAAAAATGTACACAGATTAGTTTTAATTTATTTCTTTATCAAAGATAAACCCAGCATTAGTTAAGGTTTTATAAAGAGTAACCTGTGTACAAGTGGATTTACACATTTTGATTCTATGGTTACAACTTGTTTGTATTGTTTTAGAAATACTGGTCTTGTAAAGGTACTATTGCAATAAATTTGTCATCAGAGAAACGTAGGTTCAAGAAGTCTTCATGTTCAATGATAAAATCCCTCTAACTTGAGCACTTTTGAAAGGGGGACACTTCTTCTTTAGGAGCAGTAAAGATACTGTTTTCACTACAAGTGTTTTGCAGTTCTCTACAAGTACTTGGAATTAAATTTTTAAGAGAAGTTCTCTTTCACAAACATTTGTTCATCATTAGAAAAGCTTTTCATATTTCATATGTGTAGCTATAAACGTACATAGAATAAAATTTAATAAGTTTGCTTTAGCATATTGAAGTTTTCCAGCATTTCAATTATTCCATTAATGTAACCATTAGATTTATTTATTCTGGAGTTCTCTTAATACTTACTCCATTAATGCAACTTCTAGGTCTATTCATTCTGGTGTTTTGTTAATACTTACTTCATTAGTGCAACCTTTAGGTTAATTATCCTGGTGTTCTGTTAATATTTATTTCATTAATGTAACTTTTATTGTCTGACGTAAGAGGGAAAGATGTTATTCCCCAGCTATTTCTGAGATATTTCATGTGTTCATTCTATCTAGTTTACTTAAAAATTGAGATTAGGATATTTTCTTCATTTGTATCATACAAATTGTTTATCCAATCTTATTTTTATTTGTCAAACTTGTGAACCAGATACTCAGCGTCATTGAACAAGTTATCTTATACTCCTAGTCCCAGTAACTAATTAACTTTTTTTTCCGTTATGTGTCTATACTTTTAACACGTTTTTGTGTATGTGTATATTTATTAATAACAAATTTTACCTTCGTTTTTAATTTATAACAAATTTCAGTTTAAGAATGAAATGTTTTATCCTACGAACAGTTACACCAGATTCATTGTGGCACATTAATAACAGTATCATGTGACTGAAAGTAAAAAAAACAATGTTGAATGTAATCATTCAAAAATAAAACAGATCCAGTCAAACTGTTTAAATCAAATTTCTGTTTCTGATTTACAATTCAACTTTCATTATTTTCTGTCCAGGGAATTTTGTATAAGGTTAGTTTGACTGGTGGAAACTGGACCAAAGTTTTACCAGATGGCATTATAGGAGCACCATATACCTTAACATATGACTGGCTTGGCCAGAATCTCTACATTGGTAACAGAAAAGCCTCGAACATTGAAGTTTTGAAAGTGAGTCTTATAGTTACGTTTTCATACTTATAACAGTTCAAGAAATATACAGGCATTTAGAGATATATAAACATGCCATTCTCTTCTGGAAAGATTAATGGCAGAATTTTATAAAGAACTGAAAGCAGTAGTTTTTAAATGTTTTCTTCTTTTGTTCTAATGTTATCTAAAAATATATGTAATATTCAATATTAAATTATAATCTTCATAAGGATTCTAAGATTTTGTCACAGATTTAAAAACTGGATAAAATATGTATTGATTTTCTTTTTAGATTGTTATATTAGAGATATGAGACTGAAAAAAAACGTTTTTAAAATTTTATTATGTTATGGTTTGTTTTCTTTGAATACAGACTTCTTTTGATATTTATTTTTATCAGCCCAGAAATTCTCTTTTATAAAAATAAAAACATTTATGGATTTTCAATTTTCCTTGCTTGTTTGCATTTACCAAAGACATTAGAAGTTTTAAGCATTTAGAATTGTACATGGTTTCAATTGTGTAGTTAAAGGATATGAAAATTTGAAAGTTTAAAAATGGTTCTGAGGTCAGATTTTTTTATTTTTCTTTCAAGAATATAAGGTTTTCACAAAATTGAAATTGTGTAACAAAATTGAATATTTTTCACAGACTGATGGTGAAGAAAGATTTCGAAAAATTATTTTAATCAATGATGGAACAGAAAATGGAATTGGCAAGCCAAAATCCATGGCTCTTCATCCAGAAGAAGGGTAAGATAATAGGTAGAGATTTAATTGGAATGAAACATGGGCACACTTGCATTTGACCAGCAATATGCAAGTTCTTTTTCATCTCACTTGATTTTAATTTATAAAATATAGGTAAATAGTAATTTTTGTCACAAATATACTGAAAAGTAATTTTCATCCTGCATTTCATTCTGTTGTCATGGTTGTATGGTATATATTTCCACAATTTGTTGCATTCAGGCCTTCTTACACCTTTTTCATCCACTTAACCAGAAAAGGTTAGTAATAATAATTTTGAAAGTTTCCACAGTGCAGATAGCTCTTGAGTAGCTTTGTGTGAAATTAAAAAAAACAAACAAAAATAAACAGATTCCACAGTGAACAACTATAGTGTAAGAAAGATAGAACTTGACGGAATTTGGAAGTATATACCATTTAAGAAACATGCAATAAATATTACCTAATTAAGTAAAATCAAACTATATTAAGAGTTACTGTAGCTATAAGGTTAGTATCTTAATTTAGTTTTTTTTTTCCTTTCTTTTGAATCCTCTCACTATCTTAATATTATGTTTTAGGGGCTTATAAGCTAAAGATTGAGTTTCAATTCATTTGTTAGGCATAACATAGATAATCTTGTGTAGCTTTGTGCTTCATAGAAAAATATTTTCTTTTGAATATCATTATTAATTGAAGTAATACATTATTTAAATGAGAGATAGGTTACAACTAATAAAATGTTTCTCATACTTAATATAAATGTAGTTGTTTTTGTAAGTATTAATTTTCATTTGTTGTGAATTTATTCAAAACAGTAAATGAAGCTATTGTTAACTGAAAGCAATCCAGAGAAAATGTTTTCAAATCTTAGACTGAATTAACCAACTCTAACTTTCAAAAATGAGTATTGAGTTATAATGAGAGAAATTGACCATATCAAGAGATACTGATTTGTTAATAAAGGGTGAGAGAAGTTTATTTGAAATGTGACTGCAATTTGTTATAGCTTGATGCCTTTCAGATGTTATCTACGTATATGTAGTGAGCTAATCACATCATCATCGATATTTGTGCAAACAAAAGTTTCATTCTCATTCAGAACCCCTCAGTGTGGATTCCTATACATGGTGGGGGACCTCTTAGAGAAGGTTCTGTACTTTCAGCTTATCTCCTCTAGAATCTAAACATCCAACCCTGTTTTGCCACATGTGGTGACATATGAAGGGGAGAAGAGGATCCTGGTGGTTGAGAGATCTAACCCTGACATATCACTTTGGCCTTCAATTCCAGTAGATAGCAGGCCTTGGGTTGACCTCCCTAGGTCAATTGTAGTGGTCAGTCAACTGGTCCACTTCATAGAGAGTCAATCAAGTACCAGTATTGGATATTCTTAATGGGTGTTGTGGACATTGTGTCTGATGCTGGTGTTTGGATACAGTGCTTGCAAAACCCTGGTGTTGTTGCAGTATCCTTGTTTGGCATTGTTGTATATCCCCTTGTAGGGCTCCATGGTGGGTGGGGTCAGTGGGTACCAGAATATTCTTTGCTTATTATGGATCTCTCAAAGAAAAATCAAAACAAAATACAGACCATAGGCAAACGACCATGTTTTGAAGATTCTGAACAGCAATCATCAACTTCTTCAACATTTGTACCTCATGTTCTGTTACTATATTCTTTGTCAGACAAATCTTCAGGAAAAATATCTTCCTTTTTTATTTAGAAGGGGCTAGAGAGGCTTCTTGGCTTTTCTAAATCAGTCAAAAAGCTTTGTTCTGGTGAAGTATTGGTGGAAACATTCACTCCTAAACACAATGAACTTCTCTTGCATCTGAAGGCCATTGCGGATATACCCATTGAGGTTACTCTCCATGCTACTTTGAATTCATCACAAGAAGTTATTGGTGAGTGGGAATTGAAGAACATCTCAATTCTTGCTAGTTTTTCCACCCAAGGATTTTCTGCAGTGAGACATATCTCCACTTGAAAAGATGGAACTGTGATGCCAACCAATGTCGTAATTTTGATATTTACATCACCACATCCACCTTTTACCATCAAAGCAGGTTATATAAATTGCAAGGCATGACTATATATTCTAAATCCTCTCAGATGTTTCCAATGTCAGCAGTTTGGCCATTCAAAGATGTCATGTCATAGTTTCTTGATGTATGCTCGTTGTGGTGGGAAGGACCATGACATCTATGAGTGTGAAATAAAACCTTGTATTAATTGTAGTGGTTCTCACCCACCTTACTTTCGTTCATGCCTAGGTAGGTGGAAGGAAAAGAGGTAAAGTATTTGAAAATGGTTTATATTTCTTACCCCGAGGCTTCAAAGTTAATGTCCACCACTTCATCTTGGACATACGCTGCTGCACTTTGTTTCACTACTACATTGGGAGTGCAGACGAATCTCTTCACACCTCCAAAAGAATTGTTCTCAATCCATGTTGAAAGTCTTTTGCCCTTCATGATTAAGAAAGTTTGTGTATCAACACCCTTCTCTGTCCCTACCATTCCTTTCGGCAGATATCCACTTCATTTGGTTCTGGGATCAATCATTTCCTTGAGTCCATCTTCTTCTCTAGCCCTAAGATGCAGAACAATTGTTTGTTTACACCCTCAGTCACTAGAATCTTCTTTCAAGGACAGAGACCTGCCCAATAACTCCAGAGCAGGATCTATGGAGGTTGATATACCTCCTTTGAATGAAGAAGATAAAGAAAAAGACATGATCAGAAACAGAGGAGCTCTCCACCCAATTCGCCTACATATCAATAAAAATTACCTCTTTGATACAGTGAACTGTCAAGGTTTATGTTTTAACCTGAAAGACATCAAAGCATTGATTTATTCTTACCATCCTATATGTCTTTTTTTACAGGAAACATTTCTGAATCCTGCTGATACAGTCATCTTTTGAAAGTTTTCTTTGTACATAAATGACAGGTTGTATGATGGATGAGTGCATGGAGGGGTGGGACTCCCAGTCAATCAGCATGTGCCCACCTTGTCTTTGCCACTTGACACACCCTTGGAGGCTGTGGCCATCCATGTTTCCTTTGGTTGTACTGTCACTATTTGTTCTCTCTTCTTGTCTTTTGGAGAGACCTATGATCAATCAGACTTTGATGCCCTTGTTGAATAGTTGCAGTCTTCCTTTTTAATCCTGGGGGACTTTAATGGGCATAATTCCCTCGGGAAGGAGTCATTTAACAGAGTAAATATTCTTGGATCACAACCTATCTCTCTTTAATACTGGTTCTTGTACTTATTTTCACGCACTTAGTCAGTCTTTTACTGTTATTGGTCTTTCTATCTGCTGCCATACACTTTTGTCTTACTTTTCTTGGAGGGCTAACAGTAACCCACTGGGGAGTGATCATTTTCCTATCATTTGGAGAGAGACTGGTTGTGATCAATGTCACCTGCCTCAATAGAAGCTAGACTAAGCCAACTGGCCCCGTTCACTGCTCTCATGGTACTTGAACCTGCCATCATCTGTAAGTCTGATAGACAACTGTGTGACAACAGTAACTGACCATATTATCCAGGCAGCTGCTCAGTGTATTCTCAAATCTTTAACAGATTTACCATTGTGTTGTTGTCCATGGTGGAATCCTGCCTGCCACATGGCATAGAAGACTCAAAAATGCACCTGGGATACCTTTTGTACGTATCTGACATTTTCAAACTGCATTACTTTTTAGCATACCTGTACACATCCTTGACAGGTAAGATGTCAAAGTCAGAAGGAATTTTAGATTAAATTCACAACCATTCTCTCTTATACCATTAGTTCTAAAGTCATAAGGGACAAGATTTGGAAGGTTAGTGGGCAGTATTATTCTGTCTCCCTTTCGATCTTATTCTCTGATGGTTAGGAAGTTGCTGATGCTCAGAGCATTGCCAGTGCTCTCCATAAAAGCTTTTTTTGGGTGTACAGCACTTCTGTTTCATTCTCTACCTTTTTAGCCATCAGGATTCAAGCAAATCAATTGCCTTTTTCCTTTTAGACTGATCACCTCTATGACTATAATCACACCTTTGCACTGTGCAACTCAAGCTGGCTCTTCATTGGTCTGGCAGTATATCAGTCAGACCTGTTGATATACACTATGAGATGCTGTGCCATCTCTCTCTTGCTATTTGTTTGGTTGTTTTTAACTGGATCTGGCAGGAGAATGTTTTTCATGATGCATGGTGTCAGGTTGCTCTCTAAGCTATCCCAAAACTCTTTCAAACCACCATCTAATTGCTTTGACAAGTTGTCTGTGTAAGACCTTAGAGAAGGTGGTTAATGTTCATTTTGTTTGGTTTTTCAAATCAAACAACCTCTTCTCACCCACCCATTGTAGGTTCCACTAACAGCGCTCTACCATGGAGCACCCGATTTGACTTGAAATGTCAGTTAGAGAAGCCTTTCTTAAGTGACAACATTTTTTAACCTTGAGAAGGTTTATGACATTATGTGGAGGTATGGCAATTTGATAGACTTCCACTTATGTGGTTTGCATGGCCATTTGCCCATTTTTATTAAACATTTTTTAATAGGTAGGGGATTTCAAGTTTTCATTGGTTCAACACTTTCCTGTCCTTTTCTCTAGGAACTTGTAGTCTCTCAGGGCTGTGTCTTGAGTGTCACACTTTTTAGTATAAAGATAAATGTTATCACTGGACAACTCCCTCTTACTCCTGGAAACAGTCTCTCTGTCAATTATTTCCACATCTTCTATCAGTCGTCAAACATGAAGTTTATTGTCTTACTGTTACAGATTGCCCCCTATCATTCACTGAAGTGGACCACAACAAATGGTTCTAAAATTTCTCTCCCTAAAACCATTTGCATGCACTTTTGTTCCCAATGGGATATTAATCCCAATTCTGAACTTTGTGTCATTGAAGTTGCGTTTCCTATGGTCCCTTAGGTAATGTTTTTGGGGCTTATATTTGACTATAAGCTGACCTTTATATCACACATCAAGCAGCTGCGAGTCAAGTGTACAAGGGCACTGAACAACCCCATGTCCTCTCTTCTGTCTCTTGGGGAGAGGATCAATGTTCAATGTTAAAGATATGTTGTGCTCTCATTATATAGAAACTGAACTGTGGATCTCTGGTCTGTGACTCTACCAGGACCTCAATATTGAAGGTGCTGTACCCCTTTCATCATCAAGGGCTTTGGCTCTGCATGGGGGCTTTCTGCAGTTTCCCAGTTCAGAGATTATACACAGAGTGTCATGAATCTCCTCTTCAACTCTGCCATTTGCAACTGTCTTTACTGTATGCTAACTTTTATCCTAACCATGGCATCCCAACTGGAATTGTTTTTTTCCTTCCTCAGTGGGCCATACGTTTTAGAGCAGACGATCTGCCATTATTCCTTTTAGCCTTCACATCCAGGTGCAGTTAGATGAATTGGGTCTTTCCTCAGATGACATTGCTCTGTCTACTGCTCAGCCCATCCCACCACGGCTTATTACCATCCACAAGTGTGACCTTACTTTGAGTCATTTGAAAAAGTGGATACTCCTGATTGGAAATACTGTCTATCATTGGCTGAACATAATTTGAACCATCCTTCCATTCCCATTTATACAGGTGGTTCAAAATCAGGTGACTGTGTGGGCTCTGCCATGGTTTGTTGTGGTTTCACACATAATCCCCTCTACAGTTTCTGTGTTCACCTCTACACCATTTCTCTTGCCCAAGATAACATGGAAACCAAGCAGCACTTGAATTGTACTATTTATATTGATTTATTTAGCTCTCTACTGGCCCTGGAATTGCTCCACGTTAGTTCTTATCCTGTTTTCACAGATATTCAAAATTGTCTGGCCCATTTCTCCACATCTACTTTTTTCCTGTTCTTCTGGATACCAAACCACATTGGTATTTGTGGAAATAAGTTTGCTGACACTACAGCTAATACTGTTTGCTCTGGCACTATCACTGCTGTGCCTATATGGACTATGGCCCCGTATTCAATGCTTGGCTCCATGCCGTTTTGCAGTTGACTTGGAGTGAGCCACATGAAAACAAGCTTTTCCAATTAAAACCCTCTATTGGACTTTGACCATCTTGTTTCCATAAGGATCAGTAGGAAGAACTTGTTCTAACTAGACTACTCATTGATTACAGTTTTTTAACTCAACATTTTCTTTTATCTGGGACTAATGCACCAATGTGTAGTCTGTGTGACACTCGGGTTACAATAGTCCACATTCTACTGTCATGTCTTCATTACAACTCTCAGTGACTGCAATGTTTTAGACATGTTTTGTCTACAGGTTTACTTTTGATACTGGATAGTGTCATTGGCAATGGTGACATTGTACACCTTACAAATATTTTTAGTTTTTAAGGGCCATTGACCTTTTTAATGCTATTTAAGATTTTAATTCATAAATTAGACTTCATTTTGTTTAAGTGTAATTCATTTTTAAGAATTTTACTTTACATTTTTTACCAGTTCTTTGTTGCAGATAGCCTAGTTGATTTGCACCATAAAACACCAACCAAGAAACCAAATACAGAAGCCAGTTAAAATTATGAGCTCTAAGTTAGATTGTTGATCTTATCGTTTATCATATTTTTATTATTGTGTTAAAATATGTATATGAATTATTTTATGAAGCATTTTATTTGAATTCTGTAGCACCATGCAAGGTACCAGGTTATTTTGCAACAACATTATATTTAATGTGACTACTAATGAGGGATTGATTTTTTGGTAATATGGCAAGATTCACAGATGAGAAAAAATGAATGAAATCCATTGCAGCATACATAAAATAAGATCAAGAATTATATGTTATTTTCATTTACCATATCTTAAATAAGTTAACTTTATTTCCTCTAGTTTTAAAACTAAATTTTAGCCTCAGGAATTGGTCAATAGTTTTAAAGGTGGGTTTCAGATTTTGAAATAATTAGTTAGTGGTTTCATAGCTAAGTTTCTGATTTAAATTTCAAATTTAGGATCTAGTCTGAAGTTTTATAGGTAGGTTTCAGGCTTATGATTCAGAGTATAGTTTGAAAGTTAAATTTCAGATTTAGCAGGTAGTCTGTTTGAAATAGCTTGACATAATGTACCAATTATTCAGAGTACAAAACGGACATTAGTTAGCTGACATACATTTATATTTGTTTACTTTTGTTTATAAGAATCTGCAAAAAAAGTACATTTTGCCAAAAGCTTTTTTGAAAAAAAGTTGGAAAACTGAATATATATATTTATATTTTACATAAGATCACAAAATTATAATCTTTACTTTGAGCAGCAAGTTATTCTGGCTTGATGAAGGTGGTTTTGGTGTTCCCCCAAAACTGGCAAGAGTTGACATGAATGGAAAGAACAGTACAGTTCTTATAAAGGAAGGGCTTCACCACCTGGAGGTTCTTACTGTTGACTTGGTAAACAAGAGACTGTATTGGAGTCAGAGTTTCCCAGGCATTGTAAGTGATTGTTTCATGATAATTTTTTTCTTTTTTACACTTTCTTCCTATAATTCTGTGGTGTACTGAAACAAAGAGTTTTACTATTTCAGTATATTTGTTTGTAGTTAAATTATATGTATTAGTTTGTACTTCATTCTGAATAGAATAAGTTTCAACTGATAAGAGATGAATTAAGGCTAGACTTGAAACCAAGAAATGTAGAAATTGTGCTGGCAAATTTAATAGGTAACCACCTGTCATGCTTATCATTGCATAGACATTATGAAGTTTTATTTTGTACAAATAGAACTTGTTCACACATTTATCAGGTAATGTGTGCACATTTATTGACTGATGTATACAACATGCCTTCTTTGACACTTTCATCTGTGCATAATTTTTGTTTCTAAAAAGCTCATCTTATAACATATTGATCATTCATACCTTACAGATCAAAATGATGTAATTAGTCCAAATACAAAATAACTGTCTTAAATCATAACTGTAAACCAGGATCTGTGCTTTATCTGATAAACCCATTAGACTATTCCCTGTTCTGAAAGTCATAATATAATGTTACCTTATTGATACTAAGGCTCATTCTAAACCCAGTAAAGCACTGCTCTGATCCACCACAAAGTAAAAGCTTAAATGGTTTAATTCAGGAACAATGGTTGTGAAATCTTGGATTTTTCTTGTTGTAATAACAGTGTAATTAATCAACAAAATAAACATTGTGTTCATGTCAGTACGTTACTCAGAGCTCTTAACAGACCAGCTATTAGGGCTATAATCTTCAACAGATCTGTAGTAAGCCTTTTTTTGTATTGTTACTTTCTTCTACAGTATTCATTATTACAGGACTTTTCTGTTGCATATTGTTACTTTCTTCTACAGTATTCATTGTTACAGGACTTCTCTATTGCATATTGTTGCTTTCTTCTATAGTATTTGTTGTTACAGGACTTCTATTTTGTGTGTTGTTACTTTCTTTGATAATATATATTGTTACTGTGTTTTATTATCTGTTGTTTTAAAAATGTGAAATTAGTTATTAATTGTGTTTTTTCTTTATGCATCATTATAGGAACCATGCATAATTTTGTTATGTACAAGTTATTTTAGTTGTATTTATATTGTTTACATCACAGCTGCCCCCAGTGGTTCAACAGTAGATCTGATTGTTAAAAACTTGAGTTTCAATACTTCTGATGAGGACAACATAAATATCCCATTGTGTAGCTTTATGCCTAAAAGTAAACAAACAAATGAAACCTGGTAATGCAAACTAATATTTTTGGGTAAACACTTGTTTAATTGCATAGAACTGCCTTAGAGATGCTTAATATATTTACTTTGATTAATTGTGCATTTAAATTAATAATTTATACATTGTCTTTATAATGTACAATATAATTTAAGGCAACCCATTGGCCCATTTAGGTTGTCCCATCCATAATATATATCAAAGCCAGCCCTAAAAATGACTTTCAGGAAGTTAGAAACAAATTAGAAATAGTAAAATTAATTGTATATAACTGAATGTTTGTTTTCTTTTTAGAAACCTACTATTAAAATAAGTACTTACATTTGTAAAATTTACACAATCAACATTTGATAGTATTTTTGGTACAATTAAAGAAAATTTTTATGTCATATTTTGAGTTAAATATTTTAGTCTGTAGGTTGTATCACAATTTATAAACACAATAACCTGTTGATTCATCTTGGATGTCTCATCCATCAAACAAAATTATTAAAAAAAACACTTTAAGGCTGCCCTTATCTTTCAAATACTTATCAAGCTTTAATTTAAATTAACTGCATCTAGCACATTTGAAAGCAACCCATTCCAAATGCCAACCACAGTTAGAAGATTGAAATTCTATTAATCCTTTCCCAACAGGTCAGGAGTTAAAGGTTATGTCATTATGTTTGTTAACTTGCATTCAAACTTTTAATGAACTACTGTTTTGTGAATTTATGTTGATAAGTTTGGAATCAAATTCTAGATTATAATTTAAAAGTAAATATAAAAGAACACATTTAAATATACGTTTTTGTGAGTCATATGTGGTATGTTGAATGCAGCACTGTTTAATATTATATGTTTGTGATATCGAAATACTAAATCTATACTTTCACATAAATTAGGAACTCAAATTACTAATATTGAAAAGCTGGAATATAAAATAAGAACCTCATATTTTTTTTTAGTTTGCTGAGATGTGATTTATGTACTGAATCAAAGATTATGGCCCCCTTCAACTCTATTTTTGAAACAGTCCTTATATACACTTACTTCAATATATGACATGTGAATAACCAGTCAACAACTTAGAATGCCCCCAGAGTGGTTTTATCAGCCATATTAGTCTTTGAAAAGCTTCCACATTCTATTGATCCAATATATCAGTGAGATGGGTCATGCCTTTAGTCTGTTTGAAGTTTCATATTTTTTAAATCTAAATAAATGTTAGTTACTAAGTTTAACAAATTATAGTGGAATTCTATGGTATCAGTGTAGTTATTTATGATTTTTTGTTTATTCAATTTTATATATAAAATCTAAAAAAAAGTTTTCTTTAATATCCTCCATGTGCAAAATTTTAAAAGGCTTAGCAACCTGTGCCCAACAATAACCGAGTTCAAAGGTCATAACGAGAAGAGATAATTGTTTGCTTTACTTCTTGATTTATTTTTTAATAATTACACTGGGGAACACTCATTTTGTTGCATTTAAAAAAAGACCTTTCTATAGTCAATTTGAGTGTGTTGATTTCAAATCTGAAATCGGTTTTTGTCTGCAAGCTACATATTTTATGCAATTTGACATTTTTATTTATTTTTTAATTTTTCGTTATTATAGGAACTTATAGGAATAGCTTATCAATTTGTTTGTGTATTTTATTCAGGTAGGAATGTGTGTTTGTAACATTTGCATTTGTACACTTCATCTGGACAATCTCGTTTAATGCTCCAGCAGTAGTCAGCCATCATACTTTTGTCCCAGCGCCCTTGGTAGCGTTCTTCCATGACCTTTAGGTCTTGGTGGAATCGTTCTCCTTGTTCATCACTCACAGCCCCCAGGTTATCAGGGAACTTATCAAGGTGGCTGTTCAAAAAATGAAGCTTGATGCTCATGTTGCACCCAAGATCACGAAAAGCGAGGAGCATTCTGTTCACAAGTTCACTGTAGTTCTCTGCCTTATTGTTTCCAAGAAAGTTCTGAACGACTGCCACAAAGGATAACCATGCTGCCTTTTCTAAAGCAGTCATCTTAGCAACAAATTGATCATCACGAATTAGGATTCGAATCTGTGGGCCATCAAACACGCCTGCTTTGATCTTCTCAAGTGATAACCCTGGTAAAGCTGTGATGATGTGTTGGAAACATTCACCTTCGGTTTACAGTGCCTTGACAAATTGCTTCATCAAACCTAATTTGATGTGAAGTGGAGGAAAGATGATCTTATTTCTGCTTACAATTGGGTCTTGTATGATATTTGGCTTGCCTGCTTCAAGGGTGTCACGAATAGGCCAGTTCTTTTGGACGCAATGTCTGTCTCGTGTTCGGCTGTCCCACATACAGAGGAAACATGGAAACTTGGCAAAACCTTTCTGTTGTCCAAGAAGAAAGTTGACCATCTTTAAGTCTACACAAATGATCCAATTGTGCTCATGTTATTTTAATAAGTCCATGACCATTCTAATATCATCATAGTCTTCCCGCAAATGCACTGAGTGACCGACAGGTACTGCTCCATAAACATTCCCATTATGTAAAAGAACACACTTTAGACTGCGTTTTGAACTGTCTGAAAAGAGTCTCCATTCAGCAGGACTATAGTAAGGTACACCCAGTTCTTTGAGAATCCCTGGGATGTCATGGCAGTAAACAAACTGTCTGTCTTCTGAAAAGAAGGTCACAAAAAGCTGGTCACGCTTTCTGAAATATGATACTTTAACAGAGTGATCAACAAGATTTCTGCCTTGTAATCTTGATGCCAAAAGCTCTGCTGCTTTCTTTGAAAGACCTAAATCCTGCACTAAATCATTCAGTTCAGCCTGAGGAAGAGGCTTGGGGACGGAGAAAGGTTCAGTGTCTGAAGAACAGTTCTCTGACTGTGTGCACTTTTCTGACAATTCACTGTCACAACTGTCTTGTTCGCTTGTATCATGTCCAATGTCTTTATCGTCCAATGAAGGCAAGCCTTTGAAAACTGGAACAGGAACTTCTTCTGAGTGCGGAGCAGGCCGAACAGCTGAGGGAATGTTTGGATTCGTAATCTTATGTCGGTTTTTCTTCCCAACACCCGTTGTGTTTACCATGCAGAAATAACAGTCAGTTACATGGTTGGTGGGTTCGCGCCAAATTATTGGAACACCAAAAGGCAGACCATTGCATTTTCCTTTGGTCCAGTCTCGAAGCATTTCCTCACAATTGTGGCACACAACATGAGGAGCCCATTGCTTGTCTTGATTACCAAGATGAACTTCAAAATATGCCTTGTAGGCACACTTGACGAACGAGAATATGTTACGTCTCTGACGATTGAGTGTGTAGCATCCACATGTGTAGCAGAAGGCATCAGGCTTGTTTCTGCAATGATATCTATTTTTGGAAGCCATGTTTGATCTGAAACAAAAGAAGAATGATCAAAATATTAGAAGCTATCTATATATATGGACGTGAAAATGCTTATACATGGTTTACACAAGTTCACATTTGTACAATTTCATTACCCTCAAATTGCATACAAACTAGAGCTTGTAGAGAAAAACTAATTTCAGCTTTGAAATCAGTGCCTAAAACTCCTTCAGAATCAGTTAAAATATCCAATGCAACTTAAAGTTACTGAAAAAGTGTTCCCCAGTGTTATCTATATACATATATAATGTATAATAATTGAAATGTGAGTACATATTACATAATACTAGTCCACTGAAATACAGCCGAGACAGGAGACTAAAGGTTAGTTTTATATTACTGGATTCAGTATTCTGGGTTCATGTGCACTGCATCAGATCAAGCTGTGTAATGTTAGCTAGATGTGACTGGATGGTCAATATTATAATACAGGGTGGTCGCTAGAAAAGCGGAAAATTTGTCAAACAGCTATTAATTTATAAAAAGAATAACTTTTACAAAGTTTTTTAAAGGCATATGTTATATTACACTCATAGATGCTCAAAATTATTAAAATCATGCATTTTATTCATGATCTCATCTGACCCTCAAATTTTCCGCTTTTCTAGCGACCACCCTGTATATATATATATGTAAATATATAGCATTATGAGACTTAAACTATTTTGACTAAACATTTGTATTTTCATGTTATAATATGCAGTCAATCTAGCACAGAAAAATATAATTTTTTTATGATGGTTTAACAGTTGGTTAAGTGACAGACCCCATGTGGTTAACAGTATCGAAAAAACATAAAATATGAAGTCTTACTGAAAACAAACATTTGAAATATGTTTAAGAGGTTTTAGCAACTATGCAAATAATATTTGAGAATTTTAGAATGGAGAATAGTTTTTTAATCATAGCATGAAATCACTTTGCATTTAGACTAGAAATGAAATATACCACATTTTCACAAACAAATTGTTAGTGAAAATATTTCATTAAAAAATCTGATTTTTTGTATACAAATTATTTGTAAACTTTACCAACAGTCTACCAAATTTTGTGAAGATACACATGTTGTATAAAAAGTTATAGTGCATATACTTAAAAGTGTGCAAGTGTGTAGACAAACTTGGGTATATTATACTGAGCCTGTTGCAAAAGGGTTAATTGAAGATGGCTTTTGTCTTGTCAAAATTTATATGCTGTCTCCTTGTCTTATGACTCCCACCATTAATAATAAAAATAGATATTTCATTGAAACTATCAATTCTCTTAACAGTCTTAAACACTTCAATCATATATTCTCTTTTTTTTTTAAATAATAAAATTGCTAAGGTCTTAACCTGTTCTAGTATGACAGTATTTCCATTCCAGATATTATTCTAGTAGATCCTATCTGAATTTCTTCAAAGAAATCAATGATCTTCCTGATAGTATAATTTTGTATTTACAACCTGAAATTCCTACCACTTAGCTTAAGAGAACCAGAACTTGAAGGTTCTTTTGGCTTGGTAATATTTTGCTATAATACAGAAATCAGTAGAATTTTCCTACCCAGTTCTGAATTACAGCATTTTTGTTTATTCTTCAATGTTTAACACAAAGCTTCACAATGGTCATGAGTTGTCTCTGTTTGTGTGTTGTGGATATGGAAACTCAACATAATAAGAAATGAGGAGGACATAATTTTAAGATGTTGAATATGAAACATCCAAGCTTCTTGGTTTTTAACATTTTTCAGTTGTAGAAACTCAATTAATAATTATATAGATATATGAATGTATATACGTACATGTACGTTCATCAAAGATTGAAGGAGGAATGACAGTTCCACTTTAGTTTAAATGGAAATTTGTTCTCATTTGTGGTATACTAATATATGTACATTTGTAAAACTACTTTTCAGTGATTATGCTAGAAAAGATTGGTTGAGTTTGAGGATTATCTATACATTTTTCAATTGTAAATTCTTTTTTTTTTCTTAGCAGAGAAAGCATTTGATCAGCTTGGTTCCTGAGCTACAGTATAGGCTATGTGTGCTCTGCCAGTCATGGGCTACTGTAACACAGTTTTTATCATCATAAGACATCAAACTTAATCTTTAGCACTTGTGTTCAGATGTAAGAATTAAATTAGGAAAAAAAACCTGAGTTATGTTATTCAAAAAAGGTTGTATCTTTGTAGATTATGACAGCTGATTTTAATGGTAATGACAGAAGGACAGTCGTTCCAGCATCTTCGGGTATTTCAAAACCATCAGGGTTAGCAGTCTACAATAACACATTGTTTTACATGGATGTAGTTTATGAAAATATTGTGAGGGTGAATCTTCCTTATGTTACTAATCCAACTGTCATAGATGAAAATATAGAAGACATGAAAACCATGAAAATTTACAGCAAAAATCCAGGTTAGTTTATGTAATGGAAACTGTCTGTATATTAAGTTCTACAACCTTGCAACTTCGAAATGTTATATTTTATGGCAGTATGTTTAGATGTGTATATCAAAACACCACGAGATTTGAACTATCATATTTTTAATGGTTCTTACTTGGTAGGTCTTTCATGGCCATAAGGGTGTTCTTCAACCTGCCTAATTAAAAATAAACACGTAATAGTTAAAAACTATATGATTTTTCACAATTTCATATGAGTGGTATATAAACTCATAAATTCTAGTCAAAATATTTTTAGAAACTTCAATAATGAATACTATGCATATATTACGTAAAATACACAAACAAAAGTTAGAGATAATTAAAAACATTAAAAATACATAAATTATTTAAATTACATTCAGAGTCATTCCAAATGTTTCTATAAACCAACTTTCATAAAATAATTTTTTGTTGTTGATTAGCACAAAATGAAAGTGGAAAACAAAACAATCCAGGTTCTTGTAATAAATCTTGTTCTTAAGGTGCAGGTGAGAAAATGTTTTGGTCACTTAACAAACATTCTAATTCAGTTTTATTCTCATATTCTCTGTTTATGCAACGTATCTCTCATATATTGTGTATTATAACACATAAATAGTGAAATATCTTTCAATTTTTAATGTTACAGTTCCATCTGTATTATAATATTAGTTTTGATATGTTCTGTATTACAGGATTAATATCTTAAATTCCCACGTGTGTTTCAGAAGTACTTTGAATGTAATTGAAATAACTTGTTAATTTTTAGTGTTTTTAAATATTTTAATTACAAGATTTAATTGTTTATGATTTCATATAATATGGAGTTATTATTTTCTTGTGATTTTCAAAAGATATTTGAAGTAACATTTATGAGTTTTTCTATACACATATAGATTGATATTACTTTATTAAAGATTATATAACTTTTATATTTTGTATTTAATTATGATGAATGAAGGGCAACCTTATAGCTGTGAAAACCTACTAACCAAGACCTAAACATAAAAAAGTTGGGTGGTTCTTTAAATATGTTTCTGTTCATGAGGAATTCACACCTGTAAATATACTGTAATATTGAAGTGCAAAATATTCAAACATGTATTATTATTTATTCAACTAGTTATAAAAGGATGACATATATTTCACCAAACTTGAAATTCATTTTAAGAAGATTGATTTCTTCCCAGTTTACCTGAATGTTAAATAATAATAATAATAATATATTAATATCATCAAAGTCTTAAGATTATTCTAAATTTAAAGCATGCACATTATACACAAAATGAAGATTTTACATACAGTCATATGAGTTATAACAAGAACAACTTATTTATTTGCATCAGATGTGGTGAAGCATCCATGTCAGAAAAGTAATGGAGGGTGCCAACAAATCTGTGTTCCTTCAACAGCCAATCAGCATACTTGTTTGTGTAGCACAGGATACAAAGAGAAGGATATGACAAAATGTGAAGCACACACCTCATTTGTTGTAGTGTCAGAACTAGATAATATTCGTGGATACAACATAGAGGACCACAGTGAGGCCATGCAGCCCATAGCTGGGTCAGGTATGTATCATCTTACTTTGTGAAAGGTATTTGTAATACTACTTGTATAAAAGTAAAAACAACTGTTTAAAAAATTGAAAACATCTTACTTCATTTATTTTGTTGCTCTAAAACTGAAATGGTGGAGTTATTAGAGGTGTCTAGTATTCTGTTATTTAACTAGGTATTTAACTTAAATATATAGGAAACTAGAAACCTACTTGTCTTTGTTTTGTTTGTAATAGGTCATAACATACTGCACCTTGATGTTCACGTTGCAAAAAACCACATTTATTGGGTTGAATTTAACCAAGAAGAAAGAAATGGTATTTTTTGCATCAAACCTGATGGCACAGACTTTTCCCATGTGATTTCTAGTGGTATCGGAAGCTATGGCATCCATGGTCTTGCTGTAGACTGGTTGGCAGGTAAAGTATTATCGAAAGGTTAGAAAAACCTGTTAAAAATATGAAATTGTAGTATATATTGTTTAATAGATTGAATTGATGGTGATGATATTACTAGTTTTAATGCAAAATGTTGTTTCATAATTACTGAGTGGAAAGACCCTAGTGTATATCTCAGTACACCACAAGAGGAATTTTCAGAAATGAATTTCCTTCTTTTTTCTTATAAATAAAAATATGTATAAGTATCAGTTCTTAGTTACTGAAAGTGGTTTTATTTAGAATGGTAAATCCAAATGATCAGAAACATTGTTATATTATTTCAAGAATTAACATGTATGTATATCCTTCAATTAAGAAAATTGTAACATTACATATGAATGGCAGAGAACCTGTACTTTACCAACGTATTTCCTCATGAGACTTTTGTCGAAGCATGCTGGTTGGATGGTTCCAATCGTCTTGTGCTTTTCAAGACTGCAACAGATTCACCACGAGAAATTGCTGTCAATCCCCTCAAAAGATTGTTGTATTGGATTGACTATGGAAAATACCCCAAAATTGAAAAATCTCTTTTAGATGGAACAAATCGTACCCCAATTGTAGTTACAAGGATCACTAATCCTCATGACCTAACTGTTGATGTCATGACTCACAATGTGTACTGGGTTGACTCTAGAGAAGATGCTATCCAGGTAAGATAAATGTTCTTAATGTATGTGCTAATATTTTTAGCTGAACAGTTGTTGTCCATAAGAAAAATAAACCAAAGAAAAAAAACCTATGGAAAACACTTTATTTAATCAACACATTTTTCCTTGCTTTTAATGATATTCAGAATAAAACATTAATATTCCAAATTATTTCTGTATATATATAGTATAACAGTAAACACTGCTTATTAAGTGAGAATGTTTTGCATCATTATTTGAATATTTGACAGCGTGTGTCCTTCAGTGGAGGTAGAAGAGAGTACATTCGAAGAAACTTGCCTAATCCAGTGGGTGTAGCAGTAGTTGGATCAGACATGTACTGGGTGGATAAGAACCTCCAAACACTATTCAAGGCTACAAAGCAACCAGGAGATAAATCGTCTCCAAAATTCATCAAATCTGATTTGGACACAGTGATGGATATTGTAATTTTTGATAAAAATGTACAACCAAGCACTAGTAAGTTTTTTGAAACATTATAACTCACTACTTCTCTGGAAATCACTAGTACTCTTTGATAGTTACTTTAGGCTTTGTTTCATAATTGACTGTGGACACCAACAGCTTTGGAAGCACAGTGCACTTTTGATAAGGTGGTCAATGGGTATCTGTATGTATGGTAACTTGTAACTATGGCACCACCTACTTAAACACTCATATAAGAAAACCCACTGCCTATACTAGTGTTACAAGTTACACTTTTCAAGGGACAGTGAATCAGTGATAGCAGGTTAAATTATTTGAGTTGCAAAACCTTATGTGATTATGGCTAAAAATGTCAAAAAACAGCAAAGGTATTGATTTGATAAGTCAGTGCATTCTAATCATTAAAAGTTTTTGTTTTATGATCTTGCATACATATACTAAATTAACAACATTGATTGCTAAATTACTATTTAGTTCTGATATACATAGATAATTAACTTTGAATAAAGATATAAAATATTCATTAGCACTTGAAGTTTGAGCAACAAACTAAGTAGAACAAATTACGTTGGATACCGTACTTATAATATTTATTGTAAAAGTCATTTGGCTCTTTAATAATGATAATTAAAGTTCAGTTATTAGCAAACTTTGTTATAATTTAGGTTACGACACAAAACATAATTCATTAAAGCTAATTAGCTTTAAGTTGTTAACAAGCATAAAAGTCTATCAAGTGTGATAATAATGGTAGTTAAGAAAGTCCGTTATAAAGTAAACCTGGAGAATAAATATTAGAATGTTATTTAAGTTCAGTAAAAAAACGTGTTTGTTTGGGTTCTTCAAACCATATTTATCAGAGTCGCTCTTTAAAAGCAATTAGTTGTTTTAACCTGAAGTATTGACCATAAGGAGTAAATTGGTGAACATCTAGTAACTAACTGATAGTTAATATATCAGTCAAACTAGGAGGTTTTACAACCATAAAACAAAAAGAGTATAATTTTCAGAATGTATTGATTCATTATTTAGGTACCCCATACTGTTTACATATATTTTTTTATTTTAATGTAACTGGTTTCTTACGGGGCTCAGTGAGCACTCTGAAATTTATGTTAACACTAAATGTGTAGCCCCAAGGTCACTTGAGGCAGGTGCAACACAGATAGTCCACTGTGTAGTTTTATGCTTAATAACAAACAAGAAATTAAATATTTATATTTTTAGTGGACTAAAACAAAACTTCACTACAACCAGCATAAAAAAATTATAATTTATTTAAATGTAACAGAAATACAAAATAAAAGATTGAACTCGACTACAAGTTTTTTTCTTAATTACAAAAGACGGTTAGCTCATACTTGGCTAGGACTAGGTACAAATGTTAATTATCAATACAGCATTAGTGTTATGAATTTCAATAAATATAGGAATTAGGAAAAGAAACAAACATATTCCAAAATGAATTCACTTCTAAACTAATAATATCAAAGAATAATTCTTTCTAAGTATGCATTATAAAATAACTCCTTTTCAAGATCAAAGAATGCTTTTCATTTAGTTATTAGGTCACAAAGCTATGTCTTGTGTGGCTGTTTATTACCATAAATCTTCAGTCTTTCACAGCATTGATATCTACATTGCTGTTAGGGGAAGCTGGTGTCAATTTCATAATACATGCTCAAACTCAACATGCTCTAGCTAGAAGATGTATCAGTATTTAAAAGTAACTGAACACTCATAGTTGAATTCATTGTTGGTAAGAATGAGAAATGAATGGTGAACAACCCCATAACAAAATAAAATTAGAATTTGATATCTCACAAACAAATTCAGCTAAATTTCAAAGTCAGATTTTTTTTTTGCTGTTTTTGTGTTTTTCTTAAATTAAGTAGGTGCATGAGAAGAAACAATTTAGTATTTTTTTTATATGTAACTAAATTCTCGCTGAACCACATGGACAGTTTTTCTATGTAAGAAATGTTTGTATAGATTCAGATGCCGTTATTTATCCTGCATCTAAGTTGTTAACTTTTACTTTTTATAATACTGTGTTTTATTCAAAGAAAACTTTCTATAAATAACAGAGTCATTTTTTAACTATTTATAACATAACTTTTTTATTAATACTTCAGGAAATAGTTTCAGAAACAGTTTTATGACAATAAGTAATTATGTCTTCCAGGCCAGAACCTTTGTTTCAGAGAAGAAAACAGAATCTGTGAACAGTTGTGTTTTGCTATGCCAGAAGGAACTAAAGTAATGAACAGAAAATGTGTTTGTGCTGTTGGATCTCTGGCTGCTGACAACCAGTCTTGTGAAGGTGCATTATTTTCTATGTTGTTTATATTTCTAGGTTTAATCTTGGTTTTAATTCATGTACAACATCAGTAACTCTATTTATTCTTTTCATTTCTGGTTCTGTCAATTATAAATTGACATTAGATATATTTTTGCCACAGGATGACATCAGACTAGAACTTTCTAGGCTCTTAAGGTCACAACTCCTTCTATTTGACAAACAAATTCTAACTATAAGAATACAGTTTATAGAAATATTTTATTTTGTTGTAAATGTATTTACTCCTTAGTTGGTTGTTATTGTGTTGTAAGTTTACTTAAGCTTTACATTGGTTGTAATATTGTTATAAGTTTAGTTAATCTTTATATTGGTTGTAATCCTGTTGTATGTTTAGTTAAACTTTATATTGTTTGATACCATACTGTAAGTTTAGTTAAACTGTGTATTAATTGAAACCCTTTTGTAAGTTTACTTAAACTTTATACTAATTGTTATCCTGTTGTAGTTATCATTATCTTCTGATTACAACTGAAAATTAACTCATTAATTACTATAATAATGTACCAGACTAACTAGGACTAAGTAATGTCATTCCACTGAAGCTTATAATGCATTATTTGGGTTGTGAATACTGTAATACCAATGGTATCCATTAAGGTTTAGTAGCCATTTTAAATTTAAAATATTACTCAGTATATATGATTTATTTCTACAGAAGTGATTATTAATAAGAGGAGATATTAGAAACTACAAACATACAGAATTGCATGTTTGAATCCTACAACATTTTGGTTTTACATAAAGAATGTTGTAACACCTATAAAAAAAAATTTTTGTCCTTTATAGTATTTAAGATATATATACTTATTTGAAGTGTAAAATTCCTTATTTCATGAATTTAAAATAAAAAAACTGATATTTTTGCCATTAAGAAATATTCACTCTTATAATTTTTCATAATGCTAGATATGAAAGAATACATGGTATTCTCAATAAAACAAGAGATCCGAAGCTCACATCTTGATCCTACAGTGACAAGTGTTCCATTTCTTCCTGTAACTAATCTCACTAATGTTATGGGTTTAGACCTTGACTATGAAGAAAACCGCTTGTACTTTACACGTAAGATTGTGTTTATGTTGTTGTGTTTTTTCTTCAGCTGTTTCTGCCTAAAATGTTACATGAAAAAACTAATAAAACAAAATTAAATTATGACCAAAGAAGTAGTGTTTACAGTGATGGAATACCCAATGCTATCAATGATGAAAAGCTAAGAATACTTTAATGAAATAGCTTTTTTTATTGACATTGTATCTATTTCTTTCAGTTGTATATTATTAACTGATTTAAATGCTTTCACAGTATTCAGAAGATGTGGTGCATAATTCCAATAAATATTTTTCTCAAAAAAGAATTCTGACAAAATTTGGTCTATCACCAGTGACATTTGTGTGCTGTCATTATTAATCAATACATCTGTATTGTTATATTATTTTTTACAGATATTCTAGTGCCCTTTGTTGTTGTCATTTTCACTGTTATTGTTATCTTTGAACTGTTTTAATTATATTGTTTCTCATATTTATTGGCAACCTTTCCTACTGCAGAGGTTCAACCAGATGGCAGAATCTCCTGGGTTGACATGGATGATCTAAATAATATTCACATAGTACTAGACCAAGGCATTAATCCTTTAGGAGTGGCTTTTGACTGGACAAGCAAAAAAATCTACTGGATTGACTTGCACAATCATAGTATTTATTCCATGAATTTGGATGGCTCACAGATTGTTATGATAATGCTTGCTGAATATCCTAGAGCAATTGCTTTAGATCCTTGTGAAGGGTATTTCATAATATACTTGTTGAAATTTAAATGGTTAAAGTAAAACACTGACAGCTCAGGAATATGTAATCATAATATTTACAATAAGTTGTTTGATTATTAATACTGTGTTGGTTATCAAACTTTAAACTTGCTGTCTTTTATTTTGAAGAGTCCTTTGTATACATTTGTTCTTTAATCTATCTTAATTAAAAGGAGTGCACATTAAAATTTAGTCCTAAGTATTAGCCATGAGCAGATATGAGGGAGCAGTAAATAAAACATAGTGTTGGGTGCATTTACTTGCATTGCACATGTTTTTGGGTACACAGATGTTTTTATATCTTATTACTTGGAAATAATTATATATATTAGTTAAAAAGTTCAATGTAAATCAATTTGACTCAAAGATTCTACCTTTAATGCTACCTAATAATGTCAACATTTGGAAAAAAACATTTAAAAGAAATTTTTTTTTATGTTCTAAGTTTGACACCAGTGTATATTTTGTATCATGTTTCAAATTCTTTTCTACCATAAAGTTTCTCTGATGTAAAAAAGCTCTGTGTATAGAATGTTCTTAAAATAGAACAGGCATTTAAACTGACTTTCTGTTGGCTTTTGAGTATTTCATCAGGAGATCATTAGGTGCAACGAAGCACACTTGCTCCCTCTATTTTGTTTAGGCATTGTATCATTAAATATGTTTAATCAAATTGAACTACTCTCAGTTTGTCCTTAATTGTCTTTAGGTTTCTGTATAAATTTGCAGAGTAATAATTATTGACTCGGGAAATCTCTTAGCTACCTGAATAATATTCAGGTTTTTTAACAGTTATATGTACTACACTGATTGGGGCTACAATAGTGTAAGTGGAAAAATCTATCGAGCTACAATGGCAGGAAACATGAAACAAGCTATTGTAGAAGATGAACTGGTCCAGCCAAATGGTCTTACCATTGATTATGAAGCTCAAAATCTCTATTGGACGGATGTTCGAAGGTATAGTAAAACATCATTATATCTATCTGTATTTCTAATCATTGTATCTATCTGTGTTTCTAGTCATTGTATCCACCTGTGTTTCTAATTATCTATACATATATTAGTGATAGACAGGAGTCTAAGATGTTTGTAGCACAAACAGTTCTCAGAAATACACATATCAGTTTTATCATTAATTTGAATTTTATTAAGTGCTTACCTCACTTCTGATTTGTCCAAAATATTTTACCCAATGAATTAAGTACTGTGTCTCCTCAACAATGCACCTCAGTCCAGAAAATTTATAGGGGGTAGACAGAAAAGAAAGTAGTCCATTTGAGTATGTTGTTAATGTGTTCTCTCTTTCATTAGGTAACAGAAGAATGTGTAAAACTATATGTTTTTAGAACGTATTTAATGAGATCTAATCAAATATGGTCTCAAATTCTAATTTTAACACTTGCTTTAGTGGCTCGGCATGGCCAAGCATGTTAAGGCATGCGAGTCGTAATCTGAGGGTCGTGGATTCGCATCCCCGTCGCACTAAACATGCTCGCCCTATCAGCCGTGGAGGCATTATAGTGTGACAGTCAATTCCACTATTCACTGGTAAAAGAGTAGCCCAAGAGTTGGTGGTGGGTGGTGATGACTAGCTGCCTTCCCTCTAGTCTTACACTGTTAAATTATGGACGACTAGCACAGATAGCCCTCGAGTAGCTTTGTGCAAAATTCAAAAACAAACAAACACTTGCTTTAGTAACGATCTGAACTTTCATGATTTTGATTACATTTTCTCATAACAAATATTGTACACCTGCTGTAGTTTATTAGATCTTATTACAATTAGCTTACAAAATGATCAAACAAGTTACTCTGCAGTGATGGAACATAAAAATGAAATTCAAAATAACACAAACCAATTTCACAAGTTTATATTTAGTAGACATTCCCTGGATATCAGTACTGCTTCATATTGACGTGACATGCTTTAAATAAGTTTGTACAGATATTCCTGTGTGACTGACTGCCATCCTTTGAGTACTTCAAAATGTTCATATTTCATGTTTGGTTTGCGATCTCTCATAAGTTGGTTTAACTCAACCCATAAATTTTCAATTTGACTAACACCAGTTGACTGATTTGACCATTCCATAGCATCAATTCACTTATTTCTAAGATATCTTTTAATGACTCCACAACTGCAGAGAAACTTGTTTGATCATTTTGTAAGCTAATTGTAATAACAAGATTTAAGAAACTAAAACAGGTACACAACACTTTATATGAGAAAGTATAACTAAAATAATGGAAAGTTCAGGTATTTACAAAAGCCAGTGATAAAAGTAGGATTTGTAATCATATTTGAACAGATCTTGAGTGCATTCTGAAAACATAGTTTTACACATTTTTCTGTTATCTAATAAAAGATATAACAAATTAACGACACTTTTAAAGGGATCACCTTTTTTGTCCACCACCTGTACATTTATCAATAATCATTTGAATTATGCTTTAATACAAAATTCACCATTTATGAAGTAATTTGATGTAAAAAGTGAGGGCATTTAAGTGCAGAGAATATATATTGTTTATAAATTTCTTAAGGTTTTTCTCTAATTATCATGTGATTTAAAAGTAACTATACAGAAGCTATAATGTCAGTCTTTCTGGAGGTACAGAACTGTACAGAATATAATCTTGAATGTTTTTATATGTCTTGTAAATCTACTTTATTTATTACACTTATCATATTTTATTTCTTTACAAAAACTACAGAGAGAAAATAGAAAGATCAGACATGGATGGAACAAACAGGGAAATATTGGTGTTTGCTACTGTTTATCCTTTTGCAATAACTGTGTTTGGAGATTTCATCTATTGGACAGATCTTCAGTTAAGTAAGTACAATAAAAACATTGTTTATACTTTTACAATAAGTGTGTTTGTAAGTTTCATCTATTGGACTGCTCTTGAGTTAAGTAAGCACAGTAAAAACAGTTTGCTGCTATTTGTGTTTCACTGAAACTATATACAAACATTAAAACCTGCATTGGTTGTTTTCATCATTATTGTTTGTTGTTCATTGCATTTCTTATGTTGAGTTTAGAACACAAATTGCTCAACTTTCTCATCTGCTATAATATTTACATTTTTCATATTTGAGATATAAAGTATTTGCAAAAATTCTCCCAAATTATTTTCTTTAGAAGGAATTTATAGGGCTGACAAACATACTGGTAGCGGGCTAATAGAGATGGTCAGAGGACTCAAGGAGTCTCCACGAGACATTCACATATTTGCTCCAAACAGGCAGAAATGTAAGGAAAAATATTTTATAACACTTATTAACAACTCCAAAAAACAGAGAACAATACATCTGTATAATGTGGCATCAAAGGTTTAAATATTTTTCTGAAGTTACTAAGTAAAAAAGTGTAGTTATTGTGAGTTTCTGATATTTAAATATCTATGCTACAGCTGATAATCACTTAATCATTGGGTTATTAATCAACTCGTGACTAACCTTATATGACTCTTAAAATAACCCAAATCAGTAGTTACAAGAAACACTAATTTCAATTATTTGATTAGTTTTGTGAGCTCTGACACTTATCAAATAAGTTTTACAACCTTGAACTAATGGCAAATGATAATGAGAAATCATATTGGTAATATTGACAGTGAGAATAAGAATAATCAGAACCAGAATTATTTTATTCATTAATGATTTTTATGACATTGATTTAATTGTAAATTTTTAACTGATTATTTCATGTATAAAAATAATGGATGTAATTGATCTTATTATTAATCAAGCTAATAAACCTCTAATGCATACAAAACTGGTTGGAATATTTCTTATATGTTGATCTAAAATTATAACTAGGTTTTTACTAAATAAGTAAAAGATATCTGTGTGACTTGCATAACTTTTATTAGGTGAAAATAATGCTTGCAGCCTAAATAATGGAGGCTGTGCCCACTCCTGTCATCAAGCTCCAAATGGTAAAGTGGAATGTTTATGCAACGACACCTACAGAGTTGCTAATGATGGGCTTATGTGTGTGGGTAAGTGCTTATCATCAGGACAGTGAACATTTTGTTTATCTACATGAAAAAACATTGCATATGTATTTCATAATTTTGTAAGTTTTCTTCTTGCAAGGTCATTTGACCTGTATGATGCAAGCTTGGAAAACAGGTATAGATAAATGAAATTTCCTCTTAGATGACTAAGCATGCAGCATTTTCTGTAATGAAAAACTGATAAATATTTGGTGAACACTTGTATTTTTTAATATGTAGAACTCAATGTGAGCTGCAATGAATCACAGTTTGCCTGTGCCAATGGAAACTGCCTTTCAAGACAATGGGTGTGTGATGGTGTTGATGACTGTGGTGACAACACAGATGAGGATGATAATTTTTGTTGTAAGTTCTGCTGGTAAAATTATTATTTCAATGGGTATTAAGAATTTGATATTAATTTATCATCTATTAAATTAATGTATAATTAGTGATATTAGTGAAAATGATTAATAATGCATGTCTTCATTCTGTAAACATATCCCATGAAGAGGTATTACATGGATAATGTAAATATCTGAGCTTTGATCTGAAGATAGAAGGCTTTCAAAGCATTGTTCTCTATGTTTGTGTTTTATTGTTTTCCAATTGTCATTCAATCTAGCATACTCATCATGAATTCTGTTCTTAAACACTCTAGCTAAAGAAGGATAGATATCATTTTTATTTTTCTTGTCATATGGTAATAAACACTTTTTTAACCTGTCAAGTATTCTATGTTAATGTCAGGGAAAACAAGAAGGTATTCTTCAAAGAATCATCTTTTAGGTTTAAATATTTGTGTAAACCATCTAGAGACTTGATTTTTATTTAGAATTATTTTACTTCAGTAAATAATTAGGAAATGATAAACTTGTAACTACCTAATGTTTTTCTTGTTCTTTTACCATAGCACACCGCACATGCAGCCCACATGAATATCGCTGTGGAAGTGGCCAGTGTATCTGGAAAGCTTGGCTCTGTGATCATGAAAAGGATTGTAAAGATAACTCAGATGAACGAGACTGTGGTATATTGTTTTACATCCATTCCTAGTACTTTGTTACAAAAGTTACAAGAAGGAGATGAAATATCATACTTAGTTTGTCTGTATTTCCTCTTTTGTAGTTCTGTGTTTAGGTAATGCATAAGAGTATAGCTTTGCAAGAAATCTTGAAATATTTTTACATTCTGAGAAAACAGTTTCATGTTTAAATGGACAACTATGAACTCACCCTTAACACGTTTCAACTTTGTGAATTGTAGAGTGCCATTTGTCTGCAGTGTCATTTATTTCTTAAGTAATTATATTATAGAGCATGGCCCACGTTGAGAACCATTGTTATAGAGCATGGCTTATGTTGAATGTGATAGATTTTAATTTGTATGTGAAATATTTCTGTTTCTAGAGTATCCACCTTGTTCAGAGGGTGAGTTTACCTGTTCCAACTTTCGTTGTATTTCCAATTCTCAAGTATGTAATGGTATAGACGACTGTAGAGATGGCTCAGCATCTGATGAAAGCCATGCCAATTGTCCAAACAACAGAACGTGTCCTGAAGACCACATAAAGTGTGAAGCAACTAACATCTGTGTTGAAAGGTTTTGGTTATGTGATGGAGACAATGACTGTGGAGACAATTCTGATGAAAACTTATTTCTCTGCTCTCAAATTGCATGTCCTGCCTACAGTTTTAGGTTTGTAGGTTCATAAATTTATAAAAAATATTTTTAACAAATGAAAAACATGAGAGCTTGTAACATTAAAAAGTAGGGTTTATGTATTACAACAAAGAAACAAGAATAAACAAATACACAAAATTATTCATGAGTAATTGGTTGTTGAAAGTATCAGTCAATAACAACATGACATAAAATAACTGGAAGTTAGTAAATAGGATGAACTTGAGAAATTAAGTATCTCAGTTAGTAATTAGTTTCCTGATTATATCACAAGGTACTGCATTAATACAGAAATATATTTATTCAAGTCTTATGTTTCTATGTTGTAGAGGGTTTGAAAATGAAGTTGTAAGAAGAACACATATTCATTAAACCTATAACAAAGAAATCCTTGTAACAAAAATATGTAAGTGAATTAGGTCCAGGTAAAGTAAATTTGATGGTGCATTAAAAGGATAAAATTTGTGTGTAAATAACCCAGGAACATTATAAGATTGTATAAAAGTACCATATCCAGAAAAATAAATATTTGCAATATGTATTGGTATTGTATCCCAGAATGGCTGGTATAGGTATTAAGACTTTTATTGATGAGGTCATCTTCAGGTTAACCTAGTTGATCTATGAAGGTCAAAACGTTCCCTGCTTATCAATAAAAATGTTATTATGCACACCAGCTGTTCTAAGATACATTTTTATTTCAAGTGGGTTTCCTGTCATCGATAATGCATTGGTATTATTTCTCATTTAAATATAAATAATACACAATGTTTATTAACTAGTTACTAGTATTTTTGTAGTTGTGTGAATGTCTATGTTATTACTGCATCTTTTAAAGTTAAGTCTGAGACAAATGATAAGTTGTTTAATTTGTTTATAAACATGGTATCTGTGATGTCAAATGAGCATGGTGGACTCTAGATCTGCATGCAAGCAAGTGGCACTGTCCCAACTTTACAGTTTCCTCTTTCAAACAATAATCTTGATTAAGCCATTCATTCTTACTCTTTAATGGAAAAAACATGCTTTTCTAACTTATCATCACAATGCTATAGGTAACAGACCTACTATACTAATACACAGTAGTCACAAAAAGTTTAGTAATCTTAAGAAAAAAAAATATGAAGTTAGATATACAGGAAATACTAAAATTATTAAAGTTTCAGTGCTTGGTAATAGGTCATTTCTTTCAACATGCTCACCTGAAACTTTTTTAATAATCACTCATCTTTACAAAGAGGAACAACTCTAAAGAATTTCTGTCTTTTGGCTTGAATTTTCCACTATTTATTTACATATAAAGTATGACTATCATTTTTAAGGAATACAAAACCTCAAGGTTTACCTCATCTTTGAATACAAAAAACACCATTTAATTTATTTACCATCCACAGATGTATCAACCATAAATGTATCCCTTCCACTTGGTACTGTGATGGTCACAACGATTGTGGAGATGGTGAAGACGAACCTTCTGAATATTGTAAAAGTGAAACAAAAACTTGTTTTGGGGAATTGTTTTTGTGCGATAATGGAAACTGCATCCCAAATATATATATCTGTGATGGTAATAATGACTGCCTTGATAACTCAGATGAGGATGAGCGTCATCAGTGTGGTAAGATGATGTTTATTGTTTGTCTCTGTGACATGCACTCTGAAATAATTATTGAGGTACACAGGTAACAAACACTGAGGATTAATTGCAAATAAGTTGTTGATTTATCATTGTCATGATGCAATATTATGAAAATGCAGAAGAAAAGTGAGTAAGATATACAATTTGATAATGCATTGTATTTCATTTAAACGGAGCAATCTATACAATTTTGTATAACCATTTGTTTATTAGTGTGTGGTTGTGGAATATTCTTTCAAATGTACAGTATTGCTTCCTCCAGTTGAGTCAAGTTGGTTGTTTACCATTTCACCCCAGTCTCTAAAACCATGTTTCTGAGCATTCTGTAACCCCCATATTATTTTGTCACATTTTTTGAATTGTTTGGATTACTGTATTGCTAGAAGACGTATTCCTGCCAAACAGGTCTTTTTCCTTATGGGAATGACATGACAGATAAGAATTTGTGTGTATGTCTTCGGTAGTTGGTAGTTTAGTGTAGATATCTAACATCAGTGACAGGGCTTGTGGTCCTCACTATACCTATGTTCACTGTGATACCATTTTCTTATATTATAAAACAAACTACCATAGATTGTTGTAAATGGCATGCTCATCAGGTTTTGTTCTTCCTGTTATTTGAAGTCTGTTGTCAAAACCTTTTGATGTCTCCTAAGTGGAGTGTTTTGAATAACTACAAATCAGATAAAGCTACTTCATAGTAATATGTACCTCACTGTTCTATAGGTAACATTTACACCAATATCTACAGCTAAGTCACTGGTAAGATATACATTATTGTTTATCAGGTACAGAGCATACCCCAACTTACATGAAATCTCTTTTGAAGAGTTTTTGTGTATCTAACTTAAGTGATTATTTTACCAACTCACTTTATCATATAAGTACTAAAATCTTCACCAGCCAAAAGTTCTATTCCTACAGCCTGCAGTGGCTTTAATAATGTGGACTTCTATACTAAACCTAGGTTTCACTACCCATGGTGGGCACAACACTGATACCCAATTGTTTAGCTATGTGCTTAACTACAGACCAACCAACTATTTGTATAGTGTTGTATGTCATTTGTATGCTTTCATTGCACTACTAGGGAATTTATGACCACCTCTGCTTTTATATGCATTATGCTTGTGTGACAATGTTTGATTAGCTGAAGGACAGCCAATCACAGTGTAAGTTATAAACATTTTACTATACTCTGGTATAGAACAGAAGAAACCAATTTCCTAATTTTGCAATTCATACCCACTTTACTTAATTTTTCTGTAATTATTTCCAAAACTGTACATGTTCATGTTTAGTAATAAAATAATTTTGTTTTTTATAGATAACAAACTTAATCTAATAATATACAGGCCATTAAGAAGCAGTCAAGCATTATTTACAATTCTGATATTGGCCTTATCTTAATGGTTTGTTGCATGTCCAGCTATAAGCAAACATGAACCAAAGTTATCAGTTCTGCCTAGCCCTTGTCTATCATTACTTCATGTTTATTTGTGACATCTTTTTCTGCACAGTCTTTAAAATGATTGAGAAAAGCTGGTTGGTATTATTTCAATCATGTCCCAAACATGCTTAACGTTAATGGCAAAATTTAGTTTAATATTTTGTTGATTAATAATAGGAGCATTTAACAACAGAGTAAGGTTACATAGACATTTGTAAATAATATCTTCTTGTGTTCTTTGTGAATAAATGATACACATTATAAATACTGTTTATTTCAGATACTCGAGAGTGTGACCCCGAGAAAGAATTTACATGTACTCAGAATAAACAATGGGGGCTTGCTACTTGCATATTAAAACAATGGATTTGTGATGGAGAACCTGATTGTGCTGATGGAGCTGATGAAAGTACTTCACTACATACTTGTCCTGCCCCTGAACCTTGTGATGTTTACCAGTTCCAATGCAATAATTATCGGTGTATCAGTTATGATTGGGTTTGTGACCATGACAATGATTGTGGGGATGCATCTGATGAACCTAAAAACTGTAGTATGATTTAGTAATTGTTTTAACTTGGTTATATTTTAATAAAATAGAATTGTAAAAATTACCATGCAAGTTAATGAAGGTAATTCTCTCTGAGACACTGACAAGATGTAAATGTCATAAGTGAGCTTTATATAAAATTACATTCCTTATTGACTAAAATTCATTAATTGACAGGTTGTGTACCTTTTCTGTTAGGATATGTGCAACTGTAATCCAAGTACTATGTTGTGAGGTTTGTTCAGTTTAGGAGATTTAGGTTTGTCTGCTATCCAAACAGTGCAAAAGTATGAAACTAGTAATAATAATATTCAAAATTATTTTAAAGAATGTAAATGAAGCTTGACTTAAAGGAAAAGTATATATAGCTTAATTTAGAAAATAAATAGAAACATTTTTTTCCTTAATACCACATAAGTTATCAGTGTAAATAATACAAATATTTCTCGAAAAAAGGTCCTTTATTTGCAGTAAGACACATCTACAGATAAAAACTTATAATAAAGGTTTTTCTCAGTGAAAATAATTTTAATGTACTTAATTAACAATATTTCTGTCGATCATTGGCAGCTTATCCTACATGCTCATCTGGTGAATTCCCCTGTCATAATGGTAAGTGTGTGTTCAAGGTTTACCACTGTGATGGTGAAGATGATTGTGGAGATGGCAGCGATGAGTTGGCTGAAGAGTGCGCTACAGAACAACCTACTTGTAATGGAGCTCAGTTCCTTTGTAATAGCGGAAAGTGTATTGACTACGAATTGGTGTGCAACAAGCAAGAAGACTGTGATGATGGGTCAGATGAACCTCCTCACTGTTATGTAGATGAATGTGCAAGTGTTGAATCAAATCAATGTGAGCACAAATGTGTAAATACCCTTACTGGATTCTACTGTTTGTGTAATAAAGGCTACCAGCTGATGGAAGATGGAAAAGCTTGCCAAGACATTGATGAGTGTACCAGGGATTGGGGTGGCTGTTCCCAGTATTGTTTCAATTCACCAGGGTCTCACTACTGCAAGTGTAATGAGACTTATTATGAACGAGAAATGGACTCTTTCACGTGCAAACGTAAAGATGGTAAGTTGATGTAACTGAAATCTAGAGTAATAAAAGTAATAATAAATTTGAAACCTTATTTTTAAAGTTTCATATGAAGAAGCATGTTTCTATAAATTTGTGGTAAATTAAGGAAAAACCTTTTACTCCTTAGACTGAAACTAATCTGCTATCTCTTTGAAGATAAAAGGAATTAATGTACTCCACATAATATTTGTAAATAATTATTAACACTATAAGTAAAATAAGGAAAAATACAATTATCTCATGGAGAAATAATGGGAAACAATTACAGAAAGTAACACCCAAGACTAGTTTTAGGATGTTCCAAAGAAGAAAATAATTTTGTAGTTATGAATGACACTAGAATAAGTTACCAAAGATTCATTTTTTCCAAAAAAGACAAAAATGATTAAGAAAATCCTATTTCTGTCCAATAGTCCATGAGGCTTGCATTCTTAATGAAGCAGTAAAATCAGGAAACCTACAGTCAGCTTACTGACTGTACTGAAACGAAGGTTGAATACTAGCATCTTTCAAGAATTCCTCTTGTATGGAGAAAATGGTTATTTTAAAGATAAGTTTGGCTTTTTTGATAATGCTTTGAAAATATTTCTCAGTTAATCACTTATTCTGTTTCACTTATCTTTCTACTAGATATTTTTCCATGGATTATCTTCAGTAGTGGTTATTACCTCCGCAACATGAGCATAGATGGCTCTCATTATAACCTCATCGAAATGAATTTACGCAATGTAGTAGCCCTTGATTTTGACTATCGGGATGAAAGGTTATACTTTTGTGATGTAGGAACAGAAACAATCAGAAGAATGTTTATTAATGGAACAAATGAGGAGACAATCATCCATCACAATGTCCATGGTTTGGAAGGTCTCAGTGTGGACTGGATTGGAAGGTAAGAACACAAATAAGGAACTTATGATAGCCATGGATTCATAACTTTAATGACATCAAACATCAAGCCCTTTAGAAGTAAGTCTCATGAATGTTGGGAACTGTCAGGCTGCCAAGTGAATCTAATAAAGTCTTACAATTTTAATTTTGATATTATCAAAGTAGTCCTTCCAATCTATCTTTTTTCAAAATGTCCTGAGATGTATGGCATTGTAGAGATAGATACATTTTATGTCAGAACATAAAATGTCTGATCTGTGATTTGAAAGAATCATTACTTTAGGCCTTTTTTTGAGATTTTTATTCATTGTTATTATCTTGAAAGACATAACTATACATTCAGTATATGATGTTGACTTATTATTAAAGGTCAAAAGTTAATTCAGCTTTCATGCTTGTTCGTATATATATATATATAATTTGATTACAGGTACTTTAATGGTTTTGAATAGTTGTACAACTCATGATAATCACAGAATTAATTTTGTAGAAAGTAAATATCAGCAGAGAATACACCAAATAATACATACACCAGTGTTTCCACTTACAAGAATGTCTGATTTGTAGACATAACTTATTTCTTTTTTCCTTTTTTAATGCTGCAGAAAAATCTACTGGTTAGATAGGATATCTAAACAACTTTGTGTTGCTGAACTTGATGGGACCAGTAGAAAAACATTACTTGGAAGAGGCCTCTCCATCCCACGGGCCTTAGCCCTTCATCCAGGCATTGGGTATGGCAACCAGTATTGCTCGTAATTTTAATATTATTGGAATAAAATTTGAGTTTAGTTTCTTAATCTATTTATTTTTCCATTCAGTTTAGTATTATGCCCTAAATGCATCGCTTTACTCAAAATATTATAGCTGTATTATTTGCTTGTAAATAAATGTTTGGTGTCTAAAAAAAGGGATAAAGTTATGTATAAATGAATAACATATAACCTTACCGTATGATGTGATATGTAACAGGATTCCTGAAAACGAATAGTCAACTAATTCAAAGCGCTCGAGTTTTAGTTCTCGTTTTCAAGATGTTACAACTTTTGTAGTTGACCCTATCTGGTGACTACTTAACCTGAACTAATATGTAACACTAATGGTAAATATCACTGCCCCTGGTGTCATTCATGAGAAGCTTTGTCTTAAGATTATAAATAATCTTTTTTGTAGTTGAAAATTAAGTGGGAAAATATTATTTAAATAAAAGATATATTGTTTCCTTTTGATTGTAATTTCTAATTATTTTTTTTTAAATTTCTGGGGCTAAAATAAACTTGGAAATAACCTGTTTATGTATAATTTCACATTGAACTACCATGTTTGTGGAAAGCTTTATAATAATTAAAATTCTGTTATTGCACAGCAAATGTAAAGGAATGATAAATGTCAAGTAGCATGCAAAGTATCACTGTGTGTTGTGTGTTTGTTTGTATTAGAACAAAGATACACTGGGCTATCTGCTATGTTCACTTCAGGGAATTGAACTCCAGATTTTAACATTATAAGTCAGTAGATTTACCAGTGTCTCACTGGTGGAACCATCTTTACTGATTTCAAAAAGTTCTCATATGTTTTTAAATACAGAATAATATATTTATTGTTTTTTTGAACAAGTTCTCTAGTGGTAATAATTGAAGGTTGAACTGAAGATAGAAGTGAAATTTGATGACATTTGCTTACCAAAGTGAACTACACAGCTAACTAGATAAAAAAAATATATATATATTTTTAATACCTTATTTTGTTTTAAGTTTTTTTATGTAGTTAAATATTACTGGTAAAATTAGAACTAAAGTTTTATAATAACTGGCTTCAACATGTTGAATAAGGCAAAAAATGTAGTTTATAGTGAAAAAAAAATCTAAAGAGTTTGATATTCAGATTTATCACAGATTTTTCTCTAATTGAAAAGTTAACTGGTCTAGGTACCTGTATATGACAGATTGGGGTCATTATCCTTTCATTGGGCGAATTGGATTGGATGGGTCAAACTTCTCCCGGCTGTTAACTTTCAGAGACAAACTTGTCTGGCCAAGTGCTCTCACAGTGGATTACTTCAGTAATAAACTTTTTTGGGCTGATGCTCACTTAGATTATATTGAGTAAGTACAAACTTGTATCATAATTACTAAAGTTACTTGTTTCTCTTGCAAGATGAATGTGAAAATCCATTATTGGTTATAGTATCTATGTATGTAAAGTTAATTTTTAGATTAAGATATTTTGTGTAATTGGTAAGAAGTTGGGATTAACTCCTTACGTATTTGTCTTTTGAAACTAACTGAATGTTAACTATTCATGGAAATAAACTTTATAAGTTCTGTTATAATACGTGGGATTGTTTCTTGCGAAATGATAACTTAAATAACAATATAACTTTAGGACAATGAGTTGGTAAAATTTTTTTCAAATTACTTTTATGATACTTGTAAACCTACATTATGAGTTTGTGTAATAATATCTGTAGATTTTCTGATATGAATGGTGAACATCGGAACACCGTTCTTCAGGGAAGAATAGTACCGAATGTTTTTGCTCTGTCAGTATTTGATGACTTCTTGTACTGGACTGACTGGAACATAAAAGGACTTTACAAAGCCCACAAGTTCACTGGAGAGAATATTCAAATCTTAAGGAATACTACACATCGACCTTATGATGTTTGTATTTATCATCCATTGAGACAATTACCTTGTAAGTATCTTTTCTTGTGTAAATAAATTCTGAAACATTGTTTTGGCTTCATTGCATTGCTTTTATCATTTAGTAGTCTAGAATTGTTAACATACATTTGTGGAATAGTCAATCAAACAGTTTTCTGGTAGAAATGCTGTTGTTATCCTTTATTTAGCTTTTCTTGGAGTGTCTGAAACATCTTATAAGATAGTTGGTTTCTGTTGTTCCAACCATCATCTTCTATTCCTATTTTTGTCTGTTAATATTATCCAACAAGGAAAAACCCAGGTACAAATGCAATTTTGTGTTATCTTTAAACTAGTTAAAAGAAAAATAAGTTGCTGATTACATTGCAAGTGAAATTTTAAAATATTCTCTGACTGATTTTACTCTTGTGTCTGTAAACACAACACGCATCTTTTTTAATAAACGAAGTTTTTACATCTGTTTGTGATATAGATCCCAACCCTTGTGAAAATGATAATGGAAAATGCAGCCACTTGTGTCTACTTTCACCTGGTGGTGGCTGGACCTGTGCCTGTCCTGATCATTTTATCCTTCTTGATAATGTAACTTGTATTGCCAACTGTACCAGTGGTCAACATCGCTGTAGCGGTATTGATGATAGGTGTATTCCCATACTGTGGCGTTGTGATGGTAAAAGTGACTGTAGTGATGCATCGGATGAGAAGGATTGCCGTAAGTGTTTGCATTGATTCTGCTGTGTTTATTACTCCGAATTATCCTCCAACAAGACATTCTGTAAGTAAATAATGAAAGCTATGCATTCACTGTTTAAGATGAGATGTATATGAATATTCTTGTCCTCTGAGGTAAGTAGAAGTTTTTAATGAATAATATGTATACATAAACTGGGTATAAAGTGTAAATAGTATACAAAACCTGCCTTGTTTAACTGTTATTGATAAAAAGGTGTAGTTTATACATCCAACCAGCTTCATCTTATCTTACATTCATTAAAATATTTACTTCTCTGAATTATTTTAGTACATTTACTTTGCCCACTGAAACAGTTTCAACAAACAACAAAAAACATCAGTCTCACTTTATGTGTAATAACTTTCATCGGATATCATTGCACAAGTTTGGATAAGCCACTGTGCTTTGAAAAGGTAATGTAACAGAAACTATATGTAGCCCAAACCACAGGTCAGTTTTCTTTAGATTTGCATATGCTTGAATAATGGCCGAGTTTTTGTTTTGCTGTCTCTTTATGTCTACTCATGGTTAAAGTTTTCAGTCTGAGGTTTCATGGTTCATGTCCTGTTGCCACTAAAATGTGCTCTACTCTAAAAATATTCATAAATACTAAAGGAAATTTGTCTTTGAATGGTAATAAAACTTAGAGATGTCTTAATCCCCTCCCTGTGGGAGAGTGAGCAGCATGAAGTAATATTCAATGACTGTTTTATAGTTTGTTTGTACTGATATAAAAGTAAAGTGTTTTCAAGTATTGTGTTGCAATTATGTTGTGATCTCTTTTTCCTTGTATTATATGGTGTCAAAATGATTTATATGTGGAATTATCAGTTGATTAGTTTTTGAATTCTGACTTTGTAAACTTAAAGTCATAGACTCAGGACATTGAATTTGAAGAGTTTTCTTCTGCTGCCTCAGGTACAACCTAGAGATTAGTGTTTCAGAATGTGGATCAGTAGAAACTTTCTCCATGTTCATCTGTGTGTACGTTATAAAAGCAACAGTAAATTCTGTTATGTGGTTCAAAATTGTTGAAAACTACATCTGAATCTTGGAGACCCTTTTTATCACACTATACCTTTATATCACACTATACAAGATATTGTTTATTCCATGTGATGCTTCAGGTGCTATTCAGTTTGAAAATATCAATATGTAATTTCATCTGTTTGAAACAAAATTTTCGGGGAACTTCACAGGCTGCATGTTCAATGGTAGTTACATACTTGGTGAAATACACTGTGCTTACACCACTTTCTACTGAGTATTACATATGAACCAAAGTATCACAGCATTGACAAGAAAACAGTGACAGCACCATTACTATAAATATACTGATGGACCTTGTCAGGCCGTTATAAATTATAAAATGTTTTTATAATTAATTTACCAATGGCTGACTTTATTTTAGTGTTTTTCTCTGAAAATGAATAATGTTGCTTTACTTGTGGTTTATTGTTATCAAATAGAATAACAGTCTAGACCATTTTTGTATATTTAACCTGAGTATATAATATATAATCCTCCGTTAGACACACTAGAATTACTGTAACGTGGTCATGGGCCAATACTAAAACTACCTGTATTTTTGTATTTGTACCCTAAATATAATATATGATCGTTCATTAGGCACACTAGAACTACAAAAGAAGTCCAGATTTTAATACTACATATGGTCATGCCATTCTGTCACTGATTTTACTGTTTCAGCCCCATTCCATTGTAAAGTAGGACAGTATCAGTGTGATGACAATGAGACTTGTATCTCCAGTCTTGAAGTTTGTGACGGAAATAATGACTGTGGAGATAATTCAGATGAAAGGTATTGTGGTGAGTATATAAAGTGTCCGATGTATATACAAGTTTTAACTTGTGGTGAGTGTATAGTGTCCTATTAATATACATGTTTTTACCTGTGATGAGTGTATAAATTGTCCTATGAATATACATGCTTTTACTTGTGGTGAGTGTATGAAGTGTCCTATGTCCGTGTGTATATATATATATATTGTGGTGAGTACATAACATGTCCTATGTATATACGTTTTTACTTGTAGTGAGTACATAATGCAGCCTATGTATATATATGTTTTAACTTGTGGTGAGTACATAATGTGTCCTATGTATATGTATGTTTTAACTTGTGGTGAGTGTATAAATTGTTATATATATATATATGTTTTAACTTATGGTGAGTACATAGCGTGTCCCATGTATATATATGTTTTAATTTGTGGTGAGTACATAACATGTCCTATGTATATACATGATTTAACTTGTGGTGAGTACATAACATGTCCTATGTATATACATGTTTTAACTTGTGGTGAGTACGTGATGTGTCCTATGTATATATATGTTTTAACTTGTGGTGAGTACGTCATGTGTCCTATGTATATACATGATTTAACTTGTAGTGAGTATCTAATGTGTCCTAGGAAAAATATATATGTTTTAACCTGTGATGAGTATCTAATCCTATGTATATGTATGTTTAACTTGTGGTGAGTATATAATGTGTCCTATGAATACATATATTTACTCCCCTTTATAAACTATAGTCAATTATTGTTTGATTTTCAGACATGTTTGGGATGGCTACGGTTTTTTTTAGTTGCAAGTAAGAGTGTTTCCAGTGTTATGGAAATATGAATTATGAAATTTAAACCAGTCTTTAGTTTCTCTTTCTTTAACCAGATCTTCCTTGTGGGGAACACAGCTTCAAGTGTAATGACACTAGTTGGTGTATTCCTAAGTCTTGGCAGTGTGACGGAGAAAACGATTGCTCCGACAGATCAGATGAAGATCCTGCTGTGTGTGGTAAGTATTGATACTTTTGCTGATAATATGACCTAACTTATGCCATGCAGTTTCATTAATGAAAAGATGTTGGTTAGAAAGACATTTTTCAGAGTTCTATATATAAAATAAAAAGTGTAAAACATAACATGTAGACTTTACTGTAAGCATTTAACCTCTTTCTTTGAAATCTACATGACTGTCTTTAATAATTTAGAATTTCCATGTGAATGGTGCAGTATGTTTTGAACATTTTTAGGTAAAAATATTAATTTAATAGAAACTGCCTGAGAGATTGTTTTTTATATAAACAATATGTCTGAGGGCTCAAAACTCTACAAAGTTGTGGGCATAGCACTGATAATACTGCAAAACAAAGTTTTTGCTTTTTGAACACTGTTGGGTGTTCCTTATAGATTTTTGGTTGCTAATCATGAAAATCACATCCAGATTTGCTCATCACATACTATTTCATCAAAATCTTCAGTTTCATCAGGACATTGCTACAATGGAAAATCGACATTAGGGTAACTGGAATCCGTCAGTGCTTGCTGACTATTGTTGGACACTAGAACGTGATGCACCGTACATTGAATACAAACGAAAATAAGGAGCAAAACACTTTTAATTATGTTAAACTTAATAGCATATTAGAAACATAAATGCAATTAAATACGTTATTGACGGTAAACAGTTAACTGTCTATTTTGCAGTGTTCCTATGTGATGAAGCAAAACCAAAACTGTATTTTGTGTATACTGTTACGTATTTTTATGTTTTATGCTTTGTTTTTCGTAGACAAAATGCAACAGAAAGACACAGATAACAGCTTGTATAATTTATTACACTAAACTAAATATATATGTGTAACAGATATAACATAAATTACATAACAACAGTGACAGATATTAAGTTACAACATTCAAAATTAATTACGATACAAAATGGTACTAGTTTCAACCTTCATTGTTAATTACGATACAAAATGTTACTGGCCTGTGTCAAAAATAATGATCTAGAATGAAAGTCCAAAAGTTCAGATCAGAAATCCGAAATTCTAGTCTAGGAGGTGAATTTGATCCCACGAAGAAATTTCGAAGTTTGAATGGAGAATGACGAAGTTCTTTTTTACGGTGCTTCTTGATGAACATCTCAAACTTACCGACTCTCAGCACAACCAGTAATTCAGATGAATCGTAGAGATTGACGAAATAAAATCACAGCTTCTGTAGATCTAACTTCAGTCACAAATCACAGCAAACACTCAAATGAATGAAGGACTCTCTTTTTTTGAATAAAACTAATGTCTGACTCTTTTTCTCCTTTCTTCTCGCGTCACCATCTTTTATACCAGTAGGCCTACTTCTCGAACATTCGTGTTACTTCCCAACATTCCAGAGAAATCCGCGCATGTCCGCTCTTGCACGAGACTTCTCGTCTAGACACTAGGCTGCCAGCATTTCATTTAAATACATATGATTGGTCTACTTAATTCTAGAAAATTCTAAATGTTATTTTAAATGAATAACAACGTATTTTATTGTTTAAACTTTGAAACAATAATATAAATATGGAAATATGAATAATAGAAATGAAAATTTAAACACAACATGACATTTACATAACAATACCCACCAGGTACCTGTCACAATCAGCAAAAGCTTTCCAGGAAGCAAAACTTTTCAAAACAATTATTGTCCAGTGTAACCCATTACTTGCCAACAAGTAAACAGAACAAAATAATACGTTTTAGAAGTCAGTTATAGTCTTGATAATCATGTGTTTAATCACTGTATTACCATTACGTATATATGTAAGAAAAATTATAATCTTTCATCCATGTAATGGTTCTGCAATATAATCTGTTTATCAGTGTTAAGTAAAGAATGTTTACAGTAATACTTGGTTCAACTTTATGTCACATTGGAATGGTTAGTTTGTAGTTATGCAGTATTATATATTAAGTTAGTTGAAAAAGTCTGGGTTGTGTGCTTGAAAAGTGTACTATGTGTCTGTTGTAAAGATAGATAAAATGGAAATGTGAATTAAAATCATAATTTTTGTGGTTTATGAAAAGTAGATCCTTTAACATCCTCTAGTTAGGTCACTTTATTTGCAACTTGCAGGCCATGGGCTAATTTTCCTCTGCCAGCATGCTAGTCTATTCAGTTTCAGGGTTGTAATGATGTAACAATCAATCTCAGTATTTACTGGTAAAAATGTAGCCCACAAGTTGACAGTTAGTGGTGTAGATGAATTTGCCTTCCTTGTAGTATCTCACTTCAAACTTTTTTATGGCTTGACAGATGGCCTTTGAGTAGTTTTGTCAGAAATTCAACAAACAAACAATCGTGTGATGCAAGAAGTCTTTATTTTGGTACAGAGGAAGTTTTGTGATGAACTCTGATTTTGGTAATTGTTTTATTTATAGATCATCGGGAGTGCGATTCAGAAATCCAGTTTCAGTGTAACAGTGGGAAGTGCATACCAAAACAGTGGTACTGTGACTTAGATGATGATTGTGGCGATGATTCCGACGAGCCAGCTTATCTATGCAGTAAGCACTTAAGATATAGTACAGCTCTATCTTACTTGATATAAGATGTAATCCAAGCTAATTTATAGAGTACTGTACTGAATTTTATGTTTCTTATCACAAATAAAAGTTGAAAGGTTTAAATACTTTTAAAGACAATGAAGACGTTAACTTTTTGTAGAAATGGTTTTGGTCATTTGGGATTATATTTATAAAGTTATGCAGAAACACATTATTGTGAGCAGAGGTTATTGAAATAACATGATCACTTGAAGTTAAAAACTTTCTGACCATCTGTGTATTTAAAGGAAGTCAAAGTTCTGGGGTCACACAGGCATTGTTGACGTGTTTTTCTACTGGAAGATAACCTGATACAGAAGAAGATGCACAGATTTGTTGAACTAGCTTCACTTATTTAAAGTCTTTCAATGATTTGTTTCATTCACTGTTTATATCCTTCCTAGTATTTTGTATGTATTTATAACTTAAAGTTTTTGTCCTTCGTTTTATGTTATAGGAAATCGCAACTGCCTCTCTGGTTGGAAGAAGTGTCCAGCAAATAACAACTATCGGTGCATTCCCACCTGGCTTTTCTGTGATGGAAAGAATGACTGTCAAGACAATTCAGATGAGACAAATCTTGATTATTGTCCTAAGTGTCTTGAGATGGACGATTTTAAATGCAAGAACAACAAATGTATTCCCATTAGATGGCGCTGTGATTTTGAAGATGACTGTGGAGATAACTCGGATGAAGATACAACTATGTGTGGTCAGTTTTACTCAAAGTATTTCTTTTTTGAGAAAGACATCCATGGAATGAGAGATTCAGAATTATTATATAATATCATACATGCATGCTGATATCCCCAACTGTCCAGTCGTAGTTAACACGACATTTGCTAGAAATATTATTAGTGAGAAATTGGTGACAGTTTATTCAATAATTAATAGTCGAAGTATCCATTTTAATTTCAGTTATGGATTCTTAAAATGATGTTTTACATGTATATTATTTGATTTTTTACATACCATATCCACTTTGTAAAACATCTTATGAAGTCCAATCTTTGTACAGTTTTTGTATGAATATCTAAAAGCCCTTTGTATTTTATCTTTGAAAAGAAAACCTCTATCGTGAATGTTCAGAAAGTGAATTTCGGTGTGAAGACAAAAAGTGTATTCCATCAATTTGGCGATGTAATCATGATGATGACTGTGATGATGGGAGTGATGAGAAAGATTGTCTGAATTACCAGTGTAAGGTAGGAATTAAACAAGTTTTGTCTGGTTATATTGATGCAATATCAACATGTTTTTTCTCATGTTCTTTTCTTTGCTCTGTTCATGTTTTTGACTAAGCTACTATTATTATTATTATATAAATTACTTTAAATTTGGTCTAATGTTTGAAAATATTGGTGTGTGAAACTTAAATAAATTTTATTTCATGAGTTTACTCACCAATGTGATTTGTTTCAAAAGTGGCAATAGATAATGAAACTGAACTCTATAAATGACTGTGTGTAGAGATGTTGCACATAATTTACACAAAGTGTATGCACTGTTTATTATATTATCTAATCATAAAAGAATCTAGCAATATAAATTTGTTAAAAATAAACTTTTTTACACAAAGTCTATGTCTACTCAATGTGAGACACCAAATGATACATTCTGTAATAGGTTTAGATGTTTTCAAGTTCTAACTAACACACATTTCTTATAAAAATTGGCCAACCAGTTTGATGTATAATTTGACTGAATTGTAAATAAAACTAGTATAGAAATATTTGAGTTAGGCTGGCTTTTAACACAGTGCTTCAGTTCACCCCTTGGGGCACAAATCCCCTGGAGTGCAACTTGAAAAAACAAAACTCTTTTCAACAAACTACACTAAAAATATATGATTTAAATCAAATCTTCTCTGGCTTGGTGTTATAGACTTCCATATTGGTTGTTAATAGGTATCATCCCCCCTTGACAGGACTTTTGTAATAAATCTCATAGTACAAATGATCTCAAGTTTTACATATGAGGAAAACACTTACAGTATAAATAAAATGGAAACAATTTTATGATTGGTTGTTTCATGCTTATGACCAAACCTGGAATATAAATTATGTTTCATACAGAATGATCCACTATTTATGATTTTAAAATTATAAATGGGTTGACTATCACCTACCAATAATATCTATATGATGAAAACCTAAGATTATATAAACCACTACATGAACAATAATAGTTTAACTTAAAATGTTAAAATATTTATTATGTATCTAAATTTAGGTACAAGTAAGTGCTTGCAATACATTTTCTAAATTCGAACAGTCAAGGAAGATATTATCAACATCAGTCACATTCCATTTGTATGATATTACCTAACATATACTCTGTATTTTAATTTTAACACAGCAGTTAGTTCAGATATATTTTTAACTTTGAACTGTAGTTTAAACTTATCATTTTTAGATATTTCTATACATTATAAAAAAAACTACTGTAAACGTGCATTTATTTCAGCTTAAAATTAATTTTTCAGATTTATAAGCAAACATCATTAAAAGTAGGTTATTTAGTATCCATGTAGAATGGTGCATTTGATAAAAAACCAAACGAATACTTTGATATTCTGGTAAATTTAAAAGTACTAATTTAAATCTGTTTGACCTTTTATAAAGAAATGCTAAGATTTGTTATACACAATTGCATGTATGCATATTTACAAAAACAATGGATAGTTTGTTCTTCAAAACTATCTCTTTACTTTCACTCTTAACAAGAAGTAAAAACTTAAACCAGTCTTTTCTGTATGTTTTCAATAAATTATTATTACATGTATATACTTGTAAACTACTGGCATTCCATAAACTAATCACCATGTCAGAAAAATAAAACCACTTGAATCAGAACCTAGCTTGTACTTTCTAAGTCTTAAATTTATGTCTTCTTGTCATGGTGTCTTCAGCACAGAACAGAAAGAAATTATCAGAGATCTTTATTGTATGAATTATTGTAAACTATAATAAGATCACCTGTTCATTTCTTTTTCTTTAAGATGAACTATGAGTTATCAAACCTAATGCTAAGAATGTGTGTTTGTGTTCAACTTTACTGTGTTTGTGTTGATATGTTTGTTTAACCATAGCTGATTATCTGGTAATTTTAATAACTTTCTTACAACGTTTGGGTACTTATAATTTATTTTAACTATAACTATATCTGTCACATGCACAATCTCAGCTGATATCTGTCTTGTTTTTAATACCTTACCGTTTTAATTGTTACCATATTTATCATATGTTAAGGTTTAGCTGATGTATTTCTTGTTTTCCATAACTTACTTTTCAGTTGTAATTACAATTATCATGTGCAAAAAATATTTTTTGCCATCCATCCTGCATGTGGTAATCACTGAGCTAGTGATAACAGTTCTTTTCTTCATATTTCATTGTGTACATTATAGTATAGACAGTGCCATCTAGTATACTTTACAATCTTAACATGCATGTTGTAGAAAGATAAGCATAGTGAATTAGTTTTAACTTCAAGTCTGGGTATATGGTGGTAATATTGTTGCTTTAGAGTTGCCAGGAGTAGTTAGAATGATATACTGTAAAGTTCACGTTTTTGAAGGTCTTGGTAAGTGTATATCGTACATGAAGAGGAAATGTGAATTTTTTTAACAGTATCTCGTAGTTATTTTTGTTTTTGCCAGGAAGATCAATTTAGATGTCAGAGTGGCCACTGTATGTCTTCCAAACTTGTGTGTGATGGTAACAAGGACTGTCATGATGGTTCTGATGAGCGGAATTGTCCAACACGTTATCCAGGAGGTCATTACTGTCACAGTTTATATTTTGAATGTAACAACACTGTAAGTAATTGTGTTTTAAATATCATATGCATTTTAGATTAATAAGTAATAACTAATCTTTATAATGGGCAATTTTTTAAAATATTACCAGATATAAATTTCCATAAGAATTTCTACTGCTGATGAACTAAAGCTCAGTCTTGGTTTCAGTTTCTTTATCGCCACAATATCTCCAATACTTATGTTTTATTCATTGTTAGAAATATGAAAGAACATAGTTGCAAGAATGAACAAGAGGTAAGAACCATAGACTTAGAGCAAAAACAAAACTAAAACATGTACTGAACTCTAAAATATTCTGAGGGTGATCAACATCTCAGATGATATGATAACAGCAATGAAAGTGATGTTGCTAGATGCTGTAATTTCAGTAGCACAGTGAGGAAAAGTATTACTTGAGTGTTTGATTTCAGTTAACTGCAATAAAAGGGATTGCACATCTTTAACGAGGTGGATTAAACACTATTGAATCAAAGTAGTCTGTAATACTGTTAACAGATTTTACAATTAAAACAAAACTACATTTGAAGTTTTGTTACACCTGTAATTACAGGTATGTATACAGCCTGATTTTGTGTGTGATGGTGATGACGACTGTGGAGATGCATCAGATGAAAAGGAAAACCTGTGTCGTAAGAGTTGTTTCTATTGTACCTCTCTTCAACAATATGATTTTGTAATATAGTGGACTGAAAAGATCCTAGAAAATTGGTTGAACAGTAACTATGATTTAGTGTATTTAAAAAACTGTAATATAACACATGGTAGCCCAAAGAGAATGAAAAACTAAATTGATTATTTAAAAAACACCATGTTACTTTTTACTCACTATGAATATTAATGTTTCTTTTCAACAATAGTTAATTACATAGTTGATTTTTTTTAATTGAGTGCAGAAAGAGTTATGTATATGTGATTATATATGAACATGTACACATATTGAAGACATACAAATAAAAACATTTGAATACAGTGTAATACAGTACAAATATCTTGTATCCCTAAGAGATACTTGATAGTTTCTGATAACATAGAAACTTTCTAGATATTCTTATGTTAAAAGATGTATATTATTTTGCAACTAGTTACAAAAAAAAGCATCTATTAAACATCTACTCTAAACATGGACAAATAACTTTCCAACTGAGTTTAATTCATATTTTAAACAAACCTTTCTTTTGTCATTACTTTAAAAAATTGCACAGTTATATAAATTCATGGGCCAGAATATTACACTTCTAACACTCCATTTCACAATTCTGCAACTTTTTTTTTATTCTTTAACCTGTTGACACACTATTAAGAAAACTACCTAATGTTGAATTATTTCTTAAACTTGATGGATGATGTAAAGAACAAAAAGAACTGTTGGAAAATGTAAATAATTTATTTAAACAATGCACCAAAACATTCGCTTCAGTAGAAAGTGAGAAGTGATTTGTACTAATGCAAAATAAATAATTGTCAAGAACTAGGTAAACAAATTTTGACTTCCAACAGGATAGTGAATAAACTGAAATTAACACAAAGCCCTGAAACAAAAACACATCATTAAATACAGCCAATCAATTAGGCAGTAAAATAATAATAGCTTGTGTTATTTCTGATTAAAAGCTGAAAACAAACTCAATATAGTACAGTACGTAGTACATGTTAGGTTTGTTGATGTCTTTCATGACCTGATGGTTAGAGCATTTGACTTGAAAATGTGCAGGTCATGGATTTGAATTTCTGTCACTGAATGTGGATGCCCTTTTAGCTGTTGTAACATTATAACATGATGGTCAGTGCTAGTTGGTAAGGTTTAGTCCAATTAATGGTAACAGGTGGTGTTGGATAGTTTTCTTCTCCATCATGACCTCAATCCCAACTAGTTTGGGCTCAGCCAGTAATTTATTAAAGTCAAAGATTTACATATCTGAGTGACTGGACAACATGACAAAGGTGTAGGATGAGCATGTTTGATGACAGCAGATTCAAATTTACACTTTCAGATTGTGAGTCAAACACCTAACCATCAGGCTATGTCTTTTCCTCTTGTGGCTAAATTAGGGACAGATAACTCTTGAGTAGCTAGGTATGAAATTCAAAGTTTGGTTAATTATGCAGCGCATAAGAGAACAAAAATTATGAAATGTTTATAGATTCTTAATAGAAGCAAGAATATTTAATAGTATTTAATTATGTTTAGTTTTTAATATTTTAAGGTGTTTTTATTCATTTACAGGACACTATAAATGTGACCTTAGTATGAGATTTCAGTGTAGGAATGATCACTGTATCCCACGTTGGCAGTTGTGTAATGGTGTAGATGATTGTGGTGACAGTTCAGATGAAAATAATCACACCCTGTGTGGTATTATACACACCCCCTGTGATGAGACAGAATTTCAGTGTGCCAATCAGAAATGCATTTCTAGGACTAAAGTATGTAACCACAAAGATGACTGTGGAGACATGTCTGATGAAAATGGATGTCGTGAGTATTTGTGTGTTTTTAACAAAATCGTACAAATACAGAGTGTAATATACACACAGCATAATATTCTGTATCATCTAACAGGAATTGTTCAAAAATTATGTGTTTCTTTTTCCTATAAACAAAAATCTGTATGGAAAAAAAATTATATTAAATTTTCATATTATGAATTACTTGTGTGGCATACTCAGTTATAGTATCTTTTTTAGTCAAGTTCTCTCTCATTACTAAAACAATACTGAAAGTTTTAACATTATTTCAAATCAGAAAACAACCATATAGCCTATACTTATTACAAGGTAGTTTTATACATACAGATACAAGATTTGGCCATCTACTTCAATTTGGGTAAAAATGGCTGTGTCTATTGAATTAGCATGATACATTTTCTCTATATTAAGAACATTCTTATAGACACAGTGTGCTTTTTTTAAAATGTGATAGCTGTACTCTACAGCCAGAAAACAAAAACAAAATGTCCTAGTTGGGCAGGGTTTAAAAATTAGTGCATATACTTTAACTAGGTAAATTATTACTTGAAGGGCTCCTTAATAATATCTTTCATTACTTATAAAATATCAGTGATGTTGAATAAAACAGTTCAACTATGGTAAGAAAATGATGTATTTTGTTGTTGTCTGTTGTATTTTTAAATAAGACCAAACTATTAGGAAGACGTTTATGTATGAAATGTTATAAGTTCACCAGGAAAGTTGGTTTTCTTTTCTTTATTTGTATTAAATGACAATTTAGAGAACTTTTGTTTCAAACTTAAGTTATAAGTTGGATAAGTTTTCCAAATTGACTTAAATGTTAGTGAGTTATTTTACTTTGGTGGAATTTATAAGTTGAATGAGTTTCTTCATGATTGATATTTAATCTAGTTATAGAAAATGGTGGAATTTTCAGCTCTCTGTCTGTCTAACTAGTATTCTATATACAAGTAAAGAAATAATGAAATTGTATCAGTCTTAGTTCTGTATACAATATATGCACATTCACTTGTTTTTGTGACAACTGTGGCCTATTCATGAGGTGGTGGCATATTAAAATCTAAGACTTTTCACTGACTATTTCAGACAGAGGAACTTGCAACACCATTACTCACGGAGGCTGCCAGCATGGCTGTACAACTCTAAATAAAGGAGGATATATTTGTGTATGTCCTAAGGGTTATAAAGTAACCAAGGATAATCCTAAACTGTGTGAAGGTAATGTCTCTTTCAAGTATTGCATCCATTGTTGTCATCTTTGTGCTATAAAACTGTCGTCATGTGTTTTTTCTCACAGTATGGGGTTCTATAGGTGTTGTTACAAAACACACACATGCAAACACACAAGGTTATTGAAATGAACGAGTGTACATTACTGACTGATTGTTATTCTGCTATATATAATGATATTTATCTCATCATTGTGATTGTGTTTGAGTATAAGAAGTATATTAGAAACATCTAATAGTCAAAACATATTATTCACAGTTCCTCAATACAACTTAAATCAGAAAAATATTGAGTGGTGATTTGTATCTGCTAGAACTTAAAGAAGTTACACAGATGTGTCAGTTTTCTTTATGCTTTCTACTTGACATGCTGAATGTTCTCTAAGTAAGTTTGTGTCCAATATTTTACATGCATTCAAGAATTCAGAACATACATATTTTGAATAACATGATATCATGATGAAACAGGAACTCATGGAAGGAGAAATATGGTAATGTATTTTAAAAGCATTTAATGCATGTTGTAATTCACTTATTGTATATTGGTATTCATACTTCACATTGACTGTGAAGTGAATTATGTTCACAAGACTTGAAATCGAAAGGAAAAATGTAATATGCAACAAAAATAAGATGACTACTTCTTTATGGTATATTTTTGCTTTAATTTTACTTGCTTTTATTTTTACAGATGTTTCTTGTTATTTCTTTAGAATGGTGATATTTCATTTGCATAGGTTTTAAATCTGTACCATGTTTTCTTGTTTTTACATTAGGAACCTATAAATTAACTTCATATAATATTAAATATTACTTTGTTATCTTAATTTCTGGATTGTAAACATTGTCGTCCTTTCTTTTTCTGCTTCCTAGATATTGACGAATGTTCAATTTTTGGCTACAGTTGTTCCCAAATCTGTACAAATTACAATGGAACTTATAGCTGTTCTTGTAAGGCAAATTTTCATGCTTTTTCTGGTGGATGTATGGCTGAAGGTGAGATTTATTTTACTTTCAATTGGTGGGTATGTGGCTGAAAATGAGATTTACTTTATTTTTAATTGGTGGGTGTGATACCAAAGGTGAGATTTATTTATTTTTTTTAATTGGTGGGTGTGTAACTGAAGGTGAGATTTATTTTATTTTATTTTTAATTGGTGGGTGTGCAGCTGAAGGTAAGATTTATTTTATTTTTAATTGGTGTGTGTGTAACCAAAGGTGAGATTTATTTTTACTTTTAATTTAAATATCATTTGAGTTGACTCAAAAAGGTCATGAAATATCAAATATAAATTGTTAAAGATATGTGTTGTAAAAAGTGTAATGTGTTCAAACAATAAGAATCTAGTAATGATATTTCAAAGAATGTAAATGTTGTTTAAGAAACCACTTTGAAGGATTGTTTGGGCATGGTGTTTTAAAAGTAGTAAAATTTATTAGAAGTGTATTTTTTGTATTTTTACATTTCTGTATGTTATATTTAGTAATACTGTTGTAGGTTTCATATTTATATTGTTTTACCAGACAGAGGTTTCATGCCATTCTGTGTGTGGGTGAATAACAAAAATCTTTTTAAGCTATATAAAACACAAGTTAGGCTGGGATTGATTAGTGAGTAAATGTTTGTTATACTGCAGTCAATCAGTTAGTAAGTACAGGTTTGTAAATAGTAGAGTTGTACTATAGATATATGAAAATGTAGCAAAGAAAATTAGAAAGTAAATTAAGTTTTTCTGTTAGTGAATAACTAACAATGTGAAAGTGCCTTATTTATTTTACTACAAACAAGACACTTTCACATCGTTTATAGTAAAAGAAACAGGACACTTTCACTATTGTTTATTGCAAAAGAACTAAGACACTTTTTTCATCTTTCATAGTAAAAAAAAAAATACTTTCACTATTATTTGAAGTTAAAAAGATAGGACAATTTCACCATCATTAGACTTAGTATTCTTTTTTGATCAAATAATTCAGAAGCACTTGTTCAACAACAGATGTAGTTAAAACCTTTTTCATCAGACAAATTACACTTGTTGTGTTTTGTGTTATAAAAACAACAACAGTTTCATAGCTATGTAATTTCACAGTGTGATGTTTTCTTTGCTTTCTTCTGACCGTTTTTTAAACTACTAATGAAGATGAGGTAATTGCAATGATTAATTAGTCTTTTAATCACCCCTTTCAACTCCATTGTTGGAGAGGAGTGTCGAGGTTGATAGGACAAGTATGGATTGTGATGAAGACCACAATCTTTGTTTCAGTTCTCTCTTTGCTTTCCAAGTTGGTATTTTCTTGAATGCTTTGGCAAATTTGTCAGTCAGTGTTTCTACCATTTAATTATTTGGATTCTAGGTCCTTCACCTGTTGTAATGATTGCCAATGGTCCAGAAATCCGAATGGTGGATGTAGAAAGTAAAAGACAAACCTTTTTGATCCAAGGGGAAAGTCGGATTCATGCTATAGATTTTGATCCGGTGCACAGTAGGTCTTAAATCCTGTACTTAACTACATATATTAACATCACATTTCTATTAACACACATGATTAATTAGGTTTTATGATATAAACTTGGTATTGTTGTTGTGTGAAGCCCAAGCTTTTATTGTCAATTACAAGTAAAATTGTAATATTGTCTTAAACAAGGTGTTAGTCTTCAAATGAGATTGATTTCTATACCATCTACTTCTGGTGTGGCTCTATATATTTATTAAGTTCGTGTTTTGTCTTTTATGATACCCAATGTAAAGAACCACCCAAACTAATTGGATGAAACTACCCATTTTTCCATGTCATGTTTTATTTTTCTCCACTTGTTAATTCTTGGTTTAACTTGACTTTTATAAGTTCTCAAACTTATACTATGGAGATTATCTCTTCTAGCTGCACATGCTTCCTGTGTGTGTCACATTTAGTAGCATGGTAGTTGTTTCTTTTCTTTCCATAGACATTGTGTACTGGAGTGACTCCTATGATAAAGCTATAAAAAGATCATTCATTCCTTACTCAAACAACTCTGACCCAGGAACTGGCTATCCCCAGGATCTCGAAGTGAAGGGTATTACGAAACCTAGTGCTATAGCTGTTGACTGGATTGCAGGGTAGTGTTAACATTTATTTCCATTTTAAAAGAGATTTGTTTCAAGTTCCCTAAAATATTCTTGAACATCTCTCCATTAAATATTTAAAGTTAAGGTAACTTTTTTTTAACAGCATAGAAACATAACAGACTGAATCTGAAACTTAATTAGAATAAGAGATTGATAGTAAAGGTCATATTTTTATAAAATACAGAAAACATATTTGTGGAAAAACCGTTGTTGTGAATATTCTTCTGAATCGTATTTATTTTACATTAATTAATGAGGAATACACTTTATATACTTAAGTATTATCATTACTGGTGTTAGAAATTATTGTATGTACATATAATTTCCCTGTTTTATCTCTTTCGTACTAGTTTTGACATAAATCTTATATATAACAGTTGTATAATAAACTTTTCTCTTCAATATTGTGTCACATGTAGTGTAGTTTGTGTTCCATCATTACTAATAAAAACATACATGTATTTTGATATTAACATTCATTTCTCTCTATTGTTGTCTCAACACTTCTAAATATATATTGATGGGAAATTATACGTGTGTGGTATATTGAGATAAAACTCTTATTCACCTTTGGGAAACCAGAATTATCTTGTATCTTGCCAACTTTCCTGTATTAGTGGTAATATTTATTTGAGGTTGGTTAAAAATCTTCATTGCTTAGTTAGATCTGTAATGTCAGGCTCACCAACATGACTGGTAATTCACATTAAGGGAGGTTATAACCTGTATCATGTGACTTACTCTTAGAAGACACAGCTATGTACTTTGATAGCAAGATGCAAGTGTATAGGTATATCCATACCTACCATGGGCAGACCAGGTGTATCTTTAAGAGAGAACATAGATAGTTTTAATGAAAACAACTTAGACCTTCTCTATGGATTTACGACACTAAAGTCAAGGGTTCGATTCCCCTCAGTGGAATCAGCAGATTGTCCAGATGTGGCTTTGCTATGAGAAAACACACACACTTAAACGTTCATCACCATGTATTATGTTGAAAGTAGAGTAAATGCTACTTTAAAATGTGAAGATACATTTTTTATACCTTTTTCTTTAACGGGCTATTTCAGTAATCTTTATTGGATGGATACTGGACCTCAAGGGAAGATCTTTACTAGTTTATTAGATGGTCGGTATAAACGGTCCATCATATCCACAAAACTACAGCATCCAGAATCGTTATCCCTGGATCCTGAGATTGGGTAGGGATGGTTTGTTTAATTATTTCCTTTCTAAATAGTAAAAAGGTAAACATTTACTCTTACCGTTAATGATTTTAACCTGTTACTTATTATTAACATTCACTATAAGTTCAACTCTCTTCACCTTAAGTGCTTCTGATAAAATGTAGGAAAGTATTGAATTTCATTTGTAGTTTCTTGAAGTCACTTGGTTTTAGTTCAATTAAATAACTTGAATGATTTTGACTTTTTTAAAATAAATTTAAGAGAATTCTGTGAATCAGCACAAAATTAATAAAAAAATTAGTGACAAAAACAAACTGGTGACGATGATATCATTTCATGTATTATTTCTCATACTCTACTTTTGTAAGAGTACACAGTTTAATCTGTATTTTTTTCTGTGACAGTAATGGAGTTGGTTATTTTGTGTGTTAGAATAACAGAAGTGACATTCTCTCTCTCTCTTGTTTCAGTATGATTTTTATGAGTAAATGTTGAAAGCTTTTGTTGGACACAGATTTTTATTGAAATTTGATTTAAACTGTTACAAGTCTTGAAGTTTACTTCTCTTTTTTTTTATAAGCTCTTTTGATTTCTTTCAACACATTTTAGCAAACTGTTTTGGATTGACGCTGGATCCTCGCCTAAGATTGAGTTGGCTTGGATGGACGGCACCAATAGGAAAGTGCTTGTGAACAACAGGCTAGGATACCCTAAGGGGATAACAGTTGACTATGCAGGGGGACATCGCATATACTGGTGTGACTCAAAACTGAACTCAGTTGAATCTGTTAAAACAGATGGAAGTGACAGGGTGACTGTGGTCAGTGGAGGTATAAACACATCACATATTTATAAAATTTTATTGATTATTAGATTGTATCAAGGTTCTTCATCCTTTGAGTTTCTGTAACTAAGATGCAAAGAGGAAAATTCATCTACATATACTGATCGTGAATCATTGTTGTCTTTTTAATTTTACGATGTGTTTAATGAAAATCTGAATTTATAATTTAATAATTGTTGTACTAATAGTTAACTGACTATAGAAACAACACTCTAGTCGTTCTCTTCTTATAAGTCTGTGTTGTTGATCATGGGTAGTATACTGACTGTGATAACACATTGTTGGTTGACACAGTCATTTGTATAGGAGAAAATCCAGTGAGGTACAATTTAAACTTTTGTAACCAACAGAGCTGCATGACAACCATGAGATTGAACAGAATTACTGTAATTTGCCATTCCAATATATTTACATGTTCCCATTGGAACAACTTTTGATTTTCAGATATGCTGCAACAGGGGTCTTGGTGACCCTAAACATTGTTATATTATATTACTGTAAATATTTCTAATATTTTGTAGAAGACTCATGGTGACAGTGACTAGAGTACAAATGGTAGTAACAGTTGAGTGAAGAACAAGTTATTCAAGAGACCCTTCAGTACCAGTAGCAGATTATACATTTAGTGGTAACATCTGATGAGTTACAATGATCTTAGTATTAAAATACACACCTACAGTGAGAAACAGTTTAATTCAAAGATATCTCTGTTATGATTGGACAAACATTTTCCTCTTAAGTTACACTTTCAAATTACATCTCTTTCAGAACTTTTTCACCCAATCAGTTTAGATCTTTTTGAGGACCACTTGTATTGGGTTACCCGAGACACTGGAAAGATTTATAAACAAGATAAGTTTGGCAGAGGTATTAAAGTCAAGATCTCTCAAGGACTTGAAAACCCAACTGGTATAAAAATTTATCAACCATTCAAATACAATACCTCAGGTAAATGTAGAAGTATTTCTTAAATACATCATTTTTACACTTTTATCCTTCTTTCTTGACTAAGCAAAAATCTATACAAATAAAAAGTACAGTGGATTTTAAAGGTTTTTTTTGTTTTTTATCTTTTACAACCTCTCTCCCTGAGGTAATATTTTTAACTGTTTGGGTATTTGTTAGCAAGATTTCTCAAAAACAGCTGAACAGATTATGGATGGAAGCTGGGTATACCTGCTAACCTCAAGCTGACCTAAGGTCAAAACGTTGTTCTCTATCTTATTTTAATACCGGCTGTCTTGAGACACAATTTTACTTCAAGTGGGTTTCTCACTGTCATGAAAGTTGGTATACAGATGAATTCAACTTAAAAGCAATTAAATTTTAAAGGGTCAAAGTTAGAAAAACTTCCTGTTTGTAAACAGGGGCACAGATTTTTTATGCTAATTTAACTCTATAAGTCAGTCAAAAGTGATTGAATTTTGTTCCTTGTTTATCCTGCCAAAAATAATTGTCCATTCATAACAATGTGTGTACAGACAGTTCTGCTTGACAGAGGCATGTGCTCCACTAAGTGCCTTTTTAGTTAACTGTATGTTTAATGTGAAGAAGCATTAAAATAAATGCACAAGCTCCAGTTTGCTCAGCACATAACTACTGAAAAACGTGTATTTTACAGGCATTAGTTGTCATGTAGTGTAAATAAAAATTTTTTAGCTCTTTGTAACAAAATTTAAAGGGTTGGTGTGTTAAAAATGTCTTGTTGTGGTTATTGTATCAAGAGACTACTCACTGTTTGACAAAGAAAACAATTCAAGAAGTGAAATTCTTTTTGAAACATTTGTTGTTGTTGTTTTTTCAGCTCATTGGTAAGCTTAAAAATTTATAATGCTAAAATTCAGGGCTTAGTTCCTGTGGTGGGCACAGTGCAGATAGCCCATTTGTACTTTTTTTTTCTTAGCAACACACATACAGCCCTCTGTAGGAATACTGGCTTGAGATTTAGGTTGTGTCAACTTTGTGTTTAATCTGTTGAATAGATAAAGTTTAATGTTTTTAAATGTTAACATTGTTTTTCACACTTATTGACTTGTGTTAATATGAAGAGAGATTATTGTTGATAACCCATTGACTGTACCTTCTCTAAATATTATTGTTGCCAGTTGTATGTGATACACAGCACACTTGCATTCAACTGCTGGAGACAAATTGTACCTATACAGTAAATCAGCAGTCAATGGGTTAAGGTATGCATTTTGTATTCTAATTACAAGGCAAACATTTCAGTGTCAAACCGTTGCAAGAACATTAGTTGCAGTCACTTGTGTCTCTTAATTCCAAGAGGATATCGCTGTTCCTGTCCTGATGGTTCAGATCTGCAGAAATCCAATCAGATGACCTGTAATGCAGGTATAACTTTTATATATCTCTTTGGTTGTCATCATTTGAGAGAGATTTTGTTTTGTTTAGGTAGTCTTGGTCACCATGTCACAGGCAACTACTCTAGTATTCTTGAATATTTTTAATAAACTGGATAATTAAACATGTGATAATTTGACAGCTAACAGTTTCTCTTTTAATGTAGTTCACCCATGTGTAACAAATGTTTACAGCCCTACAAAGAATATTAGTATTTGTTCCAGGGATGAAATGTTTGGTACAGAAACAAGGTTCCTCAAGTGCAAAACAGTATCATTTTTGGTCTGTGTTGTAATGTGGGTATTTCTTTTTTAAGAGGTGATTGTTAAAAATATCTTTCTAAACAAAATGGTACAGTGTAAGAAAGTAATACATACAAATAAAATATCGTTTCAGTAGCTGTTAATGCATATAATGTGTATGGTGAAGTATTCTTATAAATAATTCTAAACATGTGTTCTAAATGAGTTGTCTATGGTTAAACTTTGCATTTTTAAATAATTTAATTGCTAAAGGGTACTTATACATAACATGTTTTAGTCTATATAAAACTAAGACTGCATTCCTGTTTAAAGCCATGGAAGTTCCAAAACCTGAGCCACTACACTGTCCATGCAAGAATGGTGGACTTTGCCACCAATATTTCAACAATGTTGTTTGTCTGTGTCCTGTTAATTTCAATGGTATCCATTGTGAGAAGTACCTTGGAGAAGATGAGGTAACAGCCCCATCATCTATAGCAGGTAAAAATGTAGCTGAGGAAGAGTTAATTTAGTATGTTTACTAATCACGTACAAAAGTGGTATGTTGAAATGACTGTTGGAGTGAGTTGTAAGAATGAAATTATCTTAGTCACAAACTCCTGACATGTAATTATGAGTTAAAGATGTTTTTCTTTTTAAATGCATAAAAAGAAGGTTGGTTTTCAGATATTTCATTCCTAATAACTGTCTGTCGATACAATAGTGTGTACTCATGAAATACACATGATTTGTTAATGGTGAACTTAGAAAACAGTTGTACCTAGATAATTATAACTGGTTTACACCATTAAGTTTGGAATTGGTGAATTGTATTGATAATATGTTGTATATTTTTATGAAACATGTGACCAGTACCACCCACAGGTCAGAGTTGAGTAACATGGTGCAGACAAGTCAAGTTTAAATTGTTTTTTTAATGACAAACTAGAACATAATGTTTTGTGATTTTAACTGCATTTGTTTCCTGCAGGCATAACTTCTATTGTTATTCCAGTTATTGTCACTCCGTTTGTGTTACTGTTAGCTGTTGGAATGTTTTTCATCTTTGGTGCAAAACTTCTGTAAGTAATTCTTCCTTATTTTAATAATTATAGTATCACCAAAGAATGTATAAAGTAACTATACTAACACTGAATGAACTCTCATGTTGGTATAGTTTGTAAATCCTGACTCTTATCATATCAGTAAAACCTACTGGACGTTCTTTACTTGTTTGTCTTCATTAACCTTTGACACTTCTATATTTCTAAGACAGAAAACAACATTGAAAAGGGTTAATGCAAGTTTATTGGAGTGTGTTTTGATAAAGAAACAGTTTTTATGGTTGAATTTACAGAAAAAAGATCAATTCGAGAGATCATCGTGTATCATTTCAAAGTGGCACAAACATAGAGATTTCTCCAACTTTCATAAGGAATGGAACCTGGGGTACAAATAACGGGGTGAGTATTTAGAAATCCACAGGTAGATAACAATATGTAACAAGGTGAGTATATAGAAATCCACAGGTAGGTAACAATATGTAACAAGGTGAGTATTTAGAAATCCTCAGGTAGATAACAATATGTAACAAGGTGAGTATTTAGAAATCCACAGGTAGATAACAATATGTAACAAATTTTGTTTCTGGATAGTATGTGTTATTTCTTAATTGCTTATTTTGTAAAATTACACAAAATGGCCATTAATCCCTTCAAACTATGCTTTTGCAACCTCGAGAATGAAATTTAAAATTTAACATATTTTCTATGTAAAAATGGACAGATTTGTGCATTTTCATTTGCATAAGGTCTGAATAAAATAACATATGAATCTGGATTACTTATATATATTTATACTAACATTATACAAAAGAGAACAAAAATGTTTATAAGTGAGATTTGCAACTGTACAATAAATCACTTTCGTGTGTCAGTCCCCCAAATATAGTCTCTCATCATGTTTTTTTTATACGCTTCCAGGTCACAAAAGTAAAGTTTGAAGAGAAAAATAGGTCTTTTCCCTTTACTTTAGGCATAAGTAATTGGTAACACTTTCTGCCCAGGAAGAAGAAAAAGTAAAAACTTTGTGACATAGTGTTATTTGTTGCTAAGTTAAGTAGTTATTTTATTCCAGTAAACTAAATCAATGTTTATTAAGGATTTGTATGGTAATAAGTTACAAAATATTTATTCTGTACATTCTTGTCTATTGTTTACACTAATTTGGAGGTGCATAAATTGCATTCCAGATAAATTTATTCACAATCAATACACAGCTGTCATTTGGTGAAATTATTTTCAAAACATTTTTAAAAAGATATGGTCCCTGAGCTTTCATTTCTTGAAAGCTTGCCAAAAATTAAAAAAAAAAAAAATCCTGAAATATGATGGCAAAAGACAATCATTTTACTTTTTGAAACTTGATTGGAGTAGCATCTGTTTTTAATTTTAATTTAGAGTTGTTGGATAGCGGAAAAGTTGAATTTACTTCTTCCAGTTAACAAAGCTGTTCTCATAGTCATTATATTTTCACAGTCTTTTTTCTCTATGTATTTTGAGATTTTTGGCTCACTGCAGGTTTTTTGTGCCACCACTGCATGCTGTTGACTCATGGTTCTTTCTACAGACTTATAAAACCATTGCTACATTGAAAGTTCTAGCCATGGTTGAAACTCTACTTTAATATTGTATAGGGAGACTTAAATGTAGTACGATATTACTAGGGGGTGGGGATGTGTTCCATAAACAGAATGTGCACTTGTTTAAGTATGGTTCTTGGAGCTACAAAAGTTTTTAAGTTCAAAATCTAATTTTACTATACTTTCATTGAAGGTAAGAGTATTTAGTTATGGATATGTAAGATTTCTCATAGCTGTGTATTTATTGTGATAATTTACATTGTATGCTTTCTTTCCTTAGGAGCCAGTGGCTGGTGAGTGTAACCTTCGTGATATTACCAAAACTACAGATTTCAGTAACCCTGTATACGATGCTGTGATTTTGGAGGCTGGGAAGTTAAGTGAGCTGTTTGATGTGCCATCAGATGTGGTCTGTAAAAAACTAACAGCAGAAATCAACTTTACACCCAGCACAGACTGCCCAGCATTGTCACAAGGTAATGGTGTAGAGGAGTTATCCTCGGGGACCCACACAAAACAGCCTGCACTTGATCCAACATACATCAATACAGACAAAGACACGCAGCGGTTGGTAGACGAAGACAAATCTGAATATTTATCTTACTAATATTACAAAATATCCTTTCCAGAATCCCCATATCTAACCTTGTGCGATGAGCTAGATCCCTGGACACAACTTTCTGAGGGATGGGATGTCATCATAAAATCTGTGTAGACAGTGGAAATTACTACATAATCTTTGATATAACAACACCTCAAATAAATTTTCAGCAATTCCCTAAACCCTCGTCATAATATGGACATGGGAGTAATGAAAGATTGTTGGTTTTTTAAATACAAAATCCACCATCTTATTACTAATATTTAAATTGATGTCAATGTGAAAATAGTTTGTGTTAATGATTACTAAAAATCTAGAAATTACTAACATTTTTTAAAAACTACATCGCTTACAGTAATTAAAGTTTCTTTGGAAGCTCTCCACAGGTCCATCTAAAAATCCCCATTTCTTTTTAACATCTTCACTTCTAGTGGCTTTTATTACATAGTAGTGTCACATCTCATCAACCAGAAAAGTTCTAGCATGAAAGCTGTGTCCATAGATTTACACACAGATTCAACATGTGGTACAGTTGTCTTGTACACCCTGAATATTATACAGTGTTACAAAGTATTCCATTCAGTATCTAATCAATAACAACATAGCTTATTCCATATACTTTAGTTAACGTAGTATGTAACTAATCAGATAAACTAATATATATATTCAGATATTAGTTTGAATTATGATATTATTACACTTCTTACTGTTTGTGTTGACAGGGAAAAGACTTATGTTTTGGTTCAGAATGATAAATTTATGAGGTATTCTGTAATTACATCCTTGTGTAGTACATTTATTTTACACAAGTAATATTTAGCCTTTGTTTCAACTATATATTTATAAATTAACTTGAGCTGAGTTTTGTAATAGTATGGCCCAACCAGAAACTGTTTAAGTTTACTAAACCACATTTTAGAATAGCTGTGGATATTTACAATTTAAATAGGCCAAGCTTTGTGATAAACATTGTCCCACTGGTACTTATTAAATGTACTAAAAAACATTCTAGAATAAGAATTGGGGATTAGACCTTTCCATTGACAGACCACATGCATTATTTTTTATACCCCAGCATATTTTGTTTTTATTTAAGCATAGAAATCTATAGCAACTTCAAAAGCTTATCTTCTGTCTTACAGTTGATATAAACTGGCCACATGAGGTGAAAGAAAACAGAGTTACGAGAAATTCCAAGAAATGCAGTGAAGTCGAGAAGTTCATTGCTGTCTTGGGACTTCCAGTTGGTGATTGTGTTGTTCCTTGTGTTGGAACAATTTTTGTATCTTGTACAAGGTACTGTTGCAGTGTTTATAATGCAATATTTCAGATGTTAGTAACTGAACATTGTTTGTCAAGCTGACCTATTTTGGTATTGTTCAGTTTTGTGCTAGTTTCACAAGTCTTAAATCATGCAACAAACCATGAGGGTAAAAAAAAACAACAAAAAAATGTTTAAGCTAATGACCAAAATGATATGTTAAGGCACGAATTCAAGGTTCATTAAAGTTCCTCACTTTATTATTCAATCTGATTTCTTTCTAAATTCACTTCTCTAGCACAGTGTGGTTAAATATAAATTAGAGTATTCTAAAGTCACTGAACCTGAAATTGTTGGATAATTTTATCAGTAGCAACACTACCACACTGATGATACAGGTGATCTTTCTTTATAGATTTAAGTTTTTCAGTGTACTCAGGGCCCCTCTGTGTTAGTTTATATATTAATATAAACATCTTTTGATTATAATTTGTTTTAACTTCTGAAAGAAAAATGTATAGATGTGATTAGTTTTCCACCCATTGCTTTCATTGTTAAATAACGAGTTTTAGCAGCAGCACTTGGTTGTATCCTGTTACAAACAAAATAGTGCATCATAGGGGGCTATAAAATTGTACTGTTTAGAGACAAGTTGGCTAGATGGCTTCCCTCAAGTCTATCCATTCGACATTTCAGACAAGTTCAGATGGCCTGTGAGGAGCTTTATTTGAATAGTTGATAATGATTAACAGTAGTGGGAGATGCATTATGAAGTCGATGTATGTTTCATCCTGCAATGTCATATCTATATCAGTGGGTTTATACTATAAATTAAAATAACTGGACCCAGTGAAATATTATGACATGGGTTAAATTAACAACCCACACCATATATATGTCAGTTATTCAACTTTTCTCGTTTTACAATTGTTGTTTGCCAACTCTGGTGCTAGTGCTGAAGTAGTTCATGTCAGAAAACCTTACACATATATACAGATGTGACAAAAAACAGTAGTGGGTGTGATATATAAATATTTTTTCTTTGTGTAAGGACAGAATAAGCTGCATGATGCAGTCTTTGAACCTTGTCTATGTAAGACATTAATACAAAGATAATAAAAGACATGTATGAAAAATGTTTTATGGTTTGGTTATAAATTTTCCACTGACATCCTTTGGATTGGGAAGAGGGAGACACACAGAATGTTATATATGTAAAAACGGCTGATTTTGGTTGCAAAAATTTTTTATGCAGAGGATAGAACAACGTTTCAACCTTCTTGAGTCATCGTCAGTTGTTTGCTCCTCTGCATAAAAAATTTCCTCAACCCAGAACAGCCATTTTTACGTGTATGTTTTTCTCTACAATTGGGTTTTCTCATCATCGCTGAAACAGAATCTTACATTTTTAAATGTTTGTTGGTGTTTGTGTATCATTTTAACAATTGTCAACTTGAATATACTGTTTACCAACAAACTTTACTGAGATGTAAATATGTTCTATCTTCAGCTTACATTTCAACTATATGGTGACCAAATCGCTTGGAAGCAAAGTTAATTCAAGCTTGTGCTCAAGTATCATATAAACTTTTTTACAAACAATTTGAACTGTAATTCCGTGATGTTACTTGTTCTTTTCAGGTTTTTATGCCACCTTATGATGTTTAAAATATTGGAAAGAGTTATGATGAATGTTTTTAAACAACACATTAACATTCCTTTGTCTGTAACTTTCAGAAATTACTGATCACTAAGAGAATACAAAGACTTATAAACTAAAGATTATACTTCGACTGGAAAGCTGTGATTAAGGAATAACTTTTTGAAAGATGGTTAGGCCTAGCGGGCCATATATACAAGTAATTTGTCCATTGTGTTGAAGTCTGCAGCCAGTTTCTCATGGATACTAACTATTCTAGTGTCTGTAATGTGGATTATTATTCCTAATGGGTACTCCATCCTTCCTTCCATCAGTATCGTTCACTGTTACATCATTTCTGTGAATCCTTTCTTCTTGCTCATTCTTACAATTTTAAATTGAGTAAATAAACGTACTTCTTGATGCAAGAGGAATGGCATCCATTAATTGGTTGAAAGAAACAATTCATCAAAGGATAAGACTAAATTGAATTGTGCGAGACTTGAAAATGACATTTTAAGTCGAATATTTTATTTTCTACAGTTGTTTTCCTGATCTCATTCAACAACCTGTGAAAACTATTAGAAGCCTTGTCGAATCACACAGCAAACTGACTAAGACCAGAAGCAACATAACATCCAAAGACAAAACACCCTTTTGGAAAAATAAGAGGTACACTATTTGTGTTCCCTGGTCTTACCATTGTCACTATGAAATATTAAACAAGTTTGCATCAACAATGCCAGTTTCATTGATCAGATATCCTCTCTAGCTTTTATTTTTCAAGAGACAAGTTCATAGATCATAATCTATCCTCATATGATAACATTTCCATTACAGTTTCATCCTAGTAGCTTTTCTCAGAATCCTTTAACAATTCAATGTCCTCTAAGAGTCAAAGACCCTAAAAACTTAATATTCCAACTGTGGCATAACCGATGATCTCTATAATGACGTAACTTATTTAGACTTTATACTCTATATTTTTGTAGATGGAACCTAAAAATCCATTTGCTCTGTTGCTAGTAACAGCATATTGTTTGATTGGCTTAAGAGATTAAACAACCAGAACATTATGACCCTGTAATTTCATAACACTGTTAAGGTCATTCCCAAAGTTATATTCGTGTTTCAAACTACAATATCCCACGTGCATTGTCTTACCTTTACTGTAATTCAAATTCGGCTGCCACTTATTTACCCAACTCAACAAACAATCCGAATCCTTCTTGTGTACATACGCAAAACTATAATGTTGCCAGCAAATTTAAATAACCTTAAGACCACGTGCTTGACAAATTTTTCACAGGTTTATGCTCTACCTGGACTCAATTCGAGACCACATTTAAGCATTCTAAAAGCAAAAAGAGTCCATTGGATCTGCATAAATTTTACGATACATAATTAAACAGGGTTCTTGTGATTTCAGTTTTTTAGTCAAGTTTTGTCTTGGAAATCACAACTGATGTCTAAGCATGGCCAGAAACTGGTGAAGTGTTGGTTTCAGATGGTTTACCAGTTTTATTTTTATTATACTTATGACATCAAGAGATATGTCTTCATTGTTTTTGGGCCGAAGTTGTTAGAAACATAATAACAATAATGAAGTCTTCTTCATACATATTAAGATTTGAAAAGAATATTGGATTGTCTTCCAGTAACTAGCTGACTAGGAAAATTATCTATTTCAGTAATCGTTTAGGGTCAATATATGTCTGAAGTTGACGCTTCGAGCTGCTAATTCAGGTCTTTATAAAAATAACTAAATCAAACACCACTTTAAAGAACCTTCACCATAACTTTCAAATTATACATTTATTTCTACTTTCTGTCTTTTATATGTTTTATTTTTTATACAAGTATTTTACGCGTTCGGAAATACCACCAGGTAGAGCTACTGGATGATTTTAAGATTTACGATAGATCTAATATTAATGCAAGTGTATAGACTTCTGTATTCGCACTTTGTTGTTTTCATAAATAACTTAAGTGTTGAACGTAAGAAACTGTTTTTTTAATTCGTATCGTTTGCAGTTTTTGAGACATAATTACCGTTATTGTATGCATTATTTTTCACAATACTAATTAAACCGTTTAAATATATGAAACTGAGCGAAATTTTGCGAAACCTTTTTATATTATCCACGCAATTACTAAAGAAATATCTTAACAAACGTAAGCTACGTGACATTAAAGTTTGAATAACATATCTTTAAAAGTGATGTCGCGAATTCTTGGAATAGCTTTGTGCGAAATTTAAACACAAACTTCGATTGCTTCGTTAACACTAACTTGTCGCACTCTAACGAATCCAAGCGATCGAAGTACATACAATAATTCTTGTAAGTTCACGATCGTAAAGAAACGAATAAAAACTTTTCTAAATGCGGTACCTTTAATTAGAGCAAAAATTATATCTCAACAAGAGAACTAACGTTTCTTATCATACGAAGCTTTGTTTTTGTTAGTTTATTTTTAATTCCCGCGTCGCGCTATACATGCTCGCCCTCCCAGCCGTGGGGGTGTATAATGTGACGGTCAATCCCACTATTCGTTGGTAAAAGAGTAGCCCAAGAGTTGGCGGTAGGTGGTGATGACTAGCTGCCTTCCCTCTAGTCTTACACTGCAAAATTAGGGACGGCTAGCACAGATAGCTCTCGAGTAGCTTTGTGCGAATTTCCAAAACAAACAAGCAAATATTTTTAATTTTGCGCAAAACTACACGAGGGCTATCTGCCCTAGTCGTCCCTAAGGAAACCACAAACACAAAGTAGTTTACTAAACAAATCGAGTACCTACATGCAATGGCAGCGTTGACACAACTTTAAATTTTTAACATCAATCACAGTGAGAAAACAACTAATTGTCTTTTCCTTTTTTCTTATCACTACTAAGTCAGTGTATTATCGGGTTATCACTGGGATTGTGCCCTCCAGTAAACCAACTCTAAACTTTCAGACATACAAAGTTAATATACGGGGTTCATTCCCCAAGGCAAACAGAGTAAACAATCTGATGTGTAGCTTTGTACTAATAAAGAAAAATCCAAATTAAATTGCGGTGGTTTAACAGTGGAATCGTTTGTTTTTTTTGTTTTTTAATTTCGTGCAAAGCTACACGAGGGCTATGTGCGCTAGGTGTCCCTAATTAAACAGTGTAAAATTAGGGGGAAGGCAGCTAGTTATTATCACTCACCTCCAACTCTTGGCCTACTCTTTTACCAACGAATAGTGGAATTGATTGTCTCATTATAACGCCTCCACGGCTGAAAAGGGGAGCATGTTTGATGTGACCAGAATTCGAACACACAACCCTCGGATTACGAGTCTAGTGCCTTAACCACCTGGTCATATCGGGCCACGATGTAACTGAAGGCTTCTAACAAATATTTTGGATACCAGCAGTGGGAAATGCATAAAGAGTCCATCATATGAACTTGTACTTACAGACATAGGCCTGGCATGGCCGAGCGCGTTAAGGCGTGCGCTCGTAATCCGAGGGTCGCGGGTTCCCGCCCGCGTCGCGCTAAACATGCTCGCCCTCCCAGCCGTGGGGGTGTATAATGTGACGGTCAATCCCACTTTTCGTTGGTAAAAGAGTTGGCGGTGGGTGATGATGACTAGCTGCCTTCTCTCTAGTGTTACACTGCTAAATTAGGGACAGATAGCCCTCGAGTAGCTTTGTGCGAAATTCCAAAACAAATTACTTACAGACATCTGAGTTTACACAAGTTATTAAAGTAAACAATTTTTTTTAGTTGTTTAGTTGTCAGTGAGAATTTGTTTGCGAAGTTTAAAATTACAAGAAAACTCATTAATTATAAATTACAAATAAATAGCTAACTCACTGATTATTGGGTTGTTGTCTTTTTCTGAAGAACTGAGATTTGTCTTTTAAAAATACTTTGATTATCGGGTTTCTCGTTCTGGGATTCTGTAGTTATTATCGTGAATTTGTCACTATTAAAATATACGAACGTCTTAGTTTTGAACTCATTGTTTTCAGTGGAAGAAGAAACAATAAATCATCTTTCCTTTAGCAGAAGTTCCTCCTCTGGTACAGCGGTAAGTATACGGGGTTCAATTTCTCTCGGTGAACTCGGTTTATAGGCCGAACTGGCTTTGCTATAAGAAAACACACACACTTTTTTTTGCCCCCCAGTGGCTCAGCGGTATGTCTGCGGACTTACACGCTAAAATCCGGGTTTCGATACCCGTGGTGGGCAGAGCACAGATAGCCCATTGTGTAGCTTTGTGCTTAATTCAAAATAACAAATAACACACACTTTTAAAAAGTCCTAAAATGATATAAATATAGTACTGAGCTAGTAAGATTTTGTATTAAACACGAAAGTAGTACGAGATATAAAGTCGCTGTACAATTCACGTCAGTATAACGTTGTAATTTAAAAAACTGGTACACTTTATACATTTACTGAAACTAATATGTTTACTTGGGAAAAACTTTATTCTGATTCAAAGGAAACTGGATGGTTGAGTTGGTATTTGTAAAGGTACGTGAAGCTTGTTCAAAGTTCTTTCTTGAGAAGTGATAATCTAAGTAAATAATGTGATTAAACTAACAAAACGCTAATTAAATAAGATATTACTAAAAAACATTTTGTCTGTTTCAAAAATAATGTAAACTACAGAACATAATATAATTTTCTTGTTCTTTAAATAATCTCAAATATCGACTTAAGTAGGCCCACGATACTGGACTGGTCTTTTTTAACTGTTGACATATTAGAGTTGAGTTTCACGTGTTTATTAAGAAAAAACCAGTTACATACAAATGAAAATTATGCTATTTCTAAATATAGTTGGTGTATGAGTAATAAAGCTACATTGGACTCTGAACTGATCTCAAGTTTTTTTCGAAAAAAACAAACAAAAACAATTGTACAAAATAAACAAAAAACAACAACAAGAAGAACGAGCAAACTAGTAACAACTGTATTTATATAAATTATCAATAGATGATATCTTTATCACACAGAATGAGGAGAGCCGATTCATGTACAAACTGTCTCTCTCACTTGATCATGTAATGACTGCAACATTTATAAACTGAACAGATCAAACATCTCACAGAACTTTTCAAACCTACCCATTCAACTTATTACGGTGAACCGAAATATAATTTCAAGAACTGTTGGAGCCACATTAGTTCAATTTACTGTTTTCTATACCTAACATTCTTTTTATCACAAAGCTAAACCAGAACTCTTTCGACACTTTCCAACAGGGGGATTAAATGTTTTAAAAGAAATTAAATATTCAATCAGGTGATTCTTTCAAGTCGCTTAATGTGAAAACATCGGGTATGTAAGTATTCCAGGCCGAATCTCGAAGCTTCCTCCAAGGTTTGGGGGTAGCCAGTCTCTGTGTGATTCAAGTTAAATATTAGTTATAACCAGAGGCCTGGCATGGCCGAGCGCGTTAAGGCGTGCACTCGTAATCCGAGGGTCGCGGGTTCGCGCTAAACATGCTCGCCCTCCCAGCCGTGGGGGTGTATAATGTGACGGTCAATCCCACTATTCGTTGGTAAAAGAGTTGGCGGTGGATGGTGATGACTAGCTGCCTTCCCTCTAGTCTTACACTGCTAAATTAGGGACGGCTAGCACAGATAGCCCTCGAGTAGCTTTATGCGAAATTCCAAAAAACAAACAAACAGTTATAACCAGAACAGACTAGATAATTTTGTCCTTTATCACCTAGTTATTTTTGGACTGACAATTTTCAGAATGTATGGAAAAAAATTTAATTTTGTTCGAGTTTTTCAAACAGTTAAATAGATTTTGAAAATAAATATTAATATGACGAATACATACCTTATTTAATATTATTAAATTAGAAATAAATTGTTATGGAAAAGCAGAAAAACTAGGAATTATTTTTAATTCATTATTTTTTCTTACATTTTGTAATTGAGAATTTTCCGTAACGAAAACAAAATGTTAAAATATGATAAAATCATTTGGTTGCTAAAGAAGTTTCATGAGCAGTACCGTTGTGACTGTAGGCTATCGTGTAGGTATGCGTCTCCTAGAATGTTTTGTCTTTTTAAAAAAATATAAAAAGTAGTCTTAGCTGTTATAAAACACTACAAAGTTCTATTGCTACATCCAAGTCATACTCATTGAAATACCATTCAAAATCTAAACGCTACTCCTAAGTGTCCGAGGTCCGAAACAACCACGAATGTAGTTTTATGTTTTTATTATCAAGGACACATAAATTAAGTTCCAATATAGATAGATATTTCCAGTTAATTTTTAATAGTTAATTTGATTTTACTAAAATATCACTATGACGTCTTACTTTATACGTTCATTCTGCTGTAAGTTTTTCAAACATCTCACCGAGTGAACTTTACGATGAAGATTCATTACATCAGATAAAAGTTGGTTTACTTCTTCCTCCTGCTGGAAGCAGTCTTCCCGTATCTTCTTTAGTTCATCTTGGAATGAAATAAGTTGATTTCTTGTCTTGGCTAAATCCAAGAGAATAAAGTTATTTGAAGACAATGTGAGTGAAAATCGTACATTCATATTTCTTCTGCCTTTCGATTATTTTTCAAATACGATAGAACTTCAAAACTTTATCTCTAAAACAAACCAATCAAAAAACACAAACTACAACAAATATTACTGATTGGATAAACCTAAGTTTATTTTCTTTTGTGGAAGCTTTTGAACCTAGCCGAGACGATAGCTCCTACATATAATGCTCGTTGGCCTAGCCAAGGTGTTAAACTCTGAATAATGCGGGGGTCGCTGTTATCAACTATACGCAACTGCCTTTTCCACATTAACTCTTACAAAGCGATTCAGTACAAGTGTCTAGAGTAAACGCTAACTTATAAAATCAGTTACGCCCAAAAATAATTTGAACAGTAGTCGATTTCAAGAGCGTATATGGTTATTTGTGATATTGGAAACCCGTACTCTTGTTAGGAAGAAGTGAGCTGATTTACGGAAACTGCAGAAAAACTAGGTTTGTCGTGGATTCTGTTACAAACGAGTTGACTTATATAACCATTTTCTACAGTTTTTTTTTGCAATGTTCCAATAAAAAGAAAGTACTCTAAGACGTACAGCCGATGTTTTCTCTTACTTATACAGCCATATCGTCGAGACGTCTCAGTTTGGTATGTTGTGAATTTCACGTAAAGTTACAGAAGGGCTATCTGCGCTAGCCGTCCCTAATTTAGCAGTGTAAGACTAGAGGGAAGGCAGCTAGTAATCACCACCCACCGCCAACTCTTGGGCTTCTCTTTTACTAACGAATAATGGGATTGATCATCACATATAACGCTCCCACGGCTGAAAGGGCAGACATGTTTGGTACGACACGGATTCGAATCCGCAACCCTCAGATTACAAGTCAAACGCCTTAACCCACCTGGCCATGCCGAGGCCTACGTCTCAGTTTAATCTTCATTCGTAACAGTAATAGTTTTTATATTCTTAACGACACAAACCAAAAGGTTGCAACAAACACTGAGTATCTTAAGAAACATTTTCGCTTCAGTTGTACAAATAATACGAAGACAGACAAATAACCTTGAGAAATGAAATACCACATTTTAACGTTTTCTCTCACGATTAAAGTTTACGGACTTGGGACTGTAAAATCCACGGTCTATTCCTCACAGTGGACTGAGAACATAGAATAGTACATTTTGTTTGTTTATAATAACAAACAACGACAGAAGATAATTTAAAGGGGGCTAACGGTATAAACATATTTGGTAGCAGGCACCTTTAAGCAGATTGCTGGTTTAGGAGGTGTGGAATGTATAAGTAATACGTTAACTATTCATATGAAACAAAACAAGTGACGACATTTCAGCTTCTGATTTATATGTGTATAATTAACTAGCTGCGACATACAAAGCATTAGTAGAAATTTCAATGCCCTTCGTTTCGATTTTTCTAATTCTACCATTTTCCAGACTGATATTTAGACAACGCTTTCTTGCAGGATTTATATGGGTTAGTTTGATAAGCGGTGCAGACATAACTTTATATAATAAAACTACACGTAAAGTAAACAATAAAGTAATGGTGTTTGCAATAGTATTGAGATAACGAAGCTGTTACAAGTGTTTGTTTGTTTATTTTGAATTAAGCTCAAAGCTACACAATGTGTTATATGTGCTCAATTGAGAGTGTTCAAAGTGTGTGTCGCGGATTTATGAGCTGAAACAAAGAAACTAACAAAAACGAAGAATAAAACCCGTAATTAAGTAAAAAGTGGCTAAAAGTTGGTTATAGAAGTCAATGAAACAAAACGAAATTACAATACTGCAAAGTAAAGTAATAAAGTTGTAATGGAGGAAAACTTAGCTGATAATGCAAAAACTTCCGAATGTGTATTTACAAAGTGATAGGTATATGATTTTAAATGAGCTGCGCATGCGTATTTTAAATCAAAATACGCTGAGAAAGTCAATAAAAATTGCATTTAGTTTAAAATTCATTAAAAAACAACAACTACACACGGATTAAGTGTCGTTTGTGTGAAATACTTTAAATATATAAAAACACTAAAGTCAAAATGAAGTCAGTCGTCACATGATGACAAGGACATTGTATCATCATACATATATATATATTCATTACATTAAAAAGCTTAAACGAGAAAAAACATATAAAGTTATTTTGAATTAAAAAGCCAATACACAATCCAGACTTCTCGGTCTTTCTAATAATATGAGGTTTATAGTATTTGATCGAGAAAAGTTCCGGACAGACAAACGCAAGCGTATTATTTATGTAGATTGTAATAAGTTGTAGATTTTTAACATTATTTTGCGTTTTGACAGAGTGAGTTATATATAGTTTACTTTACCAGCAGTTTACCACATCCACGAAGGAGCAGTATGACTCAGTTTCAACGTAGTAAAATATGACTCCGGGAATTTAAATTTCATGCTGACCTTTCCTCTTATAGAGTATTCAAACGATGTGCTGACATCACTGGTATTCGTGCTCGTGGGAACTGTTAAAACTTAGAACGCTCAACATGGAAAGGTTCGGTTTTACATTGCCCTAAAAATATCTACTTTTTCTAACTCTGCAAGCTGTTCAGGTGAGAAACATAAGGAGTTAAAATTAAAACACGTGTAAAGTGCACTATACACAGTAATTTCTGTATCGTGTTTAAAGATTTACTGTAGAGGTAATTCTTTGTTGTTCTCCGGTGGGTTAGCGGTAAGTTTACGGACTTGGACTGCTAAGATTCAGGGCTCAATTCTCCGAGGTGGGCAAAATGCAGATGACCTACTGCTTAGTCCTAGAATAAAACACAACAACAAAGTGTTCGTTTGATCAGCGAGTCTATTACTGGGAGCCGCTTTTGATATTATAACGAAAACAAAAACTCTTAACAACAATTGGTTATTTGTTATTATAAGAACAAAACAGTAGAAACGAATCACAACTTTTAATTATTTGTATTCAAAACAAACCTGCTAATGTCTAAACCTATTTCACGAATTTCGGTAATAAATATTCAACCTAACGTGTTAATATCTTTGCCGTGTATTGCTGAAAACATCTCCCCCTCTCCCGTGGCATGTCTGTCTAGAAATCTGGTTTCAGTACGCGTGGTGGGCAGAGCACAGATAACCCATAGTATAGCTTCGTGCTTAATTTAAAAAAAAATACCGAAAACAATAACAGACGCCGAAAAATGTATCTCAAGACGCCTAGTAAAGGTATTAAAACTTTTATTACAATAAAGTGGAGAAAAACGTTTCGACCTTCTTAAGTTATCTTCAGATCAACAACACACACACACACAAATACGCCGCCTCTTGGACTTTTTTATGATTAACACCATAGCCACTAATATTAAGATTTACAAACTCATCTACCATTAAATGTGGTCACGTATTTAAATTATTGGAGTGTGAACAATACACAAATATCAGATTGTTTCATGAATTTATGTGACCTCATATCAACAGTAGCTTTCAGATAAATTTAATAAACAAAAAATATTAATTTGAAGTTGTTAAATGCTGGACATGTCTCACAGTGAGGGATGACGAAGGGTTTCTCGGAAGAAAAACTGTGAGGTCACGAACTTATAGCTCTAAAACCTGGGATAGCACAATTCTCTTTGCTCTTAAATAAACCTACACAAACTGGAGAAAACGGAATTACTCGGTCCTTCAGGGTTGCCAATGCATAACCATCTTATAAAAAAAATAAAAGAAGAAAGTTTGATTTGTTTGTTGGTAAGCACAAAGCTATACAATGGACTATCTGTGCTGTGTCCTTCGAGTGTTTCAAGATTCGAATTTTAGCTTCGCAAACTTGTTGAATTACAAATAAAACACTGGGGTGGACAGGTTTTAGTTGAAAACCGTGAGGTAGATGAGCTCTTAAATATTTTATTTTGTTGATTTCTAAAAGATAGGATACAGATTTCTGACCCTGAACATGCTACAGGAACTGACCCGAATCATGCCTTGGTGACAATCGAATCATGTCGATATTACCCTTGGTGACAAGCAACAGAACCGATCGAATCAAGTCGATATTACCTCTGGTGAGAAGTAACTGAGCCAATCGAATCATGTCGATATTACCCCTGGTGACAAGCAACAGAACCGATCGAATCATGTCGATATTACATCTGGTGAGAAGCTACTGAACCAATCGAATCTGTTACTTATTACTCAGGGGTTAATATCGACATGATTCGATTGAGGGATAAAAAAACAATAAACTTGGTGGTAGTTCTCTCCGGGGGGTTAAAGGTCAGAGATTAGATACATCATAAACAGTCTGAGTCGTTAATGTTACTCCTATTTATAATGGAGGTGAAAAGTGTTGTCCTGGTAATTATAGGACAGTTAGACTAAGTTCTTAAAGGGTCTGACAAAAACTTTAAAACCGTCTAATTGTGTTATAAATGAGAGGTAACATACGTTTTTCAAAGGGAAGCGTTCCTTGCTAATTTTACTCGCGGCCTGTGGTTTGATCTAAATGTTTATGCTGACGTAACGAGAGAAGGAGGAACAAAATTAAGTATATCATATGTACAAGTCAACATGGATTCACCAAACACAAACATCGTCTACCTCAACTGTCTCTTCCCCCCCCCCCTAGTCGAATGAAAGGGCACAAACTTCGGTTGTTTAAATTTTTCAAAAATGTTTAATAAAATGAAATATGATATACCTAGTTATTCCTTACGAAGCACCAAACTGTATAAAGGGTCATCTGTGTTGTGCCAGCAACGTGTATCGAACCATGAATTTTAGCGTTGTAAGCTGTGAGAACTTACTGTTGAGCCATCGAAGAGCAAAATTATCTTATCAAATAACATGTGTAGTGTTGAGGAATTTAAACGATAGAGGACAAAACTACTTACTGATACCTAACTGGTTGTTAATGTGACGACGTTTTTAATGAAATATTGTATCACTCTTCACCCTTATATATATACTTAAAATTAATGTTGCTATTATATTAATAAACAAAATGATCTTTCTAATTGACAATGAATCTGTTTAATTCTATGAGTTGTCACTAAACTCCGTTCAAGTTATACAACTGGAAATTTATCGAATATTTAGTCTAGTGAAGGATGCATCTATTGTGTGTGTGAGGTGGAGGTCATTTTGTGCTAAATGATCAAACGAAATAACAGGACACTGGAAAAGGATGACGTGCGGTTAGTTTGCTACTGTTCGAGAACTTTCCAGCCCGGACTATTCTGAAAATTTGGTCCCCAACGAGTTAGTGATAAGTTAACGAACTTACAGCGCTAAGAATTCGGGGCTTGATTCTACGCGGAGGACAGAATGCATATAGTCTACTACACTGCATGGTTAGTTTTAAGACTACTACCAAGTCTTAAGGAAACCTCATAATCAGTCTTCGTATCCTTGTGGAAGAAAGTTCCAAAGCCAAACTGGTCTTTACAGTCATCTTCAGGCCCATAAACGCTAAAATGAGGCGAAATAATTGGATATAGAAATATCTGGCTGTTATGCTCGATTACAACAAACAGTCATCATTTAGAGAACTATTTGTTTTGTTTGTTTTGGAATTTCGCACAAAGCTACTCGAGGGCTATCTGTGCTAGCCGTCCCTAATTTAGCAGTGTAAGACTAGAGGGAAGGCAGCTAGTCATCACCACCCACCGCCAACTCTTGGGCTACTCTTTTACTAACGAAAAGTGGGATTGACCGTCACATTATAACGCCATCATGGCTGGGAGGGCGAGCATGTTTAGCGCGACTCGGATGCGAACCCGCGACCCTAAGAATACGAGCGCATGCCTTAACGCGCTCGGCCATGCCAGGCCTTAGAGAACTATGTTGTTGTTTTAATTCTGATCTTTTGGCAGCCTGGAAGATGGTGATAATTCGTTGTCAACTTTGAATTTATTGGAATGTACTAAATGTATTTCAGGGTTTTCGAAAGAATTCTGTTTCAACAGTAAGTAAAACCAAATGTAAGAGTAACATTTTTATTTTTGCAGCTCACACGTAATGTTGCGTTGTAACCTACAGAGTGCAAAATTCTTTTCATGATTCACTTTGCGCGCACGTTTTACGGACGAAATGACATTAGAAACTGTAAAGTTGAGCATCTCTTATGTGACATCATTTAGATGTCTAATACATGACTGACAGACAATACATTACTGTACAGAGTGGCGAATGGTTAAAGCACGTGACTTCTCCTGGTGGACTTCGGTACCCTTTCGGAGAAACAACATATTGCACTGGATAGATTTACATTTAGGCAGCTAGAATACAAATAGATTGTGATAAGTAGTAATTGGTAAATTATTAGACCACCTCTGTTTAGATAACACTCACATTTAATTTTTCTAAATTTATGAGTCACCCTGTACTGAAATAAATGATTTCATTCATCACCCAGACTCTTTTAAATCCACACATTTATCACGATATATTCACGTGTCTGTGTCTTCAAGTAAATTATTTGTTATTAAAGCCATGAATGTTAGACGTATTTGCATTTATTTTCTCCTCAAAAAACAACGATAACATTTGTAAAGGTATTCAGATCTCTTAACATGAATTAAACAGTTCGCTCTCGTAACGATACGGTGAGTGAAATGGCTTAGTGACTGCTTAGGCAATATTTTTGGAAAGATTAACTTGTGCAGTCGTTTATTTTTCACTGTCATAATATCTATAGCAATGTGAAAAAAGAATTTTTATGTGATCGCGATCTGCAAGTCAAACCGCTAACATTCACACTGATATTAATACAGAGATTAGGCTACGAAAAAGTCAAACTTCAGAATGTGATTGTGAGATTAAAATGGTCTTCTACACGTGGACTGAATGACGAAGTTTTTGAGCTTAGAAAAATATGCTTTTTATAGGAGGACTTGTGTAGAAAGTAGAAATGGACAGTTTAGCTGAAGTAACTGTGTTAATATTTATTGTAAAACACTCTTTAACTATAAAAAAAGACAAGCAGTGTTCGGCTTTTACTCAAAGGAGTCGCTCCAGTGTGAGTATGGTGTGTGCGCTCGAAAGTGGAGATCAAAGGATTCCGCCCAGTGAAGGTCTCCAGAAAGTAAGAATTATCACGTGACCAGTTACATCATAGACATCAGTTTTGTAGAGTGCCATCAAAGGTTTCTTAAGAGTGCTGAGTAAACTTTATATTTGAATAGATATCATGATAGGAAGATAGGAGCTGTGACGTCACTCGAAGACATTAAATACAGAAACATATTTTAAACCTCAGTCCCCAATTGGAAATCAATAAAAAATAAAAGAATTTAAGTCCAAACGTAAATTGATAACGCATTATATAAAGTGAACCTTTTCAACAATTTTTCAAAAGAAAAAAAATTCGTTTGAAATTCAATTTAAACAACTTTTCATGATCAGTATGAATATCGCTCACCACCAACCTCTGTATCTGTGACTTGGAGGTGGTCAGTAGATTTACATTTGATTACAATATTAAACACACATTTGATAGAATAAATATTCATAAAGAAGTTAACATTTCTGTTATCATAGTTGAACATTGTTGTACATAAAACCACAAGCTGTACTTTCACCTACTGATGAGATGGAAGAATAAATTAATTGGTTCAAGTTTTTACAAACTTCTTCTAAAGAAAAACCTCGACCAGAAACCAACGGATACTCTTGTTCCCTTTCAGTCGTGGGCACGTTTCTTATGACTTTTAATCCCACTGTTCGTTGATAAAGTGTAACCCAAAAGTTTTGACTAGCTGCTCTCCCTCTAGTCTTTCAGCAAACATAGATAGGCCTAGAGTATAAAATTACAATATCTTAGAATATGTTAAAATCTGGTTGCAAGAATAGATTCGTAGGCGATTTATAGTGCTTGATGTTTTTTTTAAAGCCTACATTGAATATTTGCACAATTTCTTTTCAATAATTTTAACGTCAAATTAATTAAATATTACAAAGACAACATATAAGATATACCGTTTCATCGAAATTAGGCTAAAGATTATATAGAATCAAACACATTGTCCTTATATAATTGAAATTAATGTCCAGTTGGACAATGTCATAGGAAACAACGGCATTACTCAAAATTAAAACAATTCTTACAAGATTACTACATAGACAGTGTGACAGTAACATGTGTGAAACTGTGATGTAAGCGTCATACTATTTCACCCATCCTCTCCTTTACGGAGGAGAAATGTAGTCTGGTTCCGCCAGAGAGTTTAATATAACGAAATAGTTACGCCACACTGATTGTAATGGATAATCATGGATTTAGATCGCAATATTCACTGACTTTGTAATTCTTATCATGTTAGCATTAATCCCACGTGGCTCAACAGACAGAGGTATAATAACGGAAAACATTGGTTTTTGATACCGTGAAGGGCAGAATACAAATATTCCCTTGCGTAGCCTTTTAATCAATAAATAAATATACCAGCTTACAAAAACAAATAGCCTTCAAGATATAAACAGAATTATTAGTAATATAATAAATTTATATTATTTAATGAAGCATTGACTCTATCTTGTGTTAATACTAACTGTATCTTGTATTAACACTAATTGTTTCTTTTATTAACAATGTTAATAAAATCACCAAGTAACCATAAATGTATTTATTAATTTTAGGGATTTTTAAAACTATGTCTTATGTAGACAGTAATAAATTAGGTGCCTTTCTTTGAATTTATTTCAAAGAGTTTTGTTGAATGAAGGTTTAGGAAGAGGCCAGTAGGAAGTTTGTACCCCTCACTATGATAGAAGATAACTGCCCCTATAATATACTTAATGATGGAAGGACGGTTGAAAACACAGGAAGATGGTACGTTCTCTGCTGGTTTTTTTCTTCACAAAACAAGTTATTCTGATCCAAGTAGCCATAAAATTCCCGAACTTACTTCATTGTTATTCTAACATCCTTCTTGAATAGTTCATATACTATAAAACTAACTAACTTAGAGGCTAATGTTTGACAAATTCTTCTTCTATGAATATAAATTGCTTAAAATTGGTTTTATTTCGAATCTTCGCGTAAAGCTACACGAGAATATATATCTGCGCTGGCCGTCCCTAATTTAGCAGTGTAAGACCAGAGGGAAGGCAGCTAGTCATCTCCACCCACAGCCAACTCTTGGGCTACTCTTTTACCAAAGAACAGTGGGATTGACCGTCACATTATAATACCCCCATGACTGAAAGGGCGAGCATGTTTGGTGTGACGGGGATTCGAACCCGCAACCCTCAGATTATGAGTCGAACGCTTTAACACACTTAGCCATGCTGAACCTTTGCTTCAAATGTCGTGATGAATTTAACAAACACGTCTCTCTGAATTAAGCTCATTTTAATTGTATTTCCCTACGAGGGTGCGTGTCTCTTGGTCGGATTTTTTCCTAGTGATTGCTGTGATTAATTGTAAATACGAGAGACCATAGTTTGAATCTTGTTGTAGCAAAAATAAAGTAAAGAAGCAGTCTGCACTTTCCAGCTGTAGATGCGGTTATAACGTAAGGGCCAATCTCACTGTTCGTTGGTAAGAGTTGTTAGTGGGTCGTGTTGACTAGCTGTCTTGCTCCGTTCTATCACTATTAAATTAAGGATGGCTGATGTCGGTAGCCCTCGTGTTGATTTGAGGAAAATTCAAAAGTAACCAAACAAAATCGTCAGGGGCGTTGATCCTGGGGAGATAGGGGTATACATCCCCCTTCATTTTAGGTGGGGGTTATGGTGCATACAATTATCCCTCCCTACAGTTTGCTCTGTTGAATTGTTTTATTGCGTCAGAGGTCTACAAATTGTGTGTTTGTTCTTGTGATTCTCGTGTTCTTACCAATCGAATTACATAATTAGGCCTAGATGTAGGCTTTCTCAGTACTCGAAATGTACATCTTTATTATAGGCGTGCTTCTAAGCTTTTCGATCTAAGCAATAGTTCGTAAGTATCAATCAGTAGGCTTAAGTATACATGCAAGTATCGTGGCAACAAGATTACTCTGTGACTGCATGTTTACAGCTTTCAGGTTCACGTAATCAGAAATTACCAATTTGAAAATTGAACAGTCCACGTAAGTGGTTGCAAAAGTCATCCCCCCCCATCGGGTATAAAAAAAATCTACGCCCCTGGAAATCGTTCAATATTTAGTGAGCACTAAGACACGTTCTAGCTGCTATTCATTTTCACAGGGTAGAGCCAACCATATTTTCAAAAGGAATCTCATGAAGAGAAAAACCACTTACTCCAGTCAGCACTATTGTCATTGTTGTAAGCCTTGTAACGGTCTACAATGAAAACGGAACTACAACCATGGTTCAACGACAGAAAACAGTTTATTAAACTTAGAAATAATTACCAAAAGACAATTAATAAACACGTGCCTGCCCAAGACTTGATACTAATGCCATTAAAAATATCTATATAATAAATATAAATATTATTATCAGTAGTGGTATCAGGAAAAAAGAACCAGAGAGAAATCTCTCAATTCCGAAAAACAACAGGAAACACAATATTTCAAAAATATTAATTACAATATCTAGTGACAAAGAACAATAACTCCTTTTCTGGTAAGGTATTTATTCACTGAGTTGGTCACGAGAGTACATCCTCATGTGATAATATATTTACATAATATCTCGCTACGTCGATCGTACCTGTACATTACCGATAACATTAATTACTTCGTGTAAAATATCCCAATTTTCGTATGAGGCGAAGATGTCTTTCATGTTCCACTCGGAACAGAAGTTAAGACATGCTGTTTTCTACCAATTTCCTTGTCAGACTATACAGCTCGTCACGATAAAACTTCCGAAAGTCACTTATCCGACCAAAACAAGTTCCATTGCAATACTAAAGGGATTCCCGCTTCTGTCAGACAACCACACATTTATTTTCACGAATACTTTTCCTCAATATTCATCGTCTCCCAGAAGGTAGACCATTAAAAGTGTGGTTCAAATGCTACTCAAGTCTTGATGGTCTTCCATCTTCAACAGTCTGAAGATCGCCATTTGTCTTTCCGGTGATTACTACAGAAAGAAAACATTTGTCAAAATAAGTGTGATATTATTCTTAAAGAAATTATAGAACACCCAAGGAAACTCCGTCATCTCAGCTTGGCGAATCAAATCCTACAAGACTGAAGGAATGATATGTCTAATGCGATTCAAGTTTGGAATCAACTATGGTACGTGTACCACACCATTGAAACTGTCAAACCATCTTTCACATTTACTCTGTAGTGTTTCAACTTCCAGAGGTTTCTCTAAGGAAATTTATAAAAGGAAGAATGTCCTCTGACAACAGCGGAGGACCTCATGCAGCTTCTTATTGTGAATGTTCCAAATTCCTGCAAGTCGCCAATACTGTCTTAATCAACCTGGCTGACAACGTCAACCGTATTTCAACACAGAATGCTATCAAGCCAATCAAACCCACAAGCACCAATCCCAGGTCCAACAATCTCCACTTATGCCGATGTAACAAGACCCAGATAGGGAGCCTACCTCCCTTCTCTCTTCACCCTCTTTGACCATTTTTGTTAAAAAGTAGTAAATAGAAATACTTCAATATTGTATTTACCGTTAGGTTGGAATTGTTATTCTAGCGTATTTTATTGTAATTGCTTTTCTTATGAGCTTTGTGGAAATAGAATGCTTTTATTTAGTGCTTTTATTTTTTCTACACATCATCATTTCACTTGCGGCACACCCCTTGAGAAATAAATGTTTCAGAAAATTAGGGATTTTTGTTGTTGTTTCTCTCTCTCTCCGTTTCATGATAGATCAGGACTTTAAAAAATTCAAAAACCAAGAACTTTACTCCTGTTAAATATTCAACGATACAATGAGGAATAATCACCTTTGTTGTGCAATTTAATGTTAGTTTAATATATCATGTTCTTTGTTGGAGTAGGTCACAAGCTTATCTGATGACTACTTATATTCCATACATAGTTCTAGGCGTAATAAAAAGCTTGAGCGTTTATAGACTTGAATTTAGTACACAATCTGCATCTGTACCGCACCGGAACGGTTTTAGTAACGTTATTATAGCTTTTTAATTCCCACAGCTGGCTGCAATGAATGAAATGTTGAATTGGATGTGCGACACTGTGGACTCTAACAATCCTATGTGCTTCTAGTTTCATTCTACGTACGATGTCTGAAAAACAGCTGAGAGTCCTCTTTCACAGATACCTCCTTTACCAGGTTACCTTCTACTATTCTTACAATGCAGTTTTTAACACTACTTTATTTAATTATTGTGCATTACTGAAGTCATTTCATTTTATCTTGTTTGATTTTGTATCTGGTGTAAGGCGTAGCCTATTGGTTAGAATGTTGGGCTGTAGTTCAAGAATGGGCAATGACGCAGATAGCTCTTGTGTAGATTTGAGTGCTTACATAAAACGGATGAACTGTGTTTCAGTTTAGTGTCAAGATGTTGTAACTTTCGTCAAGACTTACTGTAGAAACTCGCACAAACTCCTTAAAAATAAGTTTAAACTGTACGAACGTTTTCAGTTTGGGAGTTAATTTCCATCTTAATGACGTTAAAAGTGAGCAAAGTAATTGGCAGGAAAACACGCAAAAATTGGTTGTTAATACAGTGCATAATACAGGGTTCCTTTGCATTGAACGAACGGTGCGTGCATTACGGGTCAAAATATTGGAAGATGCGGCCTACACCCCATTTTTGCCACTGCTTTTGTAGGCTAACATTTCTTATGACATATATTTTTACAATAATAATTGTAAACCTCGTATGAGAAGTCAAGTTATAAATTGAATCTAAAAATTAGGAGAAAATATAGGTGTTCCATTATACGGAATCTTACATTTAAAAGTTAAATTGTTAGTTGTTTAATCCCCTCTATGTTCTATGCTATGACTGCAACTCGCTGATTAAACATGCCCAGTAGTGAGAAGAACGGTAGGTAGAACTACACATTTGATTCCATAACTGGCCAGCGACCCCAACCTCCTTATTTGGTACTACAGAACAAAATGGAGGCACAAATTAGCATAATGATTTTTCTGGTTTATACTTGACTTATGTTAATAAAAGACAGATTACGGGATCTGTTTCTACCAGAGTTGAACTAGATAAACGAGGGGCTTAGGTTCAAATCCCCGTCACACCAAACATGCTCGTCCTTTCAGCCGTGGGCCTTATAACGTAAGTGTCAATCCCATTATTCGTTGATAAAAGAGTAGCTCAAGAATTGGGGGTGGTTGGTGATAACTAGTTGCCTTCCCTGTCTGGAAATTAGAGGCAATTAGCGCAGATAGCTCTGGTGTAGCTTCGTGTGAATTGAAACAAACAAACAAACTAGATAAATGGATAAAAGAAACTGAGGATGGAAAAATGGTACATTTTACTCAGTTGTCATACAACAAGAGAAAAACACGCACTCAAATCAGCGACAATAAAGATAGATCTAGATATAAATGAAATGTTCCGTTTCAGCTACCACTTCTCCTGGTCGAAACAATTTCCGTAGTTATCTAGAGAGCTAATAGTTTACCGGTATTAGAGACGGAAAAGTGAGGCACACAGATCCGTGAAATTGTGTACGTGATGTTAGCTTGAACAGACATGCTGTATCAGAGGAAGTGCATCGTACGGAACTGAAAACAACATATTTGACTAGTGTGCGTTCATTCGCTCATGTCTAATAAGCTTCGAACAAATACAATGTCACTCATAACATGGACTGATAACTGGTCAAATAATTGTCATGCTGATTTTAAAACATAGCATCAAAATATCAAAGTTTAATAAAATTCGTTTATTTAGAGTTTTAAAATTCAAGTTCGATACAAGTTACTGTTTTGACTTATCTTTGTTGCTAATTGTTGCTCAGAGTTCTCGTTTATACAAGTTATCACAGTTTTCACTAGATGACGTTACACTAATTTTAAACATATTTATACGAGAAAAAAATCAAATAATTTCGGTTAAAGCCAGTTTTGAAAGTCATTCAAGGTTGTGAACAAATTAAATTAGGTTAATCTTTTTATTTATATTTACCAAGTAAGCTGACCACTGACTTCTGGACGTTTACCAAGTAAGCTAACCACTGAAAAATCATATTTTACATTTTAAATCGAAGAATGTCTTTAGATTCTCAAATGGAACAACGGTAAGTGCACGGTTTTACAATGCTAAAATCTGCGGTTTGATTCCCACAGTAAACAATTTGCATATAATTTATGATGTAATATTGCACTAAAAAAAGAACCAAAGTAATAGATAACAGTTAATCATAAGCAGTCACAAACTAAACATCGTTTTCAATAATATGGCGAATGGAAGTTTCATTGATATTATTATGTATTAACAAATTAAAAACAGGTATTTTGTGATTTAATGGTACAAAGATCAAATTAAATCTAGTAATAGAAAAAAAAAGTCATTTTTAATTTCTCGTTCATCTGTCGCTTTAGAATTAACGTTTCTCAGTACTCATATTTTGTACACTAACCAGTATATAAATTAGAAACGAAGACGCTGCTGTTTGTTTTTGAATAAAGGACAGTTATATAAGGGACCATCTCTACTCTGACTACTAGGGGTACCAAACCCCAGTTTTAGGAGTATGGGTCCACAGACATACCGCTGTCCCACTGAAGATATATGTATACGTCCATTTATGTGTGTGTGTGTATATATATATAATTCTGTATACCTTTTTTGATACGTGAAATATTTTATTTATATAACAATATTAAAAAAAGAACTATAATTCCTGAGCAAATAAATATAGTAACTTGGTTAAGTTTGTTATCAAAATTTTTTTCTAAAGGTTCGTTGCCCCACAGAATGATTGTATTGAAATATATATTCATGGCCACTGGGCACGAGAAGCTTTTGTTTATATAACGTATTTTTAGAAGACAGCATTATTACATTGGCTAGGATTACAGTGTCCAGGCCTACTTGCTGTCCAGTACTGATGGACGAAGAAATGTGTTCACATCCACAATTACTGACCCAAGGACCGTATCATCTTCGCGTCTGTAATCAATAAAACCGGACAGTTACTGAGAACACTAAACAGTGATTTCGATCGATGTTTGTCAACTATTTGTATCATCCACGAGCTCTTCAAACACAGACAAACATATCTAGTCAATCTCACCGTTTTTCTAGTCGCCGTGTACCAACCACTTACATTCTCCTACTTTTATAACTGGATAGAACCGGATTGTTTGACTCCTTCATCATTCATACATAATAAATATTTATAATTTATGAAACGCGAACTTGATTGAAAACCAATAGCATATAATCGCAGCATCGGCGAACTATATATATCACAGTTTCACGGTAAGCCAGATTTTATAACGCTATTAATCGGGTTTTGATAACCACAGATAGTCTTCGAAATGAAGAAAACAAATGTTAAATGACGATTTCATCTCTTCAATTTTGTGAAATATCATGTCAAACCTTTATCTTTTATTATTTCTTTTCTCCTTTCTTCGAGCTAGAAATCAACTGTTTCTTTTTTAAACATATATTTCTAGGTTTTTATTACCTACATCACTTGTTTTCGTCCCTCCAGATTTATGAATTTTTCTTTTCGGAAATAGTTATCAAGAATTACAACGGCGGAAGTAAACGCGATTGGCTGTTAGCGAGCGGATCATTAGCTTTAATGAGACCGAACTTGTTAGATACGCAGAGATTTAACTGAATAGCAACCCGATCTTAGCTGGAGGGAAAGAAGATTTAATGCGAGATGAAAATGCTAACCCAAAGTTCTCTGTCCAGTCGCATGTTATATTGAGCGATTCAAATATAATTTTAATGAATAATCCTCAGGAATATCTGGGTCAGTTAAAGTTTATAGCTGGAATAGCACATTACGTAGTAACATCTCTTGCTTACTTCGTAGTAATGTCTCTTTGATTTATGGTTGAAATTACTGGCATGGATGTATTTGTCGCAAAAATAAGAATTTTTATATGCATAAAGCAGATGTCGCTAGTTTATTAATCTTCACACGAACTGTATATTTAAATGGCTGTATCTTATCTACATTTTAGTTGTTTTTCCAAACAGACATTTGACTGAACACTTCAGTCAAATTACTTAAGTATTATTCTATACGTTCAATATTAAATGTACATTTCAGTTAAAATAAGTTATATATGGAACAATAAGAGCATGGACCAAATTGTTCTCACATGAAATGTTCTAGCATGACTGTTTTAAATTATATGTGAATTAGACAACCCTGTTAGCCATATGCGGGGTTCCTTGCTTGTTTTATACAAAAAAATATATTAATTTAAATTAATAGCTCTGGTCACTCTTTAAAGTAAGTGTTGCAGGAGTCTGGGCCTCACCGGTAGTGAAGGATATAAAAAAATAATATCGTTATCACATTTAACCAGTTTAGTCACTTTAGAAGGTTCAAATTAATACAGTTAAGATAAATATTGGAAAATATTGTTTGGCTATATATTTTTGTAGCTAACCCTGACTTAAGGTTATTTTTATTTTATATGAGTGTGATTTCGCAGACTTATGTCAGCCGTTTGTGGTGATAAAATAGAAACCAAGAAAACGACATCTATGACAACTGTCAATTCTGTAAGACAGATTTATCTGTATTCTGTACCTGTCTACTTTATAGATTAAATCTACGGATACATCCATCTAGTTTTCTTTTATCTGTCATGAAAAGTTGAGTCAATTTCAAAGTTTAGTGCCTCTAAGAAAAACTATGGTGTGTTTGTGTTTTTCATATACCAAAGCCATAAAGGGCTATCTGCTCAGCCCACCGAGGGGAATCAAATCCCTTAATTTTAGCGTTGTAAATCCGCTTTACTAGCGGGGGACAAAAACTATGGACTTGTAAGAGTAAAACAATGTGTGTGTGTGTGATAGAGAAGATATTTTGGGATCATACACGGGTTTGACAGTTGTGTAATGCAAAATTAAGAACCAGCTATAGGTTACTATGAAACAGAAACGAAATAAAACTTTACTGGTTTATCAGGGAAATTTGTAAAAACAGATTCAATGTTTCTTTGTTCCAACAGTATGTTTAATATTTATTTTCGACTAAATCAATCGGCTAATCAAACGATATGTTTATTTTGACTAAACATGGATTTAACTAGCTCTGCGCTAGTCAGAGCGCTAAATGATTTCTTGTAGTTCACAATGGTTAATAATAAGTTTCCATGTTCTGGTAGTGCTTTTGTTTGTTTGTTTTGGAATTTCGCACAAAGCTACTCGAGGGTTATCTGTGCTAGCCGTCCCTAATTTAGAAGTGTAATACTATAGGGAAGGGAGCTAGTCATCACCACCCACCGCTAACTCTTGGGCTACTCTTTTACCAACGAAAAGTGGGATTGACCGTCACATTATAACGCCCCCACGGCTGGGAGGGCGAGCATGTTTGGCGCGACTCGGGCGCGAACCCGCGACCCTCAGATTACGAATCGCACGCCTTAACCAGGCCATGCCAAGCCTGGTAGTATGTAAATGTAGTATTAATTAAGGCACTAGAAACTAACAACTCTGGGAAAACTAATGATACTCAGTAAAGAATGTTTCTGTTATATTATAAAGACTTGGAAGTGGAAACCAACAAACAACTTTTCCATTTGAAACGTTAAATAATATGGTAAAAAAGAAATGAAGCGATGTATAAATATTAATTTCACTTTGTGAACAGAAAATTAATTCATTCTCATGAAAAATAAAATCAACTTTCATAAGAATTACCCTATTCGTGGTACAGTGGCTATCTTGCATAATTATAACACCTGATTTTATAGTATTATCCCTGTATTAGGCACAGCACGGATGGCGTGTTGTGCATCTTTACATTTGAGTAAGGCACAGCATGGCCAGGTGGGTTAAGGCGTTCGACTCGTAATCTGAGGGTCGCAGGTTCAAATCCCCGTCGCACCAAAAATTCTCGCCCTTTCAGCCGTGGTGTGTTATAATGTGACGGTCGGCCCCACTGTTCGTTGATAAAAGAGTAGCCCAAGAATTGGCGGTGGGTGGTGGTGACTAGCTGCCTTCCCTCTAGTCTTACACTGCTAAATTAAGGAAGGTTAGTGCAGCTAGCTCTCGTGCAGCTTTGCGCGAAATTCAAACTAACAAACTAGCACTTGATTAAATGAATAAGAAAACAGCAAAAAGAAATACAATAATTTTTTTCAAAAATATTTGAGTAACTCAACCGTGTTTGTATTATTATATTTTCTGTTTGAATTTCTTTCATAACTTTTGTGAATAGTAAAATGACCAAATTATAACAGGCAACTAGTCTTTTTTAATAAGAGTTTTACCTGGAGATGGCGCTGTTGGTGTTTTCTGTAAACGTAAGTTGTTGTGGAAACCAAAGAGCTGACTGCTTTCACGAAGTCGCGGAGCAGGAGACTTTTGACAACATGTGTTAGAAGGAGCACGTGGTGGAGGGCTCGCGTTGCGTTCGTTCAGGCAATTTTATTGTGAGAACGCTTTTCGCAGATTCTAAAAACCAAAAATATTGTTACATCCTTGGACACGGTGGCGAATCATCTTCTCTGAGATACGGAGAACAAAACAAGATTCTTAGGTAAGACACCTTATTTGCATAAATAAGCATTTATTTAATAGATACACAATACGAAATGTGTAACGAGGGATAGAGATACACACTAGAGAAATGTAGCGAAATCAAGAGAACAAAGGAAGAAAAAAAAAACTTCAAAGTTAGAATATAAAATGTATTGGATAAATCGAGGACCTGAGACAGACGCGTAAGAAGTTATTAAAAAGGGTGATAATGAACAAATAAATGATAATATATATAGCGGGATTACTAAAGGAAATCAAATAATGCGATAAGGGAAAAATCGATATGCTCTATTGACCTGAAAATAAGTACAAACTGAACAGATTGGCTTAAGATGTATGATAAAAAACAAAAATTTAGAATGAGAAACAAACATTATAATTTATTTATTACTCCCACAACTGGGTGCTAAGAGTCAAGATAGTCAGAATAAATAATAAAAATGCCTCGTTTAGAAAAATGGACAAAGTAATAAGAATTGAAAAAAAGTTATTTAGTTTTGAAATAAATATAGAAGAAACTAGTATGAAAGCTACTACAAGAGAAAGAAGTAACCTAGTTTACAGAAAAGGTAAACAATGTAACAAGAGAAAGTAACTTAGTTTACAGAAAAGGTAGATAAAAGTAACAAGAGAAAGTAACTTAGTTTACAGAAAAGGTAAACAAAGTAGCAAGAGAAAGTAACTTAGTTAACAGAAAAGGTAAACAAAGTAACAAGAAAAAGAAGTAATCTAATTTACAGCAAAGGTAAGCAAAGTAACAAGAGAAAGTAACTTAGTTTACAGAAAAGGTAAACAACGTAACAAGAGAAATAAGTAGCCTAATTTACAGTAAAGGAAAACAAAGTAACAAGAGAAAGTAACTTAGTTTACAGTAAAGGTAAACAATGTAACAAGAGAAAGTAACTTAGTTTACAGAAAAGGTAAACAAAGTAACAAGAAAAAGAAGTAACCTAATTTACAGCAAAGGTAAGCAAAGTAACAAGAGAAAGAAGTAACCTAATTTACAGTAAAGGTAAGCAAAGTAACAAAAGAAAGTAACTTAGTTTACAGAAAAGGTAAACAACGTAACAAGAGAAATAAGTAGCCTGATTTACAGTAAAGGAAAACAAAGTAACAAGAGAAAGTAACTTAGTTTACAGAAAAGGTAAACAAAGTAACCTAGTTTACAGTAAAGATAAACAAAGTAACAAGAGAAAGAAGTAACCTAATTTACAGTAAAGGTAAGCAAAGTAACAAGAGAAAGAAGCAACCTAGTTTACAATTAACTTTAACAAAATAACTAAAAGAGGAAGGAATAAACTAGTTTATTGTAAAGGTAACCAAAGTAACGAGTAGAGAGAGAAGTAACCTAGTTTACAGTTAACGTGAACAGAGTAACTAGCAGAGGAAGAATTAACGTAGTTTACAGTTAACATAAACAAAGTAACTAGAAGAGGAAGAAATAAACTAGTTTATTTTAAAGGTAAATAAAGTAACGAGTAGAGAAAGAAATAACATAGTTTACAGTTAACGTAAACAAAGTAATTAGAAGAGGAAAGAAAAAACTAGTTTACAGAAAAGGTAAACAACGTAACAAGAGAAAGAAGTAACCTAGTTTACGGTAAAGGTGAACAAAATAACTAGTAACCTAATTTACAGTTAATGTAAACAAAGTGACGAGGAGAGGAAAAAGTATCCTTCTTTCAGAATAAATAAATACATGTAAGAAATCCTAGTATAGAATTTGATATGGAAATTTAAGTTTCAAAGTATTCTATGGTACATTTATAATTCACGTGGTCATAAGGTTTCCTGAAACGTTATGTAATTCCGGTTATAGATTACATGTTCTTGTTTGTGTAAAGTTGGCTTCATTTTTGTCGACCTTTGTCATCGGTTTACCTCACCGGTAGATCGGTAGATTATTTATTTACTTATTTGTACGATGTTATTTTTGAAAAATTCATTAACATATTTATCTAACCATAGTTTTATTATTTTTCTGTCATACTTGGAATCATCAATATCCGCAAGACGTAAGATCATTTTAGGCAAAATGGTTCGTGTCCCATTACTGCAATACACGTGTTTTGCTAGTTGTAGAGCAAAACCACATTGACCTTTGTGCTGCATCCACCGTAGGGAAACGAATCCTAATTTTAGTGTTATAAGTATTGAAACTCACCGCTGTCCTGTCAGAAAACTTGCCCATTCTGTGCACTTTGGTCCGTGGGTGCGCTGTTTGAGCGACAGTAAAATCTCATTAAGGATTTAGACAAGAGTTTTTGATGGATGACGTTGACTAGCTATGTTGCTTCTAGTTTATCACGTAACTTTTTACATGTGAGAATTAGAAAACAAGTAAACTGAGACCAACAAATAGAAAAAGTGTAATAAAATAATGTGTTTTTTGTTTTTAATTTACGGGTATGTGGAAACCCCTGTCGTTATAATAACATTCCACATGTAATTTTGTAATTTTGTTAATTAATGTTTCTGAAACACGAGTAAACAGCTGTGTTTGTATCATTTTTGGACGTACTGTAATATCAGAATAGTGTGTTATTCACTTGGATGGGCATTTTGAAAATTAGGGGATAATTTATAGCTATTTTCATTGAAAAAAACATTTCTGTCACTGAATTGAGTAAAAGAGCTCAATTGTTGTAACTCTTGGGTTACCAGACCATGGCGGGCCTCAATTGTTGTAACTCTTGGGCTACCAGACCATGGCAGGCCTCAATTGTTGTAACTCTTGGGCTACCAGACCATGGTAGACCTCAACTGTTGTAAGTCTTAGGCTACCAGACCATGGCAGGCCTCAACTGTTGTAGCTCTTGGGCTACCAGACCATGGCGAGCCTCAATTGTTGTAACTCTTGGGCTACCAGACCATGGTGGGCCTCAATTGTTCTAATTCTTTGGCTAATAGACCATGACAAGTCTCAATAGTTCTAATTCGTAGGCTACCAGTCCATGGAAGGTCTCAATTGTAATAACTCTTGGGCTACCAGGCCATGGTAGGCCTCAATTGTTGTAACTCTTGGGCTACCAGACCATGGCGGGCCTAAACTGTCGTAATTTCCAACTTTAACTTACACAAAAGAGCAATCATCATGCCTTATCTTTATATATACAAGAATTTACACGAACTGCATATAAATATCCCAAACCTGGTACATTGAACTTTAATTGTATGAAACTTACCAAATCTACTCAGTCCTGCAACTGATCTAGTACAATAATGATAATAAATGGAGGGAAGTTGTAAGAAACATTAAGATTTACAAGTGTTGCGATCCAAGGATAAAGTTACTAGTCTCACACATAATAATAAAATACAAACGATTCTGTCCTACAAAATTTAGGGCAAAGCTTGAAGTTACTTTTTATTTTCAGTTTTGGTTCCACTGTCATAACTATATCTTCACTATAACCAACAGAGGTTACGTATTAAATTATCTCGTTAGCTTATAGTTAGCAGACCCTAAGAATTAAAAAAAAAATCTTATTAAGATCATTAAATCTTCCTACCTAAAATGTAACATATTTTCAGACTATAGGACTTTGCCCTATATTCTTTTTGGGCAAAGAACTGAAATAAGACTATAAAATGTCTTTTAAAGACCTAAAAATAGGATTCTTCAAGTAAACAGCTGATTAATCCTTAAATTACCAGTTTTTATGCTATTCGTTACCGGTGGAAGTCCTCCATATTGTTTTGTGCATTACAACATTCAGCTCAAGGAAGTGAAGAAAGTGTCAGTGAGTTCGCTCAATTTAGATATAAAACACATATAAGTAATTAGAAACATTAACTGATGTAGAACCTGTATTATTAAACACTCTATTGCCAATAAAGTATTAATTATATTTACAGTTGTATTTTTAGTGTAATACATATGTTGTTAAACACTCTGTAGCCAACAAAGTATTGGTTATGTTTTTGTGTAATACCTACATTATTAGACACTCTGTTGCCAATAAAGTATTTGTTATATTTTTTCTGTAATACCTACATTATTAGACACTTTGTTGTACTCAATAAAGTATTGGTTATATTTATGGTTATATTTTTTGTGTAAGGCCATGTTAAACCAAGTTATAACTTTGACCTCTAATAGTTCATTTTAGTTTTATGGTTGGAAAATTTTCTTGTTTCTGTCTCAACATATCTATTTGTCTAATTAAATATAAGAAATAAAAATAACAATAGTTGTAAAACTATCAACTGTTAAAAAACAACGATGAAGAACCAAAAATACAGCTTCTAGCTGTTGTTCTTGTGACGCAAGACAAATTAATAAATGAAATAAAACCTTGTGGTTAGTTTCATATTAAAACTCTACCGTTTAGTACGTTTTGTTGTTGTTGTTTTTTTCATTTAGGAAGTGGTTAGGGCTAATACGGCCACTTGCTGATCAGAATCGGAAACTAACTTATTGTGAGGTTAAGGTACGTTTTCAGGTTTTCTTTCTGTCAACATGAACAGTATGCAACATGATTTTACTATTTCAAGATTTTGCGTGAATGTAGCATTTTCAAATATACGATTTGAAACTACGTCAGGTTTTTCAATTAATGTATGACGTCTATTCCATTTGTACCAATTGGTTTTCTGTTAGAAAATCTTTATTATTCTGTTTATTAGAGCGTTTATAAATTAAAATATTTCATTGTCAGCATGGCTTAGTGGTAAATGTATTTGATGGAGACATTGTGAAACGTAACTCTTGCCACATGGGGACGTGCTAGCAGAAATAAAAATCCAGTATAGATTCATGCTTGGGCCCGGCATGGCCAGGTGATTAAGGTACTCGACTTGTAATCTGAGGGTCGCGGGTTCGAATCCCAATCATACTCGCTCTTTCAACTGGGGGCGTTATAATGTGACGGTCAGTCCCACTATTTTTTGGTGAAAGAATAGTCCAAGAGTTGGCGGTGGGTGGTGATGACTAGCTGCCTTCCCTCTAGTCTTACACTGCTAAATTAGGGATAGCTAGCACATTTAGCCCTCGTGTAGCTTTGCGCAAATTAAAAACAACAACAACAACAAAAATTCTTTCTTAATTTCTTTGTTTTTAATTGCTTTACATCTTCCACAAACGAACAAAAACGTATCATTTCACAAGCTGTTAGCCCACAAGATCTTCAGGTCCTAACATTTTAGTCTTACTGAATAATAATTTAAACACTTCAGGTTTCAAAAAAAAAACAACAAAAGTTTGCTTACAGTTTAACGTGCAGGATTTGATCTAGAGGGACTTACTGTTTATTTAAGAGAGCAAGAATTCTACTTGACACAAATTTTCTTTGTTTTTCATTTTAAGACACAGAGACTAAAAATGGGCACAGTTTTTGTATATAGCTTACTAAACAAGACGTATTAAGTCTTAAGGTTTGAATACATATGCCAATGAATCTACACCACTCGAAACTTAAGTATTTGAAAGTTAAATATTTAGGCCTCGTAACTGTTCCATATTATATATATATCTAATATTTAAAACGTGGTTTGTTTTCAGAGATAGCAGTTGTACAACTTAATCTGTTCTTAAAAATATTTAATGATATCAACCCTAAAACTCAGGCAGTGCCAATCTTTACTTCATACTTTGATTATTTTTAATGGACGAGAGTGTATATGCGTTTCCTGGTCGTCTAGCTCGTTAGGTTCAAATGCGAATAAACATGAAAGTCTAAATGATAAGGACGTCTCTCTCTCTCTCTCTCTCCAGTCCTTCTTCAAAGTCATCTTTCCTCATTACCTCTGATAACTGCGCTGATGAACTGCACCAACAAATTTGTATGCATGAGATAATATGAAAATGTTTGATTTGTTTTCTCCCTGATTTTTTATTATTGTTGTATTGTATCTCGAAGGACAAAAAGCTCCCAGAGTTATTAGGATATTTTAAATCGAATATTCCTTATAAAAAAAATTAAAGTGGTACGTCGTGCTTACGTGCTACATTTTTTTTTTTTTTCTGGAGAAGTTCAAACCGATATTGATGTGAGAGCATTCACATTGGTGAATTTAAACAAGGATCTATGAAGGGGAAGCTAGCATATAATTAAGCTGTTACTTGAAACTGTGTGAGTAATATCTTATGTCAAATGTATTAACTGCATAAATGAAAAGTGAATCACAGATATGTGAGCTGAGCATGTACTTTTAAAGTACCTAATATAAACTTTATTTATAACTCTTTAAGAACAGTTATATATATATATATGTACATGTGAACACTTTCCATTAACATTTTTGTAGTATTCATTTTACGGGATTAGAAATAAGTAGAACGAAACTTTTCTAAGTGTTAGTATGCGTGTTTAGTTACAGAACTAAACGTCATACCTATTAGTGAAAATCGCTATGTAGGCCGATAGCTTGAATATCGGACTGAGGATCGGATAGGCCGAAGTTTGCGTCGTGAAGGTACTGAATACGCTTCGTCAGTTCCACACACAGAAACCCTATCTTGCTTTATATTTTAAAGACAGTCTGTCCTTTGCCATAGCGCTTAATGTCTGTGTTTTAGAGCGCAAGTACAATGTTTACATAGAAATTAAAATCAATATATGAAAATTTTGAGGGAATTTTGTACAAAAATCACAAAACTTAGACATGCTTGTTATTATATCTGGATAATCGTAAACTGTAATTTATTTATACATGTATACAAGTGTATACAGATGTTCTATACTAAAAGAAGTCAGTCTTAGAAAGGGCAGAAATAAATTAACTATAGTAGGGCTATGAATTCAGGTAAACAACTGTGTACATAAGACCTCAGGGTGATATACTAACATTAGAGCTAATTATGGTCTAGAGGCTAGTGTGTAGGACTAATCATTGAGCAAAACAATGACTATAGTTAGAAGTAAACATTAACAAAAAGTAAACATACTTTTATAAAATATTTACGAGTTTCACAATACAAATATATATACACACAACCAAAACACAAGTATATATATACATAACATAACCAAAACACGAGTATATATATACATAACATAACCAAAACACGAGTATATGTGTATATATATATATATATATATATATATGCACACAGCCAAAATACAAATTTATATATATATATATAAAACACACAAGTTTCCACACTGAATACAGATAACAAACCACAACCATACTTTAAGTCTGTTTCTCTGTGTTTTATTATTTTCTGCTATTTTGTGTAACGGTAATAAATATAACTAAAAATCACAAAAATATAATAAAGTAAACAACAAGTATTCTTTATATTAATTAGATTGTTAAATAATAAAAATAAGCAACGTTTCTATAGTAACAGGAGAATTAAAACATATTTTTGATCACAAAAAAGTAGCAGAAATAAAAATGTGTTGATTAATTGGTTTATTTAATATACATAATGATTGTATACAATTAGAAAATATGTATTTACTTCAGGTTTCGTTCAAAAGTGGTGTTTAAATCTGACTATCAGTAGTTATTAAGTTCCGAAAAGTGACCTGACAAAAATAATAAAGAAAAGAAAAATAGAAGGGTTCAAGGGTTGTATTGCTTATACGACAAGAAAGTATGTATAACTAAAGTTTAATTTTGAATTTTACTTTTTACACGACAGGTGCGCTGTTGTACGTCTTGGTCAATTACAGTAAAAATGATTTTGTATAAAACTAACGTCAAATAATTGTTTTTATAAGTGAAATGTTTGAAACAGCACGAAAAGCACCATTTGTACGGTGTACATATATCTTCTTATAACTGAAAGCTTGCCAATGTTAAATGCTGACGTTTCTAACTTTAACGATTACTGAAGATATTCTGAGACAAGGTTTATTTTCTTCTGAAAGTTATTATTATTTATAAAGATTCTTTAGTTTAAATGTTTCCTTTCCTTACGGAAACAAAATTTATTTTCCAGTTGCATTTGGATATTGTGTTCTTCAAGTACTAGGCACAGCTATTAATGAAAATATGAAATATTCTATATTGCTTTGTTACAGTACAGTGTGCTTTAGTAGAATGTTCAGATAAGTTACATACTGCGCGCACTGCAGATATGTTTTGGAAAGCGTGATAATTGATCGTAAGGCAAATATGTTTTGGAGAAATTAAATAGTTTTATAACTCATCGTACAACAGATATTTTTTGTACAGACTAAATAGTTTCATAACTGACCATAAGGCAAATATGTCTTGGACAGATAAAGAAGTTTGATAACTTATCGTATAACAAATGTTTTGGACAGACCGTGGATACCTTACAGACAAATCGTTGACAGAGACAGTTTTATAAACAACTCATGTTTTTCAATTAAATTTCAGTACATTCCCTCATAGTCTTTACTCAAATAAGTTCATAAACTATACAACATATCAGCTTTTTTTTTAAATATACACATGTGATGCTACACAATTATCAAATGAACATTCACAAAACCTGTCTATCTTCTATTAGAAGTTATTTCATTTGATAAGCGTTAATTACATCTATAGCACCTTAACCCACGTTGTCAGGCTAATTGAAAGTTTGTAACATACTTTCCGGTTGTTTTGTTTTATGTAAAGATTCACGAAAGCGAGCCGTTACGTGGACGAGTTGACTAAATTTTCATTAATCGTTTAACGTAAACCTAATTACCAGAGTTCTTTACTCCTGTAAGAATAAAATTAATTAATCAGAAAGTTCTATGGTTATGGAAATAGTGATACGCAAACCCTTCCCTCTCTTCGAGTGTCGATGTAAACAGATGACAATATAAACAGCTCAAAACGAAGGGAAATAAGTTAAGTATGTTAAAACAAATATTCTAAAAGGTTCATGTTCATATGGAAGGAAAGGTTTAGACAGTACGATTTCACTGACTGACTTAGTTAAGTAGAGACACACGTGTACACTACACACGTTTGTTAATGTTATATTTACAACCACCGGTAAAGTTGATTCTTGGTTTCTTGTCACCATCACAGAGTCTGAAAACCATACAGATCTTCAGGTCAGAGAGATAGCCTGCTAGTTAAAGAGCCAGTATTTCAAAACTTAAAACATACAAATTGTCGAATGTGAGACAGCCAATTAAAACTGTCCGTGAATGAGACCCGATTTTTGTTTCTATTTCTTTGGTATTCACGACAGTTTCAAAGTTTTCGAATTTTAACCAACGTTAATGAATGCACTAAGTTACTGTTAAATATTAATTTGAATTAATTTAGTAGTTGATCGATGAGGTAATTAATTATATGCTATATATGCCAGTACCAATATAGTTTATACTTTTTAGTAGTTACAATTCGAATACTGTACGGATAGTTCACCACAGACTGCATATGAGTTTTTCTCTTTTTTTATATTGTATTGTACTGTTTTCGTCAATGTTAATATAACTAGTTTTCGACATCAAATAATTATTCACCTCATTTCAAACGAAAACATAATAATATAATTACACAGTAATTAGGCCTGGTTTCTTTTCGGATATCGTTAAGTTTATCGATTTACAACTCATCCGAGGTTCGAGTCCTCGCGGTGGACAGAGTGCAGATATCTCATACTGTAGTTTTGCGCTATAAAAAGTTACTCGAAGGTTATGTGCACTAACCCCCCTAATTGAGAAGTTGTAGAAGTAGTCAACATCACCATTCGTCAACTCTTGGGCTATTCCATATCAAAGAAAAAGTGGAATTGCCAGTAACATTATAACGTTCCCATGGTTTAGAGGGCGAATCTGGTGACAGTTTTAGAACCCATGACTTAAAGATAGTGAACCGAGTACTCGAACCATGCCAAACCAAAACATACCAAGAACATGAGCAACCTAGTCTCGAAACAAAGGTACAAGTGACCGTAATATGTTGTAGAAATGACCATGAGTTATAATTTATTACGACTAATCAAATACCTCAAATCGATAGCACCAAAATATTGTAGGTCGCTTTTTAAAATTCTCATCACCACGTGCTTAGTATCAACATCTTTCTAAGTACATCTATTCCGAAGAGCTCGAAAGACTTCATTATGATGTCTTTCTTTCAAGTTCAATTTACTATGCTTCCTTTTTTTTAACAGTTTTCCTCCTGTCTCAGTAGACTAGAGGCAAGTTTATGAGCTTACAATGAATGCTAAAATAGGGGGTTTCAGTACATATAATCCACTGTATAGTTTTGCACTAAAAATTAAGTTTAAAATAAACTGACCTTAAGAATTAGCACTAATAGTAACATTTGATGTTATTGCAACATTGCTTCCAACATAACGTTTTCTAGTTCGACCATAATAAATAAACACTCCAAAACAAAGAAGACAAAACATGCTTCACTGAGCTAATTTAATACCACATCTTGATCGAAAAGTAATGATAAAGCTGACTAAATAAATAGATTTCTACATGCGACCGAAAATCTTTCTGTGAAATTGAAAAAAAAAAAGTCAGTAATCAACGAGACTGAAGATAAGACGTTGACGTCAAAAGGCGTAAACACTAAAATCTAGTTGACAGTAGGCTTGGATTAAATATCATATTTTGATAGTCGAAAAAACGTATTTCATATAAGGTAGGAAATTGTTGGTTTATACCGAGGGTTGCGTATATTACATTAAAACAATTTTGAATATTCAAATTATGAAGTTAAGTGAACACGCAGCTGATATAAAGTTGTGGTGAAACGACTTATATTAAAACTACATTTTAACGTCTTTGGTGTTACGTATGTTGTGTAATGATATCATATATTGATCATGTATGCAATATCCCTTGCGAGGCAAAATTGTCATACACTCATATAATAAAGATGTATTGAAGTCAGGAATTTATGACATGCATATTCTTAGCATTTAATGTCACTGAAAAAATAAAGAAATATAGATCAACTTGGGATACCAGAAAAACACTTGCAACAAGATGTACTTCAGCCGTGATAAGCGAATTGCACCATTTTGTGACAGGTGGCCCCCTCAGTGGCTCAGTGGTATGTCTGCGGACTTACACGCTAAAATGCGGGTTTCGATACCCGTGGTGGGCAGAGCACAGATAGCCCATTGTGTAGCTTTGTGCTTATTTCAAAACAACAACAACAATTGTGACAGGTGAAAGACCGGGAACCTAGAGGTCAGTGATAAAAATCCGTACACGTGCTCCAAGCAACAGTATTCGACACAACTAAGAAGTATTTCGATATCTAAAAGCGACACGGGTCACGTATACACAAGTTGCTTCTATGACAAAGCGGTTCAATCATCACAAACTTTAAGCAGCTACAGAATGAAACACTATTTACATTCGTCCATACAAAGACATAAAGGTCAAAACGTTTGTGGAGTTCTGTACCATCAATCGATGCTATCGGACTGCTGAAACGGGTGCACGAATATCGCCATCCTTATATGCTGGATGGCTTATGGAAAGCATGGTGGGATGGAGTTGTGCACTTTGGCCAATACAGCCTTACGAAATAGCCTTTTTCAATGGAAACTATGCCGCAGAGCTGTCGATATAGTATATAAAAATTATATATATATATATATATATATAGGGAATGATAACATGGACTGTAACGACTTGGGGAGATTTCAAAATAATTTTTACTATAACGTACTGCACCTTGGTATTCTACACTTACTGTGTAATATTATTTATACAGTTATTTCATTAAGAAGCTCATTAAACAAAGAGAAAGCCGTATTATCTTCCCAACAGGTTTTGCAGTCTCGCCATAATGTCTGGAAGAGGTTTTGTAAAGGTAAAACTACTGCAAATAGAAGTTGGAGACGGGAATAGTCTGATGGACCCGTTCTGTGCTGTCAACCTGAAGGAAACAGTAAACAGTCCTGGTGAGTTGTAGAAAACGTGTATATAATAATTAGTTCTCTTCATAATACGTAAGAGGATAAAATAGTCATGTAATACCGTAACTCAACAAATCTTGTCGTTAAAACAAAACAAAAAACAAGAACATAGTGTACAGGGTGAAGAGATATTGATAATGTTGTTTTTAAACAATTATCCTGATGAACATAATGTATCGTTGAGGATGGGATATTAATTATATCATAGAATCAAGCTATCACATCCAGTCAACATCGATACACAGTTTTCCATCAGTATCCAACAGAGAGTAATTTGCTACCGTCAACATTTACATTTACTGTCCTTATTAGGTAAACCTAGGAACATTTGAGTGGATGGAAACAAGTATATGCTGCTATAATATGCCAACAATACTTTGATGCCGACGAGGTCTTTCGCTTATTACTGAGTTCGTCAAGTAGCTGAGATACGCCAGAAATATTAATGGCCTAGGTGTTATCCATATCTTTTACTTTTAAAAACGACAACTGTTATGTTGTGAACTAGATGAAGTAAGATGAAACATAATCAATTTACTCTGTACAGTCAACAATTAGACAATCTCTTATGGTGTGAACAAGATGAAGTAGGATGGGGCATAATCAACGTACCCTATACAGTCAACAATTAGTCAATCTGGCGTGGCGTGAACTAGATTAAGTAAGGTGAGACGTAATCTATATACTCAGTCAACTATTAGACAATCTGTAATGGTGTGAACTACATGTAATATTATTATATTTTCTTTGTAATAACTCATAAAGATAAAATAGATTACTTTACTATACTGACTTTAGTATAGGGTAGACAGACGACAAAACATATTAACCTTTAGTGATGTCGAGAAACCCACTTGTTGAGAATTTTATATGCAAAAACGGTTCGTTTGGGTTCAGAAAATATTTTAAATAGAAGAGCGAACAACGTTTCGACCTTCTTCGGTCATCGTCAGGTTCACAAAGAAAGAGGTAACTGACCGGAAGCTGACCACTTAAACCCAAAATAAACCAATATAAAGGAACGCCATTATACCTATATTAATATTATAGATAAAATTATATATTCAAACATCTAACCCCGCCCTCTACATTGCGACACTCAGTTACACAACCCCTTTCAAACATGTGGTCAGCTTCCGGTCAGTTACCTCTTTCTTTGTGAACCTGACGATGACCGAAGAAGGTCGAAACGTTGTTCGCTCTTCTATTTAAAATATTTTCTGAACCCAAACGAGCCGTTTTTGCATATAAAATATTAACCTTTAGTGGTCCAACCAGCCTTAGTATAGAGTAGATAGAAGATTTATATTTACTACGAATACAAAAATATAACAGATAAACAAAAGTGACAAAAACGCATTTGTCTGTACCAACAATTTAAGGAACCTGGCAGGTACAACACATGAGGAAGAGAATTTATGTAAATTATCGATTCATTCTTGACTACAAATCTAGAGGAGACAGTGAGCAGTCTGAACGATCAACATAATCACGTGGAAGAATTTATAGTTAGGTAGTAATGTATAACTTCGTTGTCACGTTCTGTTGTATTAACGGACATCTGGAATATCATTGTCCTCCCAGGTAGATACATTCAAGCTAATATAAAAACAAACATTCTACAGCAGCGTTAACCTCAGAGAGCTAATGGAAATTATATTAAACACGTTCTAGAATTTCCACCTAACAATACACCAGACACTGAAAACGACTGTCACTATTATACACTAGCAGTCCAGAATTACGGGACGCGTTTTGGATAGCACTGACTATGCTTTCTTATGATCGATAAATAAACCTGTATCGGCAACTCCAGCGTTACTATTAACAACAATAACAAGGAACATCAAATCTTATGACTTATTACCAAAAATAGTAAGGAATAATAAATCTTGTGACTATTTATCAACAATAATAAGGAATAATATTATTAGCAATTATCAACAATAATAAGAAACAATAAACCTTGTGGTTATTTATCAACAATAATAAGGAACAATAAATATTATTAGTAATTATCAAAAATAGTGAGGAACAACAAATTTTGTAACATTAAATCTTATGACTAATTAGAAACAGCCATAAGAAACAATAACTATTATTACTATTTATCAACAATAGTAAGAAACAATAAATCTTATGACTAATTACCAACATTAATTATCAACAATAATAAATCTTAAAACTAATTATTGACATTAATAAGGAACAATAAATCTTATTGGTAATAAGAAAGATAAATCTTACGACTAATTAACAACAACAACAAATCTTATGAGAAATTAGGAACAATAAATCTAATGAGTATTTATCAACAATAAGAAGGAACAAAAATTCTTATTAGTAATTATCAACAGTAATAAGGAACAATAAACCTTATGACTAATTAACGACAATAATAAGAAACAGTAAATATTATGATTGATTATCAACAATAATAAGGAAAATAAATCTAATGACTAATTAACAACAACAATAAGGAACAATAAATTTTTGAGCCATCATGGTTCCTTATATCTATTTGTTGTGAATAGTAAACTTTTTTGGTTAAAACAGTGTATTTTATAATTTTGTCTTAGTTATGTATTGTTTCATGATATAAATTTATTGAATGCCATATCGTTCCAAGTAGCTCAGAGATAAGCATACAAATTTACGAAATTATGATTTAAGTGTTAGGACCCTTGGTGGGCACTGGACAGATATTTTATTGTGAATTTTTTTGCTGTTCAGTTTGTTAGTTTTCAACATGGTGTATTCTGACAAAAATGAAAGTCCGCGAGATATTTCAAATTATTAATATTTCATCAGAAAAATCAATGACAAATAGTTTGTCCTAAATACAATACGATTAGGGCTAAACTTCAGGACCTGGTAGTTAGTATATTTGTTTGCTTTCGCGCAAAACAACATTATCTGCTGTGTTTAGTACAGGGTATCGAATCCCATTACCGAACATGCTTGCCCTGAGTAGCCCTGACGTTTGCAGTGGGTGGTGTTGACCAATTGCCTTCACTCTAGCCTATGGATGTCTATCGCAGATAGCTCTCGAATAACTTTACACGAAATACGGCATCCGTTCTTTGCTTTCAGTTTCGTTTCTGACAAAAGAGTGGCAAGTTAAACCAGGGAAAAAATGTGTTTGTAAAAGTGTGTATGTACATACGAGGGCTGTTCAAAAACTACGCGGACTGACGTCATAAAACAAAATGTACTTTATTTAGAAGTTACAGGTCTGGGACCCCTTCAAAGTACTCTCCTCCCCAACGCACACACTTATCCCAACGGTGTTTCCACTTGTTGAAACAGTCCTGGTACGCTTCTTTTGTAATGTCCTCCAGCTCCTTCGTCGCATTTGCCTTAATCTCAGGAATCGTCTCAAATCTTCTTCCTTTCAAGGGTCTTTTGAGTTTGGGAAACAAGAAAAAAATCGCAAGGAGCAAGATTAGGTGAGTAGGGGTGTTGGGAAGAACAGTAATCGAGTGTTTGGCCAAAAACTCACGAGTTCTGAGGCACAAATTTCGCAGCAACGTGGTGCATCTTCAATTTTTCGGTCAAAATCTCGTAACAAGATCCAACTGATATCCCACACTCTTCAGCAAGCTCCCTGACAGTCAGACGTCGATTTGCCCGCACTAGGGTGTTGATTTTGTCGATGTGTGGGTCGTCAGTTGACGTGGAAGGACGTCCAGGACGCTCATCATCTTCAATGGACTGTCGACCATCCTTAAAACGTTCATGCTACTAGAAACATGCCCTACGTTTCATAGCAACATCACCGTAAGCCGTGTTAAGCATAACAAAAGTTTCAGTTGCAGATTTTCCACGTTTAACACAAAATTTCACAGCAGGTCGTTGCTCCTTCAGGTCATTCATTCTGAAATCCGGCAAACGAAAATAATCGCACTTCACTTAAAACCACGTAGCTAATACACAAATCAAGATATCTGCAATCGGGAAACGACGTCGTAATCAGCTGATCTGTGCAAACCTTGCGACACCAAGTGGACTCCCCAAGAACCACGCAATTTAAACAGTTCGCGTATTTTTTGAACAGATCTCGTAGAGCTACATCAGTTACAGTATTCTACTCAGATCTGAACGATAGTTTATCGTAAAAACGAAAACATGAAACAGATCTTTCAAAGTAAAAATTTTGTATTTTCTTTAGTCTATCTCTTTACTGTGTATTTGTATTTCGATTATTTTTGTTAGTAAATTGTCTGTTAAATTATAAACACATCTATATAAAGTAGGGTTGTCTGTCTGGTGCAATGAGTTTGTTTGTTTGCTTTTTTGGAATTTCGCACAAAGTTACTCGAGGGCTATCTGTGCTAGCCGTCCCTAATTTAGCAGTGTAAGACTAGAGGGAAGGCAGCTAGTCATCACCACCCACCGCCAACTCTTGGGCTACTCTTTTACCAATGAAAAGTGGGATTGACCGTCACATTATAACGCCCCCACGGCTGGGAGGGCGAGCATGTTTGGCGCGACTCGGGCGCAAACCCGCGACCCTCAGATTACGAAGCGCACGCCTTAACGCGCTAGGCCATGCTAGGGCCTAGGTGCAATGAGTTGTGAGAAAATACCTGAGTGAATTTCGATAAAATTTGGGGCAGCATCTTCGTGACCGCCTCCTCTCCCAGTCTAAAGGTCAAGATTAAATTGACAAGCAATCGATGAATTCCAATTTAATAGCCATTTGAATTACCTTAACAATTAAACTTTTCACTAAATGCATTTTACTGACATTTTTGGTTAGTAATTAAAGTTCAGTAATTATATAGAAATCATCCAACGTGTCACTAAATGTATCATACTTGTAGTATGTTGTTCGGTTACACTCTTGTCTTGAATGACATGGACACTATAATAAAAATATTTTTTGTTCTGTTTTTACTGATTGTACAAAAACAGTTAACACTTAATGACATGTTATGTCCGAATTTTTATAACTTACTACATTTGTGTAAGAATAGTTAAATTTCGAGCATAATTTCACAAACTACTTTTTTCTATGAGGGGCGAAAGGTACAAAGAACATTGACCTGGCGTATGTGTAATTTGTATGTATGTGTTAATCCATCGTAACCAGAAAATTCTTACAGAACCCTATATAACGTCTTTGGGTAATAGTTAGAATAAATGTATACTGTTTCATGTAGAGTGGTCCTTAAAAACTTAGAGAAGGAGTAATCCTTAAAACACTGGTGTATCATGACAGTCGGATCTTAATGGAAGAACCCAAGAAATAAACATAGAAAGAGAACATCGAAATCCAGTGAATGGCGAGAAATACACATTCTTGAAGGTTATTTGAAGACGAATAAATAAAACCTATGTGAAGTTAGGTGCACTTAACGTTCGACAGTTCTTGGTGATTCTCATTATTTGACGAGATGACAAGAAGGTAACGAAATTGAAAGATCTCACAGAACTGTATATTCGTGATTTACGTATAAGGCTTGACGTTAAGTACCTTCTTGGCCATGTCCACAAGCGATTCCAAGAGAGAAATAAACCGTTGGGTCTGTAATAATTTTTATTTTTCTGTTCTTCAAACGAAACTTCATTTGGATCAAGGGGAAGAAATTAGTCCTACGTACAAAGAGACAGAATAACTACATTTACGTATTAAAAAAGATAAAAAGATAAGCAAAAGACACTGTTAGAGAAAATCAAACATAATTATGGTGTAAGAAATTATATTAAATTGAAGCGGTGTCTATTTATTCTCATATATTAACGGATGAAGGCATATCCGCATCGAGGGACTGATGTAAATATCCGCCCCCTCATGTTAAGCTTTCTCAGTCATGAGTGTGTTATAAAAGTGTCAGCCAAGTTTATGAAGTCGGAAAAAAACCCTTGTAATAGCGATGGATGCTCACTGACTGCCTTTCTTCTTATTAATACTTGAAAATAGGGTAAGAGTTGAACTCCGGGGGTCTCTGATGTACCCGTTCTGCGCTGAAGGTTGGAGTCTAATAAAACTTAATAAATTACAGCGTTTTGCTAACGAATAATTAAAGAAAAGTAACATGTTCAGTTTGGCAGTTTTTTTCTTCTAATATACAAATACTAGCACCAATACTAATATGTTTTCCTAATAATTTAACTGGTTTCTGTCATGTCTTCGTTTGAAATTTAGATAATTATTTATTAAAACATATAAAAACCTTTTCTCATAATTTAAATATCACTTCATTTTCTCCTGTACATAAGTGGAATGTGAAGTGTGCTTTTCATTACACACAATTCAAAAATTATTTTTTTCTCATCATTTTTTTCGCAAATCTACACATGGGGCTGTTCTGTAGTTCGACTCCCCGTCACACGAAACATGCTCACTCTTTCAGCCGTGGGGGCGTTATATAATGTTACGATCAATCCCACTATTCGTTGGTGAAAGAGTAGCCCAAGAGTTGACGGTGGATAGCAATGACTAGCTGCTAAAATAAAGACGGCTAGCGCAGGTAGCGCTCGTGTAGCTTTGAGCGAAATTCAAAACTAACCAAAGCCTGAGGGGGACTCACACTGTTTAAACAATTGTACTCAGTGATGTTGAGAAAACCCACTTGTAGAAAAAATATATATGTAAGAACGGCTCGTTTGGGTTGAGAATTTTTTTTTTAAATAGAGGAGCGAACAACGTTGTTGTTCAAAATTATAACAATACAATTCTTTATGCCCCCCCCAGTGGCCCAGCGGTATATCTGCGGACTTACACGCTAAAATCCGGGTTTCGATACCCATGGTGGGCAGAGCACAAATAGCCCATTGTGTAGCTTTGTGCTTAATTCAAAACAATAACAATTCTTTATATGTAAAAACGACTCGTTTGGGTTGAGAAAATTTTTACGTAGAGGAGCAAACTGTTATAACATTGAACAACGCCGTTATTCGCTCCTATACGTAAAAATTTTCTCAATCCAAACGAACCGTTTCTACATATAAAGAATTGTACTGTTATAATTTTGATGCTGAATCAGACGCATATAATGGTGTTTGTGGTTTTCGTATAGCAAAGCGATAAAGGGCTATTTGCTCAGCCTACCGCGGGGAATCGAACGCCTGACTTTAGTGTTGTAAATCCGGAGTCATAGCGGTGGGCAATGAAAGAGTATTAGATATTAAAATTAATTATCTCAAATCTGCTAATTTAACTTAAACAATGAACAGATGATGGAAAGCATAGCATCTATTATTTTTATTTAACAAATAAATACAAACCACATACTGTTTGTTGGTAAAGCGGTAAGTCTACGGATTTACAACGCTAAAATCAGAGGTTCGATTCTTCTCGGTGGGCTCAGCAGATAACCCGATGCGATTCGATTTAACAAAGGAGACAAATATATTATGCAGAGAAACAGAGTTTTTTGTTTGTTTAAGAACATCTACATAAAACATTACTAATTTTTAGGGCACAAACTGTACATTACACTCACTAGTTATAGGTTGAAACACAGTCAATCATGAAATATATTCACTAACTTAAAACAAACAAACAAACACGTAATATAATATCTAACTAAATAACCTCCACCAGATAGCGTTTTACTAAGAATAATCTCCTAAACACATAGGTTTCCAATTATGGTTTTCACTTTCCATAAAATCGCGTACAAAATAATAACTTTAAAGAGCTAACGAGTACGTTTTTGGAAACAGGAAATATTTCTTTAAATATAATAACTGAAATATTATATGCTTACCTAGAATAGCCAAACTGAGCAAATATTATTTTTTATGAAGACAAAATTCTACTTTAAAACCACATTTAAAAAAAATTGGTAGTTGCAAACGCCAAGAGTATAATGCTTAAAAATTGAAAGAAAGCAAATATCTGAAAGTTTATAATTCATAAGCACTCATGTCTCACTTACCAAAACCCCAATTCTGTAATCTACCGCTTGCCCCCTATGACATTCGCCTCTGCTGATCTCATAAGACATTTAATATAAATATCCTGTTTTAGTATCTTTTGAATCTATAGAAATTGACAAGAATATAAGAATGTTTGTATTATTTGTTAATTCGAAATCTTTTTTTTTCAAACATCATTTGATGTAGCATCTGCAAACATGACTTTAGTTTATCTAATCATGATTGCAAATGACTGCATTTAGTAAAAGCAAAATCCATTTTTTCTTGTAGGAAAAGGAGTCCAACTAGTCCAACATAAAGAGACTCTATATCCAGAGTGGAATTCATGTTTTGACGTTCCGCTTTTCCGAGGTGCGTGTTATTTTTCCAAATTTAACTAATATTACCATTTTTATCATATCAGCAACTGTAGGTTAAGATAACACATGGAAGTATTACCCTAAAGTAAACACAAAACGGTTCTTTAATACGTAAACAGGAAAACAACGTCAGGACCACAGTTACAGGGCGAAGCAACAAGTGGAAACTTGCACAACCTACAAATTTACCTAATTTATAAGAAAGAACAACCTAGTAGAAAAGTTAATGAATAAATTTATAAGATCGGAGTTCGTACTCTAAATTTTGCAATCACCGAGAAAACATTTGGAATGGAAGATAAGGATAAAATTTCGTCTCAACACTACCGCAAATACTACTCCAAGCTACGAATGGAACTGCTAAAACCCACTTATAATATTTTGTTACACCAATATAAGTTAGTGTTATTTTCAGTGGATTCTTCCCATTCTGAAAACTAATACTAAAAAATATTTTTAATCAATTTTACTAACCAGTTACTAGCCACAAACATGGGTTATTATGTGTTTTGTAAATTATATATTTTACAGTATGAAGTAACAACACTAATATTAACATAAATTTAAGAAAACCATCATTTCAATTAAAACTGTGAAATATAATTTTCTAATTAAACTAATTACAACAGTTGGTTGCTTTTCTTATTCGTTTCTTGCAGAACTATTAGGAGTATAGTAAAAAGTTGCATTCATTAAAGTAAAATAGATATGTAAATACTCAGGATATAACCAAATGATTACATATTGGTGCTTTGAGAAGTTCAACATTTAACGTAAATATCTGAAGTGAGGTAAAACGTTTAGAATTAATCATTCTAAGTAAACTTAACATTAATCCTCAACACCATAGCAGCTTGTTTTAACAGTTAAGTAATTCTTTTAAAATAGTTTCAGATAATAAAATAAAAAGAACTATATTTTTACTTAATTTGAATGAAACACCGGTTTCCATCCGAGTGGGGAGATTCAACAAATCGAATGTTAAAAAAGTTTTAGAGGCAACCCTAATTGTTATTGGTTTGGAGTACTTCGGTGGAGAACTACATAGGAGAAGGAGCATTTGTTTAAGGCTTAGACCAATGATCATGCAGTATTGATCCATCCTAATCTCCTGGGATACGTTATGGGAAATATATGTTTTAAAATATTATACGCCTAACTTCAATTTCTCAGCAACGAAGTGACGACTGATAAATGTGCTGAACTCCTTAAATTCTACGCGGTTAAGAGACAAAGAAAAATATAAGTGTTAGCCGTCGAAAGCTTTTCTTGCGCGTTCCATTCAACTTGATAACATTGGTGCCTTGTTTCGTCCCACAAGATCTGTCAACGATAATGTCACTTCTCTGTGAGGCTATGTTCCAACTTTGCAAAACACCACCAAAGTGTAGACTTTAATAAACGTGTTTGAAATTTTAAAAAGTAACAATAACACAATTTGTGACGTTCATAAGATGACATTAGTAGTAAAGTAGAAGAATACTGGGATTAAAATAAGATATGTTGAAGTTTGTAAGAACGACAACAACAACACAAACATATATATACTGCAAGAAGTATTGGGAAGTAAAGAACGAAATTCGAATATGACAATTTTAGTAACGATTATATAATGGTGTTTTGATATAATGTATGTTGCAAAACTGCATTAAACCAAAGTTCAGATAAAAGAATAATAAAATGTTATGAACTGTGAAAATCTTAGGAGATCGGTCTTCATAACATGATTTAAGATAATTTTTTTTTCAGTTTAGTTATGCAGACAAATTGTACAAAACTTGTAGACAGTGAAAATTTTTGATATATCTATGGCAAAGCAAAGAACAATTCATAGTTATACAGACCAAAAGACACCTCGTCGATCATGTGATCTGAAAGCCATATAGTGTTGTACTGACTTTAGTCACCCAGTCATTGGCCTTTAATTTTAGAGTAGTTGGTAGCACCACCTTTGGTTTCACAGCAGTTGGTAGTACAGTCTTTGGTTCTACAGTGGTTGGTAGTACAGCCTGGGGTTGTACAGTCGTTGATCGTACAACTTTTATTTGTACATTCTTGGCTCAGTTGTCGTTACGAAGCCAACCACATATTTAACAATCATGTACTACGGATAGGTCATGAATATAAGCCAGTTAATTAGAGAAGTTTGTTTGTTTGTTTCTTTGGAAATTCGCACAAAGCTACTCGGAGGCTATCTGTGCTAGCCGTCCCTAATTTAGTAGTGTAAGATTAGAGGGAAGGCAGCTAGTCATCACCACCCACCGCCAACTCTTGGGCTACTCTTTTACTAACGAATAGTGGGATTGACCGTAACATTATAACGCCCTCACGGCTGAATGGACAAGCATGTTTGGCGCGACGGGGATAAGAACCCGCGACCCTCAGATTACGAGTCGCACGCCTGAACATGCTTGGCCATGCAGGGCCTAATTATAGTAGACTGTTAAAAGTGTTTAGACTGTCGCTACAAGAATGTGGAACCAACGATTTTCCTAGTTCGACAAGATAGATCATCATTCATAGTAGACTCAAACGAATACCAGCTATCGTTTAAGGTACCTGTTTCGAGGTCCAGTTAAATGTGTATAGCTGTAACTTGTTGTTATATCAGAATGCAAGCAATTAGAAACGCACGTCTGAAGACCAACGTTTATGTCAGCCATTAATAAACTGTATTAATACTTTCAGTAAAAAACAGTTCAAACCCAAAGGAGTTAATGGACTAGCGACATCTAAAGAAATAAACTCTCAGCACGATATAGTCGTTTATAGAGAACCTTGAACCGGATCTAATCCCGTTTTTATACAGGAAAATAGCGAATATGGCAGCAACGGTTAGGCAGGAATGGTGAATGTTCCGCTCGTTATATTCTGGGAGTGATACTCGTCTCGCGTCGAAGTGATCACATTCTGTGCTCTTTCGTCCTGTTATATATTGGTGTATTTAATTTTCGCTTTAGTTTGCTAAATTCCTAGAAAATATGAAATTGACTAAATGGTGTGGTCTGCACATTTGCTGGAATTTATTTCCACCAAATATTCATGGAAATTTTAGGAGCACGTCACATCCCCTTTGATATGAAGCTGCTTTCTTGTAGAGCGATCTTCAGAAGTTTAATCATGCAACAATGGTGTTGTTGGTGGTGAAAAAACGGTATGTAGACATAAAGTATCTTGAAGACGTAAATGAAATGTGTGATATGTTCAATTATGAGTGCAGACTGAATAACCGATCACTTGTTTACCAGGTCGCAGTTATGATGTTATGCAAAATGTATAAAAATTAGTTCATTGATACTAGAAAAAAATATCATTATAAAAACACTAAGTTTATTGCTGCTAAATATTGAAAACAAGTATTAGGTTTTTCGAAAAATAATGGCGGAATTTAAATTTTAATAAGAAATAAAAACTTCTAAAGCAACTTTATTAATCAAAATATGAACCTAATGAATCTACACACTTTTGTCAACGAGAAACAAGATAATTTATGTCACGACGATAAAAACTCTGAAGTCCTAAAACTCAGAAATTCTTTAAAGCCATTCTCTGATGCTTCTCTGTTGTTGATTTTTTTTTCCTCTAAAATGTTGCCCAAATACTTGAAAAACTAGTACTCGGTGGGTGACAGGTCTGTGGAGTAAGGAGAATGTTGGAATGTTTCGTGGCCCAATTCACTGAGCTTTTGGAGTGTCATTAGAGAAACGTGTGGCGAAAATTATCATGAAACAAGACTGGTCCTCTTCGATTGACTTATGATGTCATTGGTCCACGCAACTTTCAATGCATTTCTTCCAATTCTTGACAGTAAACCTTCGCAGTGATATTGTGGCTCTGGTTGAGTCAGTTCTAATGGATAATACCGGTAATAGACTACCATACAGCGACCATAATATTCTGTTGGTGCAAGTTTGGCTGTGGGAAGTGTTTTTAAGCTTCATTGCAGTTAAGATCTTGCGCAGATCGTTTTCTGTTGTCGTAGAATATCCACTCGGCGTCACAGGTGACAATTCGATAAAGAAATGTGTCATTTCTGTTGAGCAAAATCTGTATAGAGCACAGTTGAAAATGGTGATTTTTTTCCAGAGTTTTCACAGAGTTCGTGTGAAATAAATAGTAGTTTTAAATTACCTACTTTTAATACACCGTTGAATTTTGACAGTATTAATTAAATTCAGAAATGTTCATATTAACAAAATTTTAAAAACAAGTGGTATTTATGGAAATAAGAATTATGAAGTGATGGTAGTCCCTGTCAAAATATCTGTTTTTTTTGTACAGGAGGTTTTTAAAAATTGATAAGATGTAATTTAATAAAGTGAAAACTAGCACACATAACAGCTGGGCTACCTTTTCAAGATAAGTGTTAAGCTCTTTCTCTTTTCCAATTTGTTCGAGATGGTCCGAAATTGTAGAAATACCAACCCAATTCTTGTGCCATTCCTCGAACAGTTTGGCGCGAGTTTCTTTCCACTAATGTTCTCAGATAGTAGTTTTCACCCTCTGCTCTCCTTATCATCAAGACTTATATCTCCATTATGAAACTTTTGGAACCAACTCTGTACTGTACGTTTAGAGGAGGTTCCTTTGACCCATGCTTGGTTGATATTATGAGCTGTTTGTAATGTATCATGACCAAATTTGAATTGATGCAAATTTTTACATTAATTGTAAAGGTATGAAATATTGGAAATTTAGTTTTAGAAAATAATAAAAGCACTAATGAATAGAAGAAAACTTTAGTTATTCAATGGTGTATATAACGTCGTAAAAATGGGTTTCTTATCCCTTTCAACTACAAAAACTTTGAATATAAAAATACCTGATTATTTTTCGAACAACCTAATACAAAAACATAATATATAACTGATATAAGAATAAAAAAATCAAAATTTCATTGATACTAGATAATAGTAATAATTGATAATAGATCAAATATAAATATAAAAAAAGCTCTAGTTCCATCAACACCAGATCAAAAATATACGATTTTTATAAGGCCTAGTTTACACCAGTTAAGCTCTTAAATTAAAATACTGGTGTTCTAATTCTTGCTTGGTTATTTGATTTTCAATCTGATTCATTCTTTTTAGACGTGGAGATTTGAAATAAACATATTTGTTTATTTTATATCATAAACATTTTGTCCAATGCGGGAAATTGTATCCATATTATCGTTGTAAACTTTAATAAATGAATAAATACTCTTACTTTAATATTCTAATTACTGTCATTCTATATTATAGCTCGAATATTCTAATTTTTATAATTCTGTATCCTAGGGTCCTTCGCTCATATCCTAGTTATGGAGAAACCCAGTAAACTACTTGCCGACCTACTAATTCCAGCTCAGGTCTTATTTGACAAATGTACCGGTGTAGAGGGCGTTGGATCATTCTGGGTACGTTACTTAAGGTACTACATCACCTTACGCAGTGAGTTTTATTACTTAACGTACCACATCATCTCACACAGCAGGTTTAATTTCTTATGGCACCACACCATCTCACACAGCAGGTTTAATTTCTTATGGTACCACATCATCTCACACAGCAGGTTTAATTTCTTATGGCACCACATCATCTCATACAGCAGGTTTAATTTCTTATGGCACCACATCATCTCATACAGCAGGTTTAATTTCTTATGGCACCACATCATCTCATACAGCAGGTTTAATTTCTTATGGCACCACATCATCTCACACAGCAGGTTTAATTTCTTATGGCACCACATCATCTCATACAGCAGGTTTAATTTATTATGGCACCACATCATCTCATACAGCAGGTTTAATTTATTATGGCACCACATCATCTCATACAGCAGGTTTAATTTATTATGGCACCACATCATCTCATACAGCAGGTTTAATGTATTATGGTACCACATCATTTTACACAGTAGGTTTAATTTTCTGAGATACCACATTACCTTACATCGTGGATTTAATTACAGTATCAGTGATTTAATGTCGGGATATCGGTACAGTAACGTGGTTTTAATGTGACGTGTAATGTATCCCTTCAATTACATAACGTGTCTTTTTATCCTGTCAAATATATAACATGTCTGTGTATCCTGTTAATTATATAACGTTTTTTCATTCCAAATCATATTACTTTTATCAATTTTGTGGTTTGGAGAAACACGTGATCTTTATATCAAAACTGAAGCTTTGATTTCACTAGTGTAGAATTGTCTCTTACATTGAGAACCTAATAAAACCACACCGATTGGAAACAAGATTATATTGACAGCAGCGCCTTTTACGTCTCATTGTTCACGGAGCTTTATTAATGTTGCTTTTATGTGAGAAACAAAAACCTGAAACGTTGCTGAAGTTTATTACACTTAAATACAAGATGGCTATCATCTTTCTGATAAACCTCAGCCGAAGATGGCTATCATCTTTCTGATAAACCTCGTTGTATGACTCGTAAATTCGGGAGAAAAAAAACATTTTTTTCCAGTAATAAAAAAGGAAAACACCAAAGACATTACCTTCACAACAACATTCTTTCTAGAAAGTATAAAAATAGAAACAGTTTCTACAAAACGTGTTTTAAATCACGTGTTTTCTTAACCTACAAGATAAAAGGGTTTTCTCATTCCCCAATACATCAGCTATTCTTTTTTTTTTTTTTTGAATTAAGCACAAAGCTACACAATGGGCTATCTGTGCTCTGCCCACCACGGGTATCGAAACCCGGATTTTAGCGTGTAAGTCCGCAGACATACCGCTGAGCCACTGGGGGGCAATCAGCTATTCTACCGGTGCCATAGACAAAATTAAGAGAACAAGATTTAATTCTCTGGAACAAAGTACAATGGTTTGTTTTAATTTCGCGCAAAGCTACTCGAGAGGTATCTGCGCTAGCCGTCCCTAATTTAGCAGTGTAAGACTAGAGGGAAGGCAGCTAGTCATCACCAACTCTTAAGCTACTATTTTACCAACGAATAGTGGGATTGGCCGTACCTCATAACGCCCCCACAGCTGAAATGGCGAGCATGTTTGGTGCGACATGGATTCAAACCCGCGACCCTCGGATTAGAAATCGAGTGCCTTAACCACCTGGCCATGCCGGGCCAAGTAAAATGGTAGAAGTCATTTTAAATTAATATCTTAGGCCTGGCATGGCCAAGCGCGTAAGGCGTTCGACTCGTGATCCGAGGGTCGCGGGTTCGTGCCCGCGTCGCGCTAAACATGCTCGCCCTCTCAGCCGTGGGGGTGTATAATGTTACGGTCAATCCCACTATTCGTTGGTAAAAGAGTAGCCCAAGACTTGGCGGTGGGTGGTGATAACTAGCTGCCTTCCCTCAAGTCTTACACTGCTAAATTAGGGACGGCTAGCACAGATAGCCCTCGAGTAGCTTTGTGCAAAATTCCAAAACAAACAATTAATATCTCTGTATATATTATGGAGTCACTTGACTTTGTCATCTTCATCAGTACAATCAACAATTATTTGCAACGTACATTATTTCAGTTTTACACCTAAAAGAGTTTTATCTTAGTTTATGTATATAAACGTGGACTGAGCATCGTTCCTGAAACAAATCACAAAGATAAAGTTTTCGATTTTATAAAATTAATGAACGATAAAAAAAATTTAGTTTGCTCGTTATAGTTTATAATTGATTTTTTTCGTTATCGTCATAATTACGAGACAACTATATTATTGTTTTACTGGTGATTACAGTGGCTTAGAAAGTGACTCATATTTATAACGTGGATGAATGTAGAGAATTCTGCCATCAAACTCCTAATGTAGGGGAATAATAAACGTCATGGTTACTGTTGTCGTAATCTAAGCATGTGCAACATACCCATATTCACCAGCAGTTGTCATGTGTTGTATCTGAAGCCATAAGTGAAAAGACATTATTTTAAAAGTCGATAATTCCCGACGTTCTCTGTAATTACCTATTGACGTTCTTCTCTTGCTCAGTAAACGGAATGAATGAGGAACATGAGATTTCTTTACGTAAACCGTGATGGAATCCAGTCTACTTTAAATAATACACTGTTACTCAGTTAAGATTGCTTATATAATTTATTGACTTCATATTATCCAACAAACGTGATAGTTTAGATATATAGTTCCAAATGGCAAACATAAAAACATACTTTCCTCGTCTTTCTTGATCCGGGTAACTTTAGAATTAACATTAGATACACTTTGCATAAAATTTATTAGTACTAGGTATATTATACTTTCAACACTACTTTCTGTATTCAGTCCCTTAAGGATTTTCTAAGATAAGAACAATAGTGTATTGGGAGCACGCTGTCGATAATACAAATGGACATAAAGTGGTTGAAATATTAATATACACTTATCTCCTAGAGAAACCCTAAGGAACTAAGTAAAAAAAAAATGTGTAATGTTAAAACTATATTAGTTCTAATACTAATTTCTTGTGACAAGTATATATATGTTTTGTTTTGTTTTTTTAATTTCGAGCAAAGCTACGCGAGGGCTATCTGCGCTAGCTATCCATAATTTAGAAGTGTAAGACTAGAGGGAAGGCAACTGGTCATCAGCATCCGCCGCCAACTCTTGGGCTACTCTTTTACCAACGAATAGTGGGATTGACCTGTCTCTTTATAACGTTCCCACGGCTGAAAGGGAGAACATGTTTGGTGTGACTTGGATTCGAATCCGCGACCCTCAGATTACGAGTCGGGTACCATAACCACTTGGTCATGTCGGGCCCATACACACACACATACATGTAACTAAAAGAGTAGGCTACGTTCATGGGAAGCTTTTTAAATTTCATCAAACTACCTAAAATTGAAATTATGAGTAGGTTATAAAGAACAATTTCACAATATGCGAAAAAAAGGGATGGATATGGTTATTACTATGCATTATAAAGAGGAACTTATTTGGGGAGTGGATCTGTCATTTCTCAGAGCCCAATCTCAGACTGCGGTGTTTATGTGTGAATTCAAAATTGGAGAAACAAGTAGAAAAATGGAAACCAGATTCAAAGAACATAAAAAGTCACCTTCACACGTTTTCGAACACTACAAGTGAAATAAACCCAACATAACCATAGAAAACACTCAAATACTAAATAAAGAAACAAACATAAACAAACGCAAAATTAAAGAAGCCTCACTTATACAACAACTTAAGCCCAAAATAAACCAATACAAAGGAACACCTTTATATCTATATTAAAAAATAATATAATAAATAACATAAAATTATATATTCAAAGATCTTGTTTGTTTGTTTGTTTTGGAATTTCGCACAAAGCTACTCGAGAGCTATCTGTGCTAGCCGTCCCTAATTTTGCAGTGTAAGACTAGAGGGAAGGCAGCTAGTCATCACCACCCACCGCCAACTCTTGGGCTACTCTTTTACCAACGAATAGTGGGATTGACCGTCACATTATACACCCCCACGGCTGGGAGGGCGAGCATGTTTAGCGCGACGTGGGCGCGAACCCGCGACCTTCGGATTACGAGTGCACGCCTTAACGCGCTCGGCCATGCCAGGCCTTCAAAGATCTAAGCCCGCCCTCTACATTCTGACACTCAGTTACACAACCCTTTTCAAACATGTGGTCAGCTTCCGGTCAGTTACCCCTCTCTTTCTTTGTGAACCTGACAATGACCGAAGAAGGTCGAAACGTTGTTCAGTCCTCTACGTAAAAAAAAATTTCTCAACCCAAACGAGCCGTTTTTACATACATATTATGTGTGAATTGTTTTCCCATTGTTAGAGTTCTAGTACAATTACTATGTTAAGTACCTTTTATTCCCAGTACTCGAGTTTTGAAAACACTGCTACATCTGATGTCCTTTACTAGCAAAGTATGTCAGTTCGTCATGTTTTTATTACACCCTTTGGCTCAAAGTGTATTTTGTATTGGGAACATATTTAACCCATTTTAACCTCGCAGTCGTTGAGATGCCCCACACGGTCATCAGGTTTGTTCGGAACACTACGTACCTAAACCCTTACGTGTGTAGGTTAGGAAGACCACGTGACTATTTTATATGCATTAAGCAGCACTGCCTTTAAGTTTGATAAATTTATGGTGTACATCATCTTAATATCATGTGACAGAAGCTTACAGGGTAATGTCATGATATAAATCGTATCAGTATTACGTGAGAAGTGTTCATTACATTCACTGTACTTCAGAGATCGAAACCGATATCAAGTTAAAATGCCGTTTGGTGACATCTGGCTTAAGAGTTATTACCAACAGAAAATGTTTCAATATCATATTTCATATGACAACACGTAACGCAGTGATTATGGCTTTTAGTGGCTGTGACAAAAACTAGAAAAAAGAAAGGCGTAGAAATGGTATTCAATAATGTCCATTATTCAGTTAATCGTGTTTAAAGATAAATATTTTTTAAACATTTTTGAAGATTTAACGGATTTTCCCTACAAGTACAAGTTAGGTTGTTAAACCTTTCTCAATAACGTAGAGCAAGTCTTTTACAACTTACAGCTATTCACACTTATGTTAAACCTTCTTACTTGACGCAGAGCAAGTCTTTGACACCTCATAGCTATTCACACTTATGTTGACCCTTGTTGATTAACGCAGAGCAAGTCTTTGACACCTCACAGCTATTCACACTTATGTTAAACCTTCTTACTTAACGCAGAGCAAGTCTTTGACACCTCACAGCTATTCACACTTATGTTGACCCTTGTTGATTAACGCAGAGCAAGTCTTTGATACTTCACAGCTCTTCACATTCATTGAGCCACAACAGCTCCTGGTATATTTTTCGTAGATAAAAACAAATTAGTTCTCAAAATGTACTGTCAGAGCGACAAACCCTTGACAATTTTCTGCTTGAAACTCACTATTGGGTATATGAAGTGTTATCCACTCAGAGATCAAAACCCAAATTCCCCATGATACCTAAATTTATAATACCCTAGGATTTTCCATTGAGCCACAGGATGGGTGGAAAATAGAACTGAGGGCTTTGAAAGTCATCCATTAATGAAATTTTCTTATCATTTGTAGTGAAACATACATCACAAATATGCCAGTACGTGATATTCTCCTGTGATGAACCCAAGTAACATATTTGTGTCTAAAAACCTTCTGGTGGCTCAACGATAAATCTGACGGATTATAACACCAAGAAACAAGTTTCAATACTCACACCTGGTGTGGGCAAGTAACCCCCGTGTAGCTTTGATCTTAATAACAAATAAAATAACTGTAGTCTGTTAGGGTAAAGATGAACTTTAAATTGTTCACGTAAATTTGAACAATAGATTGTTTGTGTGAACATGAACTAGGCCCCACCATGTCCGGGTGGTTAAGGCACTCGACTCGTAATCCGAGGGTCCTGTTTAGAATCCCCGTCACACCAAACATGTTTACCCTTTCAGCCGTGGAGACGTTATAATGTTTCGGTAAATCCCACTATTCGTTGGTAAAAGAGTAGCCGAAGAGTTGGCGGTGGGTGCTGATGAATAGCTGCCTTCCCTCTAGTCTTACACTGCTAAATTAGGGACGCTTTGCGCGAACTTAAAACCAAACATGAACTTTAGAGTTTTCGTGTAAATGTTAATTATGTGTTCATGTAAAGATTAACTGTAGATTGTTCGCGTCAACATGAATTCTTTACTGTTCGTATGAACATTGTAGTCTACTTTCAAGATAAGAAATAGAAGTGTTTCTGGATATATTATATATATTGCGTATATTATTTCTGCTCAGTATGAAGTTATACGAAACATGTCTGATGGTAAGTGTGTCTGTATATTTATAAACGCGATTGTTAGCGCTGTTCTGACAGATTTATTTACAAAAGTATTAATAGAACTGGATAGTGATGGTTGGATGATTCTTATTGATTCAGTTAGTGCTACAGTGAATTTAAACTTCGAAGTAAGCGTACAATCGTTACTTCAGAAGTTGCTTTCAGGGAAACCTTATCTAAACTCACTGTACATAAGTTGTTTTTTTTATTACGTCTGCTCATACTAAATTTCATTTTCGTCTGCCGTCTTTAAAAGCGTGTACTACCTTCTTATGTTGTTAACGTTTCACATTCAATTCGTATTCCTGTCATTACGTATTGCGACTCATCTTCGACTTCAACTGTGTCGACAACGCTATCTTTTCTTGGTTTCCTAAACTTCAGGGGAAAGACGTCGAGATAAAACCAGACAGATTTCAAATATTATTTCTATGCACGTATAAGTTTGAAAATCATAATGGATTAATTATGAAAAATTAAAAAACACGTAAGCGTTTCTGGAATTTTAATCACCAATGCTGGTCTGAGAGCGACCTAAAATTTATAACTATTATTATTTTACTTTGGAAAATGATCTGTTTATTTCTATCTATCTCTTTATTTTACGACTTCTGTTTCGATTCTTTTATTTTTACTCTTATAACACTAATCTCAAAGTTGTTTTGATAATATCCCTTAAATGTTGACTTACCACTTTCAAGTTGTTTTCAGCGACAGATATTCTGACACTAACTTTCCAATTTGTTACCATAATTAGAAAATCATTTAAATTATAGTTTAAAAATCAGCAACAGCGAAAATAAAAACATAAATTACACGATGGAATTTTTATATTAGTTATTTCCATTCATAATGCAGGTGTGCTACATTCAAAGACATAAGACGCTGAGCTTACTAAAACGACTTTGAATACGCGACTCATCAAGTCATGCGACACCCACAGCCATATAAAGTCTAGGTGAAAAGTGACGTACCAGAACCAATTTTTGACGTAAATATTTAATGCTACCGAAAACTGAAGGCTTTCGGGAAGGATATGCAAACAGTTTTTGTAACACCAAATATTCAGATGATTATATTATACTTAATTACTTCTAATTGAAATTAATTAATTACTTCTATAGCTACTCCTAGGACAGGTCCATTAGGACGCTGTTCTTAGTATCTGTGCATGTGTGTCAACTTTGGAGTCACTGACTTGCGAGTACAGGCATAGCCATAGTTTAAAACATGGCGCTCACAGAATCCTGAGAGAAACCAGGAATACAAAGTATGATGTCAGATTCTGAATAATTCACTCTAAAAACCTACTTATAGACCTCCACCAGGCCTAGGTGGCCTTCCTCTACGTATAGATAAGGACTCCTCCGGACAACCATGATCCACTTTTCAAATCTAATCATGATAGCTACAAAACTGTGGGTGGTATTAGCCACCCAAAATAACACAGATATAAAAAAAAAGGAAACATGGTGATCCGGTTGTTAGTGGTTACCAGTCAGTCATTGATTTAGTGAAGAAAGAATACACAAAGTAATTTGTTAACTTATGATTAGAATTGTGTATTTCTGATGACTTAATCAAATGCTAGTAAAACCCAAATATCAATTAAACTGTTAATAAATTCATGCTCAATAAAAATGTTATATTTTGAGTAAATATTATAATAATAAACGAAAAAAAATCCACATTTTAATTTAATATTAAAATATTTATTCATGTTTATAATATTGAAAGTACGTGGATTTTTGATGAAGAGAACTGTTATCTAAGACCCCTCACCGGGTCGCGAAACACCGACCCATATTTAGGAAAAAAATACGTCAGAGCCGAAAAACGTATTGGATGCACCAGCACTCATAACCCTAATCCAGTAATACAATCTGGAACAGTTTCTTATTCTAAGTTAAACAATCTACTCATAAGTGAAATCTTATGAGGAACATAAACATAGAAAGAAAGGTGACTGTGGTGTCTGTAATGTTGTCACCTTTGGATCCACGCTTGAATAAAGTAAATTATATTAATTAGAAGCAAAGAAATGATCCTGAAAGTGGAGTAATGATGAGGACAAGTGACATGAGAGGTGAAAATCGAATTATATTAGAAGAAAGCAAGATGTATCGTATTGGTTGTAGAGAATATGGAAACCATGAAACCTCTAAAATCATTACTAATATATACAGCGGTATCCTTTATCATACGCCATGGATTTGAAACCTGAAAAAATATTCTGAATAGTTGAATCAAGTAGTTTATTTCTACCAATGAGAGGCTTTTGGAACACGATATTTCAAAATTTGACGAGAAGCCTGGAGGGGTTTACTTTTCCGTTTGACACTGTAGAAAATAGAGCTAATTAAACCTGAAAAAAACAGCTGTACATAATAACAATATGTGTTACCGTTGGTGCCACAGAAGATAAAATTTCAAAGTAAAACGTTTTCTTATTTACTAGTCGCCAAATGGATCTGCAGATGTTTTATAATCTCATTATCAACATCACTATCACTACCCACCGGCAGATTAGTTTGTTTGTTTTGGATTTAAACAGGAAGCTACATTATAGGTATCATAATTCGGTTTTCTACTGTTATGAGTATACAGTCTTACCGCTATGCCACTCGAGGCTAACCCACCAGTCTTAGAAACATCGACACTGATATCACAATATTTTGACAGTCAGAACGTATGTTGTCCTCAATGGCATTAAGTCGGATCCTTTAGCTCTGACAAAGACGATAAACGAAAGATCTGAGTCAGTTAATGATAATAAAATATTCAAAATAGCCTTTAATTATTCAGATGTTTAGTAGGAATGAACCAATATTAACTGTAGCTGTAAGTACAGAGTAAATTATAAAAGTAATTTCCGTTCAAAAATGAGTTCCTAAAGATACCCAAGAGGACTCATCCACTTAGTTTAATTTTTAATTACGTTAAATATCAACTTAGATTTTATATATCTGAGAGAGATCCAGTTTTTTAAGGAAAAAATATATTTTAAAGTGTGCAATGAAATTTCTTATCCATACTTGTATACAGTAGAAAAATAAATAGGGTTTTTATTTATTTCTACAAAGACTTTTTGAACCTACGTGTTTTTTTAACATCATGAATATAGTGCAAATGTTGTTAAGGTTAATGTAAATACGTGAGACTGTATGTAGTGAGAATATGTTCTGTACATAAGTACTTTTGTGTTTTGTGAAATTGGGGTAGAGTTAGTGTTATTATTGTGTTTAACATAGTGTAAATAATTTGTTATTGTATACAGGTGTAAGTGGTCTTGTAAGTAATGAAAGTGTTATTATTGTATGTAATATAGTGCAAATAATTTTTATTGTATGTAGGTGTAAGTTTTATTATTGTGTATAACATAGTGTAATAATTGTTATTTTGTGCAGGTGTATATTGAAACAAATGTGTTGTGAAGTTTATGTTAATGCTAGATGTTATATATATATTTGAATATATTATATATTCAAACATCTAACCCCGCCCTCTACATTGCGACACTCAGTTACACAACCCCTTCCAAACATGTGGTCAGCTTCCGGTCAGTTACCTCTTTCTTTGTGAACCTGACGATGACCGAAGAAGGTTGAAACGTTGTTCGCTCTTCTATTTAAAATATTTTCTGAAACCAAAGGAGCCGTTTTTGCATATAAAATTCTCAACAAGTAGGTTTCTCGACATCACTGATTGTTATTTCATCACGGCGATTGTTCGAGAAGTGTAAGTTTTTGTGTTTTTCTCAGTGTATTTGTACTTACCTGTTACCATTATGTCTGAACAAACATACAGTACACCACTATTAACAGTACACGCTCACACGATCGTTAAGAAACTAAGAAATTTAAACCAACGAATTATTAATAGAAGAAATGACATCAATTTTATTCAACAATGTAGAAAGAAACAACTAACCCCTAATTTTGTAAAGGTAAAACTTTCACAAGATTTTAATAAATACACAAACATTATCCAAAATGTACAGAAAAAACTACTTAAAGCCATGTTGAACACAAAATACAAAGAACTACATGACTTACAAAAACAAAAAATGAACCTAGACCATCAACTAGCATGCTGCATTAAACCAGAGATTTACGGACTTATACAACGAGACATAAACCAAATCAATACTAAGAACGACAGAGACAAAAAGATCTGCCACAACAAAAAACTAGAAAAACTAAGATGTAAACAACAAAAAAGACATCAACATGACAAACCGTTGACCAACCTCATAATTAACAGATCCGACCGACAATTAAACACAGACGAGATACATCTACTTAACAAAGGACTCAACTTCGCAATAGCACCAAGGTACATTCCAACCATAGAAATCAAAACATGTTTAGAAGACCTAGCCAGGAGACTTGTGATACTTTCTACAGAAAACAAAAACAACAAATAGAAAGAAGACAACTTAGATAATTTTATTGACATCCAACAGCCAAACTTCCCAGATAAAATTACAAATTTATATTTTCCAGAAACACCTAAAAACAACATCTTAAACGATTTTTTCAAAGAATTTTCTTACAAAACCATCAACATAATTTCACAAAACAGAAAACTAAAAAACAACCTTACAAAAAGAGACATTAATTCCATTAATAACCTAAAACAAGACAGAAACATAAAAATTCTAAAAGCAGATAAAGGTAACGCTATAGTAATAATGAACACGAATGAATACATACAAATAATGAATAACATCCTATCAGACACGAACAAATTTAAACCAATACACACAAATCCAACAAAGACACATGAGACGCAACTGAACAAATTACTACTACAAATGACAAAAGCCAACACAATTTCACAAACACTTTATTCCTACCTACGTAAAACCGACTCACGCACACCACAAATATACGGCATCCCCAAACCTCATAAACCAGATTGTCCATTACGACCAATAATGTCAACATATGAATCGTTTAATTACAATCTTGGTAAATACATAGCATGGGCATTCTCCAAATATGCAACATCAGCCAGCTCATTCATCAAAGACTCTTTTAATTTCAAGTCTAATCTAAATCAACTCAATCATAAAGCCTTAATGGCCAGTTTCGATGTTATATCCCTCTTCACAGAAGTTACAACAACAGAAGCCTGCAAGATAGCCTTAGAACTCTATATCCGAGACCCTAACCCAATTATAGACATTCCCAGTAACCAGTTATCAACCCTCATAGAATTCACCACAATAAAGACAAACTTCATGTTCAACAACCAAAACTACATACAAACAAATGGCCTAAGCATGGGCAACCCAGTATCACCAGTTCTAGCCAATATTTTTATGACACAAGTTGAAACACAAGCAATTAACACAGCATTACATCCACCACTATACTGATACAGATATGTAGATGACACGGTTGCGGGATTCAAATATACAGAACACATACTTAATTTTTTCAATCACATTAACTCTATACATCCCAACATTAACTTCACATGTGAACAGGAAGAAAGCAATCAAATATCATTTCTTAACCTCAAAATTACAACAACCGACACACAATTCAAAACAGAAATCCACCGAAAAACCACTCACACTGGACTATACATTCCTTGGGACTCAGCACATGAAACAAAACAAAAACTCAACATACTAAGAAACTGGTAAATACAGTCATAAAACTATGCTCACCAGATAAAATTAACGATGAATTAGACAAAATAAAACAATACTTCATCAACATCAATAAGTTTCCTTCACAAATCGTAGAAAACATTATACGCACACATCTAGACAGAAAGCAAAATCAACCAACAAAAGTAAATATATCTCACGAATCAAAAAATCACGAAACCATATACTGCTGTATACCATATATTCCTGACATCAGCAAACAAATAACCAACATTTGGCAAAAACTGGTAACAAAATATAACATTCCAGTTAATACTAAATTTATTCAAAAAACCAGGCACAAAACTAAGGTCCATACTCTGTAAGAACTACACTGACAAACACCACACCAACATTATTTATAAAATACAATGTGATAACTGCCACGACTTCTATGTTGGAGAAACAAGTAGAAAAATGGAAACCAGATTCAAAGAACATAAAAAGTCACCTTCACACGTTTTCGAACACTGCAAGTCAAATGGACACAACATAACCATAGAAAACACTAAAATACTAAATAAAGAAACAAACATAAACAAACGCAAAATTAAAGAAGCCTTACTTATACAACAACTTAAACCCAAAATAAACCAATATAAAGGAATGCCATTATACCTATATTGATATTATAGATAAAATTATATATTCAAACATCTAACCCCGCCCTCTACATTGCGACACTCAGTTACACAACCCCTTCCAAACATGTGGTCAGCTTCCGGTCAGTTACCTCTTTCTTTGAAACCGACGATGACCGAAGAAGGTCGAAACGTTGTTCGCTCTTCTATTTAAAATATTTTCTGAACCCAAAGGAGCCGTTTTTGCATATAAAATTCTCAACAAGTGGGTTTCTCGACATCACTAATGTGTTATGAAATTTGCGTTAACGCTGAATGTTGAAGCTAATGTATGGTGTAATTGAGCAATAGTACATATTGTATATTTGATTAATCAAATGCGTATCTTTGCTACGTATCCTTGTATTCAATAACGTGTTTGTATTTTATGTAAATATTAGGTTTCTAGTGTAAACGATACATACTTTTTTGGAGAGACAATAAATTGATTCGTCCAGATCGAATATTTGAATAAGCTTTCTTTGCTTAGAATCCTAAATCTTGCATCTAGTCTTACACAAACACGAATCATTGCGAGAACGGTAACGAACTTAAATTGAATAACTTACACTTTGGTTTATAAAAATACGTAAAACTTGGCAACGTTTACACTGTAGTAATATTTCATTAAATTGATGCTGGGCATGAAAAGAAATCACAAACTATCGCAGTCTTCCTTCTGGCGTCACTAACAGCATGTGCAGAGACAAGGGAAAAATGTCAAACTAACGGTACTTATATTGAGCATATTTGGATCTTTCACAAGGAGGATTTAGTTTGGTTTGTTTTGAATTTCGCACAAAGCTACATGAGGGCTATCTGCGCTAGCCGTCCTTAATTTCGCAGTGTAAGACTAGAGGAAAAGCAGCTAGTCATAACAACCCACCGCCAACTCTTATGCTACTCTTTTACCAACGAAAAGTAGGACTGACCGTAACATTATAACGTCCCCACGTCTGAAAGGGCGAGCCTGTTTGGCGCGACGGGGATGCGAACCCGCGACCCTCGGATTACGAGTCGAATGCCTTATCCACCTGGCCATGTCTGGCCTTCACAAGGAGAGAAAAACCAGTGAGTAAATCAGATAGCTACCAGCTTGACCAACTAACTGTGTTGGAAAAATTCTTAAAAGCATAATAAGCAATAGGTTAACTATATATTTAAAAACAACAAATAAATTACCAGAAATACAAAACGGATTCCGAAAACCTAGACTAACATTAGACTACCTAGTAATGTTAACAGAAACAGTAATGGACAGTTTCAATGAAAAGTAATACTATGCAGCTTGCTTTGTGGATATGGAGAAAGCATTCGACGCTCTCCGGCATAACAGTCTCCGGTCCCGTGTGATTGAACCGGAGGTTGTGCGTGGAATTATTCCTGATTATCCATCTTTCTGGAAATCAGATGCAGAAGTAATGTAAAGAGAGTCTACCGAAGCACTAGAGTCTCTCAGGAAAGGATGGTTAGCTCAGTACTTTTCAACACGTATGTCAGTAATTATCAGTAACGTGACCTGAAACAGCTCAATTGAAAAAATAGTCTGACAATTCGCAGATTATGTGCTAATCTGAAAACGTTCACCAACAATAACAACTACTTTACAACCACAACTAAACAGAATACAGGAATACTAATGAAAGTAATCGTACGAAAAAACACAACGACTGCTGTTTACGTGTGTGTTTCTTATAACAAAGCCACATCGGGTTATCTGCTCAGCCCACCGAGGGGAATCGAATCCCTGATTTTAGCGTTGTAAATCCGGAGACATACCGCTGTACTAGCGGGGGGCCCTGCTGTTTACAAAATAACAAAAAATACCCAATACTATACTTACATCGAACTCCTTTCCAGAATATCACGTCGGCGAATTTCCTGGTGATTACACAAAATAATCTGGAAAAACATAAAACGATGTAACAAAGAGAGCACGAAAACTGGGAGACTGTCAGTCAGAAACTAAAACACAACACCTGTAAACATTTTCAAAAATCTACAGAACGTCTATCAGACCAGCAGTGGAAAATATATGTCTAACCTGGAACAATATATCACGAAACGGTGTAAATAAAATAATACAAATTATTCATGGAAACACTGACTGCTACATCGAAAAATACATGAACCAAATTTTTACAACACGACTTATATATCTGACAGTCTCCAAGATAATAAAGTATTTCCATAAATATGTGTGTAGAAATAACCTTCTAACAGAAGTTACAAAATATCTAGTACATGATGGAAGTGTACCTATGTATCTCTCCCCGCTAAACAGCTATGTTAATTGTAATAAATTAGCCATCTATAATTATATATTACAATATATTATCAGATTAATATATTATGATACTTGTAAATACACCCTTAGTACGTTAACTAGTGAAAAGTGCTCGAATGATTACAGAACTGTATTTCTTGTTAATCTGAAGAAGTAGAAACGTTGTTCTGTAATTATTTTAATTAAAAGGACAATACTCATACCAGTTGTCTTGTGAATGCTGGTTTTATTTCAAGTGGGTTTCTCGTCATAGCGAATGGCTACAGAACTGTTAGCGAGGGTGTACAACTATCACACACACCTAGCATTAGAAAGTGTTATACGAGACCTTCTAAAGAGTCGAGCGAAGTGTCCGACAAAAAGCTAACTCCGGGCCTCGTTAACGTTTACATTAACTCCAACAAACAACCCTACAGGAAGGGGGAAGAGGTCATAAGTGAGCCTGGCCCTCACAGGGTTACAACCTAAATACCGATACTAATTGATTGATTGGTGTGTTAACTGAATAGTTTTTAAATTATATTTAAAAGTGTACAAAATAGCCTGCATCCCAGTGACACAGCGATATGTCTGCGGACTTGCACCGTTAGAAACCGAAATTCGATACCCGTGGTGAGCAGAACACAGATAGCTTATTGTGGTATAGCTTTGTGCTTAATTCCGAACAAACAAACAAAACAGCCATTTTTTTTCTGACTTTCGTAGCGATATGCACAGAACAAACCAATTAAGTTATATAATACACATGCTCAGAAATACAATTTAAAGATTTATTATTATTATTATTATTATTACCATTAACAGGCCAGTGGGAAACATTCTTGTTGAAAGAAAAACAAAACTAACCAATCAGATTTTTCTTAATACAAACTGAAAATTTTTGGACATTTTCATTGGCTAAAAAGAAGGGATTTTCTCCACCCTTATAGGTTTCAGAATACGAAAAGTGATTTGAAGTTGTAAGGTGAGTGACCAAAATCTGCCGCCGTATCACGAGCTTATCGGCCAAGTACAAGAAACATGGGAGTCTCCAAATACACGCATAGATATTTAAAAACTATTTAGAACCACCTTGGTAGATACTGTGCAGCAAACTGAGTAAAATATAATGTCTATAGCTGTTTTCAAAGCTATTTATCTGCTTATCCTACTCTTGATTATCGTAATGTTTTGACCTTCCCTACCGAATGGCAGGTAAAATCATCCGTAGCTCAGTAGAAAGTTAAACCTAAAAAGGTAATAACAGAAACATAAATGGGTGGCAATTGTTTGATTAATGATTTTGAGAATCTGGCTTTAATGATATATATTGAATTTACACCTAGTGGATAAACTTTAGTACTAACTAGGAGGGAGACTTGAAGGCATTGTATTTCACTTAAACATTTATCAGTTAATCAAAAGGAAAGTTCTTTAGAAAAGATACGTCTAAAACCACCCTGTTTGAGAGTTTCTGGATTGAACTTACCGTTATAATAGTTAATTAATTGTAGTGTAAATACATCCCGAGGGACGAGAGACGCATTAATAAGTAAGTAAAACAGTTTGTTGCACCAACACAATATTTCTCCCCTCGGCACGTGGGTGTGTGGCTGCACCCCCTACTTCTCACGTTCTTTTGAATTCGTTATACTAAACAAAACAAGAAAGAAACACCATATGCAATTTTTTACAAAAATGAAAAGAGTAATTTACTATAAAAGGTTTACAGATATCTAAAGCACAAAGTAAGGTAACATTGAACTACATATATGTACAGGTTTGGTTTTTGAATTTCGCGCAAAGATTCACAAGGGTTACCTGTGCTAGGCGTCCCTAATTTAGCAGTGTAAGACTATGGAAAAGGCAACTAGTCATCACCACCTATCGCCAACTTTTACCAACGAATAATGAGATTGACAGTCACATTATAAACCCCTCACGACTGAAAGGGCGAGCATGTTTGGTGACGGAGATTCGAACCTGCGATCCTGGAACTACGAGTCGAATGCCTTAGCCAGCGGTTTAAACCGTTATTATGAATAACGGAAAGTGTTATACAAAAATTTATACACAAAAGTACTGCGGGTGTTGTAAGAGTTTGTTATGAAGTTGATAAAAGTTTATGCTGTGTGTTATAAAACTGAGTATACATTACCACTGAATGTTAAAACTTAACATGATGAAGTTTGGTATAGTAACATAATATGTTATGAAGTTAATTATTATGTTTTGTTATATTATACATTCATCAGTTTTAGAACGTTGTTTAAAACATTTATCGTAGTATAATAAACTCCTACGTATTTATATTAATTATAATAGAAGTTAAAACTTACCAATACTTGAAGAGTAATGTATATACCATTGTTTAGTAAGTAAACATTAGTTTTGTTTAAGGGAAGTCGTGAAAACAAGAATTTGACACCGTAAGCACATGGTGTTTATTTCGTTGGCTGTCATTCGATATGTATCATTCAATATGTATCATTTAGTTTGAAATATGAGCTTCGAGATGTGTTTTGAAATTTATTTCAAGAGGATTTATTATTGTTTAACACTGTGTTTAAATAATAACTCACCTTTAGTGCCCACATGAATTATGTTATGATTTTTAGAAGTGATATTTTTACCCCCAAAGCTAAAACTTCGCCCGAGCGGAAGACTTCAGGTCCACGTACGACTGTATAAAGAAGGTGAAGGTAGGGTCGTTTCTGTTGAGAGCATTTGATAAATGTATGATGACGTAATCGCACAGAGTATTTCCATAAACACGCAGACGCCCGATTTCTAGTTCAATCTATTTGTCCGCGTCATGTTAGTTATGCTCGTTCATCAGTGTAATAAATTTAAACCTATAAAAGCAGCAGGCCCTTCATTAATTGTCAGCGCCTTCTGGTGAAAGGCAAATAAATTAATAAATTATTGCATACTTCTGTAATATTCTTCTTTTAATTTCATCTCTTAAAACTTTTCAGCTAATGATGTTGATTCGTTAAACAGGAAAAATCGATATATTAAGTCATCTGTAAAACGCAAAATAATTTTAATTTTGAAATGTAATTTGCAATTAATTTAAAATTCAGTAAAAATTGTCTGTTTGTTTGTTTGTTTGTTTTGGAAATTCGCACAAAGCTACTCGAGGGCTATCTGTGCTAGCCGTCCCTAATTTTGCAGTGTAAGACTAGAGGGAAGGCAGCTAGTCATCACCATCCACCGCCAACTCTTGGGCTACTCTTTTACCAACGAATAGTGGGATTGACCGTCACATTATACACCCCCACGGCTGGGAGGGCGAGCATGTTTAGCGCGACGCGGGCGCGAACCCGCGACCCTCGGATTACGAGTGTACGCCTTGTCTTTTTTTTTCTCATTCTGATTAGTTAGACAGTATTGTTATTGGTTTGTTTCCTCTGACGTTTGGTAAAAACTTTTTAAAACACCTACGTCATTTTTTGTTGTTATTAACAACTTAAAAACTTACTGCAAGAGAACCAAGTTGTATTCTAGCTATGACAATGAGGATTTATAGTTCAAAAGGCATTAGACTGTTAGACTACGTAAAAGGACTAGCATCCCCGGTCTATGCGTTACTTTGCGCTAGATATTCGTAAGTAAACAAAAGTAATATAGATTATTATGCCAATTCCAAGGTTCCTGACCCACTATAACATTGTAAAAGAACTCCCAAAAATCTCTTGTGAAATATAGATTAGAATATATATATATATATATATATAATCTCAAGCTTTTTACTTACCTTTTGTAAAACACAAGTTGCTAATGAACTGGTGGTAATCTGCCCACCACGAGTATCGAAACATGATCATACATGGGCCTTAAGGAGGTGGTTCAAATACCTATTCTCCAACAACGTACGGTTTGATTGTTATTATCATTACTTTAAAGTCTAAAATAGCTAATTTAATTTTTTTTTCATTTCGCTGTTCAAATCTATACATCGCCAAATACCACACGTAAAATTAAATATTATTTAAATTGGGTACGGTATCTTGAAACGGTTTTTTATTTGTTACTAACTTAACAATTGTGTTTCAATAAGCATCCCTCACCTCCTTTGAAGTCAAACTACCTAAACACCTATAAATAATACAGGTTTTCATCACCAGGGTAACAGTAAGTTACTGATTTAGCGCAAAGGTACACCACGGGTTATCTGCGTTCTGTTTGCCAAGAGGAACTGATCCCAAATTTTAACATTGTAAGTTCCTATAAACTTATCACTGGCCCATCGTGGAAATAATAGTGAAACCTTATCCTTTTTAAATATATATTTAAAAATGCTTCAGAACTAACGAATTCTAGGAAGTGAGGTGCATTAGAAATAAGGGAAGTAGGGTGTGAGTGAGTTTTCGTTTAGCAAAGTCACCTCGGGCTATCTGCTGAGTCCTCCGAGGGAAATCGAACCGCTGATTTTAGTGTTCTAAATCCGTACTACTGGCGGGGAACAAAAGAAGTAGGAGTGGCTAAACTAAAAAAAGGTCAGGACAAAAAAAAACCAAGAACAAATATCTATACCTGTCAAACTTTTCATAAGACTGGCTTCTATAGTCATTAATTATGTATTACCAATCTTAAAACATATTTGTCAATTAATTCGGCAGAAATTGCACAACGGTTTCGTAAATGATATTTTTAATTATTATTTGTTAAAAAGATCAGCTAAAACGCTTTTACTGGTTTCGTGATGGATATATTTTCTGTTTATTACTATTTGTTAAATACATCATTTAATATATTCTTACCGATTTCATTTATTCATACATGGTTTGTTTATTTTTATTGGCGAAAAGTTAGTCACCTTAGCTGAAAGAATGTTCACTGTTTCAAAAGAGTGAATTTTACAATTACTATTCATATATATCTAAATAAATTTATTGTTACTATTTATATATATCTAAATAAATTTATAGTTACTATTCATTTATCTCTAAATAATTTAAACTTATTATTCATAGCTCCCTTAATAACTTTATAATTATTATTCATATATCCCTAAATAATTTTATTGTTACTATTCATTTATCCCTAAAGAATTTTCAATTCTGATTGTAAATGTGTTTTTATGTTACGCTCAGTGTCCCTTTTCGATGGCCACCAGAAAAACACAGGAGGAATCACCAGAAGACGTGGTGCTATAAAGCATCATAAAGTTCACGAGGTTAAAGGTCACAAGTTCATCGCCAAGTTCTTCAGACAACCCACATTTTGTGCTTTCTGCAAGGATTTCCTGTGGTACATTTATTTATCATATTCCTCAAACTATCTAGTTGTTTTTATTCATCTCAGTACCGTAGTGAATAAAGAACAATTCTCTTTTATGTTATTTTTATAAATGATACTAAACGCCACATGCTGTTTACTGATTTATTGTGATGACGTTAATAAGTAAACTAATAAGTTACTCAATGTAATCGACGAACTTTTGTTGTTATAATAGGTTTCGTAATTGGCTACGAATTTAATGTTTGTTTGTCGTCACTCCAACTAAGAGAATATAGTGTTTTGATTTGACTTCGTTATTCAGAGGTCTTCGTTATAATTTAATGTTTGTTTTTGGTATTGATTTTTCATGATTGGATAAGAATGTAAACGATGTTCTGATATTTTCTTTCATAAAATGTAATTTTTATTGTTCTTATTTTCTCATTTATTAGGGGATTTGGAAAACAAGGTTACCAGTGTGAAAGTAAGTCAGGGTTAGCGTCTCCGAAACAGTGTTTTATGAGGAATATTTTGTTAATAACATTATACAATCATCGGAATATCAGATATGTGGTTAGAAAAATATACATTGTTTCTAATTTTTAATGTTACAGAACTTTCTATAATCAATGTTACATCACTGCATCTATCAGGAATTTTATGTCTGTTTTTGTTGGATTTTTTACCGTTTTTTTGCTTACAGAACATTATTGTAGGAACTATTTTATTTTGGCGTTATCTATGAACATATAAAACAATTAGAAGTAAGAAAAAAATGGTTCAACTAACTATTAAGGAAACAAATATACAATATAAAATTATAATCAGTAAATTTACTTAAATGTTTTCCCACTTCTAATTAAAAACCTTGGATTTTAGTCGATCAAATGTAATAAAGATTGGTAGCCTGAGCTTGTTTTGTGAGAAATTGCAGAATAGTGTTCAGTTAGTACGCATGCGCATATACTAAAATAAAACGTTTTATGTTTAATTCATGAAAATGGTTTTGGTCGGTGATTATTTAAGGTTGATAGATGTTTCTATAAATAACAATTTAGACGAATATGAAGATAAATTTATTTAAACAAGTTTATTTCCTTTTTAATCATAACAAAATTACATACCAATAATTAATAGTAATACAATTTGCTGGATAGTTTGCTAAAATATCTACAAAAAAGATAGATTACAATGTTATTTTTATAGCATGCCAGGTCGCAGTACATAAAAGATGCCATGAAAAATTCCTAGGGAAATGTCCAGGTTCTGGGAAGGAATCCCAGAATACATTGGTTAGTAAACATTTAATTTATTATTTCACTTAAATCCTGGCGTAATATTTTTATAATTTTGATCCTTGTAACAGACACAATTTTTAAGACAAAATGAAAATATACTCGATTGTTCATAAATGGGGTTTTTAAATTATTTTGTTTAAACTTAAGAACAAAGCTGCATAATTGGCTATCTATACAGTGCCCACCACAGGTATCGAAACCTTCTTTCTAGCGTTGTAAGTCCGCAGACATCCCGCTGTGTCACTGTTGGGTCCTTTTTGTTAAAAAATTACAAACAATAACTTCAGATGATCAACAGATACGATTTTTCTTTCTATCTTGATGCAAACAATAACAAAAAATAAATAACTTTTATAAAAACAAGTTGGAATCTATATATAACCTGTAGCAATATAGAAAGATTTACTGCTACATAAAGTATCGAAACTACAAAACATTCTTTTATTTTTAACTTTACAATTTAGTTTTGACTTTTCTTTCAATATTTCTTATCGTTCAAAATTTTCTATGTCCCTATAGCTAGCTTGGTTGCATATATATATGCTTGTTTTTAGAAAATATGTTTATTTTTATTGTACTTCTTGATTTCATTTTGTTCGCAAAGCGTAACACGCTTATTACTCATCAGAATCTCTACTGATCTATCCTCAAATCCAATTATACAATTCAAAGTGGCGAGCACATTGTCCATTTTACACACTCCATCCTTTGAGGTACAAGAAAGAAATCATTTGTACCAGAAATGGAATAGTTTTCCAAAATAATTAGAGTGGTAACATTTGTTATTTTTTCTGTACGCTTGTCTGAAAAAGTCACTCACTTAATTTGATGAAAATTCGTTGAATTAATTATATTTTGATTCACTTCATAAACGTGTATACAGTAATTTAGGCAATTTTATAAGTAGAAAAAGCTTTAGTTCAGCCAATACTGGGAAATAGTCGTTGTTAATATTAAGACATTTTAAAAGGTGGTTTTGAATGAGTGATTTTTATGGCTGCCATTTTCTTTCATCACGATCTCTACTATTAAGTACTACAATTCTTAATAACATACGTCGAGGGACAAAAAGGGACATCATCTCATATCAGTCGATAAAAGTTAGCAAGGAGTTTAGATGTCATAGCGAGCAAATGTATGTATACCAGTCAATTCTTGTTTCTGACAAGTTGAAACATCAAATATTTAAGCTTTAGCCACATCAGTGTGTACATCATAGTAAACAAGTGTCTCTTTACAGCTCGTTATTGTTTCTGATGTGTTTAAACATCAGTAATATTTAAGTTTGTACATTGTAGTAAACAAATGTTTGTTTACGATTGGTTTCTATTTCTCACTAGTATTTGAGGGAAAGATTCAAGATAAACGTTCCTCACAGGTTCCGTGTCCACAACTTCCTCAGTCCCACATTCTGTGACCACTGTGGGTCCCTTTTGTATGGACTCTTCCGACAAGGCTTAAAATGTGACCGTAAGTTTGTCTGCATAATAAAAACACGGGTGGTTTAAAATGAGCAAAAAATATAATAGTTCAATAAGTTTTATGACATTCTTTGCTAAACATATAATGATATTTTGAACACTGGAACGTTAATTTTGATACTGCATATTTCTATTTGTTGGTGAACAACTTTAATTACAGTGAAAAGGGGGAAAATATGTTATAATTAGCGTGCCAAATTCTTCATGGTTTTTGTTAAGAGATGATTCCTCTGAATTAGTTTATGATGTAATTATTTGTAAACAATTAATTAAATATCGTTAAGATGGTCCGTTTCTAAGGGCTGTAAAACTTGGTTTTCGGTTTAGACGCAAAACTACACGTTGGGTTGGTTCTCTGCTCTCTACTTACCGCGATTCAAATCCCATATCTTTTTCTCACTATGAGCCCTCAAACTAACCGTTAAACCACGGAACTGGGAGGAGGGGGTAACTTCCTGGCACTTAAATATTAATTCTAAATAATTATTTCATGTTTTTCTCGGGATACTTCCATTTAAACGTAAATGGCCATCTTGCTTCATTTAGAAAATGTCGCATACGAGGAACGACGTCAAGAAAGTTTGAAAGCTCCTATTTTAGAATTTCCCTCTGACCTTCCTCGCCCTCTAGCCACAAACTAATCTTTCACACTCATACACGCACAATAATTTCCTTTTCTTTATTTCTTCATCCTTTGTTTGTTTGTTTATTTCGGATATTTTGCGCCAAGTTACGCAATGGCCATCTGCGTTAGACACTCATAATTTTACACTTTTAAACTTAAGAGAAGGCAATTTGTTGTTTATTTTATTCTTGAATTTCGCGCAAAGCTGCTCGACGGCTACCTGCACTAACCATCCATAATTTAGCAGTGTAAGACTAGAGGAAAGGCAACTAGTCATCACCACTCATCCCCAACTCTTGAGCTACTCTTTTTACCAACGAATAGTGGGATTGACCGTAACCTTATAACGGTCTTACGGCTGAAAGGACAAGCATGTTTGGTGCGACGGCGATTCGAACCAGCGGCTCATATATTACGAGTTAGGAAGGCTTAAAGACCTACCAATTCTAGTTATTAATAAAACTACATTATTGTTATTGTCCCCCAGTGGAACAAATATAAGTTTAAACACATACAACAAAAAATCAAGGTTTGATCCCCTATGGTGGATAGAGTAACGAATAATGGGATTGACCATCACAATATAACGTCCCCGCGACTGAAAAGGCGAGCATGTTTTGTGTAACGGGGATTCGAACCCGCAACTCTCAATTTAGGAGTCTTAACCACCTGGCCATGCGGGAAGGAAGTTAGTCAATAGCACCCCTTCCAGCATTTCGGATATTCTAGTCGAATATGAGATCTGACCTTTACTCTTATAATGCACTTACAGCTCCAAAGTGCGGAGAACTTTTTCCAGCTTCTTTTATTGGCCACGTCCGGGCCCTTCCTAACTTAATTATCTAGCAAATATAAAAGAAACAATAAATAATAGACATTTTTAATGATTGCAATTCCAAAATTATAACTTCAACTTTTCTTACTTCTCAAAAGAAAAAGGAAGGTATAGTTGATTAGTTACAGATGAACACTATGCTGTTGTTGTTTTTTTACAAACCATTCATTGAAGCAGGGGTTCCTAAACTTTCACAAACCCACCCCCTCTCCCATTCAGAACAATACTTATCCTGACTGAAGCCAATGAAAGTGTAAATACGGAGTACCTGAATAGAGGTGTGTATTTGTATTTATTATAACCACCTGATACTCTTCTGTGACCTTCAGGAGGGAGGAGTCCCCACTTCATTACAGTCCTGAGTTATTAGAAACGTTTTTGAAAAAAATTATTCGTATTGTATGTGTTTGTAACGTTTGGTTGCACTGTTTACCTTGTACAAAGTCAACTGTAACCGCAAATGTGATGTGTTTGTAGCATTTGGTTGTACTGTTTACAGAGAACAAAGTCAAATGTGATGTGTTTGTAACGTTTGGTTGTACTGTTTACTTTCTACAAAGTGAGCTGTAACTAAAAATATGATGTGTTTGTAACAGTTGGTTTTACTGTTTACAAAGTGTAAAGAGAACTGTGACTACGAATGTGATATGTTTGTAACATTTGTTTGTACTGGTTTCAGAGTGTAAAGTCAACTGTCACCACAAATGTGAGAAACATGTTCCTAATCTCTGTGGAGTAAACCAGAAGCTTCTGTCTGAAGTATTATCTACAGTAAAGAAAGGTTCGAGAGAATATTCTTCTCTTATCTTTGATTGTTTTCCCAGTTTTGAAATGTACTTTTTAAAAATTAAATTCTACCTGTCCTAAATATAATACTATTTTATGTTTAAAGTTTTTACATGGAAAACAGTTTATGTAAACATTATTTTAACTACAATGGTACTGTATTATTATTTCTGCTTTTTTTTAGTGCCTATTGGATCACGTGATCTAGTATTTAGTTTGTTTGGGCTGCTTGTTTGTTTTGGAATTTCGCACAAAGCTACTCGAAAGCTATCTGTGCTAGCCGTCCCTAATTTAGCAGTGTAAGACTAGAGGGAAGGCAGCTAGTCATCACCACCCACCGCCAACTCTTGTTCTACTCTTTTACCAACGAAAAGTGGGATTGACTGTAATATTATAACGCCCCCAAGGCTGGGAGGGCGAGCATGTTTAGCGCGACGCGGGCGCGAACCCGCCACCCTCGGATTACGAGTCGCGCGCCTTACGCTCTTGGCCATGCTGGGCCAGTTTGGGCTGCATTTGTGAGTTTTCTCGCTGTTCAATTATTTATTTGAGAGACCTGAAATTTTCAGTGTTATTAGAATCAGTGTTTCGATATTGTTTCATTGTATGATTTGTAATTATTTACATGAGTGATGATATGGTTCCTATATTTGTTTATGCCAGTTATGGCGTAGTGTTTAGTTGTTTTAGTAGGTGGTGTGATTTCTAGTGGCGTATATCAAAAATGAACTCATGCCTCTAGTTTTAAAATAGCACTTTGAATATTGTCTCTCTACCAGTTGACGTCATTTCTAATTTTGTAAATTATATTTAGTTTTCACTTCAGTTTTTGTTTCAATGTTACCAATAACTCCTAGTTCAGAATATACTATTTATATCACTTTTTAAATGGTGAAAACTTGGGAATTATTAAAAGTAACAGGTTTAATATTTGTGACAAAAACATTTTAATATAATGATATTTTCCCGCGTTTCCTTTGGATTCATATTAATAGGCATGTTAAAATAGCTCTTTTTATATTTTTTTTATCCACAACGAATCACTGCCCAAGACGCCTATCGCCAAATATTATAAGTCGTCTCAACATTTCGGGTGCAGCACAATACAGGGTGGTCTAAAAATTTGGTAATAAAAAGCTGCAAATCAACGAGACATCCGTATTAATATTTTAAATATTTGAGATGTCCGAACTGGGCTACACCAGAATTCAAACAATCATGACATCTATGACAATTTTCAACTTTGATTCGATAAAAAGCATATGGGATCTGTTGTTTTCTTTCTTCACTGGTTTTGGGTTTATTTTCATACATCCTTCACTACTATCTGAAATAAAAAAGGCTTTTAGATTTCGGTAACGCGAAGGATGTGTAGAGTTTTTGAGCCACCCTCTACGTTTTTTCATTTAAATGTTTAATATTTTAAAGTTCTCCCACTGAAAGGAGATGTTTAGATGAACTTGGGGGAATGTTATTCTGTTTGTTGAACTCTTCGTTTAAACGATATATTGCATGTTTAAGTCAGAATGGTTATCAAAGCCGTAAATAGTAAGATTTTTTTCTTTCAGACATTAGCACTCCACTGATTAGTCTCGTATCTCAAAAACCAGATGATACACAAACCAATACGTCTGTATCTTCAATTTCAGTCCAATATACTCCATCAAACATTTCGGATGGACGCTATGAGAATAAACCATCTGGAGATAATGAACCATCTCAAAAGCAAGAGCATCAAATCTTTCAAGCTCCATCGTCATATAAACATGACATAGAGGAAAACTTGAGAGTTAGGTTTAGGAAGTTTACCTTGGAGGATTTCAACTTTCTGAAAGTTTTGGGCAAAGGTAGCTTTGGTAAGGTAAGGTGAAATGTTTTATGTTTGTAATTCGCTTTGGAAAACTTCGTGTACTTGTGACTTATCCAGATAAAAGGGAATTACCTTTAGAGCAATGTGATATTCCAGTTAGTAAAATGAGATTTGATCAGTTACAAAGTAATTATACGTTTGTGAGTAATTTTATAGTGTGAATGGAATAAATAAACTGCACACGATGTAAAACACAAGTAAACAGTGTTTATTATTCACAAGCACTATGTATGCACTTTATAATGAATATCGCTTCTATTCAATCTTATATATCCAACTATAAGACGTAAATTCAAACTAAGTCAGTCCAGAGTTCGCAAGGAGTTCTCTACTTAGCCAGAATGACTGGTGTTATCTAAGTGACTGATCATTCTTATTCAGACATAGATGGTGATATAATCTCGAGACATCACCTGGACCACTATGGAAGGACGCATTCTTCCACGTTTCTTTTATTTTAAACTTAAAAGCTAAACAGGTAAGACAGTAGAATTAAAATGTTTGTTTTATTTTAAACTAAAAGGTTTAGCAGGTAAGATAGTCGAAAGAGCAAAGTGCGAAATTGAAACATAGAAGGATAAAATTGAAAAAAATAAAAAATTAACGTATTGAGTGAAGAAAGTAAGAATCGAAATAGAACAAGTGTACAAATTAATAACTTGTTACATATTGTTTACTGTAAACTTCTTTAGCCTAATTTTGTTTTGTTTCAAACGAACTAAAAACTTTTCCAATAATTTTCCACTTCTATCTAGGTTTTGCTGGCAGAATTAAAAGGGTATGATCAACACTTCGCTATTAAGTGCCTGAAGAAGGACGTGGTTTTGGAAGACGATGACGTGGAGTGCGCAATGACAGAAAGAAAAGTGTTAGTGCTAGGAACCGAACACTCGTTCTTGTGTAAACTTTTCTGTTCTTTTCAAAGTGAGGTAAGTGTTTTTTTCTCAGAGTACTCTATATAATGTCACTTGAGTTTTTTCGGACAAATATCTACTAGAAAGTGACAATTACCTATGTTTTTTTCTAAATGATATCTAGTGGCCAACCCTCGTAAGATATAAATTATTTGTAAAATACATAGTACAAGTTTATCTTCCGTTCTTACTAGAGCCATCTTTTCTTCGTTATGGAATATCTGAGTGGCGGAGATCTAATGTTTCATATTCAACAATCTGGAAAGTTCGATCAGGAAAGAGCCAGGTAAGCTTGAATACTGTTGTCTGTCTGTCACAGAACATGTCAGATCAAAATTATAAAATCTGTCTGCGTCATTCACACGTAAATAGCTTATTTCTGGTGATACCTAAGTACTAAACAGGCTTCTCAAGCCTTGTTTTCATATCAAATTAACAGAATGGAACTTCATAAGTTTCAATGAATAATATTAATAATGCCTTCCACAGTCTGAATATCGCAGTTCTGGTTTTCCGGATATTTTACTGTTCTCTACTGTGAGTGATCTAAACAAATGCCTCTTTATCCGTATTGCTCTGAGGTCAATAAAGATGTCATGCTATTCAATCCTTGCATCACATGTCCAGCAAAGTGTCAACATCCTTCACAAGCTAAATTAAGTAATTTTGGATAGATCTTTCTTATTCAAAGTTCTACTGGGTTAAAAATAAAATTTTAGTTGTTTTATTTTTCCTGGAATTCATGTTAATGGCATTTTGTTGGGGTAATGTTCCCATTTTTATCTTGAAATTCCCAAAGCCAGTTTCTTGCCATTCTAATTCCTTTCTTGATCCCAAAGTACTTACACAGATCCCTGTATGGTTTACTGAAGTGACCTTCACCCTTTTCGATATATTGAACCTTTAATACGTTTTCTTTTAGCGTAGGAACCTTCACTCTGGTCAGTATTCTTTCTCCTTGAGAAAAAGTGATTGTTGTTTGATAGATTGTTCAGGCAGAGTATTCATGATGAAACTTTGTAGATTGGAGACACAAGTGTAGAGAATGGCATTTTGAAATTCTTCCCCCTGAAGACGAAAGGCGGAAAACTTTCGAAACGTCGTCCTCTATACTTGTGTTCTCACAGCAGGCAGTTGCCGTCCATTCTACTGAGTTTCATTAATTTGATTGCTAACAGTCATCAGTGACTTCCGTAGGTTGTGTACTTCTTTCTCCAATTTATTTACTTTAGCGAATTTTATTTATCGAAATAAACCGGTAACATTGTTATTTTTAACCAATAATTACATTCCCATCCTTTATTCTATCTTCTAGATTCTATGCTGCAGAAATAGTCATAGCTCTGAAGTTCATGCACAGAAAGGGAATAATCTACAGGTACGTACTGGATATCCGTTTGTTTTTAAAACACAGCATCTTTCACAGTACTACTTATTCTAGTGTTGATTTTATTATCAAACGTGAAATATTCTCTTATTTAGAAAACGAAACTAAACTTAATTAACTTTACGGCGAAGAAACCGAAACACCGTGGGTTTTGGTTTTGTTTTTGTTAAAGTGCAAAGCCGAACAGTGGGCTGTCTGTACTGCGTTTATTGCCCTTAAGCTAATCGCTGAGCCATCGAAGACACAGCACTGATAACCCAATGTGAGTTTCGCGTTTAACAAGAAATAAACGAAAAAAAAAAAAGACTGAGTTAAATTTTGGTTTATTTTGAATTTCGCGCAAAGCTACACGAGGGCTATCTGCGCTAGCTCTCCCTAACTTAGCAGTGTAAGCAGCTAGTCATCACCACCCACCGTCAACCCTTGGCCTACTCTTTTACCAACGAATAGTAGGACTGACCATGACGCTATAATGCCCCCACAGCTGAAAGGGTGAGCAAAATCAAAACAAAAGTTTTACTATAAAACACACCGAGTGTGACTTAGTTGTCAGAATGCCCGGTCTGTGAATCTGAGACTTTTTTCTTCAAGACTCCTTGTTACACAAACGCTCTCTGACTTTGTGGCTATTGTTACGTTATGAGAGTGACGGTCAGGTCCCGCTGTTTGATCAAACAAGGGTTGGCGGTCGATACTGGCTATAGATGAGCCGACCTTCTTTTTCCTATCAGTTCATAATTACAGACCGCTGTTCTCAGATTACCTTATAGAGCTTTGTTGTAGATTTAAAAAGACAACAACAGACAATTAGGTGCTATTAAATGACCAGTGTTTGTTCGAACGTTCCTATCCATGCTGATGAATAAGTCATGAAAACCAAAATATATTAATGCTGAAAGTAGTTGTAGAAAAGAAAATTTGTAAAAATGGCTGTTAGGCCAAAATACGTGACTAAAATATATTTGTCTTTATTTAGTGTTCCATTAAATAAATGTGTTAGTTCATTGGTTGAACATCGTATAATGTATCATCCAAATATCAAACAGCCTGCTTTGTTCTTGGTTGCTCTTTTAGACTCTTCCGTGCTAGATTATATTCATCTAAAATACAGCACAAATTTTATTCAAATATTTCAGCGAGACTTTGGACACTAAAAGAGTACATAAGATTTTGTTTCTGTCTTTAGTTACAGAGAGGGAACCATATCAGAGATGTAGAAGTCTCATAAAACATGGCTGTATAAATTGATTTGTTGTTAATCAGAATGATGCACATGGGTCGTCCGTATGTTGCCTACGATGGGTATCAAAACCCTCTTTTTAGCGTCATAAACATGCAGAAATACCGCTGAGCCACTAGGAGCTTAATATGTTTATGCAAGTTTTCTATATTTTTTTATTTTAACACAAAACTACAAAATGAGTAAATGTGTTTTCTGTTTACCGCGAGGCAACAAATCTTGACATTGCTCATTCGAATGTTTCTTTTATTATCTGACAGTTTTAGTATATTCATATAAGCAAAGCTTCAATCAGCCTGCCTACTTATGATAAAACCAGGAAGTAATTTTCACAAGAAGAGTTTCATAAACCTAAGTTGTACTAAATTAGGCCTGCTGCTCCAGGTATCTTTATATGTAAATATTTGTATGCACTCGTTTGATTTACTAATTTTCTAAATGTGGTGTACAACTTTATAATATTAGTTTCTTGTACATAAATGATTATACCTTAACTTCTTTATGTGCTGATTTATACAGAGGTGAATGACTGGCTCGAGTTTGTGTTATTGTAAAAGTTATGTGGTCTTTTACAGCGCCATATTGAAAAACAACTAACTTTGAGGATGTTACATTTTATTCCGCCATACATTACTTTGAGATAATATTTATCAGTGATATTTTTCAGCTTATTTTTAAGAGTATTACCAAACAAACTTAATACACATACCAGATTGTGTGAAACTTCCTGAGTAGTTTTTCACTGTTTTAACAGTTTCATGTTACACAATTCATTATCAGTTCTTATTTACGATACGCGCCTGAGTCGCGCCAAACATGCTCGCCCTCCCAGCCGTGGGGGCGTTATAATGTGACGGTCAATCCCACTTTTCGTTGGTAAAAGAGTAGAACAAGAGTTGGCGGTGGGTAGTGATGACTAGCTGCCTTCTCTCTAGTCTTACACTGCTAAATTAGGGACGGCTAGCACAGATAGCCCTTGAGTAGCTTTGTGCGAAATTCCAAAAAACAAACAAAATATTCGATACTGCCAAGACCCCATGAGTTGTATAAGTTTATCTCATACTTTTATATTTGGTTTTAGGGATCTTAAGCTGGACAACGTGCTTTTAACTCACGAAGGCCATGTGAAAATTTCTGACTTTGGAATGTGTAAACTTGGCATGGATGACCAGATAAAAACTTCCACATTCTGTGGTACTCCAGATTACATTGCTCCAGAGGTAAGCCTTTCAACCCTTCAATAATATTTCTAATAGTACAATAATTCTAGTTTAAAGTTCCTCTTTCTGTGGTACTCCAGACCCATATTGCTCCGGAGGTAAGCCTTCCAATCTTTTAATAATATTTCTAATAGTACAGTAACTCTAGTTTAAAGTTCCTCTTTCTGTGGTACCCCATATTACATTGATTCAGAGATAAGCCTCCCAACTCTTTACTAAGATTTCCATGAATGCGATGACTTTAGTGTTTCTGTTTTCTGAGCTCGGAGTCGAACCTGAAACCTCTTTTTCATGTCAGGCGAATCTTCTAGCCACTGACTAATGAGTTACGTTTTAAAAAGTAAACTACCATAAGATTTTGATTCATTTTATAAAATACTAGCCTCTTAACCGGCGCACACAAAACTGATTTTAGCTCGTCCAACTTAGAAGGCATTTTAGGGTACTGTTTTTAATATTTTAAATTTTTAATATTTGTTTGCGAATAATTAAATTCCAAATAACTTTATCAAAGTACAGAAAATATAACAAATACTCTGACGTAAATAAATAATATAGATTTCACTGATAAATTATTTTTGTCATCTCAACTAAATTAACTGACATGAGCTTATTGTTTAATAGAAAATTAAAGGTTTTCGTCTTGAATGGAGTAATGTTAAATAAATCAGACTCAGACTTTTTAAATAATCCAGGTCCCCCACTAGTACAGAGGTAAATCTACGGACTTAAAACGCTAAAATAAGGCTTTCGATTCCCTTCGGTGGGCTCAGCAGATAGCCCGATGTGGCTTTGCTGTAAAAAAAACGCACTAAATAGTCCAGTTTTTGAGCACATATTCCCTTCAACTAAAATTTGTTAAATAATGTTTTAAGTTCAATCAAGATAGTAACACAACGTGACGTGTATTTTATTCCCTTAACCCTCAGATTACGAGTCCAGTGTCTTAACCACCAGGACAGGCCGGGGCTTTTTTAGGTAGTAGCTTAACTTTTCATCTCCTGAATATACAACATTCACTTAGCTGTAGAGAATATCTTCTACATTGCCAAATAGCCACCCATTAAAAATTTGTACAGGGCATGTTGGTGAGACTACGCTAACGAGAACACCTTGTTTAGAATGAAGTTTTTACTATTTGCTATTTTCAAGGCCTGACAGCCCGACTATTGAAATGATTTTGTAGAAAATATGTAGCTATACACCCATAAATTTATCAGAGCTTGAAAAAAGAACACTGCTACATAAAAAACGTAAACTAAAGCAACACAATTAATTAAATTAAAAGACGTTATGCAGGTTCACCTTTCACGAAGTAATTTTTCTTAACTCAAGAGTTACTGATGAGCTCCATCTATTTTAAACACACTTTACTGGATCATTTATCCGTCAAATTGTTAATGTGTTCTTGACGCTGTTGGTTACAGAGTCTTTAACAAGTCACTCAAAAATATGAGATAAAATTAATGATATTACTAATCCCATTATTCTGAGAACCCTTGTGTGTTATATTTAGAAAATGAATCATTTTTTTTAATGTTTATTCTTCGTAAATTATTTACACGGAGTGCTGAAACTGACAATAGCATAAATTATTTAGAAATGTAGCTTAGTACCACTAAACACCAACAAAAAAAATGTGTGTGTTTTCTTATAGCAAAGCTACATCGAGCTCTCTGCTGAGTCCACCGAGGGACTATAAAAAAAACTCGTATCTAAAATATTAAAAGAAAAAATATTTAATTATGAAATAAGAGTCTCTGTAAATCGGCCCGGAATGCCCCAGCGATCAAGGTACTCGTGTCGCTTTGCCCGAAATTCAAACCAAACCAAAGTATGAAAAGGTAGTAACCTTCAGTTTTTTTTGTTCAATTTGGTTCAGTTAATGGTTGTCAAAAATTGATAACTAAGAGAATATAAACATTTCATCTGTTGAGGGATTCTAAAAAACTGAGAAGAAAAAAATAGAAAAGTCTAGACTGCGTAATATTGTTGTTTTATGGGTTTATTCTGATAATACTGTTGTTGAAATATTACCGTATTCTTCTATACTGGCCTCTATCGGAAAAATTTGATATTAAACTGTAAAATAGTGTTGTTTCTTGTGTTTATTCTGACGATATTCTGATTGAAATACTACAGTGTAGTTCTATGCTGACCTCTAGTGGAAAAATCTAATGTTAGACTGCATAATATTACTGTTTCGTGTGTTTATTCTGACAATATTTTCGTGTAGTTTTTATCCTGAAAGAACTATGTATTATGAAGAGTGGATGTTTTTAATTTCTAAAAACAACAAACAAATCAAATATCGCGACCAATCTTTTCACCACACTGCTGGTAATAAAATTTATTGGTTAAATATTTGTATTCTTTGTATATGCGGTAAAAGTGTTTTATTTGTGATTAAATAGGAAACATGAAAACTTTTTTTTAACTTATAAAAACACGTGGTGGCCTGACATGGCCAAGCGAGTTAAGGCGTGTGCATCGTAATTCGAGGGTCGCGGGTTCGCGCCCGAGTCGTGCCCTCCCAGCCGTGGGGTCGTTATAATGTTACGGTCAATCCCACTATTCGTTGGTAAAAGAGTAGCCCAAGAGTTGGCGGTGGGTGGTGATGACTAGCTGCCTTTCCTCTAGTCTTACACTGCTAAATTAGGGACCGCTAGCACAGATAGCCCTCGAGTAGCTTTATGCGAAATTCAAAAACAAACAAAAACACGTATGTTTCAGCCCTATGATTATCTCGCTATTGTACTTTCGTACATATGTCCTAAACTGCTTGTGGGTCCATGATTTTTGTTGATCATGGGATATAACAAGGGTGACCAAACGGCGGCTGGCGAGCCACATGCGATCCCTTGACATACAATGTCCAGCTGGCGGAAATATGTTGGCTGAGCTCTTTTTCCGTCACAATTAATATAAAAGATAAATAAAAAAAAATTCAAACGTTATAATTATTAACTGAGTATAAACTGAGAGTCCACTGGAGTAAAATATATTTAATAATTTAAATCCTAATTTTAATGCAAGAAATGAACCCCGAGATGCCCCACTTGTGACATTAATCCATTTAAAAAACTTATTTTTTCCATTCAGCCACTTTTCTATCTAAGAGCTAACTTACCCCACACCTGTATAGATATTTTTATAATAAGCACTCTAAAAAAAAACATTGCTACATGATTTTGCACACCATTTTTTGCCTATTCAATTAAGGCCTAACATTTACAATTTGGAGAAAAGCTTTCTTATGTTTGACAAAATTATGCAAAGGGCTATATTTAAGTTTGTTTCAAAATTTACGTTGAATAAATAACTTTCTGAAAAACAAATGAAATTCACCAGCCAAGTGGTTTTTCTCTTCTGTATGACTTACAGTAAATAGCATTTAATTCATAAATTAAATTACCAACGAATAAGAGTAAAAAAGTAGCACAATAGTTGGCGGTTGGTGGTGATGAATAGCTGCCTTCCCTCTGGTCTTTACACTGTTAAATTAGGGACGACTAGAACAGATAGCCCTCGAATAACTTTGCGCGAAGTTCAAACCAAACCAATTCTCCGTAAATCACAATTACAAAACTAAACATAGTTTTTAATTTTATTGTTTCAACAATAAAGGTAAGCCAAAAATTTAATATAGAATTAATATTTAATTAGTATAAGAAAAGTGAATATCATGAAACAATCCCGTGTTCATACTTTACTTTGTGACTAGTTGTCATCCAATCTGTTAGACAGTGTCACACTGGGCTGATGTCTGTAAAAACTACTACACACAACAAGGCCCGCCATGGCCAGGTGGTTAAGGCACTCGACTCGTAATCCGAGAGTCACGGATTCGAATCTCTGTCACACCAAACGTGCTCGCCCTTTCAGCTGTGGAGGCGTTCTAATGTGACGGTTAGTCCCACTATTTTTTGGTAAAAGAGTAGCTCAAGAGTTGGCGGTGGGTGGTGATGACTAACTGCCTTCCCTCTAGTCTTTACACTGCTAAATTAGAGACAGCTAACGCAGGTAGTCCTCGTGTAGTTTTGCGTAAAAGTTTAAAACAAACAAACAATTCCCATAACATCTTATCTTTCAGTAAGAGCTGTATGGAAACACTTAAGAGCATAGATTAAACAAGTAATAGAAACTGCCGAAATAGAAAGTTCGATACCAATGACTAACTGTAGGAAAAGGTTACCTCCATAACACAACGTGGTTTCAGTAGCTGGTTAACTGCTCAAAAGCCGTTCAAAGAGGTTGGACTGATTTCAAACGATAAGATATTTAAATTTTAAGAAGGTGCTTTTGACAAATGAATCTAAAATAACCTGTTTGTAACAATAAAAATATCATGTTGAATGTCATGGAGGACTTGCAATCAACTGTTTGTTATTGTTTGTGACTTATGTAACAGGTATGTATCTTCACTGTTACTTCCAATAATGTACATTTACTATCAAGTAAATTAGACTGTTGATTAGTTAACTGATGTTAAGCACAAAGCTACACAATGGGCTATCTCTGCTCTGCCCACCACGAGTAAAGAAACCCAGTTTGTAGCATTGTAAGCCTACAGATTTACCGTTGAACTTTTGATAAATCAAGCAAATTAGAAGTTTTCGCATAGTATAACAGGTGTTTGTATTTGGAATATTTATATTTTTACATATGTTTCTCCCTTATACCTGTTATTGTTTAAATGTATCTTGCATAATTCGTACTCCTTGCTAAATCAATAAATCAAAAACCATTATCAAATCATAGAAAGATCTCTTCTGTTTTGGGTGTCTGAGTACACCAATTTTCAGTATATTCCCATAGATCATCAAGGGTCAACAGTACAACCAATCTGTAGACTGGTGGTCATTTGGTGTCCTGCTGTATGAAATGTTAATAGGACAATCGCCCTTTAATGGAACAGACGAGGATGAACTTTTCTGGTCTGTGTGCCACGAAGAAGCCTATTACCCCAGGTTCCTGAGCAAAGAGGCGAAGCGCATTATAACATTGGTAAGATACTTTAACTGTTGTTGTTTATCACGATCCAATGTTATTTATATTAATTATAAATAAATACTTCATTCAAGTAAAAATCAGCACTTATTGAAACAAAATAAATCGAAATGTTCACGTGATTAACACATGGCCATTATTATAATAAGTCAATTGTTAAAATATATGATATACGCATTATAATTTGATTTTGTTGTTTAGAGGATTTCTTTATTTGTTGTTAAACATAAAGGTACACATAAGTTGTTTTTTTTTAAACTAATCCAATCTGAAATGTTCTGAAAAAAATACTTAGATCCTCAGCATTTAGTTCATACAACTCAACTTTTTGTTTGTCTTAGATGTTGAATTTCACGCTAAACTACACGAGGGCTATCTGCTCTAGCCGTCCCTAATTTAGCAGTGCAAGACTAAAGGGAGGGTAACTAGTCATCACCACCCACAGCCAACTATTGAGCTACTCTTTCACTAACGAATAGTGGGATTGACCATCATATTATAACGCCTCGATGGTTTAAATGGCTAGTATGTTTGGTGTGACGGAGATTCAAAACCGCGACCCTCAGATTACGAGTCAGTCGAGCGCTTTAATCACCTGGCCATGCCTGGCTGTGTGTGTCTTAAATATTCTAGTCAAAAGCTATATGCGCTGGCAGTCTGTATATTCGAGTGATTGTCCAGATGGAAAGCAGGTGATAAAAAGCCCCCCTTTACCAACTCCTGGATTGCTCTTGCCTGATATAATTGTCCTTCTTATCACGGTTCCAAACCGCACAGAGCACGATTTTTGTTCCTTACGGTAACGGGACACTACCCAGTGGGACACGTTCAATCCATTTTTATATTTCTACACCTATATGAGCTAAATAGAATATTTCTTCAGTTCTCTGCGGTGGATAGATTAAAGATATCCCACTGTGTGGCTTTGTATTTGAACAGACAAACTGCCATAAATTTGCTACACTCAGTTTCAAGTCTTCAATAGAATGGACACGATAATATATCTAAATATATTTTCCTTTTAATAGCTGCTTGAAAAGGACCCAAGTAAAAGATTGGGCTTGTCTTCGAACGATGCAGGAGATATAATGTACCAGCCTTTCTTCAAACCGGTTTGCTGGGAGAAAATCCAACGTAAAATGGTAGAACCACCCTTCAAACCCATACTGGTTCGTATAGAATCTAATGGCACAAGAAACTCAACATATTAATTTAAAACAAGGGAAGAAATAATAAAAATGTATATAACGTGTTAGTTTACATGCTTTAGAAAGCAATAGATTGCCAGTCCAATTCCTACTAAGCTTCATTGAAAGATTTCCAACGAAAATATTATTGTAATTTAAATAAAATTAATTTATAAGTTTTACATGTATATCTATGTAATTATAATAGTAGTTTATTTAAGCTTTAATGAATAATAATACTTAGGAAAGTCAATTGTAAATTAGCATTGTCTTATATGTGTATTGTTAAATATAAAGCTAAATAATTAGCATCGGTACTGTGCCCACCATAGAAATCCAACCCCGAATTCTGTCGTTCTAAACAATTTAATTTTACCGCTCACCCACTGTGGTGCATTATTAATAATGCATATGTTCCTATGTGATACGTAAAATTTATATTATAATTACTGTATGTATACTGTCCTTACATTGTTAACATTGCACTTGTACCTATGGGATACGCAAAACGTATTTTAATTGTCATACATCGAATTTCCTGTTCTTTGTAATCTTATAGTTTTCTTTCTTTTATAGTCAGGACCAACTGACGCTAGTAATTTCGACACCGACTTCACTATGGAGAAGGCAGTGTTAACCACAGTGGATATTCAAATCCTAGCTTCTGTAAATCAAGATCAGTTTGCGGGCTTTAGTTACACTAACCCTAACATGACACACTAATCTGACCTCTGTAGTAGAGAAAATAATGATTTTTTTAAAAAATAAATCTTAAATATAATTTATTTTTAAAATATTTATAAAAAGAAGACTGTATTAACAAATTATACGATATGAATTTAAAAAGTGATACTTATATTTCTGGTTTAGCTGTGTTTTTTAAAGGTTTTTTTTACAAGTTGAGAAAGCGTGAAAAATATGTAATGCTACTGAAGGGATTCGAACTGTGATCGTAAGCTCCGAAAACCGAAGCTCTGACACCGGGATGTCATCAAAGAGCGGTGACACGAGGGAAGTCTACAATAAAAGATACTCTAGATTGGTGGATTTAGGCTACAAATTAATGAAATTAGTTATTCGATTATTTTGCTACTGATTAGCAAAGTTGTATGGCCCAGCATGGGCAGGTGGTTAAGGCACTCGACTCGTGATTCGACGATCTCGGGTTTGAATCGCCGTCACACCAAGCATACTAGTCCTTTCAGCCGGCGGGGTGTCATAATGTTACGGTCAATCCCACTATTCATTGGTAAAGAGTAGTCCAAGAGTTGGTGGTGGGTGGTGATGACAAGCTGCCTTCTTTCTAGTCTTGCACTTCTAAATTAAGGACTAAATTAAGATAGTTCTCGTGTAGCTAGGCGCGAAATTCAAAAGCAAACAAACAAACATTCTGGATGATGAGAAGGCCACTTGAAATAAAAATGTATCTCAGAACGACTGATATGGGAATCAATAGTTAGCAAATATAAACAAACGCAAAGTCAAAGAAGCCCTACTTATACAGCAACTAAACCCCAAATTAAACTAACATTAAGGAACACCTTTATACTAATTAATAATTTAACAACCCCTACAATTCCGTACCCCTTGATACTCTCGTCCCTAAGATGTGTGTCCGGCAACGGTCACATTCAAATTATCTTTCTTAACCTGAAGATGACCTAGGAAGGTCGAAACGTTGTTCTCTCCTTATCAATAAAATTTTCAATACCAATACCAGCCGTTTTGAGATAGAAAGAAACACATTGTAACGTACAGATAAGGAATTTATCTTTATATTCGAACCCACGACCCTTGAATTAGTAGTGAAGATAGCTATAAGTAAAAAAAATTCAAAGAACACTTTTCCAATTACACTTTGGTAAAAATCGTTTAGATCATGACTATTGTTTATTATTTTTCTAATTAAGTTTATTTAGTGATAAGTTAACAGTGTTAGTATTATTATTACCACTACAAATACCGATGTTGGACAGTTTGATAAATTTACGTTTTTTAAATGAATTATAAATAATAAAGTTGATATTACATGATTTCCATACGACCTTAACAAACGAACATGTGACTTATATAAATAATTATAAATAACTTTTGATAGTAAGTAAAAGGTTGACCTGTGACCCGTGTGGCATAAGGTTTATTATATGAAAAGGTTAACCTGTGACCTTTATGACATCATGTTTTCACTCTTAGTGTCTAATTGTTCTGAATTACCTATTTCAAGGTGTATGAATCCTGTCAAAATAATGAAAATGTTTGTTTACTAAATGTTTTACCTCTGTATCCACCTGTAAAATATAATTATTTTTAAGCAGAATTATAAAGATCTATGAGTTATTTAATTTTGGTTTATTGCTATAAACTTGTGACCTCTAAAATTACAGTCACAATAAAGTATTTTAAATTATCACAATGTCTGCGCACATGAAATGATTATTGTATAAAATATAAATGTGTAAATAAAAGCCAGCTATGTTCGTTTTATGAAAACATCGGTTAAGCATACTTTTATAATGTACAGGTCATGTTGTATCTGTACAATGTTCTTTATTATTTCAACTGATTCAATAAAGTGTTCTAAGCAGTAAAGTGTCAATTCTTATTATTTTTTCTTTTGCACGTGGAAGGTTTTTAAGCACGGTATGTTTCTATTTTAAATATACTTTTATATGAGTAGGTTATTCACGATATTCCGATATTAAAATGAAAGACAAAAGAACAAGGAAGTTTTGAGAAGGTTACATGTGGTGGTGACAGTTACAAGTGTTCAATGTATTGTTTGTACTTCAAGTAAGTCCTCAGAAGGGTTACAGATACCCACACATGCACACACACACACACGTCATATACATAGAAATAAACAGAATTACACTCACCAAAATGGCCGAATCTATGTACATAGAGTTATTAGCGGATTCCTGACGCGTGCTTTCCTTTATTATGGTCCTGAATGGATCTATGTGTGTATGTGTTTTAATTTAACAAAGCCACATTAGACTGTCTGTTGAGTCTACCGAGGGGAATCGAACCTCTGATTTTAGAGTTATAACTCCGTAGACTTACCGCTGTACTAGTGAGGGACTGATTGGATCTAGTGATGTCTATTTTGCCGAATGTGAGGATGTATCTAATAATTCATACCAACTACAAAATTACTGTCGAAGTCAGAATTTGTTTTGTTTTTTGTTTTTTACCCACGAGTATTTCAAATCAGTGGTGAAATTTATCGCAATAAGTATATTTATCGTATTTGAAAATTCTAATATTTACTAATTGTGTTTTGGTAATGTGATAAATTAGATCTAGCACGACTCGGTTGCTAGAGTGCTAGACACGCAATCTGCTGGTCAAGATTTGGAACCCTCGTTGTAGAATGTGCCCGCGCTTTCAGCTGCGAGTAAATCAAAGTAAGACGGTCAGTCTCAATACTAGTTGTGTTAAAATGAGACAGACAGTCTCACTGTTTGTTGACAAAAGAATAGCTCGAGAGCTGGCTCTGAGTAATATTGACTAACTGCTTTTCATTTAGAATTTAACCGCTAAATATGGGACAACCACCAGGTTATTCTGCCCAATGACGCTTCAGCATCTACGATCGTAATTAACCTGAGGAGTAAATAGTGATAATGAGACTATTTATCACATTTTTTTCATACTTCCTGACCAAACCTGTACAAAACATTGTCTGAGCCCAGTTTGTATCCAGTAGATTAGATTAATTATCGGTGTCACTGGGCCCATGGAGTAAAACAGCACTGTTGTTAACTGGAGCTATGGAAAGATAACAACTAAGGGATTCCTGTGCTTCAGTGATACAGTAAGTAGGGATGTTTAAGACGATAGATGATAGAGATTTTCGAGGAGAATATCTTATTTTGAACTCATTTTCTTTATCAGTCACAAAATAAATTGTGACGTATCTTTTTTTGTGTTAAAGACTCGGAGACAACATGTTCGTTTTGCTAGACGTATATCGTATTATGTTAACTAAAATGAAGTTATACTTTTTTCAACACCACCCCTTATCGAAGTTTGTATATTTTTGTTTTTCGAGTGTCATTTTCACGACAAGTTGAAGTAATTCTAAAAACCGTGTGATAGCGATAAGGCCTAGATTACAGTGGTATTTTAGAACTATTGTATGACAGTATGTCCTTTTTTACTAAGTGAACCTTGAGTGACGGAATAGAATTTCTTGTTTCAGAATGCTTGGACTTAGGAATACAGAGAACGTAAGCTTTTGTTTTGGTTTTTTATTTCGTTATAAATGTGTTTTTTATTGGTTAGTGTAACTTACATCTAATATATTATCTCCGATTTTTATAACTTAATTATTTATTCATAGATCAGTTAGAATAACTAGAGTTACTTCGATTTTACTAACTGTTTATTTGACCTTTGAGACAGTCTGCGAGTACTACTAAGGTTCCTATTTATATTTCAGAATGTTAAGAACCATTGAAATCAGTAGTTTAAACATATTTTGTTAATTCTTCAGATAAAAACGACAGTTTAACGTATCAAAGGTGCAAAATGGTCTATATTGAAACAAAACTCGTTAAGATTTAATGTGTTATTATATAATATTAAACTATTACTAGTTGAAGACGGACATTTAGTTAGGAATTGTTTTCTTGTCAGAACAAATAGCTTACAATTGCACTTTTTTTGGGGGGGAAGGACGTAAAACGAACAATTACGACAAACAGAGGTGAAAATAATCAAATGTGATTTCAAAAAGACATCTTGCTTGCAAAGGTTCTCTGAAAATTAAGTCGACATTTTATTCAATAAATTCTATCATAGCGGCCCGGCATGGGCAAGCGAATCACAGTCGCACCAAACATGCTCGCCCTCCCAGCCGCGGGGGCGTTATAATGTGACGGTCAATCCCACTATTCGTTGGTAAAAGAGTAGCCCAACAGCTAGCGGTGGGTGGTGATGACTAGCTGCCTTCCCTCTAGTCTTACACTGCTACTTTAGGGACGGCTAGCGCACATAGCCTTCGAGTAGCTTTGCGCGAAATTAAAAAACAAAACAAAAACAAACACCCATACAAACCGTCTTGAGAATAAATTTTTATTTCAAGTGCGTTTTTCGTCATCACGGAATGGTTAAAAAGGCATTACGAGTTTATAATCTTAACCAATGTTGGTTTGAAACTACATTTCGTATTTCTTGCTCAAAATCTTAACAAAACAAATGGAAATAGCCTGAGTGAGCCAAGTAATTATGTTTACATAATATTGTCAACAATCGGATCCTTTGCACGAAACTTTTCCTACAGTTTCTCGTTAAAATAAGAGCAATTAGTACGTCTGCAAATGATTATGGCTCTGATTGGCTAATCAAGTAGCGTCACGTTGTGTCCCACAATGGAAGTAATAAATGCACTGTCCTTATGACGTAAAAATTGTTCTGCAAACAATTTTTTTAATCGACCTAATTATTATAAATGGTATTATTTTTGTGACATATTACCTTAACGACACAATTTTCAATTAACATTTCTATGTAGTAGTAAGTGAAAGCAAAGAAAAGTGAGATGTCAACTACACTACATACATTCACCAAATTTAAGGCTAACCAGGCCTTACGGCATTAACGGATTTTCCGCTACATGTGCATCAAAATTTGCTGCTTAAGTACTACTAATAATTAAATCCATGTGTTACTAAAACTAGTTGTACTTGTGTAGTGGTTATTAAAGCAGAACTTTAAAAGAATTAACAGTAGGTCTTCATAATAATTAGTTAGTTGTGCCCCAGCAAAGAAAATTTAATTTTATTATGAAACATTATTACGTAAGAATGTGGGGGAGTTGAAGAGAGGAATCAAAAGAATGCTTTTCTACATTAACTGATGTTAATTTTTAAACCAGTTTTCAGTTGCTGGTAAGGAATAGGAATTTTCATCTGTGTTACGTTTTTTTTTATGTTTTATTTTTTCGTAGACTAAACGCAACAGAAAGACACAGATAACAGCTTGTATAATTTATTACAATAAGCTATTATATATATGACAGATATAACATAAATTATATAATAACAATGACAGATATTAAGTTTAAACCTTCAAAATTAATTACAACACAAAATGGTACTGGCCTGTATCTAATATAATGATCTAGAATGAAAGTCCAAAAGTCCAGATCAGAAATCCATAATTCTAGTCTAGGGTGATTATTTGGTCCCACGAAGAAATTTCGAAGTTTGAATGGAGAATGACGAAGTTCTTTTTACGATGTTTTTTGATGAACGTCTCAAACTTGCCGCCTTCCAATTTTCCCAGTTTCCCCTAAACAGTCCGTACGTGCCGACTCTCAGCACAACCAGTAATTCGAATGAATCGCAAAGATTGACGAGACAAAATCACAGCTTCTGTAGATCTAGCTCTGGTCACAAATCCAAGTTGAATAAAATCACAGCAAACACTTAAACTTTCTCAAACGAATGGCTGACTCTCCTTTTCTTCGAATAAAAACTAATGATTCTTCCTATTTCTCGCGTCTCCGTCTGTTTATATATTAGTAGGCCTCTTCTCGAACAATCGCGTAACTTCTACAGAACTCCATAGCAATCCGCGCATGTCCGTTCTTGCACGAGACTCAACGTCTAGACACTAGGCCGCCATACATTTCCGTTTTTATAGTCATATATTTGATCTACCTAATTCTAGAAATTTCTAAATGTTATTTTAAATGAATAACAACATATTTTTAATTGGTTTAAACTTTGAAACAATAATATAAATAATAGAAATGAAAATTTAAACATAACACGACATGTTTATCGTTTACAAAACATTTACATGACATTTACATAACAATCTGTTATAAAAATCTTTGTATTTAAACTGATCAGGCATAAAATTTCATTTCATTACAAGTTAAACTTTTAACCACTATCATGTTCGCAACCTAAGTGATTTCTCTAAATATGGAATGGGAATGTAAACCCTCATTGTCAACGCTGTCTCAAGTGTTGCTAAACTGATATCTTTGTCTTGTTTTATGACAGAATGGCCGCATTGACAGCTTTCTCTTGAGTGCAACACCGGTAGTACATGACGTCCTGTCTTTACCCATTTAATCTTTGGCCATCATGTACCACAGATGGTTCGCTCTATAATTTAAATAAAAAACAACAACAAATGATCAAAATATTCGATTTTTGTAATCATGAATATCTCGCAATTTTTGTGGTCAGGAAAAGAAACTTGGATAAAATAATTCTTACCGTGGATTATAGTTTAAGGATTGTGATGGAAAGCTTACAGTATGCTTTGAGTATTGAATGACAAACATAAATCAGAATAAGTTAAAACAGTTGTTCATCCTTTTTTCTAATTTTCCTAAAATGTTACACTTGCTACACTCACTTTTTTCTATTTTATTTCAGTTGTGTTGCAGCTTTTCTATTTTATTTTTGAAGTCTCGACTACCTTTCGGTTCAGTTACTCAATTACAAAATTTAATGCCAATCTCTAGATTAACTTTAATTAAAATGATTTAGTCATGAACATTTATTTTATTTTCGTTATTCTTTCAACATGACATCCGTGCTCCACCAGTTGTACATGATGGAAGACGTGGCTTCATTATAGTTGGCCCCCCAGTGGCTCAGCGGTATGTCTGCGGACTTACACGCTAAAATCCGGGTTTCGATACCCTTGGTGGGCAGAGCACAGATAGCCCATTGTGTAGCTTTGTGCTTAATTCAAAACGAACAAACAAATCATTATAGTTGTCCGTACAAAATAAATACTTTCGTATAGGACTTTAAACACATGAGGTAGTGTGTTCCATGGGTAGCTCGCGACGTGCATCACAAAACATGCACATATAGAACTGGTGACGCAAGATGTTGAACGTGATGAATTGATTGATGATAGTTTTTATTACCCGACTTAAGATGATTGAAACATTTAATGGTGACCGAAGTAAACTAATAATAACTCAAACGTCCGCGTATCTGCTCTTCAAACCGCAGAAGGTTTGCGTACCATAATAACACCGATAACGTAACCAGGTATCTAAAAATCAATCCAGTGTTAGCATTATTTGAGTTTTCTCACACTCAAACTGACAAACTAGAATACAAGTGCAGTAGAGGTCAGAATTCTCAATACTTTATGAACAGTTTAATCTTGTTTAACTCGACTTTATTGGCTTTTAAGACTAAAAATGTGTGTGATATTCATGACAAGAACTACAACACGTGAAATACAGATTCTTTTTTTAAATATTCATCTTAATGGTTTCTAATGCTAATCTAATTTTCGACTTTTGAACCGGGAAGGGGAGAGACGTGCAGAGTGTTAAAATCTTCCATTACAGCTAATTAATATTTCCAAATACTGTTTAGCTATCCAGACGTTAACCTCAAGTAATTTAAGAGTTTTTGAAACCTTTTGTATTTATAGCTTATTTAAAACTGTATGAGTATTAAAAACCAATTATGGAAGATGTACTTATGGTTTCATACTGAAACATCTGAATTGTCACAGATCTGTCTGATTTAAACTATTAACATAAATTATTTTTTTTAGATTTAACAGGTGCTTTTCATTCTTCACAGTTACAATTTGTTTGAAGACGACTTGTGTCGCTAACGCAACCTTGTTTTTAATTTATGGCCTCAGTGCTTCGGGCCCGACTGGGTCTTGAGGCACATTCGAATGACTCTTCAGTTGAATTATTGGAAAACATTTTTGGAATAGGATCTTTAACCACAGTAAATGGTTTCGTAATTTCGATTATACTATTATAAGTGAGAATTTACTGGAGAAAATTATTTTTCAATAATGGTAGGTAAGCGACTCAAATAATTGTAGAAGTGCTCTGCATCTTGTTGCAAAGCTGATATAATTTTAGGATGTATACTTGTACACATATTAATTAAGGTATATATATAAAGTAATTAGTTTTCTGTACAAAATGATACTAATTAACCCTCACATAAAATTGTGTATAATTTTAACCTCTTATCTCAAAGATATCCCCTTATTGGAAAGGGCTCATAAATGGACTATTAAGATGATTCTGAAGATTAAAAACTTGTGCAAGAATAAATTCTTATCTCTTGACTTTCTTCAAGAGAAAATATAAGACAATTTTAATGAAGTTCATAAAATTATATAGGATGATCGGTAGAAAATATATTTACGATTTGTTATATTTTGACGGCAATAGGACAAAGGAAAACAAATTGAACACTTGTAAACAAACAAGACTAAGTTTTGTGTTTCAAAATGATTGTCTAATGAAATGTTGCCATTTGCAACAACTAAGACCAGCATTTTATAATAGCTTAAGAGGTGAATCGATGAATACCCAAAAAGTAAAGTGTAGTTTTAAATTTTAAATTTTTTGTTTTTAAAGAGTATATGTGCATGACAACCATGATCATAAGAACAAACTAGTTCTTGTACACGTGTTGTTCCAAACTTTAAAGAGGGAACAAGATAACTTGTACGAGCTGTATTTTTGTCCTGAATTATTCCAACTTAATGATATTTGCCCAACCTCATCTGTATCATTTATTTCCGATTTCATTAGCCTTTAACTTTTAGTTCTTGATACATAACCTATGACATTTCAATTAAGGAAAATGTTTTAAAGATTGAATGTAATATTACGGCCCCGCATGGCCAAGCGTGTTAAGGCGTGCGCTTCATAATCCGATGGTCGCGCCAAACACGCTCGCCCTTTCAGCCTTGGGGTTGTTATTATGTGATGGTCAATCACCCTATTCGTTGGTAAAAGAGTAGCGCAAGAGTTGGCGGTGGGTGGTGATGACTAGCTGCCTTCCCTCTAGTCTTACACTGCTAAATTGTCACAAACAATGTAATATTATTTTAAAGTAAACACTAACCATAATGATTGTACTTAATTTTTCATGATTTTATTTAAAAATGTTTTGTATCGATTTCTTCAAATTCTTTTTTTTTAAATTTTTACAAACTTAAGCCTTTTTCTTCGATGTTGGAACGTATTCAGCATTTTGTTATTTCTCTTGGTCATTGCTGACGTGTAACACGCCACGCTACAAACTTTGAACGTTTTCCTTTGCAAAGCAGTTAGCCACCAATCTGTGAAATGGCGTTGTTACTGGACTTGCTGTAACTAATAAGTTTCTTAACATGAAAGTGTGAACACAACCTTTTAGAAAGCTATAAACATTTGAGTACAGTTGCTTTGAAACGAAACGAAACGAAAAGCCATGGTAAGATTATATAATCGTTAGTTTATGTCAGCTGCATGTATTACTAAGAAAAGTATTGGAAGTTGTTTCTAGTAAACTAGTATTATAGCTGAATACTGTATGTATACTGAGATACAATTTCTCACTCTTATTAAGTAGGATGTTTGATGTAGTTAGCTTATTACTATTGGTTTAAATAAATACATGTAACTGATTATAAACATCTTTCTCCAGCAAAAGACGCTCACGAATACTACTACTAACTTACTAAATTAAAAATAAGAGTAATATTAGTGTCTGGACTGCTACAGTGCTAGCAAGTTAGGCCTAAAACTAGGAGGGTAAAGGTTGACTTAATTTTATAGTTCAAACGCAGTCGCATTGGACGACGACAAATAATCTAGTTTATATCTGAAATCCAAAGCAAAAGATGAAGTTGTAGTTCTGTAGTTACACTAATAACAAAATTAGCAAATATTGAAATTGATTTTAAAATGGGATCAACAGAATTAACTACATAAATTGATTTTCAACTAAAAGCATGCAAACATATAATGGTATACTGGTTAATAAACGATCTAATTTTTGGCAGAAGATATTTCATTTAAAAACTACATAGCCAAGATGCATTTTCCATATTTAAATCAGGGTTTCTTGATGTGGCAGATTTCTTAATTTTCTGTTGATTTGTGGTAGTATTATTGACAGATTGTGTACATGTATTTAAACAATCCATAGTAAGTTTCTATTTTTGGTGACTTGTGAAGACTGGATAAATAATATTCTGAACTAAGCAAAATGCAGTCTGCTAAGACTTGGGCTTCTACATAAGATCCCTAACACTAGCATCTGAATTACTGATTCACCTACTTGTTTGGGTTGAAAAAATCTTTTACGTAGAAGAGTGAATGACTTTTGGCCTTCTTTGGTCATCATCAGGCTCACAAAGAAACCTGACGATGTCATAAGAAGGTCAAAACATTGTTCGCTCTTCGTCCCCCAGTGGCTCAGCGGTATGTCTGCAGACTTACACGCTAAAATCTGAGTTTCGATACTTGTGGTGGGCAGAGCACAGATAGCCCATTGTGTAGCTTTGTGCTTAATTCAAAATAACATAACATTGTTTGCTCTTCTATGTAAAATATTTTCTCAACCCAAATGAGCTGTTTTTGCATCTACATTTCTCTACAGGTGGGTTTTCTCGACATCACTGATTGATTCATCTACTGATCTATTAAAACTACAAGTTGAGACATACAACTCTTGGTTCATTACAACTTTAGTCAAATTCATTCAAAAGTTAATATTCACTTTGCTTGTATTTGTTGTTCCTATGGTCTTGTAACTCTTAGAAGAAGGCAGATATTAGATTCATTTAATATTTGATTTATGATTTTAAAACTAATGTAGATTTAATATGTTTATATCAAATTAATCAGCTACTGACTGCACACCTGAAGTGTTTTATTTGTGAATAGAAAGATATTGTGAAACAAAATTAACCATTTTGTTATGCACAACACTAGAATAAATACATTACTTGGAAGTCAGTGTTGTTAATTTAGACAGTTTCTAATGTCAGTGTTGAAATTTGGTAAAGTATTATCAGTTGTGTTTTAATGTTTAAGATATTTCTTACAAACTTCTCATGATGTGTCAGTTTTTGTCTGTTTACATGTACTTGAATTTAGTGTACACTTTGTCATATTCCTTGTTTCAGACATTCTGCATATATAAAATGTTGTAATGCTGAAAAAATGTTAGTGTGTTGGGTATTTTGGAAATGTTACATTGCACAAGGTTTTAGGTTTAAATCTAAAATTAAATTCCTATGAAACCCTGACAATGGTTTTTATAAGTATTGCTTTGACTAAGGTGATTACATAGTTAAATGTATATCTGATGGTACGACCATTGTTGGTGCAGGTGATTTTTCTTTAATCCAGTTTTAATGGAAGTACTTAAAGCCAAGCAGCTTCTTTATATTAATACATAACACTTTTCAAGTTGCTTAAAACAAATGTATATTTATTTTTAGGTTTCTCTCCAGCAAACTGTGGATACTTCTCATGAGGATATGATTGTAAGTTATGTATTTGAATTGAAGATTTCTCTAGATAAGTTTATTATTTAACATGTTATAAATATGAATTTAAAGAAAGTTTGAATCATTTAATTCATAAATGATATTTACTGCAAGTCATACAGAAGATAAAAACCACTTGGCTGATGAATTTCATTTGTTTTTCAGAAAGCTATTTATTCAACTTAAATTTTGAAAGAAACTTAAATATAGGCTTTTGCATAATTTTGTCAAACATAAGAAAGCTTTTTCCAAATTGTAAATGTTAGGCCATAATTGAATAGGCAAAAGATGGTGTGCAAAATCATGTAGCAATATTTTTTTGAGAGTGCTTGTTATAAAAAAAAATATACAGGTGTGGGGTGAGTTAGCTCTTAGATAGAAAAGTGGATGAATGGAAGAAGTAAGTTTTAAATGGATTCCAGTCAAACTGCATTAATATCACAAGTGGGGTATCTCGGGGCTCATTCTTAGGACCATTTCTCTATTTTGATTTGCACCAGTGATGTATACGAAAGAATACTCAATAACTTACTTGAATGTGCTGTTATCAAGGTCTTGGTCATTGGTAGCTATGAGGAATTGTATCATTTGGTGAGTGAGGTGAACATGTAGTAAACGGTTATGTTAAGGATGATGAATAAGGTTTATCATATTTCAAATGTAATTGTGTGTTGTTATGCAAATAACCTTTCATGTTGTGGAAGAAAACATACCATAATGATGTATCATAGAAGTATGTGGTTAGTGATAAATTGTGGTTACTCCAGTTATACAGTGCACATTTGTTATCACACCATTTTTCCAAAGGGCTTTTTGTAGCCATTTGATTTAAAACTGTACAATTTAGTGTGCATGGTCTAAGGCTAGTAAGGTTTAGAAAGTCATCAGTAGTTATATTTGTGATATTGTTATATTGTATAATTTATATAAATTTGTTATTTCTACTGTTACCATGCATTATTACCAGTACATAATTTATGATATTGTAATAAAACATATTTAAGTTATATTTTCATAACTGTTTTGTGTATAATAAAACCTGTATTAGAGTATGTATGTCTTACTTTTTTATGTAACAACCAGCATGATGCTCAGATGGACTACTATGGGACCCGGTTGGCAACTTGTTCGTCTGATCGATCAGTGAAGATATTTGAAGTTAAGAATGGTACTCAGAAACTAATTGCTGATCTAAGAGAGTAAGTAAATATAATATTAAACTTTCATTTAAAAAATTAAAATATTTTCTCACTATAAGACGCGAGACCCATCAAGGCCATGTTGTTAAGGCACTCGACACAATTTGAGGATCACAGGTTTGAATCCCCATCACAACAAATATATTTGCCCTTTTAGTCGTGTGGGTGTTAATGTGTGGTCAGTCCCACTATTCTTTGGTGAGAGTAGTCCAAGAGTTGACAGTGAATGGTGATGGCTAGTGCAGATATCCCTTGTGTAGCTTTGTGCAAAATTTAAAAATAAACTATAAGACGTGAAACTTGTAGGTCTAGAAAAAATGTCTTTACTTACATAAAGTTAATACTGCTGTTTAGACATTAAACTGCAAAATTATCTTGAATTAGTAATACAAGTATGTCTTCTGAGTATTAAGATGTAGGCCTAAAGTTAATGTTTATTGCATTTACATCTGGGACAAATACTGTTTGATTTAACTGTGTCTGTAATTGAATCCTTTATATATTCAAACAGTATGCTATTAAACTGCTATTAAGAGCAAATTCATAGTACCTATTGGAGAGGAAACTATTTAAACTTGTTCTGTACATGTCATTAGTACCAACATTCAACATATTGTTTATGTACACTTTAATCCTAGGCATGCAGTTGAGCTAAAGTACATGTCATGATTTTACAATAAGTAAGTTAATAAGCCAGAATATATAGTCACTTAGACTTCTAAGCTTTTGCTTCACTGAAATAGAAACAAGAAAATCTAGTCCACATGGTATGCTTCTCTTGTGTTGCCTTTCAAAAACTGATATCTGTAATTTTTGACATCACTAATGGTTATGTTTGTGGACTGTTTTAGGAGTGCATGAGTTATGTGTGTATTTAGTTGTTGTATTAGGTAGCCTAAATTGTTGTTTACTGTAAACTCTTAGTAGTGTCACTGGCTATTTTGTTGCTTATCAGGGTAGCTCGATATAGTTTGGTAAAATGATTATATGAAAGCAATTATGAAATATTAAGAAATTTGAATTTCATAAAATAAGTCATTGTAATTGTCTTACTACAATAGTCTTTATAGAAAAATGATTTATTTTGTTTCACATTTTTTCAAATTTTACTACGAATGGTTTTGTTGGAGTTATTGTTAAGGTTGATAAAATTCTTATTAATTTAGGATGTTATAAAATGTGTATTTTATTCAAAGTGCCTTTTACCCAAACTGATTTTTGAAAGGCTTTAAATTCAGATGAATCTGGGGTGAAAATAGTTTATTTAAGTTTGAATCTTTTAAGTGTTAGTCTTTGTGTGCTCTGAAAGCTGCTCGCTATATTTTGTGAAGAAAAATTTACTAAATTTGTGATGATTCTAATAAATTTTCCAGTGTAGGTGTTGGTTCATTTGACTGACCCATAAATGTAGGGTTGATAAGTTGTACCCACATTACTTATTGTATAGAACATTCTGTATATAGATAAATGTGATGTACAGTTGTAAATATTATAGGTAAGGGTATCTGTTAAGTCGTTGTAAACATTGAGTATGTCTTCTGCTAGTGTCTTAAACTTTACATTTATTTTTAATCTTCTTTCATCAAACCATGGATCTTATTTACCATTATTTAATCTTGGTGCTGAATATTATTATTCATTATAAGTTTGACATGAACTGTTTCATTGAAATCTTTTGGAACTACAGTAAAACATGTAAATTTGAAAATATCAACATTTTCTTAAGATTTTTCTCAGTTTTACTCACTTTTGTGCAATTACTCCTTAGACAGGTTTTACTGCAGTTTCTTTCATACCTGCTTTTATTTTGAAGTTTTTAATGACACCAGACTTTGTGTTAATAATAATAATAACTAACTGAATTTTTTTTTTTTTTTTCACAGACATGAAGGGCCCGTCTGGCAAGTAGCCTGGGCCCACCCAATGTTTGGCAATATCCTTGCTTCTTGTTCTTATGATAGGAAAGCCATTATCTGGAAAGAAAGTGGAGGAGAATGGAAGAAAATCTATGACCATGTCAATCATGACTCTTCAGGTAGGTATAACTTGTTTATAATGTTTATTTCACATTCATGCTTTGTTTACTTGAATTGTAATAAATGGATTAAAATTTATTTTTGACATACTTTGTTACATGTCATGTAATATGAGTTAGTAAATCTTTCTCAATTTTACAAAAGCTATGAATTTCCCATACTTTAAGTTATTGTTAAATGTTACAATTAAATTACACATGAACATAAACTCGTTTATTAAGTGAAGTAAAGTTATTCAAATATTTAATATTTTATTTGGTATTTTAAAAACAAATACATGGTTGATTTCCGAACTGGATATTTACTAGAAAAAAGAAATTATCAAAACTCAGATTATTAAATTTCATTCTGTTCCAATCATTAATTTTTGTTTACTTGTTGTTTAAGGAAGAACATTCCAAAGATTAGAACTTTCGGTACTCATCTTTGTGTATTATGTATAACAAGTAACTGGAGTTCCAAGCTAATTTTCATGGAATTTTTTGCTTTTACTATAGACTATGTGAGCCATGACAACATGGTTTGTCTCTAGCTATGGATATAGCTATTTAAAAATGTTTTTCTCTTCTTCTGTTAGAGCAGTTTTGACAAGCCATCTGGAACTACGAGAGAAGGGTACTAACATTCTTTTAAAACTGTTACCACGTGCAGACTTCTCTGTACTTGTATTAGTCCTTTAGGGTTCTGAGGTCTAGCTGCAATGTAAAGAACTTGATGTTTTGAAGGTTACCTGTGTTCATTTTTTATTGTAGAAATTCTTCCTTGCATTATGTTTTGCTGGACATAAGAGTCTAGCTTATTTGAAATTGGAGATTAATTGTATGTTTTGTACCTTATAAAATGTGCTGTTTATTAACAAAACAGTTTTTCTAAATACTTTTATCTTCCCATTGTCCTTTGTGTACTTTGCAGTATCTGTCTTCCAGAGTTACAGGATATGCACATGGCTATGAAATTATATTTTTCTTATCTTCTGTTGTTGGGTTATTTCCTCCGTAATTCACATGTTGGGGAGCTTGTTACTTGTCCACTTTCTCCCCAACTGATTGATCAACTTAAAGATTGTCCAAGTTGGCTTGTGACAGGTTTCCCATTTGAGGGATCAGTTGGAGGAATGAGATCTGTTTTGGCTGCATCACTTGTGGTATAATTGAGTTCTTTGTTGCTATTTCATATTTTATGAAAGAATAATTAAAGTTTGTGTGAAGTACCAATGTACTAAGTTTTTCTATGAAACATTTTTATATAGTTGTCTGCATCTTGCTTCACTTGTCTTCTGTATGTATAAATATCACTGGCATGGTGGTAAGGTGGAAACTTTCATATTGGTATGTTCCATCGGAACAGCTGATTTCATAAATTGTTATTAATTACAAAACTGTAATATGACAGTCATCATAAAGTTGATCTACAGTTGCTTATGTATAGAACTATGGAGACAAGAGAACTTTATTCCAATTGGAATATGAAGTCTGTTTCCAAGATATAACATAAGAGATTAGCATATTCCAAAAATAAATGTATCTACAGTATAGTCCAAGTCAGCTTTTTATCTGTTAAAAGTGGATAAATGAGGCTTAGCACACCTTCCACATGTAAGAAAGAAATCTTATGGAAGCTGAGTTGGGTAAGTTGGAAATATTGAAGTTTAGAAGATTTAAAAATTAGGCTTTAGTTTGTATCCAGTGGTGGGAAGTTGTAATCACACTTTCTATTCTGTTGTAGTTAACTCCCTCTCCTGGGCACCACATGAAGTAGGCTTAATCTTGGCTTGTGGAAGCTCGGATGGTGCTGTATCAGTATTGTCTAGTTCAGGAGATGGAACGTGGGAAACTAAGAAAATCAATAATGCTCACACAGTAAGTATTGTATCACATTCAGTGTACAGTGTAGTCTTTTATCTGTTGTTAATGTGTCGTGTCACAGCAAGTGTTGTCATGTATGGCATACAATGTATAGTCTTTTATCTGTTGTTAATGTGTCGTGTCACAGCAAGTGTTGTCATGTATGGCATACAGTGGAAAGTAAGACCAAGACACCCTGAATGTACTAAGGAACGTAGTATGTGGCTAGTTAGTGAAAACTCCTTTCAAATTTATTTTAACAAGAACGTTTACAGCTAATTTGTTCTGTTAATTATTTTCACATAATCTACCATTATTGCTGTGAACAGCTTTTTATTAGAAATTAGGTTGAAACTGAGAATAACATTAAAAAGCAAAAGGAAACCAACATTTGTTATACATGTTTTCAGGTATTTCACTGAACATTTTCTCTGCCACCAAAAACTAGCATTATCCACTGAACAATAAATCATAAATGTCTTTTACTAATGAAATAATTGTAATCATTAGTGTCACTTAGATTCCACAGCCATAAATTTGGTTGATAATACTTGCTGGATGTGTACAACCTGCTGGTAGGTTTAATGGGAAATGCTGCATTAGGTGGTGAGCCAAATTTTCTCTCAAAGAGAAATCTAATCAAATTTGTGTGTTGGGTGTATGGTTATGGATAGGATTGCTGTTCATAATTACTGAACTTCTCATAAGTATCATAACATTTTAATGTACAAGATTAATAATGTAAGTTTCTACTGTTGTTTTACTTGTCTCTTTTTCTTTGTAGAGCAGTTTTTGAAAATTTACCTTAGTTGTGATAGAACTTTGGAATCATGTAGACTTATGCTTATCTTGAAGTTTTTGCTTGTACATTGTTGACTTAAATAATCTAATTAAAACTTGTAGATAATTCTACTCTTTTCATCTGTTACTGTTTTCTAGTCTCAATCAACTTTCTCTAAGTTATTTCTACACATGATTCATCACTGCTTTGTCTGTTGTGATTTTAACAAAATTTCCTCAAAATGAGAAATATAATGTTCTAAACTCATTCTCCTATTCAGTACCTGTGGTACCTTTATTAATCATTTAGCTGTAAGTTGGTAAGTGAAATGTTCATACAGGTTTTACTGCAGGTGTAATTCTTGTTGTAATTATTGTGTAATTATTCTTGTTGTATGCATGAGGTTCAGACATGGTAAGTAATTAAACTGCTTGGCTTTCCATGAACTTCTTGTTTTTACACAGATTGGCTGTAATGCTGTCAGCTGGGCTCCTGCAATAGAACCAGGATCGTTAATAGATCAGGCTCCTGGACAGAAGCCTAAGCTTGTGAAACGATTTGTTACTGGTGGTTGTGATAACTTGGTTAAGATCTGGAGATGTGTGTAAGTTGGTGTTTTCATAATTTAGTTGAATTGTTTAAAATTAACAAATATGTACATAGTGTAATCAAATATTGGTAAGTAACTCAGTTTAACTGATTCACCCAAGAACGAACATCACATACAATAACAGATTAATTAAAATTAGTGTTTGTATATTATCACTAATAATTATTATTCCATTTATTCAAGTATTTAAATATTATCACTATGCTTTCTAATTTTTGGTTGATTTAAAGCTGTTTAGCTCAGTCTGTTATCATCAAAGCTAATAATTAACTGAATCTGGTGTATCAGGTTGTTATTTTCAATTATCCAAGTCTCATGAATATAAGTGATTTATAAATCCAGTATTAAATCAATTGTGAAATTGCACTAATAGGTAAGTTCAGAGTGTGATTAAATAATGCACTTCATACATTTCAATTTTTTACAGTAATTGTTTCTGGAATATTCTGTTAACAAGAGTAGAATTAATGTATGTACACTTTATTCAGCTGAGTTACTTAGTACATGTTACAATATTATGGTCTGACAGCAGAATAAGTTTGATCTTGTGCATTGTGGAATGTCTTAACATAATTTATGTAATGTTAAACTATAGATTTATACAATCAATGAGTGAATCTTGGTACAGAATGTGGCACATTTTTTATGTAATTTACTTTTTTATTATATACCAGGGAGGAGGACCAGTGGGTGGAAGAACAGAAACTTGAAGCCCACTCTGACTGGGTGAGGGATGTAGCTTGGGCTCCTTCTATTGGCTTACCTCGCAGTATTATAGCTAGTTGTTCTCAGGTAAGTAGGTTATTGCTTTACTTCGGAGTGCTATGGCTCATTGTTCTTGGGTAGTTATGTTGTTTCTTCACCTTGTATGAAACAAATTTATTAAACCATCTTATAATAAAGTAGAATATACTCAGTTCAAATGTAATGATAATTTTAAAAATATACTTGGAGCATAGACTTGTCTCCATAAAATAACCTTGACTGAAGACAAGAATCTCACCACAGACAAAGTTAAAGCAACAAACCAGAGAGACTGAACTGGTGAAATTCTCACAAAAATATCAATCTGCTTGATATTAAGATTTCTCTAATTGTTAGTCTTAATGAATTATTTAATTTCCACCATTACTGTTCAACAAGTCCTTCCAAAGAAGAAATTTGCAAATGTGTATTACCTTTCATCTTACTTACCTGTTTTCAATTATTCAACTTTGAATATTAAGTAATGTATTATTTTTACTTTTTCATCATTCTTATTCTCTCACTATGTTAGTAAAACACTAAAAAATAAATCATGTTTTAATAAGAAACTACATTTAGTACTTTCTGAAGGTGATTCTGTATTAGGTCCACCCATGAAGATAGTAAGGTTTCAGTTTTTTAAAAGTGATGTAGTCTTGAGATGTTTTCTTAGCTTTTTATGAAATCTTAATTCATAATGCTTCTGTGAATGTTTGCTTCATTAGTTTTGACCATTGTAAGAAAGCCCTCCATTGTTTTAAGGTATCTAAACAACAGTTCTGTTGTATATGAACATTATTTTCTCTTAATCAATATTCATTAGATTATAAACTTCTCTTGCTGTAGGACAAAGTAAGTCAAGTGAGTGTTAATCTGAACTGTTTGTGTGTAGAATTTTAGTTGTGTATAGTATCACTTGACCTAGGCTCTCCAGCATAACGTGAGCCACTGTTTCGTGCGGATGTCACTTCATAGTTTGATGAAATTCTCCAGTTTAACATGTCCAAGGTTTTATAGTCTACTTTGTAGTGAAGCTAACATTGTAGTATCCTAAGTAGAAAATTTTACTTGTTTAGTATTTCTTGTGTTCTTAGTTAACAAGAAATTTTTTTTAAATTATTGTTTGTATAAAACAAGATTTAGAAATATTAAATTTTCTTTTGTGAGAAATTTGATCGCTTCATCTTGTTAGTACAGCAGTATATCTAGGGATTTACAATGCTAAAATCAGGGGTTTGATTCCCCTTGGTGGGCTCGGCAGATGGCTCAATGTGGCTCTGCTATAAGACAACACAAGTTGATTGCTCTAATTTATCCTTAATAAATGTAGCTGCCGAGAACAGCTGATAAGATATGTTGTGTACTTTTGAATAACTAATCACATAACTTGTGTTTGGAGGGGGTACAGAATTTTGTGTATTGATATGTATTGCAGGATCGAAGGGTGATAATATGGAGTAATGATGGGACAAATGATGTGTGGAATTACAAAGTGCTTCACACATTTGATGATGTTGTTTGGCATGTTAGCTGGTCTGTAACTGGAAACATCCTTGCAGTATCAGGAGGTGATAACAAGGTAAGCAAACAGTTTGGCTCTTTAATGTTTATTTTTTTTACTAAAGCTCTCTCTATTTATTGTTTATTTAACTCTCAGTGATTAAAACAGTAGTAGTACAAATCCTTATAAATAACCTAAGACATGAGTAATTCTTTATGAATTCGTTTTTCACCAAGCACAGTTTCTGAAATTTCTGTGAGGGGTGTGTCCCAACAGGCATCGTTATTGGACTGCATGTTTTCTTGAAGCAGCTATTTATAGAAACTATTTCTGTATTCTAAAATGATAGTAATGTGGAATATATTTTGATCAAAGTTTTGTCCACATGTACTGGGGTAAATATAACCAACTGGTACTAACTGGTAATTTCTGTTTTTATATTTTATTTTTACCTTCTATATCTCATGAAACCACCAAATAGGAAAAAAAAGATTTGGTTTGTAATAAGATTTTGCTGTAATTTTATCACAACATTTCTATCAAATAGAATTTCTCTACATACAAAAACAACTTTGTACAAAATAGTCCTTATTTTGTTTTTTGTTTCTGAGTTTATAAAAACACGAATGAATTTGATAGTGTTTTTAAAAAGTAATACTTAAATGAAAGTACTTTATTCATGATGTACAAGTCATTCAAATAATAGTTCATTAATTAAAAATAACCTGGCTATTTCTGGTCTAGGTAAGCTTGTGGAGAGAGTCACCTGATAGACAGTGGGTCTGCATCAGTGATGTTAACAGAGGTCAAGGAAAAGTGACTGGAAATGTACATTCTTGAGAAAGAGCATTTTAGCATTGAGAAGTGTCAATTATTGTTTTTTGCTTAACCAATGTACCAAGAAATGATATAAATGTTTGTGTTTTCTCCTGTCCTTGTGAAACTTAAAGTTTAAAGTTAATTCTCCAGTGTTGAAATGTTTATATGGATACATGAAGCAATTGTACATTGTACAATTTTCAGAATGTTAACTCTTCTAAGATACTATTAAAAGGTTATTTAATTTTTTAAACAATACATTGAAATCTTAATAAACAGCCATTACACAAACTAGTTACTCCACGTTAAACATCTCAGTTCTTGAAATTGTGGTATAGTGAGCGTTATATTACTTTGTATCAATATTTGGTGATTCTGAATACTCAACAGTTTCTGTAGATATGGGTTGTGCTTATTATAACTTTTCTCTGTAATACTTTAATAGTTTCTAATGGGGTTTCTGTGCCCATTGTTATTATAGCTGTCTTCAGTCATTACGTTACCCTTATAAAAGGATTGGTCATGCTATATTAGAGGCATGTAGTCTTTTAATTTGGACTTAACTATTTTATACCAAAGACTGCCTCTCTTTGGACTGACAGTATGGCTCTTCAATGGGCACTTTTGTTTGTTGGGTTTTGATTGAAAGGTTGTGCAGAGAACTGGAAACATTTTGTTCCAGGACATGAAGTGACATCCCCAGAAAAAAAAAGTAAATGTAAAGCATGTAGACGTGTAAACCTTTGTGATTCAATGTTTAAGAACTCCATGTATCCAAAAACTCTGGGATATTAGTATCTGAATTTTACATAAGTTTTAACACAAAAAATACACTTGGCCAAAGTTCTTCAATGTTCTAATCTAACTGGCATAATTTGTGGATGTAGAAAACGAAGCAACTAAAGGAGCATGGAATGTGCTAGTTGGAATCCAGCATCAAAAGCACCTAAAGGAGTGTGGGATGTGCTAGTTGGAATCCAGCATCAAAAGCACCTAAAGGAGCATGGAATGTGCTAGTTGGAATCCAGCATCAAAAGCACCTAAAGGAGTGTGGGATGTGAAGACTTCTTAACATTATCAAGAGAAGGACTGACTTTTACAGTCGTAACTGTGATGTACAAGGTGTTATCTGATTGTAGGTAATCTATCAACATAACCCCTTGGTACTGGTTTTGCTAACATGTGGAACCAAGTACTGTTGGATTCTATATTGTCACCACTAATAGTGTTATGTTTCATATAAGGAACTATGTAAGGAATTAGGACATTGTGGTAATGGAACATGTGTCCCGACACGTTTTATATTCGTTTGTGAATTTATAACTTGGATGAACAACTTGCATCTGTGTAGACTTGTACGTCTACTAGATAGCTCCATTATCAGTGTTGAAATATCTTTCATTAACATTGAATATAAATTTAAATGGACACCCTGAAATAACATTAGTCCACTATTTACTGCAAAATCATAATTTGTTTTTATTTGATAAATGAGCTTTTTCAAATGCTGCTTATTTCTGTAATAAACATTTATCTAATTACTAAATTAACTTTGACATTTGCTACAAGACAGTTTTGACTGCGACGTAATAAGAAGCTAAAAGATAAGTCCTGTGTCTGTTCAGTCTTGCACAGTTTACTTATGATACGATTTGTAAAAACAACCTCATGATATATTTATACGTTCCATGAATGTCAGTAACTTTTGTAAATTATACATTTTATTAAATTCCTTCTTTAGGGCTTTTGTTACAGTTATACTCTACTTGGACAGGTTTTAAAGAATTCCTTGTCCATAATTGAAAGGCATTTTGACTCCAAATTAGTCGAAATTTTTTTTTTACGGAAGATGTAAATATACGTGTATTAGAGAGCTCAAGATGGGATAAAATGGTCGTACTTTTCTAGAGTATGGAGTTCTGTAATGACTTAGCTTTAATAATATTGTCACATCGATTTCTCGGTCATCAGTTTTGCCATGTTAAGTGTAAACTTGTGTTTGACAGAGCCAAATAAATTAATTTTAACGGTATTTTTTATTTTGTAAATTAGTTGAGAGAATAAAGTTACAAGGTTTTAAATGCTTTTTTATCTAAGCTGGTGGTTAAACAATTCTTTGACGTTAATTTCTTTCTACAGCTCAATTCAAGTAGTATAGAAGTTTAATGTTTGTATTAAGCACTAGATGGCATTGCAGTTGCGAATATTATGAAAAAGAATTTGATTTGGTTTGAAATTCGCGCAAAGCACAACGAGAGTTGACTTAGCTAGCCGGCCCTAATTTTGGCAGGGTAAGACTAGAGGGAAGGTAACTAGTCATCACCACCTACCGCCAACTCTTGGGCTATTCTTTTACCAACGAACAGTGGGACTGACCATAACATTATAATGCCTTCATGGCTGAAAGGGCGAGCATGTTTGGTGTGATGGGGATTCAAACCCGTGACCCTCGGACTACGAGCGGAGAGTGCCTTAATCCCCGGACCTGTGAAAAAGGAAGATTGACAAGTACACAAAGCAGATCTATAAAAGAAAACCAGAAACGTTTTTATTATAGAGACCACATTGAAAAACAGTATAACAGATTTATAAATGGTGGCAGTGATATTTGTAGATCTTGTCATGGAACACTTCATGACAATCAAAACAATGTATGAGTAACAGAATATATTAAATAAGTCGCATTTCGTTGTGAACATTAGACGGATATTTTAATACATAAACCTAAATCTGAACTTTCACGTTTACTCTGTGCGGTTCCTCGTTTATCAGCTGTAAGTTTACGGAAATTCAATCCCGCGTGGTGGGCAGAGGGTAGACAAACCATAACGTAGCTTTGTGTCGAGACCACAAACGTTTAAAACTTTTCTGTTGCTTGTCTTAGCTTTGATACATTTCTGACGAGTTTACTGTTTACACGTCTCTACTAATATGTATATCCGAGTGTATTAATGTACTGTTTACACCTCTGCTCTACTATTGTTTATATTCCACTGTCTTAACGTGCTGTTCAGTTTACACATTTCTACTCTATTTGTGTTTACACCTGACTGTATTGAAAGTACAAACTCTTCCATAAACAAGTCTGAGGGCTTGTTACGTTAAAAATGGTTTCGATACTCGAAGTAGCCAGAACACAGGCAACGCTTTGTGCTTAACAAAACTGCACGTGAGCAGTACCAGTGAGAAGTACACTTATGTTAAAACCATAGAAGTTACGTGGAATAGAAACGGTGAAATGAACCCTTGAAAGAGGTATCCGGACAAGTAGATCTCTTATAGAATTCATTCAGTGCATGATTAATGTGGAACTAAATTATTATACATTCGACTCTTCCGAGTGTGAAAATGAAACATCTCACTCGTTGTTACTTTTAAATGAAACTGACGATGGTTAGAATTAGCAACAGATGCTGCTCTAAATATTTTATATTGTGTCATTGATTTTGAAGTAACTTGTAGTCTTGGTCACTACAACGAGACTTTGAAGATAATTATAACCAAATGCCTAGGTATTTAATTATGTAATTTGGACAGTGAAAAATAGTGTCACCAAATTTGTTCACTATTTCGATGGCTTTTACGGTTCAAACGTAATTGTCAAGGCTACTTCTATTGAGATTTTTATGGTCTAAATGTCTAGTTTGTTGCTACCACATAGGTCATAATCCGTGACACAGAACACAAATTGTTTAGTAACTATTGTCTACAGTATATAAACTGTATCTATGGGTAACACTGACCATAGGCATCCACCAAGCAAGTACAAAGATCAAATTGAATGTTTGTGTCATTTGAGTTTATTCATCGGTTATTAATAGACTTTTTTTTCGCAATTTATGGTTTTTGCAATAAATATATTCCTTTTTATTTAATTAGGTACAACGTTTCTTTCGTTAGTGCGATGATTCGCAAGTTAACGAGTTTTATTAGTCAAGTTTTGTTATTGTGGAGAAATTCACTACACATTTTCATCAAAAGCGCAGAGGGAACGATTTTGTGGGTTGTTTATTTTTACTTTTTGTTTTGGCCTCTCGTGTGACCATCATCAGGTAACTCTATTATTGCTAAAAAGAAAAATAAAGATAAATGTGTGATATATTTGAATAAGTTGAGCAGTGTGTCTTATTAGGCTTCTATTTTTCTTCTGTTAATGTTAGGTTTGCGTCTCAGTAAGGAAACACTGCTGAGACGAAGTGGTTGGTTTTGTTCGCTACGATTATGGTTTTTAAGGGGGTATTGTTCTGTTAACCGGCTCTTCTAATGTTGTTATGTTTAACCTACATAAAAGGAAATTGTTACAATGTACTTTGTTAATGTTTCCTTGTAGGTTAGATCCTTACATAACTTTCTTAACTTGTTTAATTTTGTTACAGGGGTGAAAATAAACTTAATCGTAATGTTAAGGTTCTATTATTCTAGTAATCTATAAATCTCTTAAAACTTTGCTGCAGTAGTCGAAACGTCGTAGCTGCTTGAAAACTTGCTGGTTCAGGGGTCATAAGCGAGTTCGAAGTTAAACAATAGCAGAAAACTGTTTAATAACAAGGGTCTGATGTATAGACAATATCTAAGTGTTGGAATTATTATTGTTAAAAATAGGAAAGTTGGGTCGATTTTAAATCTTACAATTCTACATTTTACAGGGATGATGAAGTATTTTTATTAGCTCAACGTTTCGATTTTCAGTCAACCTTCGTGTACTTATTTTAGTGTATATATTCCATTCACATCTCGAAGAAGACATGAAACATTCAGTGTCTACAACTATATAATTTCTCCTGGTTCTGTAGGTCTGTTTTACTTACAAATAAATCCTAGCCTGAGCTATATATCGCAAACTTTATATTGTTTTGTAAAGATAAGTAGAAACTTGTAAGACAATTCAGTGTTTCAGAACGTAAGGAGATATATTTAACTCGATGTTTTTGAGTTTATTGTTAGATGACAGTGTGAATAGAATGCAAAAAAATCTAGAACATTGTATAAAGTTTTAACACTTTTAACATTTCATTTTTACTACTACCCTAGACCGTCCTGACCACAACGAGTTTCTAAGCTAAGGCTTACAAAGACAGACAATAATTCAGTTTACTATTTGACAAAAAAAAGTGCGCGAGACAATTTTAGAAAACGAACCGCTGGACCGACTGTTACGAGATTTGGGGTGTACAAGTTTTTAGGTTCTACGAGTGTACTGCGCGTGTTTAGTTTTGATGTGTGATCGACTCGTCATTCTCGTAGGTCTCGCAAGTGGAACGGGCGCGTTAATTTATGTACTTTATAATTACACGTGGTGTGCTAATACAAGTAATATATGTCTAAGTTGCATAAGAATAAACTTGTAACCTCCTGTAAAATAATTTCCTGCTGCCAAGACTCCTAATGTGTCAGTATACGTGCTGTCTGCGGCGTCTTTGTCAGCACCAGAGTATTTGCTGAGAAGAGTGGTCCTGTCACTGTCGCTATGCATGTAGAATCAGTTCATTCTTGTATCACACTTTCAAGGTTGGAAACTTTGAACGAATGGCTGTACTTAGAGTCAAACTAGTAAAATGCTACACCAACAGTAACAAGCTTTATCTATGGACGGGTTATTTATGTGCCACATTCTGTAAAATAACTGTTTACTAAACTAATCAGTTAAAATTATAGCAATGCCAACTTTTACAGTAGCTATATTTTCATTAATAATTACAACGTTTCGAGCAATAGCACCGAACCCGTCATAATGTTGACCGAGTAATAACCAGACGCCATAAGTCGAAACGTTGTAGTTATTAAAATCAACACTTAAATGGTGTATTTTTGAATTAAAAATAAGTTTATGTCTGGACTTCTCTGAATCATTGAATAATAGAAACAGTGTTTGCGAGAGATACTTGACGCAATACGTACATATATTATTCCACATGGACATTCTACAAGTAGCAGGTTTCTCAATTGTGGCTTAGTTCGGTCTTTCTGTATTTAACTTTTGATAAGTAAATTTATTATAAACCTAACATTTATGGCTTACACAACAAAGCTGAAGATTATTTGAAATATACGATAGCAACTGCCCAGAGTGTAGACTCATTAAACCATTTTAATATAAACTATATTGTATACAACACCAAGTTTGTGAAATAGAAGAGACAAGAATAATTTACTAAATTTCAGCCTGAATACAAACAGTGATATGTAGAGTGTATAATGAAGTAATATTATATTTGTACAATATTTAGTATTTTAAAATAACAAATTAAATGTATTTATGGCCTGAATTCGTTTTAAAAGTATTGTGTATCTCTTTAGTTCTATTTTGAATATTTTTTTAAACATTGCACATCAATCAATTGTGGAAAAAAATCCTTCTAAGGTAATGGAATTTAGCCATTTTAAACCAGTAGTAAATATTTTACAGTTTCTGGACTAAGATGGTGGCTATTTTTAACACAGGTTCATTCTGAGTTAGCGAAGTTCAAGTTTATAATAACCCATTGGATGTTTTGTGCCACTTAGAATGCTGTTTACACTTCACTATGTAGGCGCTGGTGTCAATATTCAAAACTATATTCCATTTACAAACGTCATGCGTTAAAACCAAGGAAATATTTGTGTGGCATTTTCATTCTGAAGGGGGCTTCTTCCTCAACCTGGTCGGAAACCCCAAGTTCAGGCATAATCGTTTTTAGAACTACCGACTATAGATAAATAATTCAGCAAATCAACATCACTTTCACTCACACTGCTGCTCTTAATGAACGAGCGGAATTTACAGTCACTTTTATAACCGGAGCATGCTCAACGGCATATCGCAAGATCGAACCTTTGACCTCTTTATCTGCAGTCCATACTATTAACCACTAGGTTATGTCCATTCTAATGATAGTAAACACCATTTTTCCCTTAGACTATTACTTCTCTGTAACTGAATAGCGGCCATCTTGACGCTCCTTTACTTGAGTCACGACTTGTCTTGGTAAATTTTTCTTCGGTAAAAACTGGTTCAGTCTGACATGCTTGATCAATCTGGATTAAATATTCTGGTGAATCCTTCAAAAACCCGCTGTCACCCTGGTGTAGTTGTTTACTATCTACAAAAGGACTCTTGTTAAGGTTTGCAGCTAAAGGAAAGAACGTGCGACTATCGGTTAGTAATGGCCCTTTGTCACTGTTTGTTCTTCTCAGTTGACTTTCTTGTTTTGTCTCCAATAGTTCGCAGCCATTAAAATTAGTGTCCAAAGAAAATGTCGAGCTTTTTAATTGACCAAAGAACCCTCTGGAATATTCTGTCCAGGTCTTGTTTATATCTGTCATAGATTGGCTACAAAGTGATTTTCTTGCTAAATTATCCACTAAAAAAACATCTGTTTTTTTACAATAATTTTCTTGCGAAACCTGAATATCGAGATAAACTGCTGAGTCTGGGGTTATGTCCTCCGTTCCACAAGCTACGTTGACCTGTCCAACACCACTTCCAGAGGTCAGATCCAGATCAAGCTGGAAATCATGGTTCCGCCGCGTGCTTGCAGCAAAGGGAGAAACACTGCGTGTCATGGTGTCGCGAATGTGAACGTTTGATGTTTTATCCTCGTTAGCTTCACGATTAAGAAAAAAGGTCACATCGAAACTGTTGGCAGCACTCTCGGAACTACAAGTACTCCCTTGTTTTCTGAGAGTAAAGTCCAGAGCGCAACTGGAGAACCCGTTCTTTGACGTTACGTTACTCAGTTGTTCAGGAGACAATTCCACGCTGTTATCTGTTGTGTCTAAACTCCAGTGACTCAGTCGCTTGAGTCGTGAAAGATAAAAACCAGTTTGAAAAAACGGAGACAATGAATTTTGAAACAAATCCTCTTCACATAATGTCTGAATGCTAGACCCAGCTTGGGCCTTAGTAGATTCGTTTTCATCGTGGTAACTGAGAACTTCCGAGAGTTCATCTTCATTGAGATGTAACGGTTGTTCTGGATCACTAGCAGTACGAAACCGGATAAAACCTTGATCTATGTACAACATGGAGGTAGAACTTCCGTCAAGAAGCTTGTCTTCAAAGTTGGTTGGCTTTTGGGATTCATCACTACAATCATTTGTGTTACTAGGATGATTTGAGTGACCAGAAGATAAAAGGTTTGGTACACTTGGATTTGACTTTTCTTCTACAGTGTCAGTATTGGTTGACACTTTCTTCATATGAAAATTATTCTCAAGTTCGATGCTAAAAGTTGGAATTGTTGGAAGGGATGTGGTGTGATTCCATCTTCTTGGTCTTTCTAATGATGTCTTATGGAAAGCAACATTAGGGTTACCTTGATGATTAGGTAAAAAAATAGGAATATTTTCACTTTCTACCTCTTCATGTCTGGAGCAAGATGATCTTATAACTGCACTGCACAGTAGAAAATTACTACATCTTTGTTCATTTAATTCAAAACGTTTCATTGGAAGCGTAGCTATGAAAGTCAAGGCAAAGCACATTAAGAGTTCCACCAATCGGGAGACGGTCTGGTATCCAAACCAAATCCATGGTGTAGGTTTTATTCTTTCGAAAATTCCGTATATATAAATTATTCCAAACACACGTAGAGCCACCATTACTAAACAAAACACTACGACCATGATTGTTGATCGAACAGCAAGACACAAAGTAGGTTTTGGCAGTTTCTTGGGCAGCTGGGCACCATCAATGTGGAGTCTGGTAAAAGCAGTTCGGACAAGATCGCTTTGTTTCCTAACTGCTGACTTGTATAGCTTTCTAAAAACGTGTAGATATCCAACTCCTAACGTTAAACCCCACAACGACTGTGTAGTGTGATAAATTAAACGTAGTAACGCACCACTCAAACCAAATCCTTGTAACACATCTGTTGCGGTTGAGAAAATAAACTGTAAGATTATAATTCCTGATAAAAACCTCGAATTCTGGACACAATGGGGCAAAATAACAACTTTGGTAGTTTGTAGCAAAGCTAGGAACAAAATAGCAAAACCTGAAGTTACGCACAGAAACCCAGTGTTAAAGACAAAGTTATTTAAAACAGTGGGATATAAACCTTGTGTATTATAGGGATTGAAAAGTAGATACAAAGCTCTGGTGATTCCCATGACAAAAACCATCAGATTAATACTGATAACACACCCACGGCTAAAAAGCTTCTCTGATGTTCCTAATTTCAGAAAACTTATAAAACAATAAAGTGCCAAAAGCCCAAACAAGGAACCTGTTATATAAATGTGTAGTTTCCATGAAAGTCCCCATTGGTTTTGGGATTTTTCCCATTCTGGTAAGTTTCTTAGAAAATATTCTTGCTCGTCTTTCACGGAGTTCATATTTATTGTAGTTACGGTTTCCTCTTGATGGTCAAAGCTGAAATTAGTACTTGACCTTCCATTCCACAAAGAATCATCGAGTTGTGAGTCGAAAGCTGAATTTATTCCTGTATTATCTCTTTGTTGATTTTTTGTCGTTTGAACAGTAGTTACTATGCTTGGGTTTGATGACTGGCGAACATTTTTAAAATTCACTACTGAGTTTGAAGGTTTCTTGGGATCTGCTTGGGTTGTCGAGTTAACACTACTGAAAGAAGATTCCGGAAGCTGAGAATCAGCCACAAACATGTCTGTAAGAAAATGTGATTTGTTCTTCTCAGAGAAATTCAAACGGTGTCCGTTGTCTTTATACCAGCTGATTGGTTTTTGATTTAAATTCAATGTACCTAATTTGGTGTGATTAACTGGTTTTTCAGTGTTCTCATCAGGTATCGTCCTGGTTTCATTCGTAGAATCTATTTTGTTTTCAAAAGTAACCTTAGTTGACTTTAATTTCAAAACGTCCTCTTCACTGGAATTATTAAAACCTGGCTTAGAATTGAAGGTTTGTGTGGTATTGATTTCAACAGGATACGAAAAAGATAAGTTCGACATTTTTGTTGAAGATTTAAATAATGGAGACCACTTGATCTTGTATTTTAGTAAATGTTCATACCAATTACTGGAGTTGTTTACTTCAATATAACTACTAGAATTATACTTTGATAACGACCCCTCATGGGATTTGGAGACATTCAACGTACAACGTTTCGTAAAATTTTCTTTCTGTATTGATTTCCCTGATACACAAAGAGCAGTTTCTCCAAGATATTTTTCAGAATTATTCTGTTGTTCAATTCTATAAGATAAGTTGGAGATACTCCCATCAGTGTGTCTGATAGCGCTTGGCAATTGTGTAGGTTTTGCTGGAAGAACGGAGACATTTTCCCTATGATTATCTGTAGAGTTAAATTTCAATACAAGTTGCGAAGAATCATTATAGACATCTTCTACAAAAGGAGTTATGGTTGTACGATGTGGTACAAGAGTCCCAAAAATATCAGAAATGTCTTTTCCATCAACATTACTCGTGGAGTGATATTGAGGTATAGGTTGTTGGTGAACATATCTTCCAAGGTAAGCTGTAAAGTTGTACTGTGAGTCTCTGAGAACATGAGCAACATCTGAACTAAAGTTCAAAGTTGGGTCATACTTTGAAGTTTGGGGAATATTAGCGAAATAATGAGTCGTGGAGTTATCTTGTGGTATTGGTTCTTGAGGAAACTTTGCCATATTTCTTTCAAGGTACTTGGTGGAGTTATGTTGTGGTATTGGTTCTTGAGGAAACTTTGCCATATTTCTTTCAAGGTACTTGTTGGAGTTATATTGTGATATGAGTTTCCCAGTAATATTGGTGATATTTGTTCCAAAGTGAGTCACTGTGTTATATAAAGATGAAAGTTCTATAGGGAAGTGTCGTGTAAAAGAAGTGTCTGAGTCATGTAAGAATTCGGGTTCATCAGTGATAGTAGTTTCAATGGAAGCATTTTGCAATACTAGTCCCTGAAGACCTTTTAAGATAGTTGTCACATTGTGTTTTAGATAAGGAAAAACACTAATGGGTGTAGTGCTCGAATATAGCATATTATTGCTAATATTAGCGAAGTTCTTACCACTAAATGATGAAGCTTTAAAGGTGGAATGACTACTTTGATGAAAACTCGATATTTTTTCACCTCTCTTTAAAAACGTGTTCAGTTTGTCTTTTTCACGAACACTGTCTGAAGATTTAGCCAAGAAATCGGGAATTCGGGAAGAAATATCAACATAGTCTCTTCTATCGAAATCTTCATGTAGGGGTTTATTACTGATAGGACTACTCGTAGAATCTTCATCTAGTGGTTTATTACTGATAGAACTACTTATAGAATCTTCATCTAGTTGTTTATTACTGATAGAACTACTCATAGAAACTTCATGTAGTGGTTTATTACTAATAGAACTACTCACAGAATCTTCATGTAGTGGTTTATTACTGATAGGACTACTCATAGAATCTTCATCCAGTGGTTTATTACTGATAGGACTACTTATAGAATCTTCATGTAGTGGTTTATTACTGATAGGACTACTCATAGAATCTTCATCTAGTTGTTTATTACTGATAGAACTACTCATAGAATCTTCATGTAGTGGTTTATTACTGATAGGACTACTCATAGAATCTTCATCTAGTTGTTTATTACTGATAGGACTACTCATAGAATCTTCATGTAGTGGTTTATTACTGATAGGACTACTTATAGAATCTTCATGTAGTGGTTTATTACTGATAGGACTACTCATAGAATCTTCATCTAGTTGTTTATTACTGATAGAACTACTCATAGAATCTTCATGTAGTGGTTTATTACTGATAGGACTACTCATAGAATCTTCATCTAGTTGTTTATTACTAATAGGACTACTCATAGAATCTTCATGTAGTGGTTTATTACTGATAGGACTACTTATAGAATCTACATTTTTTTCTTTCAATGTGGTATTGTTTTCTAGATTGGAGTTGATTTTTTGATATTGATGGAAATCAATAACAGATCCCTTTAAATCTTTGTTTGCACCATCTCCTTTAGCTATCGATCCAGATTCATTGTATTGTGATTTGTCACTCAAGAAACGATTTGATGCAATTCGATCATTATTCGAAACTGATAAATTAGATTTTAATTCTTCGATTGTTTCTTCATCTTGATATTCCTTTCGTACTTTTGATTCGTCTATAATAATGCTGGTATTTGTAGTTTTGCTTTTGTGTTTAAATATACTTGGGGTCGAACCATTAAAGTTTAAGGCTTGCAGACGAGTGTATATTTGTGGAACTGAAACTGGATCATCATCAACAAACCTTCTCTTATCTTGCACATTATCCGAAGAAGAAACACTCCGAGAAGTGTCTAGTAACTGAGGTTTATCATTACTGTAAACATTCTGTAAGTGGCTCAGTACAAGAAAGGGTATCAGCCACGAGAATGTTTGGTTTGTTTTCCACATTCTCGTTGAAATCAAAACACTAATGATCCACACCGTTCACGTTTGGAATAAAAAACTTCCTTCATTCTGCCCGTTTTCGTTTTGATGAACCAGAAAATCTGTGTTCTTCATCAGGTAGTCACAGGAGACCTTGCAAGCAGTGATGTCCTTCGTGCGTCATTAATCTGACTTCAGAATTCAGTAGAGCAGATGACTTCATGGTTACCAGTCTTTGAATCTTCCAGTTTCGTGATATCTATACATGTAAAAAATTAGGTTAGGGTTTCAACTTTATCTGTTGTCTTTCAGCTTCTTCGTTTTTTGGTTGGTGACTTCAATGGTGACAGTGCTTCTCACAGAATAACGATATCCAAACCTATTTAAAAAGAAAGTGCTCCCGTTAACAAAAGACACCAAATAATTGCATCATACTGGATAAATGTTCAATATGGAAATAATAATAATTTTTTTAGGTTAACATATTAAATATTTATTAGATTTCAGCACTTTTCGAAGAAATATAATTATGGTAATCGTTTAATTATTTTATAATTGAGAGCCCGAGATGATAATAATCAGGTTTTGACATCTGCGTTAGACGGAAAACAGATGAGCCACTGTAACCTTTAAAAAGTTTTAATGTTTATTGTAGTTTTGGATATTTTTTAACATAAAGGTAAAGGTTTCTAACAAACGTCCCCAATGGTACAGCGGTATGTTTTCACGCTTAAAACGCTAGAAACTCGATCCTCATGGTGGGTAGAGCACACACAGACAGCTTCTTGTATATAACTACAAATAAACCAACTTCTTAATAAAAAAAAATGTTGTATTGCATTGCAGCATTTTGTTTGTTTTGAATTTTGCATAAAGCTACACGAGGGCTATCTGCGCTAGCCGTCCCTAATTTAACAATGTAAGAAAAGAGGGAATGCAGCTAGTCATCACCATCCACCGCTAACTCTTGGGCTACTCTTTTACCAACGAATAGTGAGATTAACCGTAACTTTATAACGCCTTTACGGCTGAAAGGGCGAGCGTGTTTGGTATGATGAAGATTTGAACCCACGACCCCAGGATTACGAGTTGAGTGTCATGTCGGGCCCTCTATTTGTTTTAACAAACCACATTGACAGAAATGTAATTGTGGCATAGCGCTTCAACAAATACATATTATGCGTTCACTTTATTCAGTAGTTTCCAAAATGTCGTGAGGAAAAATGATAATAAATTCTTGGGTTCTAAGTGGCTAAATTAAATATATAAGTAAATATTACGAGAGAAATTATGGCATAGTTCATACAGATTAGTGGCTAACACTAAATGCTTTGAAGAATGATCGATGAACAGAAGAAATATGGAAGGTAAGTAAGTAGACAAGATAAGAAAATGAAAGATAAAAATTGATGTAAAAATCCCGCAAGCAATTGAACGTTGAAGCACCAACTAGGAAACACAAATAATATTATAAATGGCTCAGTTTCGTGCTATGTCGCTCGAACACAGTATTTGGCAGCTACGTCTAACGAAGAATGTTTACCCTACAATAGATATGTAATAATTTTGCATGAAATGTGTTCAGAATATCTTATTTTACATTGATGTATTTCAATAAAGTCTTTGGACTTACAACGTTAAAAACCGAGTTTCGGTACCCGTGGTGGACAGAACACAGGTCGTCTATTATGTAGCTTTGTGCTTAATTCCAAACAAACACATAGTAAATATTTATATCGAATAAAATCATTCAAACTGAATTGTGTACGTAATCAAGCCATTTAATGAGTTAAATATTAAAAACTATGATTTGTTCAACATACTGTATAAACAAACAAACAAACAAAAAACAAACAAACATGCGTGCGTTCACATGCTTAGTGATTTTAACGGAAAAATCGCTGCTCTCTGCACTCGTGGAAACTACGATAAGTTTACAGGCTTTAAACGCTATAATTCGAGGTTCGACACCTGAAGTGATATAATATAGATTGTGCATCTTAATACACAAACATCGATAAATGGTGTTTTCTGAATGTTTATCTTTGCTGTATAAATACGTACCACATTAAAGTTTCCATTGTGTGAACTATAGTTACAGGAGGCTGAATTAGCTGGTTGATCATCTATACGCGTATCTTCAGGCACGCATGAGTCACTATCTGATTAAATCAGAAGAAAATCCATGTGTCAAGGGGTCGTCAATATATTAATATGTACATAAATTACCTTAAGTAACTGAAGACTGAAAGAGACGTAAAATATCACCTTAGCCAAGACATGGACCTTACTTAAATTACCAATAAGTGTTGTTGTTGTTTTTCGTTTGTTATTTTTCAAATTCAACGGAATTACTTAAAACAATACATCGATCTTTGGCATTTAAATTTACTGTTTCACTCCCTTTCAAATTGTACAGAATGATTCACCCTCCTCCGGGGCGTGGAACAAATCCCACAATACGGTACGTTTTGCTAGGATACTGGGCTTCGTGTACGAGTAGCTAACACGACAAACTAATGTGCAAGCATGTTTATTTTACACATGCTACTAGGAAGGGGAACTTTATTTATAAAATATAACGATGAATCGAACTTTAATCAATTTTGAACTTATAGAGGCGCTGAAACCAAATTAAAAATATAACAACCAGATTGGCAGTTAACATCATTCACTTACTTTGTAATTCTGAGTTTCTCTTGCAGATAAACTTATGTACATTTTCAAGTCAGATATATAATTGCATTAAATCATCAATGTTTTTATAGTTACTAAAAGGGAATCCTCAACAGCCGTGGCACTTTTAATTATTTTTTTGGTAAGATTAGAGTAAATTAATCTGAGAGATCGTTTTTTCCTCCAACTCTCACGACCTTTCTAATGTCATCCTGTATTAGTTGTCAAGTTTGGTGCTGATTGATCAAAAAATATGGAAATCTGTAAGGAACAGACACACGTACTGACATTTAATTATATAAATTAGGGGTCCACCCCCTTCGTGATCTTCTTTATGTCATTATATGTCACTGTGTCAAGTCTTCTTGGTTTATTTGTTTTTTCGAACTCTCCAACTTTTGTTGAAAAATTGTATAACAGAGTTTTTCACCAGCATTAATAATATAACGTCACACCTCTTTATAGGTCTACTGCTATAGGCCTACTATTATAGCGGCTGAAAGGTGCGAAAAAGCAAACAAAAACTTACTTTTATACATCAGATATGTTTGTGTGCCAGAAGTACCAAGTGTAGGGTGCGCATATATTGGATCCGATTTTTTATTTATCAGGACCTTTGCCAGTCAACCCTCAAATTGAATATTTTTAGGCAATATTTAAGTAAATCAGTCTATGAGACTTATAGAGTGGTCACGTATGTTGACTGATAGAGTTTGACTTCTTAAGTGTAAAACTATAATTAGATCTCAAATCAGTAAGGAGAGGACTGAGCTGTGAGATAAACTTTTGTACTTGAAAAAACAAACTCAGAGCCATTTTATGAGCCGATGTGACGTCGTTTAAAAGTGATGAACGGGAGACATCGATATATTGTAATTAAATATGAAGGAAATGATATGTTTGTTTCACAGACTCTTACAACGCTAAAAACCGGGTTTCGATACCCGTGGTGGGCAGAGTACAGATAACCCATAGTGTGGCTTTTTGCTTAAATGAAAAAGAACAAAAAATAAGTACTTGTTTCACAGTGCCATCTGTGTTAAAAAGGTTGAAACAAATGTTCAATTAATCAGGAAAGAATTACGACCTCTGGTTTGGAGATAACAGAACACCGACCAAACAAATTAGAATAATTCTCTTAACCGTTGAGATACAGAAAGACAACCGACTCGCTTCCTCCCCCTTGCATAAAAGATAAATACAAAGTGTAATAGGAACATTTGTATTGCAAGGATGGCAAGTCCAAACAGTAAATTCCTTTTACTTTTAGTCAGTGAAAAAAGAAAAGTGAAGCCCTGAAATGAACTTGGATTGTTAGTTGTGGATGTTTCTTAATCAAACCTTGATAATAAAACACACTATTTTCTGTAGAATGTCGTTTTACAGTATTGAGTAAATTAAAAAATATGATATTTCTGTTCGTTTTTTATATAGAATACGAGAAATAATTATACAGATGGTCCCTTAGTACTGTGCGTCATCCAATCAGAGCTTGTTATGTCCGAAACAGAAGTAATCTGGATTAGAGACTGAAAGGGGGAGACAAGACCAAACATGACTCACCACGTGCTCTATGTTTTACTTTTTTAATCAAGAGCTCTTCAAACGTAGCATGTTCATTTTTCCGTATCGAAAGAAGCAATGAATAACCAAGTTAACGCTGAATAAAATAAAATATATTGTTTACCTTCTGCAATCAAATATTAAACTTTCCACAAAAGATTCACAAACTTGAAGTAAATACAAAAAAGTAAACTAAATATTCAGTTGGTTGGTTGTTTAGAATTAAGCACAAAGCTACACAATGGGCTATCTGTGCTCTGCCCACCACGGGTATCGAAACCCGGATTTTAGCGTGTAAGTCCGCAGACATACCGCTGAGCCACTGGGGGGCCTAAATATTCAGATAATTCTTGGCAGATTGTAACGACTTGAGGATTACATTCTACATTAATTGACTATCTTTCCACCCCTCGCACCTAACATGCTTGTCCTTTCAGTCGTGGAAACTTTATAAAGTTACTGTCATTCGTTGGTAAAATAGTAGCCCAAGAGTTGGCGGTGGGTGATGATGGCTCGCTGCTTTCCCTCTAACATTACACTGCTATATTAGGGGCCGCTAGAGTAGATAGCCCGCGTGTAGCATTGCACGAATTTAAAAAAACAAACAAACAGTCTATCCTTCGTACTTCAACGGAAAATTGTGAGCTTATGAGGCTAAAAATTGGGTTTCCAAGCTTACGTTGGGAAGAACACCAACAGCTCGCCCAAAGCTACTCAAGGGTTATCTGCACTAGCCGTCCCTTATTTAGCAGTGTAAAACTAGAGTGAAGGTAGTTAGTCATCACCACCCACCAACAACTTTTAGGCTACTCTTTTACCAACGAATAGTGGAATTGACTGTCATATATAACGTCCCCATGGCTGAAAGGATGAGCATGTTTGGTGTGACGAAGATTAAAACCCGCGACCTTCGGGTTAAGAGTCGAGTGCCTTAACCACTCGGCCATGCCAGGCCCATAGTTTTAGGAACTTATAGATTAAAAACACTACCCCTTCTTCTATCGTTAAGTTCCTTGAATTATTTTATTGCACAAATAAAATAATATCATATTAAATTTAATTTCCAAACTAACATGAAAATAACCCTTGATAACTAAGAATATTATTTTCATCAATCTTAATATTATACTCGTTAACTTTAAGCATTACTTATGTGTGTAAAACAAAAGAAAAATCACAGTTTTGATCAATAAAACATTCTTATTTTTTACTGTCCAGTCACCAAATCCTTGTGGGAGTTTTCTTTTCGTGACTCATGGTATGAAGATGGGATGACCTGTCTTTTGTTCTTTATTTGCTCTCCTGTCATTGAGAGTCCTCTGGTAGCACAGCGGAAAGGATCTTTACAAAGTCCTCGTGCAGATCGACTTTCTTTTGACAAAGACTTTCCTGGTGCTAAGCAGTTGGCCATCTTCCCACTGACATGTGTTTGGAAACGATCATGGCTGATGATGTTTGGTTCAGACCACTCTTTTTCTGCTTTGTTTTTGTTGCAGTTTTGATTGATTTTCTTTATTATACCATGCTTCTTTCTTTGTTTTAATTGAAAATCCTACCTTTTGAGTCTTTGTCATAATTTCACGGATTGCTTGAAGCAGGTTTAACTTTACATCCATGCTTCTGTATAATGATTCAGCCAATTCTCAACATGAGCTTTTCTTCGAAGTGAATTATTCACATATCACGCTGTATGGAGAAGCTTTCACAATAAAAGTGGTTTTTAATTGTTTCTTACTACGGCTTGATGATCACTTCTGTTCACAAGAGTTCATCTTTTTGTTTCATCTCTGAAGGAAATTTCACATATTTCTTTACCAGATCAGATAGAAGTAAGAAAAATAGTCCACGAACATATGATAAAGAATCGGTTGATCAGTGAAATGTTTTATTCGGGTATTACACTTCTTACTTCGAATTTGACTGATGGAATATTATTATCTTACAGATTTCGTTTCTTTGATTGGTTATCAGTGGTTGATTCATCCCATACTTTTTCCTTTGATCCATTGGAAACAGTTTTCAGTTCCTAAAGAACTTTAGTGGTTTACTTCTAAGTAAAAATTTGTCTGATGAGTTGCTTGAGATCTTGTATTCCTCCTTCAGAGAATGTTAATGTTTTTTTTTAATTGTTTATAATTTCATTACCAATCGAACAATTTTCCCTAAAGTTTTAACATATTCAGCCACATAAGATTTCTTTACACAACAAAATAATTCTTCGTTTGAAGTGGAGTATATGGATAAGATAATTGTTCTAGTCTTGCATGTGAATAAGCTAATTGGTCTCGTCTTGTATATGGATAAGATAATTAGTCTAATCTTGCATAAGGATAAGCCAATTGGTCTAATCTTGCATATGGGTAAGCTAATTGGTCTAATCTTGCATATGAATAAGAAAATAAGGCGACAAATTCTAATATTAGAAATATTAATATATTTGTGTTCATTATTCCCTGGATTCAATTTGGAAATTATTACAAATCGTACCTGATGTGCCTTCCATCGCACCTTTCTGTCATAATCTATTGGTTTTACGGTCTTTTGCCATTGTTAAACTATTCAGTGGTATTTCACAAATTAAAAAATAACACTTATTTCTTCATAGGCTATCACAGATATCAGATGACTACACAATTTACGTGATGTCAGAAGTCACTCTACATTTCTTACAGTGTATCCAAAACTGTCCTACAGTTTCGAATAAATCCACATCGCCTAAACAGGCACCAATCTGAACGCTAACCCTAATATATCAACAGCGTTTAAGTAGTTTATATACATGAACTTTAAGATACTTGTACTATTCTTGAAAGTCTGATATGTAGTCAGTTGCACAACGTTTAAAACATATTTAAACGAATGTAATATATTGCAACACACTCATAGCCACAGGCTATTAAACCACATATAATACCACTCATTTTTATAACACAGTCTGAATATTTTTACATATTTGTGTTTTGTTTGTTTTTACGAGTTATTTTTTGAAATATAAATATACACAGCTTTGCCTTAAACTAATTTAACTTGTAAACAAATATATTCTCTTTTTATTACATCATAAGACTCGTATAAATACATAACATGGTTTGTTTTTGAATTTCGCGCAAAGCTACACGAGGATTATCTTCGCTAACTATCCCTAATTTAGCAGTGTAAGACTAGAAGAAAGGCAAGTAGTCATCACCACCCACTACCAGCTCTTGGCCTACTCTTTTTATCAACGTATAGTGGGATTGAGCAACACATTATAACGCCTTCACGGCGTTTGTCAAAATATTGGAATTATATAGTGAACTAATTTCTTACAGTTACCAAAATATGGAAACTTTATGCTAACATTAGTTATTTCATTGGTAAAACACATAGGAGATATATTACAACCATATCCGAATGTTAAATAATTTCTATATAAAAATGAACATTCGTAGTATGACTGAGATCTTTATATGTGCATAGATATTTGAGGTTTTCACATCAAAGAAGAAATAGGTTGAGGCTTGGTATTGATATACAAACTTTCCGCTAAAAACGTGTTATATAGAATGTAGATATTATATAGATAGCTAGTTTACTTCCTACATCATAAGACTTCACCATTCATATTGTATTAACTCTTTGGCTTATTTGATGTTTGTCTGTAATCAGATTACGTCAGGATTAGAGAATAGCGTTCTCATTTGGTATATATTCTGGTGCTGGAAAATGTCAACAAATGACACTGGGAATGAAACATCACTTCAGTAATGACTGTTGGTTAGTGAAAGTGAATGACTGCTTATTTGTTGCTGTTAAAAATATTGATTAATAATTAAACACACTTGAAGAAGGTCGTTTGCCCAAAACTCTGAATATTGAAGCTTTATATTTTTATTACGTTTATTTCACTGTTCGAACAAGAACTAAGACATTTGCACGTTTGCTGTGTTATTAAAACAAGCTTTTATTTTTAAAGCAAACTTAAGAACTCACCTGATAGTTTTATATAGCGCAATACATAGCAACTGATGAACGTAAGGAGGAAAATTACTAGATTAACTTTTCAGTCAAATGAAAACATAATTAAAAGGTATTCAGAAATTTGCTGTCACAGTTCGTAAAGAGAAGTTTTAGAAATACTTTTAAAGTAACGAATCACGATGGTTAATAATAAAGACATATTTTGTCGATAGAATGGTATACACATCAGCTAATTCAACTAAATAAAGTTAGAACTTTATGTGCAAATTAAGTTTTATTAGATGACAAAAATTGGCTCACATAAATCATTTCAAGAAGAAAACAGTGGGCGATAGAATTTGTGACCACCTATTAAGATAATGGAACAATCCAATTACAGAGAGAAAAGTATCAAATGAAAATTTTCAGATGCTAGTTTGAATTATGGGTTATAAAAACTGATTAGTTTTATAATTAGATAGTAACGTCCATGGTACATAATCTAGAACTTTTATTTTCCTAATTCTTTGGATGCATTCTGCGGAATTGAAATTTAGAAATATGATGAAAAGAATGATTTTCTTGGGTAAGAGATACATTGTAAGCATGGGATGTGTTAGAATAATAAATACCGTTGTTCATGACAGATTGTTCGAAGTGAGGAAGTTAGGATCTAAAAATAGCATCGTTGTAATTAATTTGAAGATGGAGTGGTGACTGAAAGAATAAATAACAAGAATACGATCTTAAAATGTGTTTTCATGACAACTTGGTATTACACACCAAACAATAGAGTTGATTAATCGTGTCGGATATTGTAGTCGAGGCAACGTCATGCTAAGTAACAAAAACAGTGGGTTGTTTGTTGGATATACAAATTCCATAAAGAACAAAGTTTGTCTTGGAAACAGAAACGTTAACCATGCACAGAGTGTAAAAGAATGAATCTAACGTCAGAAAATATTTAAAACGTGTAAGGAAACGTTCATGGATTATGTTGTAATAGTAAGCAAACGTCCAAGTTAACAAAACATATCAACTACAAACTTATACACATCAAAATGTTTTTTTTTACTTCTAGATGTACCAAGCGAGTGGTTAGTTAAAGCTGTTTTTACATCTTTAAAAATGTATTGAAAGGGGGAAACTCATGAAAATTAAATCCAGTTACGGTAACAGTGTTTGAATACGTAAGTTTTGTAAAACTAAATTGTGACATGGTTTTTATCCATTTATTCAGTTCAATAGGTTGTTTCCCTTAGGGTAAAGCTACAAAATGAACTATCTGCACTTTCTCCATCGCGGAGAATCTAACCTCTGACCTTAGCATTGTAAGTATGTAACTTCAGTTCAGTAAAGTGCTCTGTTGTGAAGTGCAATGAAAATTATAAGGTTGTTTAAAAAACTCTACGCAAGTGCCTTGTCGTTTCAAAACTATAGGGATTATCAGGTGATTACTGGGTCTAGAATGAAAATAGTTCTTTATTACTAAAAACATGGCAGGCAGATTATAGCTAAGAGGGATAAAAGAAGAGCATTTCCTGTTTTCATCTGTTTATGTTGAACTAATATATTGTTTCTATTGACAAAAGTAAGGGCAATCATGTCAAGAAAATTCGAATTTTTTCTCGTCTTTTTAAATTTTGAACAACAATCTGGTAGACTTAGATCGGAGTTCTAATTAAAACTTGAACGTATCTTTCCTCGTTTAGCTTTACAACAACTAAAGAATCACAAAACAAAACAAAAACTTAACTCTAGCTCAACCATTTTCTACTGAATTCTATTTTTTTCACTAACAACAACAAGAAAAGACCTAAAAGTTTTGAAAACTAAACTGCCATAAAATATAAAATATTTAAGAGTTATGTTCAGATTAAATATTAAAAAAAAACATATTATCTTACGTGTTTATTAATTCTCGAAAAATATTTTTAAAACGTAAAAGACCAATTAAATCTTTCCTGGTAGATGAAAACAGTTATTTAAGAAAAATGACTAATAAATACCAAACAAATTCTTGAGAACTAGTGTTTCCCGTTGAGACAGCGGTCAGTTAACAGACTTCCAACGTTAAATGGAGGGATTCGATTCCCGTCAGGGGACACAGTAAATAGTCCGATGTGGCTTTGTTACTACAACACATACACACACACAGTGAAAATTTAAACTAAATTAATTTATATTTAGGCTAGCTTAAAACAGCGATGAAATCCAAATGCAGAAAGGTGAATATTCAGCGACTGTTCACCAGAAAACGTTCTCAACCACCCAAGAGCTGGGCCACATAACAAAAAGTTATTTTTATGACAAAAATCAGTTTTAGACCTGAGTTTTCTCAGGAAATAATAAAAACAACTATGAAACACATTCTTAAAACGAATAGCAGGAACTTTTAAAGCTTCCATAAAAAGACAAAAATTTAAAGAAGTACCTCACTGGTACAGCGGTAAGTCTTCGGATTTACAACGCTAAAATCAGGAGTTCGATTTCCTTCGATGGACTCAGCAGATAGCCCGATGTGGCTTTGCTATATGAAAACACACACACAATTTAAAGAAAATGCAGTTATATATATATAATATATCATTAATAATATATATAATATAATATATATAATATATCATTAAACACGTACAAATAAATAGATGTTTAGATTGGTTTGTTTTTATGTCAAGTGAATAATCCGTAACTATATGACGTCACAATGTTTTTATATCATTATACGATGTCATAATGTTTTTATATCATGTGGATAATTCGTAACTATATGACGTCACAATGCTTTTATGTCATATGTATAATCCGTCATCATACGACGTCACGATGTTTTTATGTCAAGTGAATAATCCGTATCTATACGATTTTGCGACGACTTTATGTTAAGTGGATAATCTGTAACTATATGACGTTACAATTTTTTCATCTACAATTATAAATAATTCTACTGTGTTAGTTCGAAGTTCATTCTTTATTCAACTAATAAAACCACAGACAGTGTTACCTTATTGTAAACAAGTGAATATGTAAATACTATCTCTAGTAAAGAGTAGAGAAACAGATAACCTTAAAGTTTCCAATACTGATCAATACTGGGAAAGTTTACCTCATGTGAAGATCTAAGAAAATCAATACAGTTTTCTTTAGCTTCTTAACATTTGAGATTTAAATACTTAATAAAGTATTTTCAAATTTCATCAATTATACATAACTTTTTCAATGAGAAAGGATGTACAATGCTTCTGGCTTCTTCTATGAATTAAATAGCCAATGAACTGTAAATATGGCAGAATATTTTTTGCTGAAAACTATCTAATTATTTAATGTAATAGAATATCGTTTCAGTAATCTTGAAGAAGTATGTTTAATTGTTTACTTTTTTTTAAAGCTATAGCCTTGATTTCTTTACAGGTGAATAAATATTTATTAATATTGCTTGAAAAAAATTAAATACCTTTTGACTTAAGGTATTTTTATGTAGTAATATTATGTTGATATCCACTCAGTGGAAAGAGCTTTCCACCTTCTATAAAGTTGGATTAAAGATTGGATGGGATTGAAACTAGACATAATGAATAAAACTGCATTAAAGATTAGAGGGGGGTTGAAAATAGATGTAATGAATAAGCTAGATTAAAGATTGGATAGGATTGAAACTAGATATAATAAATAAAACTGGATTAAAGATTAGAGGTGAAGGCTGAAACTAAATATAATGAACAAAGCCGAGAAAAATAGGGGTGAAGACTGAAACTAAATATAATGAACAAAGCCGGATTAAAGATTAGAAGTGAAGGCTGAAACTAAATGTAATGAATAAAGCCGGATTAAAGATTAGAGATGAAGGCTGAAACTAAATGTAGTGAACAAAGCCGGATTAAAGATTAGAGGTGAAGGCTGAAACTAAGTATAATGAATAAAGCCTGATTAAAAATTAGAGGTAAAGGATGAAACTAAATGTAATGAACAAAGCCGGATTAAAGATTAGAGGTAAAGGCTGAATCTAAATGTGGTGAACAAAGCCGGATTAATAATTAGAGGTGAAGGCTAAAACTAAATGTAGTGAACAAAGCTGGATTAAAAATTAGAGATAAAAGCTGAAATTAAATATAATGAATAAAGTCAGATTAAAGATTATAGATGGTGGGGGTTCATATGAGGCTATTAGGATTGAGCTTCATAAATTGTTGTTTTTTGAATTAAGCACAAAGCTACACAATGGGCTATCTGTGCTCTGCCCACCACGGGTATTGAAACCCGGATTTTAGCGTGTAAGTCTGCAGACATACCGCTGAGCCACTGGGGGGCAAGCTTCATAAATAAATCAAATATAGTTCAGTACCTTCTATTAACAGTATTTTGAGCAATACACAAAGTGTATTGTATCCAACAAGTGATGGATTGGTAATACAGATAATGCGAACAGTAATCTTTATAAAAGTAGAAAGTAATGAAAACGAAATATTTCTTTAAATGCTAAGCAAATATTTATGAAATAATAAGGTGCAAGAAGTTGTTAATAAATAATTATAAAAGTAGAAATATACGAAACGACTAAAATTATTGTTATCATAAAGACAATGTGGCATGCATCTGTATTTAAATGAGATGTCTAGTTTTTTAGTTTTTCGGTCTGGAGCAGTTGTACTCCATAAAAACACCAAATCTGATAATGAAGTACCGGAAAATAAAATACATCAATATATTTGTTTTTTTATTCTTAGATAATATACAAATGAAGAATAACGAATGATTTTGACTTTAGAAATTCGCTTTGATATTCTGAAAAATGTTTTAGGCCTAAGAACCATAGAAGAAGAAGAAAAAATAATACGAAAGAAAAATAGGAACTGTATCAAACGTTTATAATCAAGTACACCACATAAGCTAAATAATCATCACGGATAAATAATCATTTTGTATAAATATAAGAAACTGAGAGCTAGCTAGAACATACGCTGACCAGTTAAATATTACCACTCATAGTGGTGAAAAATGTAACGTTCTCGACTGAAAATTCCACTAAAAACAAAATAACCATGGCAGGATGTGACGTCAATCTAAACACGAGCTCTGCAAGACCTACGAGTGTTGTTATGAAAAGGACATTTAATACTAATATAATGTGTTACGTTGGGGAATTTTATTTTCTCTAATACCGTGAAATACTTTTTCTGGATGTGTTTTATTTTGTTAGATGGTAGTTTATATGCATAACTTTTGATTTTAAACTAATTTAATTAAAATAACATTTGTATTACTTTTAATCATAAATACAATGTGTTCGTAAAATTACTTGCTATGGGTAAAAATTGTTTTTGAAGCACTTTTTAACAAAATGTAATCGGTTTCGTTGATGATGTTTGATATAAACCAGAAAAGGAGCAAAAAAAATCAAAATTGGCTTCCAGCTAACTGCCATTAATTCAGTATTAATGTCTTAGATAACTTTCATAACAAAACATGGGAAAAAACGTTAGGACATAAAATTTTTCAATTTTTGACTTGGAGCAACTGTTATCTACAATATATTTACCTGGTTCAAATGATAAACATATATTTTCACTTTCCTGAAAAGTTACTTTACTTCAAAATTTGAAGAGTTTTAGACACTAAGTTTGTTTGTTTTTTAATCAATATTGAATTTTACCAAATTCTCCCGAGACGGAACAAAGCAAAATGGATTTGTCGTTACGGTTCTTACATCAAAGAGTTTTGTCCTTCGAGTGTCACGTTATCGTGTTTACAGATTAACATTTCCCTTTCACACTTCCCCTAAGTTGTGAAAAAAATGTGATGTCACAGCCACTCAATGGATTTTGATCATCATATCGTGTTTAATAATATATTCCCTGTTCAACCTGTAAAGACCCGGCATGGCCAGGTGGGTTTAGGCGTTTGACTCGTAATCCGAGGGTCGCGGGTTCGAATCCTTGTTGCATTAAACTTGCTCGCCCTTTCAGCCGTGAAGACGTTATAATATTATGGTCAATCCCCCTATTCGTTGGTAAAAGAGTAGCCCAAAAGTTGGCGGTGGGTGGCGATGACTAGCTGCCTTCCCTCTAGTCTTACACTGCTAAATTAGGGACGGTTAGCGTAGATAGCCCTTGAGTAGCTATGTGCGAAATTCAAACCAAACCAAACCAATCAACTTGAAAACTATGGTTAACCTTGGCATTGTTTGTTGAATGTCATCGCTAGCTATATATAATTTGAGAGCGATCTGTTCAACACCACCCATCTCCAACTCTTAGGCTACTAACGAAGGGTGGAATGGAATGATGTCATAACGGCTCACACGGCGAATAGAGTGACCTATCATCCGTCGGACCATAACTATTTATGAATATTATTCTAACACATCTATAAGGAAGGTTTTCAAAATTGTTAGAAATATTTGAGTATGATTTTTCACACAGATCCATTTGTTAGTATTCACTATTGAGTTTACTATAAGTAACAAACTGTGTAATTTCTGTGATTACTGGATATTTTCTCAGGAACTGATCCCAGGACTGATTTTAAAACCACTAATTCATTAACATACGGTTATCAGTAATAACTACAGCTTTACATGACTTTTGAACCAAGGTTTCTAATCCCTCTACAGGAAGACATTAAAAACGCGTGAAGAAACTGGTCTTTATATAGAAGCCATCGTGAAAGAAAATAACTTAAATTCGGATTTTGGAATTTTTCAAACTGAAGCTCCCATATGGGTGTCAAAGAGGTTTGTGAGATATAAAGATGAATTTGTGCGAAATAAGCAGTTACTCTTGGATTTAAATTAAAAAAAAATCATATTTAACCTTTCAAATGAGGGTTTGGGTGTGTCTCAATCACGGATGCTTGAAGACTGACAGAAAATGTCAAGGATGAACTGTATCACTTCGTAAACGAACAAATACGAAAGTGAAACAAGGATAACAATGAACTGTCATTAAACAGTGCACGTGTTTAAGCAAAGGAAAAAACAGCGATGTTAAATCGGAAATACCCTTAGGAACTCTAGCATAAAAAAGGTCAAACAGACCAGTACTTTAATAACGAAACTCAGGTGCAGTCTTGTTTGTGACAAATTCTTAGGTGAGAAAACAATACAGTATATATACATATAACTATGAAAACTTATCACGGTTAAAGTGTAAGCCCGACAAGGTTTCAGTGAAATAGCCTATCGGATTCGTAGAATATTTTACAATCCAGTGCATAGTAAAGATTGTGCTCAGTAAGAGCCATTAATTGTTTGATTGCTTTAAGTTCTTTTTATTGTGGTTATCTGTCACAACTTTAAGTTCTTTTGTCATGGTTATATGTCACAACTTTATCTTATTTTATCGTGGTTATCTGTCATAACTTTAAGTTCTTTTATCATGGTTATATGTCATAACTTAAATTTCTTTTATCGTGGTTATATGTCATAACTTTATCTTATTTTATCATGTTTATCTGTCATAACTTTAAGTTCTTTTATCGTGGTCGCCCCCCAGTGGCTCAGCGGTGTGTGCGTGCGGACTTACACGCTAAAATCCGGGTTTCGATACCCGTGGTGGGCAGAGCACAGATATCCCATTGTGTAGCTTTGTGCTTAATTAAAAAAAATTATCGTGGTTATATGTCATAACTTTATGTTATTTTATCATGGTTATCTGTCATAATTTTAAGTTCTTTTATCATGGTTATATGTCATAACTGTAATTTCTTTTATCGTGGTTGTGTGTCATAACTTTATGCTATTTTATCATGGTTATCTGTCATAACTTTAATTTATTTTATCTTGGTTATCTGTCATAACTTTATTCATCCATGTTCTTCTTTTTTCTCATTTGACCAGATAGTAAAAACTTCGAGAGCTAAAGCAAAATCATTTTATGTACTTTCCACAAAGTTTTCCTGAGCTGATTTATTTCACTATTTGGGGAAGGAATATTTAAGCCTTTCCCATAAAGAGTTCCGATTGTATTACGTCCTAAAACCTTTATGAACTTCATATGACATAAATCAAATTTTAGTTTATGTGTGAATTCCAAATCAAGCTTTGGAACACATTTATTAATATTTGCATAGCAGCCATTTTGTCTTTCTACCTCCCATTTTATGCTGAACAAAAAAATACGTCATCCTTAAAAAAACAACAAAAAGCTGCGATCAGATGACTAGTAATAGTGTTTGTGAGATGATGTGTTAGTCAATATGGAAGACAGAAGTTCTAATTAGGCTTAAAGAAGACGGTTTTATTACTGATATTAGGGAGATGATGTATAGTTTAATATGGGAGACAGAAGTCCTAATTAAGCTATAATAAGGCGGTTTTATTACTGATGTTGGGGAAATGTTGTGTTAGTGGACATGACAGGCCTAACTGGATTACCACCATATGATGAAATTCTTGAACAATGTTCAACGGCTTTCGGATCAGCTGTCCTAAAGAATAATTGTTAAAGTGAGAATTTTATTTTTTTTTAAAATATCAAGAACGGATAAAACCTTTGTAGAAAATTTTCCATTTTTCTGAAACATTAATCAAGGCTTCAAACTTTCAAAGATGAGTTTGCGAAAGTAATTACATAAGAAAAACTGGTAAGATTATATAAGTCACGATATATCTTTATTTTTCGTATGAAGTACAGAGAGACTTTATATCGAAAATTCTAGTTGAAGTCGAACATCTTGTGCATGTGGTTTCTTTTCCTAACTATGTCCCCCTGTAGTATGTAACAAAAAGTAGGAAATAAATGAGACAAGGTGCCGTGGAAGGTACCCCCAGGGAATCTTTAGTCATTTGTTTCCCCACTACTGATTTCCACTAACGTGTTGTCACCATTTCACTTGCTAAAGAGGCAGATTCGAATGATAAAAAGGCATAGTTCAGAAACTTACAAATTGTCAGCTGCTATAGACGTATATTGAAGGATTTCTAAAACTTGTAATTACATCTTGGCAGACGATTACAGATGTAAGTTGCTAAAAGGATTTAAAAAACAATTAAGCTTTATTACATCCTAAAAAATGAAATTAATTGTTTCAAATGATAAAATCATTAAAAGACAACTGTAATAATACATAAAAGACAAACTTGGCGTGTCAAAATAATCTGTTTTTAAGTTTTATTAACTTTTTAACTCTCTATGCATTAATCATTTTCCTTACGTACTTTTTATAACTTTGTAAAATACTTATCATTCTTTAATTAGAATTATTAAACTACAAAATAAGGATTCTAATAATAATAATTATAACTATGTGGTCACATACACTTATTTCAAATTGATTCACGTAAACATTATTAGAAAATTTGTCTTCTTAACTTACAAAACACCGGTTTTTATTAATACCGAAATTAAAACTACCTAATTGTCCTGGCCAGGTGGGTTAAAGCGATTGACTCGTAGTCTGATCACACTAAACATGCTCGCTCTTTCAGCCGTGGGGGTGTTATAATGTAACGGTTAGTCCTACTATTCGTTGGTAAAAGAGTAGCCCAAGAGCTGGCGGTGGGTGGTGATGACTAGCTGACTTCCTTTAAGTCTTACGCTGCTAAATTAGGGACGAGTAGCGCAGATAGCTCTTTTTTAGCTTTGCGCGAAATTCAAAGTATACCAAACCTAATTGTCCAGATTATCACGTACAGCATGAGGGTAATACACAGGTCACAGCAGCCGTGCCATGTGTAAAACGCATTACCCATCCGTTTCTTTAATAAGCGTCTGACACCGACAAAGAAGATAATACATGGTTTCACGTAATATTTGATGCGCTGTTTGGTCACAGTATTACAAGAGACTCTAAGAATACATTTCTTGATTAAGTCCCAACTGTGAAACTTTAGTAAAATGTTAGGAGTGATATGAATGCACAATACCGTTTCTGATTTGTTTGTTTGAGTTTTGCGCAAAGCTACACGATGGCTATCTGCGCTAGCCACATCTAATTTAGCAGTGTAAGGCTAAAGGGAAGGCAGCTGGTCATCACCACCCACCGCCAACTATTGAGCTACTCTTCTACCAATGAATAATGGACCAGACCATCACATAATAATGCTCCCACGGCTGAAAAGGTAAGCATGTTTAGTGTGATGGGGATTACAAGATAACGAATTAATACAAGAATCTTCAGAGAGACTGGTAAAATGTGTCCATGAACACTCACTCTGGTTGTTCAAAAGGAAGTATTGAACAGTATAAGGTAATTAGCATGGTTATAATAATAATGATACCTCGAACGGAAACATTTCTTTGAAATCTGAAGAAGCATTTTTTTTATTATAAAAAGCGACAAAGTTGGCTAAATATAATCGTTTAATGTACGTGGTTTTAAAAATCGCATTTTACTTACGTAGTTACTTGTTGTTTTTCATTATCAATTTCGTATGCATCACAACAAGAGCTCCAAATATGCAGCACAATAGGAGTTCCAAATAGGCATCGCAACAACAGCTCCAAACATGTAGCCACATTTTAATTGCAAGATATTATAAAAGAAATCGTAAAACATTTACTTCTTAGAAGTTTTAGAAGTTTTCCTGTAATTTTACGGGCTTGCAACGCTAAAATCCGAGGTTTGTTTTCCCTGATGGATACAAAGGATAGCCTTATGTGATTTTGCTTTAGTTAAAAAAACAAATGTTGATTAAAAGTCACGTTAGCAACCAACTATCAACAGATGTGTAAACTGTCTTCACTTGTTTATTATTTCTTTACTGTAAAAGGTTCTAGTTCAATAAACTAATATATTTAAAACATTAAAATCCATGAATGTTCAACTCTACTCGGTGGCAGAAGGACAACTGTGTAGCTTTACACTTTAAAAAAAAACTTTATTGGGGAACATGAAGACTATTGTAAATATTTAATTTTTTATTGGAGGACACGAAGACTATTATGAATATTTAAATCTTTACTGGGGGACAATAAGTCTATTGTGAATATTTAAATCTTTATTGGGGGAACACAGTTGCATACAGTATATAAAGTAGCTGTCTTACATTCGTGTGTGAACACAGCTAAAACTGTATTGGTGGTCATTAGCTTCATCATAATATTGACCATTGATAACAGTCCATAGAAATTATCGATTTTATATCTTAGTCGATAAGTTTAAGCCTTGTTAGTTATTTGTTGCTTACATTAACATAATTGGTTATACTTACGTTTCAGAACGTCCACTGCATATCGAAGTGATTCAGACCGTTTAACAATGAGGTCAGAAGAAACAAATTATTTTGATTTTCTATCTTTATAACCCCCACTCAGATAGACAGCAGCACACTTCTCAGTTTTTTCCTCTTTCAGACTTAGTGACCTTATGTGCTGCTACTGTTTTAAATGTTGCTTTCAAATACCAATAATAACCACCAGGAGGCTAGTCCCTCGAGGTGACAATGCCCAAACAGAGTACATCTTCCGTTCCAGCAAGCCTTCATCGATTTATAAAACGTATTATATTATTCTAAATTCAAATAACGACAAGAACCAGGAATAGAGCATGTTTTTCTATGCTGTCATGGATTATGTTTTCACGAATTCTTAAGTAGCCATCGTTTTCTGGGTTCTAACAGATTTCTTCTGATATCTCAACGTTGGATATAAACTAACAACACAACAAGTTCTTTCTCAGGTCAGCGAACTAATTAAGCCTGGTTATTGTGAACCTGGGTACACGGATGTGCGCTGTCGACAGTATATATAGAAACGTTTGAAATGCATGACAAAGAAAGGCCTTTAAATTAGTTCATGTCAAGTAGAACGTAACAGTTTTAGTTATAAACATTAGACTTCAGGGAATGTGAGATTATTAAACTCACCTGGTGGGGAATGACGGAGCTGCACAAATCGTCACGCTTTCTAACAGGACACTTCGTATCCTCAACATTTATTTCATATTTAGACCAGATATGCTGTAGTTTCATATTACGTTCATTAGACCGTCTAAACAGTTTATTGTGTAAATTACACACGTGCTTTTCTATAATCCAGGTTTCTGTTAATTTCATAATTGGAGACGACACCAGAAAAGTTCATACATTTGATAATTGCCAATGTAAATATGTAACGTGAACAGGAGTTAGCAGTTTCCTAAACCACCCAGATTATTTTAAAGTAATTAATATACATATTTTGCCATGGATTGTAAACAAATACGATGAAACATCATACAACGAAATTTTTAAGATAACGTGACACAACACAATTAGTCCCTCGCTGCGACAGCGGTAAGTCTACGAATTTACAATGCTGAACTCAGGGAGTTAGGTCCCCCTCGGTGGACTCAGCAGATAGGCCGACGTGGCTTTGCTATGACAAACACACACACACACACAACACAATTACAGTTAAAATATGTTTTATCAGAAGAACCGATAAAGTTTTTATATCTCAAAGTGTTTATCTATTTTGAGAGATTTATTTAAAATAAATAGTTTTTCTACACGTAGAGACTGATAGTCATCTTATTTTTTGAGTATTTTTTTTCCAATCCGAACATTGTCTGAACTTTCAGGTCAGCGATCTCAAGGTTCACAATTGATTGTCTTTAATTAAGAACAGGGGAGTAGCCAATCATTAAACTCCTTTGTTAAAATGTTACTTTCAATCTAAGAGGGGGTTAATTAGTCGGTTCTTATATCTTGACCATTTAGATTACAATACTTTCATGTCAACAAAAGCATTGACTATTTGATTTATTTTCTCAGAGAGATTTAAGTAATTTTTATTGAAATTCTCAGGGTTGTTTACAACCCATATATTGTTTAACCTCAAAATAAGTTAAATATTATCATTTTTCTTGTCCCGGGATGAACAGGAGGTTAAGGCACTCAACTCGTAATCTGAGGGTTGAGGGTTTGAATCTACTTACATCAAACATGCTCGCCCTTTCAACTCGAGGGGCATTATAATACGACGGTCAATCCACTATTCGTTGGTAAAATAGTAACCGAAGAGTTCGCAGTGGATGGTGATGACTTTTTTCCCCTCTTGTCTTACACTGCTAAATTAGGGACGGCTAGAGCAGATAGCCCTCGGTCAAACTGGAATATGATCCTATAGTACGCCGAAAGTGATAATGCTTTGTAAATGTGTATACATAAAAGGCTTTGTCACTTAGAACTATTTTCTGTTATTAAGATAAAAGTTTCTATTATATCTAAAATTAGCATGACAATGATAGCAAAGGTATACTACGTTACTATTACTCAAACTGCATAATTGTTATGGAAATTAATAACATAGAATTACACAAAGACAAATAAACTATTTTCGTTGTATACCACAAACAACGGTAACATGAGGTTATAGAATCAAACAAACTTATTTCCTCGAGTAAAATTTAGTTTGTTTGTTTTGAATTTCACGTAAAGTTACACGAGGGCTATCTGCGCTATCCATCCCTAAATTAGCAGTGTAAGACTAGAGGGAAGGCAGCTAGTCATCACCACCCACCGTCAACTTTTGGGTTACACTTTTATCAACGAATAGTGGAATTGACCATAATATTATAATGCCCCAATGGCTGAAAGACGAGCATGCTTGGTACAACAAGGATTACAACTCGAACGCCCTAACCACCTCGTCACAAATAGCGCTAACATAAGTACAGAGACAAAAAAACAAACTAAATTAATTGTGTACAATTCAGAACCCCAAACGATAGTAACATGAGGTCATATTAATGAACTCTAACTCTGTCGTATACTCGACCTGGTCTGTTTGTAGTGTTAACTTAAACTAATCATACATATCGATACACTAACTATCACTGTTCCAGTGTACCTAATCTCCATTCCAATTGTTTAAGGGGTCATTAATGGTCAGTTTTAATGGTGTTTCAAGGGTCGGTATTGATGGTCAGAGTAGAATACTACTGCTTATTACAGGTTAAATTTTTAAAGAAATGATAACCCGGTCAAGTGAGACTCACACCCCATTTCCTGTAAACCTTTCGTGAAAACTAATAAACCTAACATGCTTGAATGCCACCAAATCTATAGAAGTGGAGATGCGGTTCATCAAATTCGAAGTCTAACATCGTATGTATAGCATAGTAATGTTTGGAAGCATTCGACGAGTCGCACTGTAATATATCAAACTGTATTAGTGTACATCAAACAACAAAACCAAAACTCATACAAACCGACTACAGCAGTTATGAGATCTGTAAACTATAGTTAGGAAGTATATTTCATTTTATTTAGTATCAGCTGATGTGTAAAGCCAAGAGCGTGATTTATCCAATAGGGGAGGTGACCTCTTATGGATCCACCAATATTAGGTTGCAGATAATGTGTCAATGCGAGCTGAACATTTGAGGTTTCATCCCGAGTTTTGGGGTAGCACCCCTGTCCCTATTCTCTAGGTGATACTTGTAACAGGAAATGTGCACAGTTTTAAAAGCCAAAGGAAATAATGACAAAAAAAAGAATGTTCCACTTTACTTAAGCTTTCTCATATTTTTAATGTTTTACCTACAACCCTTACTAGTATATTATTATGTATACAATCACACTACAACATCCAAGACCATTTTTTCATCCACCAATGAATAATCCAATAAAACTTTAACAAACCTTATTTTAATGTTTTGATTTCAGTTAGGTTACATGGAATTTCGATATATTCTATGAAACACTGGAAATTTAGACAATACAGACCTGTTTAGCTTTCTGATCTTTCTTCACTACTTGCAAAGTCCAACAAACTCGCGACTTGTGAGCAAACACGGGCGCGTGCCGTTCGTTACCTAGCTCGTTCACGCTCTGAATCACGCGCTCTAAAACCAGCAGACGATGTTCACCGATAAAGATACGTATTCTCTTCTCTCTGTGTGTTTGTTTGATGTAGTTTGGTTGTTTGGGAACAAACTCTTTCAATTCAACTTTTTAGTTTTATCACACATGATTGTTATTGTTTTTGTATGAATTACACGTCATAAAACCAAAGATCTGACAATGGCCTGTTTACTAAATAATGATGTATAATAAATTCTTGAAAGTATCACATAAACTCTGGTTTATACACATTGTTTTTCGCGAAGTAACTGAAACATCTTCCACGAAACTTCAAGGCGACTGGAAAATATTGTATCACTGAATACGGTTTCTTACGCAGAAAACTATAACTTTTTAAACCGCCCACAACGTTTAACATGTTCGTAACTACCGTTGAAACAGGTCAGGCCTTACTTATAGCATGCCTGCCCCCTTGCGACGAAGTAACGCAACTATCTCACAAAGAAGCGAAGTAAAAAGTGATGAAGTATGTATTTGTAATTTTTTATCGAGAATATTTAATGTTGATATACATATCAATATTTATATATATAATTTGACTTTTTTTAGATATTATTTTCAGGCTCAAATAATGGAAATGTTACATTATTGAATAATTTCCAGTGTCTGATTCTATATTTTCTCTCATATAAATTTATCCATGTAATTAATAGTTCTAAATCCAAGTATTAGACATAAACAACTAACTCGATTTTTTTTTACCAGAATTCTTAACATCGTGGCATGGTCTAATGATTAGGGTACACAACTTTATACCTGACGGTACCGAGTTCGAATCCTGGGTCCCACAACATATTTGCTCTTTCGAGCATGTGGAAGTTATATAGTGACAGTCAATCGCACTATTTGTTGGAAAAAAAGTAGTCCAAGAACTGATCATGGATGGTGTTGGTCAACTGCCTTCCCTTTAATCTAAAACTTCAAAATTAGGGACAATTAAAGCAAATAACCCTTGAGTAGCTTTGCAGGAAATTTTGAATCAATAACCCTTAATAATGACATAAAAAAGGAACTTTTTTTGTCATGTTTTCATCTAGACAAAGATAGAGACCTCTGTAAAAACGAGTACAATGAATGATTAAATTATGTGTTATTACTCTAAGAATGTAAAGGTTAGAAACCAGTTATAATTCAACAAAAATATGTAATTTAAATAGTTCTTAGTTATACAACACAAGATTGTTTTACAAGCCTACTTTCCTATAGGACACAAGACTGTTTCATAAACTTACTATCTTATAATACACAAGAAACTGTTTCATAAGCCTACTTTCATCTCATCATCAAGCTATTGACTTCAGTAAAAACCAAAAGTAATTATTTGTTGCCTTGGTTTCAGGAAATCTTGTCCCTTAATAGTAGCTCTTGACAAAGATAAACCAGGGGGGTTGTCGATGTTCTGGTGAGATAGGGTTATCCATCCCTTATTATTCTAACTTTCCTGTTTCTTTACTGAACACGTGAAGATACATTGCAGTTCTTTGCCTCATTACTGTTCTGTACAGACGAATTTTGGACGGGTTGTGTCACAGTCACTTAATGCTGCGATGATTATGAAATATGTAATATTTAGAAAACATATGTATAAAGCATAAGTGTTCGCATTTCATTCACCTTCACGTGTCTTCCGTTGTACAAGTACGTCAGTTAGTACTTAATAAAAACATACACGTGTTTTCTACTCAATTCCATTTCAGTCGTCGTATGGAAACTGACAGACCAGAAATAAGTTACGTCCTCTTTTTGGCCAGAACAAATTTGGAAACGTAGGAAAGTGTGAAGCCATGGATGGATAGATGCATAAAAAAAATCTACGTAGGAGAAACAAGACTGAAGAATGAGATAGATGGAGAGTAAGAAGTATAGGAGAGACGATACTACAGAATCAGATAGCTGGAGAGAAAGAAGTGAAGGAAAGACGAGAATGAAGAATCAGATCGCAGAAAAGTAATAAGTGTAGGAAAGACGAGACTCATAAATCACATAGATGAACAGTAAAAACTGGAGGAGTGAAGAAAATCAAAAATGAAATAGCTGGAGAGTAAAAAGTGTAGGAGAGACGAGACTGAAGACTAAGATAACTGGAGAGTGAGAAGTGTAAGAGAGACGAGACTGAAGAATCTGATAGCTTGAGAGTAAGAAGAGTAGAAAAGACGAGACTGGATAGTAAAATATCTCGAAAGTAAAAAGTGTAGGAGAGAAGAGACTGAAAAGTAAGATAGCTGAAGAGTAAAAAGTGTGAGAGAGACGAGACTGAAGAATGATATTGCTGGAGAGTAAGAAGTGTAGGAGAGACGAGACTGAAGAGTGAGATAGCTGAAGAGTGAAAAGTACAAACGAGATAAAACTGAAGATTGAGATAGCTGGAGAGTAAGAAGTTTACGAAAGACGAGACTCATGAATCAGACAGCTGGAGAGTAAAAAGTGTAGGAGTGACGAAACTGAAGAATGAGATACCTGGAAAGTAAGAAGTATAGGACAAACGAGACTGAAGAGTAAGATAGAAGAAGAGTAAAAAGTGTAAAAGAGACGAGACTGAAGAGTGAGATAGCTGGAGAGTAAGTGTAGGATACATGAGACTGAAGAATCAGGTAGCTGGAGTGTAAGAAGTGTAGAAAAGACTAGACTGGGTAGTTAAATATCTGGAAAGTAAGATGTATAGAACAGACGAGACTGAATAGTTAGATAATTGAAGGGTAGGATGTGTAGGTTAGACAAGACTAAAGAATCAGATAGCTGGAGAGTAAGAAGTGTAAGAGAGACGAGATTGAAGAGGAAGATAGCTGGAAAGAAAGAAGTGTAGGAGAAATGAGACTGATTAATCAGATACTTGTAGTGAAAGAAATGTTGGAGAAACAAGACAAAAAAATCAGATAGCTGGAGAGTAAGAAGTGTAGAAAAGATGAGACTGGACAGTAATATTGCTAGAAATGTGAGATGTATAGGACAGACGAGACTAAAGAGTAAGATTGCTGGAGACTAAAAAGTGTAGGAAAGATAAGATTGAAGAACAAGATAGCTGGATAATAAGATGTGTTGGAAAGACGAAACTGGAGAGCAAGATAGGGGAAGTAATAAATGTAAGAGAGACGAAAATGAAGAACGAGATAGCTGGAGATTGAGAAATTTAGAAAAGATGAGACTGAAGAATGAGATTGCTGGAGAGTGAGAAGTCTAGGAGAGGCGAGACTGAAGAATAAAATTGCTGGAGAGTGAGAAGTGTAGGATAGACGAGACTGAAGAATGAGATAGCTGGAGAGTGAGAAGTGTAGGAGAGACGAGACTGAGGAATGAGATAGCTGGATGGTAAAAAGTGTAGGAGAGACGAGAATAATGAATCAGATAGCTGGAGGCTAAGAAGTGTAGGAGAGACGAGACTGAAGAGTAAGATAGCTGGAAAGTAAAAAGTGTAGAAAAGACGAGACTGAAGAATCTGATAATTGTGGAGTAAGAAGTGTAGGAGAGACGAGACTTAAGAATCAGGTAGGTGGAGAGTAAGAAGTGAGAAAAGACTAGACTGGATAATAAAATAACTGGAAAGGAAGAAGTATTGGAGAGACGAGAGTAAGATAGTTGGAGAGTAAGAAGTGTAGTATAGACGAGACTGAAGAATGAAATTTCTGGAAGTAAGAAATGTAGGAGAGACGAGACTGAAAAATGATATTGCTGGAGAGTAAGATATGTAGGAGAGACGAGACTGAAGAATGATATTGCTAGAGAGTAAAAATGTAGGAGAGACGAGCCTGAAGAATGAAATTTCTGGAAGTAAGAAATGTAGGAGAGACGAGACTGAAAAATGATATTGCTGGAGAGTAAGATATGTAGGAGAGACGAGACTGAAGAATGATATTGCTAGAGAGTAAAAATGTAGGAGAGACGAGCCTGAAGAGTAAGATAGCTGGAAAGTAAGAAGTGTACGAGAGACGAGACTGAAGAATCAGATAACTGTACAGTAATAATTGTAGGAGAGACGAGACTAAGGAATTAGGTAGCTGGAGAGTAAGAAGTGTAGAAAAGACGAGACTGGATATTAAAATACCTGGAAAGTAAGATTATAGGACAGACGAGACTGAAGAGTAAGATAGTTAAAGATTGAGTAGTTTAGGAAAGACGAGACTCATGAATTAGACATCTGGAGAGTAAGAAGTTTAAGAGTGACGAGACTGAAAAATGAGATAGCTGGAAAGTAAAAAGTATAGGAGAGACGAGACTGAAGAATCAGATAACTGGAGGGTAGGATGTGTAGCAAAAACGAAACTGAAGAATCATATAACTGGAAATTAAAAAGTGTAAGACTGACGAGACTGAAGAATAAGATTGCTGGAGAGTAAGGAGTGTAGGAGAGACGAGACTGAAGAATGAGATACCTGGAAAGTAAGAAGAATCAGTCAGACGAAAGAGAAGAGTAAGATAGCTGGAGTGTAAGAAGTGTAGGATACATGAGATTGAAGAATCAGATAGCTGGAGAGTAACAAGTGTTGAAGAGACGAAACAGAAGAATGAGATTGCTGGAGAGTAAGGAGTGTAGGAGAGACGAGACTGAAGAATGAGATACCTGGAAAGTAAGAAGAATCAGTCAGACGAAAGAGAAGAGTAAGATAGCTGGAGTGTAAGAAGTGTAGGATACATGAGATTGAAGAATCAGATAGCTGGAGAGTAACAAGTGTTGAAGAGACGAAACAGAAGAATGAGATTGCTGGAGAGTAAGAAGTGTAGAAGAGACGAAACTGAAGAATCTGATAATTGTGAAGTAGGAAGTGTAGGAGAGACGAGACTTAAGAATCAGGTAGATGGAGAGTAAGAAGTGAGAAAAGACGAGACTGGATAATAAAATACCTGGAAAGGAAGAAGTATAGGACAAACGAGACTGGAGAGTTAGATAGCTTTATAGTAAGAAATGTAGGAGAGACGAAACTGAAGAGTAAGAAGTGTAGGATGGACGAGACTGAAGAGTAGAAACGCTGGAAAGTAAGAAGTGTAGGCGAGACGAGGGTGAAAATTAAGATATCTGGAGAGTAAGAAGTGTAGGAGAGACGAGACTGAAGAATGAGATTGCTGGAGAGTAAAAAATGTAGATGAGACTAGATTGAAGAATCAGATAGCTGGAGTGTAATGCGTTACTAATATTTCTATATTATCTATATCCACTAACACATTAGTAATATTTAAATATCTATATCTGATTCACGGATACACAATTTTGCGCCAATAGCTCTAAATAACTTATTTAAATTTTTTTACATTTGCTGTGAACCTCTTACATCTTAAAGAAAAAATAATAATGTTCTTAAAGCCTTCTTTTTGTAGAGCCGATGCACAAACCCGAGTCATTTAAGCCAACAATGTTTTTTCATGCTACGTTTTTCACATAAAGCGAAACAACAGAGCAGAAATGATACTAGAAATGAAACTTTACACGTTATTGGCGTTTCTCTTGGCTGCCCAATCACGCAAGGGGAAATATGAATACGAGAATGCATAACCTTAACAACTAGAATACAACATCGACATAGTTGAGAATGATGCCAAAGAAAGATTAACATGACGTTTCACCATCTTGAAGAAAAATGTCCTTCGTATGGTTGTGTAGTGATGTTTACTTCAGCAAACATACATCAATATCCAATGAGGATTTCATTCCCATGAAGATTTTAACAGTTCCCTTGCGCCGTGTGCAGTCTGTTAACTTTCCTACGATATTTTCACTCTGTATGAGTGCTCTACTGTTTTATTCCAAAACAAAAACTTCAATAAAAACACATGAAACTCTTCACGTTTATCGTCAATAAATCCAAAACAATTTCAAAACAATCTCGCTTCAAGTACTCCTCATCACATGATTTTCATCTGTAATATTCTATATAGTTTAAAAGGGATTGGTTTGAACTTCACACAAAGCTACGCGAGGACTATCTGCGCTAGCTGTCCATAACTTATCAGTGTAACACTAGAGGGAAGGCAGCTAGTCATCACCACCCACCGCCAACTCTTGGGCTACTTTTTTACCAACGAATAGTGGGATTGACCGTCACGTTATAACTACTCCATGGCTAAAAGGGCAAGCATTTTTGGTGTGACTGGGATTTAAACTCAACCCTTGGTCTACGAGTCAAGTACTTTAACCACCGGGCCATGCTGGGACGTTAAAAAAGGAACCTTCTATTCTATAGTATCTATCACCAAATCCAGAAATAACTGTATACCAATTTTCAGTGCTTATTTAACAGTACTAAAATAATATTTCAATCTGAAATATTTCATTCTGTAAGTAAGATTTTTTAAGTTCGGTAAAACAATCAATAGTGCTTTCTTATACATTGTGGATAAACTGTTGATCTGAACACTTTAAGGACAATGAAATAACTGTGGAATAACTTTATGTTAAGATAATGAAGAGCATACAATAAATACGGTCACTGTGTTCATCCTACAAGAATGGGCCCAGCATGGTTAAGGCACTCGACTAGTAATCTGAGGGTCGTGGTTCGACTCCCAATCACATCAACCATGCTCGTCCTTTAAGCCGTGGAGGCGTTTTAACGTGACTGTTAATTCCACTATTTGTTGGTAAAAAAGTAGCCCAAGAGTTGGCATTTTCCTTCCCTCAAGTCTTACACTGCTAAATTGGGTTCGGCTAGCGCAGGTAGTCCACGTGAAGCTTTGCGAGAAATCCAAAACTAACAAACAATCAAGTTTATGGCTGTAAGATAGTATTACACGTTGTGAGAAACATATCTATGATAAGATAAAGTTAATGTTACAAATTAATGTCAGTGACTTTCACGTTTCATACAATTCAGTGATGTAATGATCCTTTATTGGGATCAGAAATTAAAGTGTCTTGTCGTTCAGCCTTCGAGTGTTTCTGGATATTTAGCAGAGGTAGACTTACGTCTCTTATAATCTTAACGTCTATCCTACATTTTCAAGAAGGTTGGTGTTCGGTGAACTAATTGTTTCTTTGTTTGTTTTGAATTTCGACCAAAGCTACACTAGCCGTCCATAACTTAGGAGTAAAAGACTAGAAAGAAGACAGCTAGTGATCACCACCCACCGCCAACTCTTGAGATACTCTTTTACCAACGAATAGAGGGAGTGATTATGTTAAGTCTGATGGAGATTCGAACCTGTGATCCGCAGATTTCGAGTCGAGTACCCTAATCGTGTGGCTACGCCTGACCGATAAAAATAATAATCGTAGTACGGTTTTGTCTTGTAATGTTCCTAAGATCTAATTTGACTGTCACTCTTATACGTTGAGCATGGCATGACTTGGTGTTTAAATAATTCGGCTCACAATTTACAGGCTTAGAGACTGAATTCTTTTTAAGACCATGGTCACTCTTTCAGTCCTGGGGTCTTTATAAGTGATGGTAACTCCCACATTTCGTTGGAAAAAGAGTAGCCCAAGAATTGGTGGTGGAGGGTGCTGACTAGGTGCTTTCCTTGCAGTGCATTAGTACTAAAGTAGGGGCGGCTAGTGCTAATAGTTTTTGAGTAACTTTGTGTGAAAAGTAATTTACGATTGTGTTTCATCCAGAAAATGAGTGTAACAGTCCTAATGAAGGATATAAAAACCTGGTATGCTGATATAAAAGAAACATGTTAACTCTAAACATCATCTATGTTCATCATGTATCAATTCAAAACATCTGAAACATGACTAATATCTGTTTGTCGAGAATAAAACATTTGTAGCTATAATGTTTATGTGGCTCTTTCATACATAATGCTGATCACTAAAATTATATTCAGATGAAAAGAGTGCATGCCAAGAATAGTAGGTTAAACTCATGGTGGAATGGTATGTATCAAAACTACATTTTAACACTGTTAGCTGCTACGTTTTTGAGAACCACGTATAACTTGTACTTAACAACATTGGAATATGGATGAACTTGAAACATCAAGAACAGCCAACGAGAAAGCTTTAATAAGCAGTACCTCACTCGTGATAAGCAAATTTTATAAGAAGTAAGTATTTACGAACACAAAAGTTAATGACCAAAGCTGTCCACGTGTCTCAAAAAACAGTAAACAACATAATGAGATGGATCTACTCATGATATTCCATATGAAGACATACCAATCAAGTAGGTGAAAGCAGTACCTATGCGATGTCGTTGTTTTGAAACAGAAGCTAGAAATATGTTTTCCTTGTATGCTAGGAGGATTACAGGAACCAGTGCTGTGCTTTAGACATGACAGCCTTATGGTATATTCGTTGCAATATAACGTATTCAACCTCTAAAAACTGACTATCAACCTTTCCTGTAACTTATAAGTCCTGAAAAAACTAAACTCGCGTCAAAAATGTTATAAGACAATCAAACATATTTCCCGAGATCACATCTCTGAATAGAAAATTAGTGTGAAAGTATTTTGGGAGGAGGAAAGTCCAAAATTCAAATTATATGTTTCTGTCTTTATGGAGCTACAACCGTTCCAATAATTTATGGTTATTGTAGAGATAAGAGGTAATAGTGAGACGAAGAGAATATACCAGAATGAAAGCATCGTATTTCAATCATATAATTTTGCCGATTACTCAATGGATAAATTGGAGACCAAATAAAATCGCCCTAACTGTAAGTAAAAGCAGCGCCACTCTGCAAAACTATATATTTGTTTGAAGAGCAAAACCATATCAGGCCATCTTCTGTTGGGAACTGAACCACAGATTTAGTCCATAGGATTACTGATGTCTCACGAAAGCTCATTTAATTAAGTGTGTAAAAAATCACTGGTTATTTACTTGATAATGTTTTTACTAAAATATATGAAGTTTTTGTGTTAAATTATTTACAGATGGTATTATCGATTTTCAAATTTATTACCTTACATATGAAATATACATTTCTAACAGCGGGGACATTTGTTGGAAACACATAAGAATCTCATGATTAAAACATATTAGCTTTCATGTTAAATTACTTATAGTTAGCATTATCCACTGTCACATTTATTGCGATTTAAGTACAGTATAATGGATGATTCTTGTGTATGGGGTAATACACATCTAGAAGTAAAGTGTCCTAGAAATCCTGTATTCCTGGAAAATGATTTATATTTACGATATATCAATATTATCGGGTAAGTAGGCCAATGTATTTAAATATTCGTTTCTGTCACAGATTTTGTGATTTTATATTCGGAAGAAATGCTTCACTTAAACAATTTAGATCTTATTACATTACTATCTGAATTAAAACTTATATCCGTTTTCAAGTTATTAGAAACTAGTTGTTAAGAACATCTTGAATCTGTTCTTGAAAATTACTTTGGAAAAATATTTTGTTTTATCTCCTATTTAATTAAGAAAAAGCTTTCCTTGATCTGCACTTATAATGTTGATATCAATATCAAACACTAGAACAGGTTTACCATCGTTAAAATATATTAAATAAAAATATGCTAAACTACAGTGAAATAATGTGAAGTTAATTACTTTAACCGTTTTCAGGAATTACATTTCTCACCAATCACATGAGGCGGTATCGTAACACAAGCGACATTGTGTATTAACTGTTTCACTCTAATGGCTGCAAACGTGAAATAACGAGACTTTAAAATAATTTCATCTTCTGCCATACCTGTCACGTTACTTGATGCATTGCTAATAGATTTATTGTACTTTGGAATACTCGGGTTAACTCTGCAAAATTAGCTTGCGAAAAAAAATAAAAAGATTGAAATAAAATTAATCTTGACGAAGAGTGTTTCCGCGAAGAGTTTGCATCACTTAGAAAGAGGTCATTAAAGATAAAAATACAACCTTAGCATCTTGTACACAAATGTTGAAAAGTAAAATAGAACTTTAGCATGAAAAGGATCAAAACAAAACCTTAGCGTTTTGCACAAAAAAGGTCAAACGTAAAATAGAACCTTAGCATCTCACAAAAAGGTTCAAAAGTAAAATAGAACTTTGCACAAAAATGTTGCAAAGTAAAATAGAACCTTAGCATATCGCACAAAAACGTTTAAAAGTAAAATGGACTTAAGCACTTTGCACAAAAAGTTGAAAATTAAAATAGAACCTTTGCATCTTGTACAAAAAGGTTGCAAAGTAAAATAGAACCTTAGCATCTTCACAAAAAGGTTCAAACATAAAATAGAACCTTAGCATCTTAAACACATCATTTCGTCCACTATTGGTCACAGTAATACGTTCGATGGTGGTTTTCTATGTTTGTATTTGTTATAAATGTCTATATATATTTATAGCAAATTAAAAGGTGTTTCGGTTTTTTTTATAAATATACCATAAGAAGCCATGAACTAACTACACCTAAAAACATTGATATTTATATCTGGTTTACGTTTTTGGATGTATTAAAATATTAGTTACAAAACGTAGTTTAACCAATGAATTATCAGTAACTAATTTATCGTTGTTGTTTATAAAACAATTTCACGAATAAATTATCAGTAACAAACTTGTGACACATTTGGAAGTTTTCTATTCAATTAAATAATGTTAATTTTTGTTCTTTTTTATTGTTTTTTAAATAGAATATCTGTTAACCGAGTTTATTCACTGTATTTAAAAGATAATTCCTGTTTATTGAGCTATTTGATCGTGTTTTAAAGTGAATCCCTGTTTGCCGAGCTATCTGATTGTATTTTAAAGATAATTCTTGTTTACCGAACTTTTTGGTTATATTTTAAATTGAATTTCAATTTACCGAAATCTTTGATTTTGTTTTAAAATGAATCCATGTTTATCAAGCTATTTGATTGGTTTTAACTTGAATCCCTGTTTACTGAGCTCCTTGGTTGTATTTTAAATTGAATCCATGTTTACTGAGCTCTTTTATTGTATTTTAAATCGAATACCTGTCTACCGAACTTATTCATTGTATTTTAAAGTGAATTCCTGTTTACAGAGCTATTTGATCGTGTTTTAAATCGAATTTTTTTACCGAGCTATTTGATATGTTTTAAACAGAATCTCTGTTTACTGAGCTCTTTGATTGTATTTTAAGTTGGATTCCTGTCTACTAAGCTCTTTGATTGAATTTTAAAGAGAATTCCTGTTTACCGATCTCATTAATTCTATTTTAAAACAAATCCCTGTTTAATGAGCTATGTGATTCTGTTTTAAAGTGCATCCATGTTTACCGAGCTATTTAACTCAGTTTTGAAGTAAATTCCTGTTTACCTAGCACTTTGATTGTATTTTACGAAAATTCCTACTTACTGAGCTCTTTCTTTCTGTTTTAAAGTGAATCCGTGTTTATCGAGCTATTTGATTCTGTTTAAAACTATATCTTTGTTTACCGAGCCATTTGATTGTGTTTTAAAGCAAATCCCTCTTTACAGAGCCATTTTATTGTATTTTAAAGATAATTCCTGTTTATCCAGCTCTTTGATTATATTTTAAATTGAATACCAATTTAATGAAGTCTTTTATTCTGTTTTAAAGTGACTCCCTGTTTACCAAGCTCTTTCTTTCAGTTTTAAAATAAACCCTTGTTTATCAAGCTCCTTCTTTCTGTTTTAAAGTGAAATCATGCTTACCGAGCTATTTGATTCAGTTTTAAAGTAAATCCCTATTTACTGAGCTATTTAATTTTGTTTTAAAGTGAATCCCTGTTTACCAAACTATTTCATTCAGTTTCATAGTGAATTCAGTATTACCGAGCTATTTTATTCTGTATTAAAGTGAATCACTGTTTACCGAGTTTTTTATTGTATTTTAAAGAGAATACATATTTACCGAGCTCTTTGATCACGTTTTAAGGCAAGTTCGAGCTATATAATTGTGTTCTTATTGAATCCCTGTTTGCTGAGTTCTTTTATTGTGTTTTAAATTGAATCTCTGTTTACCAAGTTTATTCTTTGTATTTTAAAGATAATTCCTATTTACAGAGCTCTTTGATCGCGTTTGAAAACGAATCCCTGTATACTAAGCTATTTGATTTTGTTTTAAATTGAAGTGTTTACTGAACTCTTTGACTGTATTTTAAATTGAATACCTTTTTACTGAGCTCAATAACTGTATTTTAAAGATAATTCTTGTTTACCGAGCTATTTGATCGCGTTTTAAAGCAAATCTCTGTTTATTGAGCTCTTTGATTGTATTTTGATTTGAATCCCTGTTTATCGAGCTTACTCATTGTACTTTAAAGAGAATTCCTGTTTACCGAGCTATTTGATCGTGTTTTAAATCGAATCCCTTTTTACCGAGCTATTTGATGTATTTTAAATTAAACCCTTGTTTACTGAGCTCTTTGATTTTATTTTAAATTGAATCCATTTTTATCGAACTTTTGACTGAATTTTAAAGGTAGTTCCTTTTTACCGAGCTCTTCATTCTGCTTTAAAGTGAATCACTATTTACGGAGCTGTTTGATTGTGTTTTAAGGTGAATCCATGTTTACCGAGCAATTTGATCGTTTTTAAAGCGAATTCCAGTTTCTGAGCTATTTGATCTGTTGTAAATTGAACCTCTGTTTATCGAGCTTTTGATTTTGTTTTAAAGTCAATCTGTTTACTGTTTACTGAGCCGTTTGATTGTATTTTAAAGATAATTCGTGTTTATCAAGCTCTTTGATTCTTTTATAAAGTAAATACCTGTTTATCGAACTATTTGATTGTCTTTTAAATTGAATATTTGTTTACTAAGTTATATAATTCTTTTTTAAGTGAATTCCTGTTTTGAAATGAATTTATGTTTATTGAGTTATTTGATTCTCTTTTAAAGTGAATCTCTGTTTACCGAACTTTTTGATTGTATTTTAAAAATAATTCCTGTCTTCCTAGCTATTTTATTTATTTGAAAGTAAATTTCTGTTTACCAAGCCATTTGATTGTATTTTAAAGATAATAGCTGTTTATCAAACTATTTCATTGTATTTTAAAGTGAATCCATGTTTACCGAGCTATTTGATTGTATTTTAAAGATAATTCCTGTATATCGAGCTCTTTGATTGTATTTTAAAGATAATTTTGAGTTATCGAGTTCTTTAATTGTATTTTAAAGATAATTCCTGTTTACAGAGCTCTTTTATTTTGTTTTCAAGTGAATTTTCGTTTAACGACTTATTTGATTGTGTTTTAAAGTGAATCCCTGTTTACCGAGGCGTTTTATTGTAATTCAAAGGTGATTCCTGTTTTCCAAGCTATTTGATTCTGTGTTAAAGTGAATCCCTGTTTATCTTAAAGCGATCTTAAAGCGCACTCATCTCCCCAGGTTTTAGAGAAATGTTTAGAAAATAAAACGCAAATCATAAATACTAGGTTTCACAAAACGAGAAGTAATAGACCGGCCCATACAGATGAATACAATTGTTTTTTGTATACAATAGTTGACCAATACTATCCTTCTGTATACAATAGCTAACCAATACTATCCTTCTGTATACAATAGTTAATCAAAACTATCCATCAGTATACAATAACTGACCAACCTTATTCTTCTATATAAAATACCTGACCAACACTATCGTTTTATGTACAATAGCTGACCAACACTATCCTTTTATGGTCAACATCATCCTTATAGAAACAATAGCTGACCAACACTATTCTTCTATACACAATGTAGTTGAACAATGCAGCTCACAGGTTGGTTTAAGTCAAAAGTACTGTAGCAGATGACTGATGCCTCCATCAATTTCATGTTACTTCATACAGATTTTCGTCGTCCAGCTTTGGACCATTCACCTATAACACATTTGAGAAAAAAAACGACTTTATCTCAGATAACGTAGGATTACAGAATATGAAGCTTGCACGTGCAGTTTAGTGGCTTTTCATGCAGAATGATTGGTACAAAAATTAATTAAATGATTGCTTTATCAGCCAAGCTGTGTATAGAGGAAAAATGTATGTCTGGAAGATTTGTGATTGCTTTTTATAAACTTAATTATGAAATAATTAATTTCTTTATTAATATAAACGTTCTTCTTAATTGTATACCCTTCTTCTAAGATATAATCGTGACAACATCAAAACCATAACAATGCAAAAATAAAGCAAAATATGTCAAAGATCAGTCATTTCTGTAACGTTTTTAACAAATGTGACATTGCAAAAATGGAAAATGTGGAAAATAATGGATAATGTAATAATATTATTGAACTGAGTATGTTACGTCACATCATGTTAAAATGGCTGTAACAATGGTTGCATCAGTGATGATTTAATTAGGTTTAAGATAAGTAATATTATCCATTCTATGACCATAGACATAAATGTTCTACATACTTCTTACTCAGTCGTATACTTTTTATAGTTAGGGATAATTTATCCTACAAACAGTTTCATAGAAATCTGACCATAGACTAAAGAAACAAGCGTCTATAATCCATCAAACCACAAAAACTACATGTAGTAGTTCTGGTGGATTTGAAAACTATGATAAGTTCAGCTCTATTGAAATGATGATTTAATTGACTTCGTGGTTATAGTAGCATTCTCAATGATTGGGGAATCGATTTCCAAGGTAAACAAAGTGCAGTTAGTTTACTCAGTATCTCTGACTTCCAAAATAAAAATACAGTAGGTGCCATCACACATTGGTAGCAAAAAGAAATTAATACAGTGATGTGCCGTCACAGATTGGTAGTAAAAAGAAACTAATATAGTGGCATGCCATCACAGATTGATAAAGAAAGGAAACTAATACAGTGATGTTCCATCACAGATCTGGTCAGAAAGAAACTAATACAGTAATGTTCCATCATAATTCGGTGTCAGAGAAAAACTAATACACTGATGTTTCATCACAGATCGGTGGCAAAAAGAAACTAATACAGTTACGTGCCATCAAAGACTGGTGATAAAAAGAAACTAGTACGGTAGCGTGCAATCAGATTGGTTGCAAAAAAATATTAATACAGTGACGTGTCATCACAGATCGATGGTATTGAGGTTTACATTTTTAGCGTACATACATTTGTTTCATGCCAAATTCCAAAATATTTGATGGTGTAATGTCGCGAAGGTGTATTTATGATTAGTGTTATTATTCGTATAGCAAGATTGTCTAAGGATGGGTGATTCCAAAAGAGAATCTCAAACCAAAAAGGAACATTCCAACCTAAAAATTATCGCGTTCCAGGTGGGAATATTTGTAGTTGTATCTCTAGTTAAGAACTGTAGAAGCTAAACATAACATTTGACTTAGTTTTCCTTAGTTCAACTCCATTAGATTTTGGTATCACTAAATGTGGTCGCATTAGCTAATTGCCAAGACTGATCTTGTCGCCTTTTAACTAAGTTCATTAAAATGGAGTATTTAGTGTCGAGGAAAAGAGTTTGTAACCAAGACAACGAAACTGAGCACGTAATCGATAGAGAAGTACAATGTTCGGAACATTTTGACTAATTAACATCAGTATTTAAATAAGTTTATAAAATGTTGCACATGAAGTTGATACCGCAGTATTTTTAACCCTTCTTTAGTACTAGATAATTCACGAATTGTTATTTTTGGTCTTAATTCGGAAGCAATACTTGAAAAGTTAAATTAGAAACTTATCTTATGAAGACTCGTTTACCGTTTAGAAAAAAAATGATACAGTAGCATCTTTACTGTCAAAATATGTTAATAATCTTTGTTTTAAAATTTGTAGGTTGTTTTAATAGAAATATTTTGATAAGTTATATTTCGATAATAGGCCAGACGTAGCCTATTGGATAGCATGCCATATTGTGGATCTGAGGGTTCATGATTCTCTTCTCGTTGTTGAAACAAATCGCTGAATAAGTGAGTTGTAGAAGTTACGGAAAATTCCAAATACTCAGTATAGAAGTTGATTTCTCTCTCGTCTATTGTAGATAGGGCTTGTGTAGCTTTTGTCGAATAACCGAGAGAAACCGTTTTAAGCTTCATATTAAACAAAGTAATAACGCATTATTGATTACAGTATTTTTGTTTGTTTTAAGGCATAAAGCTAAACAATGAACTATATGCGCTCTGGCCACCGAAACCAGTTATTAACCCGCTAATTTGCCGCTGAATGAGTTTGATTATTATGTAAAACTGAAATCTAAAAGACCTGTTGTTTCTATCTTTACACGATTATCTTTTTATCTCATCTACTCGTCTTAATATAAATATCATTTCAGGTTAAACTAAAACAAAGTGAACAAGTGGACATAGGTTGAATTTGAAAGAGTCCATAACATGTATTTGTTTTAGCGCCAGACAACATGCATTGGAATGCTTTTAATGGTAACATCTTCAGTGTTGTGTAATAAAACCGTGGAAATTATAATATGAAAAGTGAATTAAAATAATCGTAGGGGAATGTTTGTATGGAATAAAGATTAAAGCTTTCAAGTGGGGTATTGAATGTTGTTTTATCTGGCATTTTAATTAATAAATTGTATAACCGATGTTTGTAAAGAAAATAGTTATTTTATAAGGCATTAGATCATTCAAGCTGTATAACAAATGTTTGTATAGTGATCAATAATTCCTAAACACTAGTTTGTTTCATATTATTTTACTTCCAAGGAAAACCCTTCAACCCGTTTTTATGAAGTCAGAATGGAATGTTCAAGCTCTATGATGGAGGATTGTTTATTGGAAATAATAACCAATCCTTATATAACAAATAAGCCCTTTACAAACTATACATTGGAATAATTAAAGCTATGGGTTATATTTTTAAGCATGCTATGCAAGCGATATAGCAGTAAAGAACCAAAATATGGAACCAGTTATAGGGGAAACATAATTAGTAAAATATTGTGTTCAGTACAGATTAGAATAACATCGTTATGATAAAAACAATTGGAAGTAAAAGAAATATTTTAAAAATTTCAATTAAATCAAAATAAAAACTGAAAAAATTGTTCATTTTCATTTCATTGAGTTGAGCAAAAACTATTTTCACGTGCTTGAAAATCGTAATTAGCTATTTATCTCAAAACGTGAGATTCAAGCTATTGTTCCATTAACAATAGCTCTATTAGTAAGTGCCAGGCCAAGGATGACAATCAACATCCCTCAATAAAGCACTAAACAGATGAGTTGGCGAGATATGTTTGGGTTCTCATACACGTATCTCTAATGGTAATGCATGCATCATAACCAGATCAGTTTCTAATTAAGAAAACGGGAAAACAAAATATATCACGTGGGTCGCATGTGCAGCACATGTTTATAAAGAAGTATATTTTATTATCATAATAACGGTTATATTGGCAGTCGTGCATCCCCAAAATAAAGTATGCAGATAACCATTTCTGTAACTTAAATTAATTTTTAGAAAACTAAAACGTCGTATTAGATCTAATTTAAGGTTTCTCGACTTTTAGCATAATAATACACACATAATAAATAGATAATAGTGTACACACCTACACACAACGTACATGGATATTTACATCTATATTTAAGCATTAGAAATTACGTTGATTTCATGCGCTGAAACGATTACTCACTACATTAACAGAACTTTGAATATCGTTTCGCTCGATTTTTCAGCCCTGTTTGTCCTAATTTACAAATTCCATGTACTTAACTTAGAGTTATTGTCACCATTGGTAACAATCGGTCGACCGGTTCGCTAGGTATAAGTGGATACACATATACGGACTTTTGTCGTTTTGAAAACTTGAAACGTGGTTGTCCTCTCTCGAACATATCTCGTTATTATCAGTTAGCAAATTTCAAAGTTTAAGGTAAATAGTTGTGTGGATGTAATGTTCTAAAATATTGCGTTGAAGTTTAGTACATCTAAGATAAGTAATTGTGTATATGATGTTGTTAAGGTTTCTTTATAACTACTATGGGTAGTATATTTTGAAACCAAAGGATGGGTGCTATTTAGAACTGTACTCTGTTAGTTCAAAACACAATTATCACACGATCTGTCATTTAACTTCTACATATGTAAGTAGCTTTTAGCAGAAATAAATTATGTAATGATTAACACAAATGTTATGATCTGAGATTAGATTTAAATTATATATATATTTAGTGTTCGTTTTTGCTACTTCTCACTTTCGCTGCTTTCGTCCAGGTTTCCCGTCCTTCCTCTCATTCACAAATACCCCACTTCAGAGTCTAAATATTAAAAATGAAATAAAAATTCCACGGGCATTTCAAAAATTTCTCACGAAAGGGGACGAAGAGGAACTACAAAGCTCCTAAACACCCCAGTTGGGGAGAAAACTCTTCTGATTTCTCTCTCTCGAAACTGAACCCCTGCCACGTTAGTTTAGTTTAGTTTAGCTACTTCTTATCGTTGTTGTACAAGGTCACGTTCAAAGTTCCTTTTACGAGTTATAGACTAGTTCAGATCACCTCCTAGTGGCTCAGTCTGAGGACTTATCATGCTATGAACCTGGTTTCGATACCCGCAGAACACAGATAGCCTGTTGTGTTGTTTTGTGCTTAACGCTACGTACGTCAAGATAAACGGTAACACTAGAAAGCCAAGCCATGATAATTACCATGTTCATCCCACTACGTGTATTACCGGCAGCGTTGGATATCACACATTCCTATAACAGTAAAAATGTAAATAATAATCAAAAATGGGGTTTGAAAACATTTTTGCCGCTATAACTTCCTCTTATAATAATTTCTGAAAAGAAATTTAAATATATTCATTTTATACAATTATATACATTTTCAAGTCTGGTAATTTTTTACACTCCCCTGTATTTGTCTACCACACGCATATTGTAAAGTCACACTATGCGATTTGTTATTTCACTTTTTCTTTGACTGCACTCGTATCGTCCGTCACTTCAAAAAAAATTTATGGTGAATTTCGAAACAACATTAATAAAGCTATGTTTAGGTTTGTGTTTTCTATTCTCTCGGTACAGCCTAGTTTTAGGAAATCTCTGAACTAGAATTATTTTTCTAAATAACTCAGAATGATGACCACAAGGTGGCACTTAAAATGCAGTACATGTCACATCAAAAAGAATTAGAACATTAAATTGTCTTACAAAATCTTATTGAAACAACAATACTAAAAAAAGGACACTTTACAATAATTCATCTTTTAAAACTTTCGATTTTTTTCAAAATGAATTAAAAATTAAAAATTTAGTTTTAAGATAACAAGTGTATCTTAATACACTAATGAAATGAATATTTGTTCCTATTGGTAGGCCTATCTTAGAGTTTGTTTTGAAATTCAAGCGAAGCTACACGAGGGCTAGCCGTCCATAATTTAGGAGTGTAAGACTAGAAGAAAGGCAGCTAGTTATCACCACTTATCGCAAACTCTTGGGCTATTCTTTTACCAACGAATAGTGGGATTGATTGTGACTTTATAACGCCCCCACGGCTGAGAGGGCGCGTCCGTTTGCTGTGACGGAGATTCGAACCCTCGCCCCTCAAATTAGGAGTCGAGCGTCTTAACCACCTGGCCAAAAGATAGAGAAAAAGCATGAAAGTAAATATTCAGAATAAGTGATTTCTTTCAACGTAACATCAAAATAATAAATCTGGCATATTTTAAACACTTCTACACTATGAATAGAACCATAGCATAAAGGTAAATCATGATATCTTATAAATACCTACATTCTCTTGTTTGAAAAAGGAATTTTGTTTAAGAATGTTAAATTACTTTACTTGTATTTCTTCTATACCACTAGAACGCTAAAAACTGGGTACGGTACAAATTGTCCATTAATTAGCTTTGGGCTTAACGGCTAATGAAATTAAAATTTCGTGTGATGAACCAGAATAAAATGTGTAAAATAAAAAGACCTAACATTGCTTATTGTAAATAAGCTTGAAACTTATTATTCAAGAAATGCAAAAAAAGTAAAGAAAAAGAAATTGATTCTGTAGGTTTAAGGATCAAAATTTATTAGTTATTTAGCAGCCACAGAATATGATGGTTTATCATTATTACGAGATTAAGAATAAAAAATCTAATAATTATTTAGAAACCACAATATACCACAGGCTTAAGATTAAAATGTAATGGTTATTTAGCAACCTCAAGATACCCCAGTTTATTGTTGTCTCTAAGCTTAAGAATCAAAATGTAATGATTATTCAATTACAACAATATATAACATTTTGCTTTATCATAACATTGATGGTATTAATGCAGTTGTTTATTTACTAGTTTCACAACACACATGCTCTCCCCAAGTGCTCACGGTATTAGTTTCTATTATACTATCAAATAAAGTAAGAGTTCCCAGCAATGATAGCATGTCAATTTTAAATATTATTTACAAATTCAATATCACAAATAACAAGGAGCGAGTGAAATATATTCTTTATCTGTGCAAAACGTGTAGAGAGTGAAGTATGTCCCACGTTAATTTAACGTGTGTCAGTGATATGCAACGAAAAAAGACGCAAACCAAAAGAGCCACATTCAACAACAAACCGTTGTCTATATATCTACAATCAGACACCACAGTACACCATGAATAACGATCAGAAGAAAGGGGCTGCACTACTCTGAAGATAATCAGTGATGACGAGAAAACCCAACTGTAGAGAAATATATATATATGTAAAGACAAGAAAGTATTTCTACCTCTGGCTCATAAAAAAGACAGTTATACGCTGACTTATATTTTTCTGCTAATAAATCATATATATGTAAAAACGGCTGGTTTGAGTTGAGAAAATTTTTATGTAGAGGAACGAACAACGTTTCGACCTTCTTCAATCATCGTCAGGTTCACAAAGAAAGAAAGAGGTTGTTGTTGTTGTTTTGAATTAAGCACGAAGCTACACAATGGGCTATCTGTGCTAAAGAAAGAGGTAACTGACCGATAGCTGACCACGTGTTTGAAGAACGTGAAGAGGGTTGTGTAGAAATGTAGAGGGCGTGCTTAGATGTTTGATTATATTTATTAATATTGTTATAAAGGTGTTCCTTTGTATTGGTTTATTTTGGGCTTGAGTTGTTGTATAAGTAAGGCTTCTTTATGTTTGTTTTTCTATTTAATATTTGAGTGTTTCCTATGGTTATGTTGTGTTTATTAGACTTGCAGGGTTCGAAAACGTGTGAAGGTGACTTTTTATGTTCTTTGAATCTGGTTTCCATTTTTCTACTTGTTTCTCCAATATAGAAGTCGTGGCAGTTATCACATTGTATTTTATAAATAATGTTGGTGTGGTGTTTGTCAGTGTAGTTCTTACATAGTATGGACCTTAGTTTTGTGCCTGGTTTTTTGAATAAATTTAGTATTAACTGGAATGTTATATTTTGTTACCAGTTTTTGCCAAATGTTGGTTATTTGTTTGCTGATGTCAGGAATATATGGTATACAGCAGTATATGGTTTCGTGATTTTTTGATTCGTGAGATATATTTACTTTTGTTGGTTGATTTTGCTTTCTGTCTAGGTGTGCGCGTATAAAGTTTTCTACGGTTTGTGGAGAAAACTTATTGATGTTGATGAAGTATTGTTTTATTTTGTCTAATTCATCGTTAATTTTATCTGGTGATCATAGTTTTATCAAACCTACAATTTATTTAAAATCAAATGTGATAAAGTAATAGTGAAGGATATACCTTGGAAGCGATGTTCATTTAAGAATAAATTTCAAAAAATATAAGAATAAAAACTGAAACTTTAATCAGGAATAACATGAAATATATGTATAAATAACGCAAGTGAAAAGTTTATTTTAAACTCAGTAAAACAACGATAAAGGTTAAAAGCTTATTTGGGAATTACATAGAACAAAATTTGAACGAAATATTACACCATCTAACTGTATTAAAATTATTGACTTGTAATTTTTTGTCGTCATTTGTTTTCTTGAACATGTCTATACAACTCTTAAGAATATAATATTTTTACTTCGATATTCAGTCTATATAAACTTCCGTCAGTAGCATTTCTAGTGAATTATACGGTCACTTCAAACTGATTTTATATTAAAACTGTCAGTTAACGAAAAGAAAGGAGTTTCGACGTTTATTTGTTGTAAGCTTGTTTTATTCATTTTCGTTGTTACAAACTGTGAGCACTTGGCAAGTGAGGATACTTCACGTTCTTTGAAGCAATACTTTTAACTCCTTTGAAAACCCTTCCTAGATATATCGTAAATCACAGTAAGTCAGTTAGACTGTGTCGCGTCCAAGACATTGAGCTGAAACGAAAAAATATTTTTTATCTGTATTGATTGGCGTTTCGCTTACACAACTGAAACTTCCAAAAGTGAAAGACTGTTTACGTTTCTATTTGATAATAGAAATCACAAGGGTTAGAAAAAATTAAATTTATAAAATATATCGATATGTGAGTGTAGGGGGAAATAAGTATTAAACTCTCTCACTAATAGTACCAAGGGTTAATTTAACGTAGTAAGTAAACCCATGAAAATATTAAACAAAAGAAAGAGAGTATTCATAATTACAATAAAAAAGTCTATATTTGTTTTACACTATAAATGTAAAATCTGTTTGTTTTGAATTTCGCGCAAAGCTACACGAAGGCTAGTTGCGCTAGCTGTACCTAATTTAGCAGTGTAAGACAAGAGGGAAGGCAGCTGGTCAACACTACCCACCGCCAACTTTTGGACTACTCTTTACCAATGAATAGTGGGATTGACCACACATTATCACACCCCGCCGGCTGAAAGGACTAGTATGCTTGGTGTGACGGGGATTCAAACCCGTGACTCTCGAATTACGAGTCGAGTACCTTAACCACCTGGAAAACCTATTGGTAACTAATCACTAACAAAATACGCTTCATAGTTCCAAACGTTATAGATAAGGCACGTGTAGAGTTAAGGAACCAGCCTAGCTAATTAGAATTGAGCCAAAAAACTGTGAAATGGGCTATCTGTACTGTACCATCGCGGATTAAATCCTATGAAGTTTTTAGTCCTCAAACTTATTGGTTGATGATTTCCAGCCTAAATTACATTAGTTTAGAACTTTTATAATAAATTCTAGCCTTTCGTACGTTAATTTACACATTTGTAATAAGTTCTATTCTTGTGTATGTAGTATGTAAGTTTAATATTTTGTAATAAGTTCTAGCTTTGTGTATGTCATATGTGACTTTAATGTTTTCTGATAAATTCAAGCCTTGTGTACGTTGTATGTAAGCTTAATATTTTGTGATAAATTTTGGCCTTGTGTATGCTATATGTAAGTTTAATATTTTGTAATAAATTCTGGCCTTGTATATACCATCTTGTTTAATCGCTTCATTACTCCTTTTTATAATTAATTTGTTCGAGGTCTGTACTAGATTAATCAAAGAACTTCACAAGAGAAGGAGAAGTTCTTGTTTGTAAACCAGATTTGAGAAAAACATCTGGCTTCAACATATACAGATTTTGAATAAACATCTGGCTTCAGCATATAAAGATCTATAACTTGCATACGTTTGCCTTGAACATACGCAAGTTTTATAAAAACATCTGGCTTCAATATAGATCTAGAACTTGTATACGTTCGGCTTCTACATCTAGCTTTTTGTTACACGTTAATGAGTCGAAGACAGTTAACGAACAGACGACAGAGTAACAAATTTAGTTGTTAATGAAACACGTGCATGAATTAATGAGTCGAAGCTCTGATTCTCTATGTCAATTTAAAACTCTTGGCTAATAATTGTTCTTTTAGAAGTTTTAAATGCTTGTTCTCAGCGTTTCAGTTGAGTTTCATATCGAACAAACATCAGTTAGTTTCCTTTAATTATGTCCATTAATCCCGTGCATTATAAAAGTATTATATCGTTATCTGAATACTAGTTTTTCTTGCAGTTTTGCAATAATTGCTTCGTGTTACTTTGTTGCTTATTATTTTCGTTCCCCCAAAGAATCGTGAAATTAGTTTATCTACCTGACAACAATTCTGTCTCGTGTCTGATTTGTTTTGGGATTTGTTTCTTTTTCTTTGGCATAATTTTCTTCTTATTGGTAAAGAGAAAATTTAAAAGTGTTGTAATTATTTCGCCACAATAATCTGGTATATTTATGGCTGATTTCATTTTGCTTAAATAACACAATAATATCTAGAAAAGAACAAAATGTTAACAATTATTTTTGTTCACGAAACTTAGGTGATTAGGTTTTTTAAAGTCATTCAATATCACTCACAAAGTTACAAAATGGGCCATCTGTGTCCTGCCGATCTCAAGAATTGAAATCTGAATTTTAGAGCAATATGCCCACAGACTGACCATTAAGCCACTAGTAGAACGTTTAATAAATATAAAGATTTTCAAAGGAATTTATTGTTATAATCAATTAGAAAAGAAAAACTATTAATTTGGAAGAAATTCAGAATTTGACACTCTGTCACTTGTACTGAAAAATTACTAAAACCATCAGTATGAAACTACAGGTTAAACTATGGAGAGTAAAACACTTTTACAGAACATTGAGCAGGTGATAATATTTACCATACCTGTATGGAACAGTTGTGATAGGGCTATATAAAATATTTTATTTGTTTCTTTTGTTGCTAAGCGTAGATTTGTACAATGAAATATCTTGTGTTATGCGTAACAAGGGACCGAAACTCAAGCTTATCGCCAAATCATCGAGCACAAGTGTAGAAAAGAAAAAAGAACAACAAGAATTTTTATTCGACAAACTTTCTATAATAATTCAGTTTTTAATTATAAATCTGTCATTGGTGGTAAACAGTGTCTTATGGTCTGGAAAAACAACAACACTTGATTGTATAAAAATAAAACATTACGATCAAATTTGTCGATACTTTGTTTGAATTTCGCGCAAAGCTACTCGAGGGCTGTCTGCACTAGCCGTCCCTAATTTAGCAGTATAAGACTAGAGGGAAGACAGCATAGTCATCATCACCCACCGCCAACTTTAGAGCTACTCTTTTACCAACGAATAGTGGGATTGACCGTTACATTATAACGCTCCCACAGCTAGAAGGGCGAGCATATTTGGTGCGATCAGGATTCGAACCCAGGACCCTCGGATTATGAGTCGAATGCCTTATTCACCTGGCATTGCCGAGCCTTTGTCGATACTAAAAGACTTTTGTGAGCTTTCGTGTTTAATTTGTATCAAACTTTACAAAAACTACTCATGTATACTTTGAAAACTATAATTTAGAGTTTTACAGATTTAAAACTAGAAGATCGAATTAGTAAAAATGTGAAGGATATGTAAATAGACGGTATGAGATTTAGCAAAAAACCTCATTGGGTTAGTGGATTAACAGCGTTAAAATCCGGGCTTCGATTCCCTGAGATGGATACGGCATAGATAGTACATTGTTTAGCTTGGCATTAAGAAAACATCAAAATTAACTTAGTAAATAAAATATACGGTATTAAATCTTTCTTCAATATTTCAAACGAAGTAACATGCACATACGATTTTACATACTTAGCGTAATTAAAATACATTCTATTTCATAAGTTTATTGTTAACTGATACATAAAATTAACCTTAAAGGTTATAATATAGCCTGAAAATAATTACTAGAAAGAAATATGATTTTGTTTAAATAATTAATGAAGATTAGGTAAAGAAAAACAATACGATTAACGTACATACTGTATTCATGTCACTACCAGCACTAGCGGAAGGAAGGCTTCATTATTTGTTTGTTTGTTTTGAATTTCGCGAAAAGCTACTCTAGGTCTATCTGCGCTAGCCGTCCATAATTTAGCAGTGTAAAACTAGAGGGAAGGCAGCTAGTCATCACCATCTACCGCCAGCTCTTGGACTACTCTTTTTACCAACGAATAGTGGGATTGACCGTAGCCTTATAACGGTCTCCCGGTTGAAAGGACAAGCATGTTTGGTGCGACGGCGATTCAAACCAGCGGCTCTCATATTACGAGTTGGGAAGGCTTAAAGACCTACCAGTTCTAGTTATTAATAAAACTACATTATTGTTATTGTCCCCCAGTGGAACAAAGATAAGTTTAAACACATACAACAAGAAAAATCAAGGTTTGATCCCTTATGGTGAATAGAGTTAATAGCGCTATGTGGCTTTGCTATATAAGCAAAAAACAAACAAACAACAAATAAATGTTGGAGAAACTTACATAATTTACTTAATTTTTGATAAATCAATAACATTTCAATGCCTATTTAATTAATACTTGACCTCAGGAGAAGTAACCAAGATAAAGGTTTATTCACAACTATAAACAATGGGAAGGACCTATTAATGAACAGAGTCTACTGTCTTTATTTTTCATATATATCGAGATACTGCTTTTCACCAATTAAAAGTTATATTATGCTCTTAAATCGTCTTAAAACGAACTCTTTCGAGAAAATTTTAATAATTAATGTATCTCTAAGTCGGTATCATTTCTTCCCTGCTGCAGGTTTAGGTTTCAACTATATTACATTGTTTTATTTATACATGTTTAATATCAGGAGATATTCATAATGCATACATTTAAATCACGCATCTCTTGAAATTAGAGGTCCTCACGGTGTGTGTCACTGGAGGACTATTATCTTTACAGAAAATGACCAGAATAATTAGTTTTAAGATAATGATATAATGTCCCATTTTTTCTCCTATATTCAATCTGTTGCAAGTCATAAAGTGACGTCATTAGAAATACCTAAACGTAATAATCACGAGCCATTAATCATGTCCATTAATGTTTTATCTTTTAAAGGGCTGGTTTCATCGACAATCGCTACTTTTATCAAGCATACGTTAAAAATCTGAGTAAGTTCAGCTTCTAGAGTTACCGCCACATTTAAATTCTTTAAGAATTAAATCACTTTGTTAATAACAACTAAGTAATTTTTAACTAAACAAACTGTTGTAGTTTCTTTTCTCTTTACATTAAAGCTCTATAATTTTTCTGTTTTTCTCCAATGATGAAAAGAACATTTTACCAATATATTTAGCAATCGAACATTGCCGCTGCTTTCGTGTCGGAATCGACAAGCTTTCACACTTTAGTATGTTTGCTATAAACGATACGACACGACACGGTAATAGGAAATCTGAGAAACTAATCTATACATAGAGCCTTGTGAAAATATAATAAATTCTGAGCCACCTGGGAAAAACTAGTCGATAACTCACTAGAGTTGATAGCTGATCTAGGACTACTGAACTATTACAAAATTACTGTTTGTTTTTATTGATAACTTTCAAACAGAGAGAAATTCTGGATTAATTACTTTCCTTTCTGTCTTGAGTAAGACATGCCTTAGTTAGAACTGTAAATGTAACAGTTTATGGTTTCCTTTCTGTTGGTTTAAAACAGTGCTCAGAATTTTATGATTATGCGAATACGAGTGACGGTCAAAACTCATTATTAGATCAGACGAGAGCAAGTCATTTGTTGGTGTTTGCTCACTAGTCCATCATTTAAAAATTATAAATAATTATAGTAAAAAATTCTAAACAAACAAGTCGTTTCTGTTTTGTTTTTAATAAAATACAACTATAGCGAATAAAGAAAAGAATATAACATTTGTTGTGAGACTCCATTGGAAATACAAAAAAATAGTTTTTAAACGTTAATTGTTTCAGAACTTTTACCGAACAAGTTAATTATATATCGAGATCTGATGATGTTGCACTGATGTGATTATATTATAAGCTTTGAAACGTTCGAGGAAGTGCTGTTTCAGCTCACCACGACTGACCCGAAATCTTCTTATTGCTTTGAAGTGTTTTCTTTATTATGGTTAGACCTTTTTAAAGTACTTCCTGCGATTAGATCCTATGAAATCATATGGCAAAATCAAATTACACCGGATATGTATACCAGCCATTAGCCGTTTGTAAATTCTGCTCAGACGCGTGTCAGAGCTCACGTCCAAGACTAAAAAGAAATAAAAAATCAAAAACGCAGTACAATGAATTATGGGAAACTTGCATCGCCCTGATTGAAAACATGTTTGTTTGTTATACTTCTGCCTTATACGCCATTTCTTTTCTCTCATTTTTTAAAGTAGCATTGAAATTTTTAGATTTGAAACCCCACCAGGATTACAATTCCTTATTTCGAGTAATGACCAATACAAAACTAGAAATGATTCGTTTACACCTAAACTATACCACAATGCATCTATAAAGGTTTAACCAATCCCCTGCTATTTTGTTATCTGTATTTTATCAATGTTGCCACTTGTCACTTGAAATTTTAGTTTTAGTTTTTTCAAAATGAAGCATCAATAACTTGTTATTTTATATATTGTATATGTCTTTTGTTGGTGTCCTTTCACAAACTAAGTTCCTACCTGCTGGCCAAAATATAACAAGTTCAGTTTATTACTTCGGTCTTAACTGTTGTCTAGAAGTAACATCAAGTGCTTAAAGAAAATTATTTTAAATTCTTTTAATCTTAATAAACTGCCCCTCTCTACAGAAACAAACGTTTTCCTTCCCCCACCACAAAGTATGTAAAGTTATTGTTGGACTTTTTTTCTTGAAAATGTCCTTAATGCAGTATTCCTTGCACACTTTACCACTCAAGATTTGGTGCCTTAAGACTGGACAGCAGTATTCTTATTTGCTTTAGAGCAAAGCCACATTGTTTTATCTGCTGTATCAATAGCAGGGAATCAAAACCAGATTTTACTGTTGTAAATCCGTAAACTTACTGATAACGTAATTTATTGTACACATAAATTGTACCAGATATTATCGGTGCAAATCCGTAAACTTACCGATAACGTAATTTATTGTACTAATAAATTGTACCAGATATTATCGGTGTAAATCCGTAAACTTACCGATAACGTAATTTATTGTACTAATAAATTGTACCAGATTTTACCGGTGTAAATCCGTTAACTTTCCGATAACGTAATTTATTGTACCAGATTTTACCGGTGTAAATCTGTAAACTTACCGATAACGTAATTTATTGTACCAATATTTCCGCGTTGCTTTTCTTTGTTTTGTTTTTTATTAAAGTTCTTGGTTCTCACATCTAGTCACTTGATCTGTCCTTACTTTGACTTTGAAAAGGACCTCTTGGTATTGGCTGCAAATCATCCGTCAGATCTCTCATTGTACCACCAACAGTCAAGACTTCTCGGTATTCACTGTAAAGGATCCTTTACATATTTGATTATTCCACCAAACATGGCTCAGTGGTAGGCCTGGCTCAGTGGTAGCCCGGATAACTAAAATGCTGAAAACTGTATTTCCATGCCTGTAGTTGTCACAGCACTAACAACCCTTTGTGTAGCTTTGCACTTAGTAACAAAGAAACAAACATAAATTTTGTATTTCCTTCTTCAATGTGAATAGCGATCAAAACACTCGAGTAGCAATGTGCAAGGATCAAAAATATGTGTACACACTCTTTGTAATGAACTTCCAGAGTGTGAAAGTTAGTACTAGCAATTTCATGAAAGAAAATTTCAGTACCATGTGTACAGTTTACATCCCACGAAATTCGGTTTTAAACTCAACAAAAACATTGTCGGTGTATGTCACACGTTCCTTCAGGGTTAGGTAACCTTTAGGAATACCCTATATAATTCTCCAAAATGCTTAATTCGGCTCGTAAAGGTATTGTTGCATTGCTTAACATTCTAACATTTCACAAAATGTCTATGCCTTAGACTAAAGCAATTTTAATACAATGTATACAAATGTATATTGATGTCCCTACAAGCATCCGATATACCAAAAGCACGGTCTGTGGCACACGGGATTGTATCACAACCATGAGAAAGTACTTGGAGGTACCCGTGTATTTTAAATTCATTCAAGTGCTCATCTTTTTTTATTTCACTAATTATTTCATTTTTTACTTTTCTGAATTCTACTGAATTAGTTTTGTATTTCTGGGCTAATGTATTTCATTTTGACGTTCTATTCAATTGACTTTCTTAATGATCATATTTGTTTAAGATTTTTACGACCGACCAAACTTTCAATTGTTGTTGTTCTTAGAAGGGTAGGTTTCGAGCAGCTAAATAATTTGTTTGTTTTGGAATTTCGCACAAAGCTACTCGAGGGCTATCTATGCTAGCCGTCCTTAATTTAGCAGTGTAAGACTATAGGGAAGGCAGCTAGTCATCACCACCCACCGCCAACTCTTGGGCTACTCTTTTACCAACGAAAAGTGGGATTGACCGTCACATTATACGCCCCCAAGGCTGGGAGAGTGAGCATGTTTAGCGCGACGCGGGCGCGAACCTGCGACCCTCGGATTACGAGTCGCACGTCTTACGCGCTTGGGCATGCCGGGCCAGGAGCTAAAGAAAGAGTAAGATCATTTTCAATCTCACTTGCTTTCTTTAACTTCACATCGATAATACTGTCACTTCCACATGTGTTGTAAATAACAGAAGCTAACAAATGTGAACGCGTCATTTCATGCTTTTTAAATTTGCGTGAAATGAGTTACCGATTTTTAGTGTAACTGCGCATGCTTGTTCGTGAGAAGCGTGTTTTCCGCCTCCAAACAGCCAATACGATTTGTAACAAAGAATAAAACAATCGTATTTACATTCTAAATGGGGTTGTAACAAAACTCATTCAAATATCTTGTTTTTATTTTTCATTGAAAATAAAAACACTGGGATTTCAAGAACGAGTCTGAATAATGAATTTTTTACAATCTTATTGTAATCTATGTGTACTGCAAAGTTTGCTCTGTTAGCTGGAAACTGTTCACGTAGATGACAATGACTAGCGTGTGAGACAGCTTCAACTTAATTTTGTTTCTTTCTAACCTAAGTTTCGTTATAATGACTAGTGTGTGAGTGAGCTTCGACTTAATTTTGTTTCTTTCTAACCTAAGTTTCGTTATAATGACTAGTGTGTGAGTGAGCTTCAACTTAGTTTTGTTTCTTTCTAACCTAAGTTTCGTTATCTGTCGTACTTAACCTGGCATTGTGACTGTAACAGCAATATTTGGTCTATCTGTAACTCTAACCGTCACGATGACGTGGGACCAGTTTTAAATATCGACTTTGTTTCTGGCAACCTGATTTTAAATCCCTTTGTTAACATTTGACTACCACATAAATATCTTCTTCCACAGTTTAAACGATTCATTTCTCATACTGCAGCTGAACTAGAAAAATGTTCGTGGCAAACAGTTACTCATTACTACTGGTCGGTTTTGCACAATCCTACAGATGAGACGTGCACGGAGCATACTGATTGGTCGCAGTAATAATAGTAATATCGTCACAAAACAATGACCACTAAAGTTAAACCAATTAAAATTTAAAGTTTGTTATCTTTTAATCAGATGTGTCTTGAAGGGACCTCGTAACGTGCCTTGCCCCATCTCCCGAATTGCAGAGCTAAGGGTGCTTACGTTTATAGTAGCATTGTTGACTAACAAGCTAAACTAAGCGAACGTTATACGAATATTTACTTATAAAGGTAAGCTATGGCATTTTAATAACAGTTTCTATCAGCCCGCCGATGTAAAAAAACTTAGTTTAAACCTCATATGCAGATTAAGTCAAAACATATATAAACATTATATGTATAAACACTTTCATGTGCTGTATCTCAGACATTATATGTATAAACGCTTTCATGTGTTGTATCTCAAACATTATATATATAAACACTTTCATGTGTTGTATCATAGATAAAAATGTCCAACACCAGCACAGATACGTGAACGAACATCGTTTCTATACTGACAGACATACTGTGGTGAACGTGCCAGTTGTAATTCTGCTTGCTACTTAATTTGTCGTAACCCACAAGTGCTGCAATGTTTACGGTTTCTACAGTATGTGTATACTTTATCTTTCAGGTGTCCTCGAACAAAACAATTCTAGAGGAGTGAGGCCTGAAAGCCTTGGGGAATATTTAAAGGCATCCCACCTACCATTCAGTCACTGTTCGGGAAATTCAGTACTCAGGTATGAATAGATATTAGAGTGAAAAAAATGGGGTGCACCATCCTTTTGAAAATACACTGGTGTATAATGTTTATTAATGCAGTAACAGTATCATCCATTAAAAATAACACCCAGTACCAGTGTCATCCATTAACCATCCCAACCACACATTTAATCACTGGCAGGTTAACATGTTTCTTTACAGTTAATAGTGTATAGTTTAGTTACAAATTATACAACATTTCAGTCACATTAGTCCCGATGTCTATAAATACACAAATACACTGATGTCAAATAACATGAACCGCCTCCCGGGAATGATTTCTTACCTTATATTAAAGTAAACGACTCAATATTGGTGTTAGTTTATAAAATGTGAAGATTAAATTACATATTTTTAATGGTTAAAAAAATGAATGAGAGATTCAGAAATTTAGATTTTCACAATGTTTCTTTTTTTCTTCAGGAGGCGCTGTTCTTCCGAACATTTTAGTTTCTATGATCGTCTACACCGATGATTTACCTCTATGATGTGATAATATTTCAAAGTGAATAAACTGTTATGATTTTCATTCCATACGTGAGACGTAAGGAGACAATGGAGAAGTATATTTGTTTGTAAATAAGTCACAGTTTCAACCAAAACAATCACATTAATTTAATTTAAAATTAATCCAGCAGAACTTTCAGTAATAATATTTTGCTGTTAATTATGACTCGGCATGGCCAAGCGTGTTAAGGCGTTCGACTCGTAATCCGAGAGTCACGGGTTCGAATCCCGGTCGCACCAAACATGCTTGCCCTTTCAGTCGCGGGGGCTTTATAACGTGATAGTCAATCCCACTATTTTTAGTAAAAGAGTAGCCCAAGAGCTGGCGGTGGGTGGTCTTACTCTAGTCTTAGACTGCTAAATTAGGGACGGCTAGCTCAGATAGCCCTCGAGTAGCGTTGTGCGAAATTCAAAACAAACAAACAAACTGTTAATAATAATTTCAATAAAACATTCCCATAATAAATGATAGGAATCGAGATAATTTCGTTATTCTATGTGCAATTATTGAATAACAAGAGCTTATTAAGCCCCCAAAAAAGTAATAACAAATTGAAGACATCCCAAATCCAGTTAAAATAATCGTAAAAAGTTATGCATTTAATATACTTATATACATTTAATATATTCTAGAATTCATATTTTCTATGTAATGAGAAATCTACATAAAATGCTATTTGTGTTTTAATTGTCAGATAAAACTTTCTTAAACAATGCTCATTATGTCATATAATCAAAACAAAGGATAACCCTAAGGTTTACGGTATCGAGTAAGAAAAATATCTAATTAGTGTTTATTTCAGTCATAGGTTCTGTCTCCAGACGCTCTTGAGATTGCGTGATTCAGTTATTTCGAAGTGCATTTGTATGTATAAACACAGTTGTGAAAATAGGTAACAGCTTATAAAAACAATATTAAAATATCCTCTGAAAGTCCTCTGAAAATAATTAGCTCTTTAATTACACTGTTAAAGTTAGGCTATCTCATAAACATTAAATCAAATACTTGTGTAGAACAAAAATTGTGCAGACCTTTTGTTAGAAATATTCTGTTGTTTTTGAAAAAGAATGTTTCTAATCAAACAATGAACTATACCCTCAGGTAAGAGGCTAAATAAAGTGTTCTCCTCTTGGGAAATATGGGCTGTTGTTATTAGGGTTGCAAGATGTTTAAAGTAAATCGTTAAGAGAAAGGCAATCTTTCAATTGACATTCGCTCATTTTCTGTCTTCGCATATTTGTTGTTAAAACAGTTATGGTCTTTAAGTTGTGGCTTCTCTGGTCTTCTCTTTTTGTACCTAGTTGCATGGTGAAAACGGCCAACATCTTTAAGTTATTATTTGTGTAGTTCATTTTACGATGTCTTCCTTCTTTTCTTTTAGTTGGATACTAAATACAGTTAACATCTTTAAGTTATTATTTGTTTAGTTCCTTTTCATGTATCTTCCATCTTCTCTCTAAGCTGTTATAATGAGACACTGACTTCCAAGAGTATTTAATTATTAAATGTGGCCGATTAGAACAATTGGCTCTTTTCGAGCTTTCTATGAAATTCGAATAAAAAAAATCATGATTTCATGACATTTGTTGTTTTGATATCATGACATTTGTTGTTTTGATATCATGACATTTGTTGTTTTGATATCATGACATTTGTTTGATATCATGACAGTGATTTTTTGTTTTGATTTGAAAAGTTTCTTTAATTGTGTTGCATTGATCAAAATAGATTACTCTGATACTACGACATATTGGTTTGCTAGATAATTTATATTTCATGTTATTATATTAATATTTCTTGTTTTAATCTGGTCCAGGGATTAACTTTGAGCGGTGCGATTCGCAAAGCTGATCTCCATTTTCAGGATTCAAGCCATGTTATTCCTAGTCTTTTTATGGGGATACACATGATGACATTATGTAACATTTGGATATGCTGTGTGTGTAGGTGTGTGTTTTCTTTTATACTGAATATGTTCAGAGGGAACATTTGTATCCTTTGATGTAATAACTATATTCTAAGGGTGTATATGTGTCTTTTATTGAATAGAACATGTTCTGAGGTGGAAAGGTTCTCTGCATACTGAGTACATTTAATGTGTCCTCTGTTATAGTGAATATGTTTGAATGGTGTGTGTGTGTTTACTGTTATGTTGATTATGTTTAGAGAGAGTGTTTGTGTGTCCTCTGTTTTAGTGAGTACACTTAAAGGAGAGTTTGTGTGTCCTCTGTTGTAGTGAGTACACTTAAAGGAGTGTTTGTGTGTCCTCTGTTGTAGTGAATACACTTAAAGGAGTGTTTGTGTGTCCTCTGTTGTAGTGAGTACACTTAAAGGAGTGTTTGTGTGTCTTCTGTTGTAGTGAGTACACTCAAAGGAGTGTTTGTGTGTCTTCTGTTGAGCCCCACTGAATCTATGCTGTTAAACCAAAGCGGATCATTAAAATAGTTCCACTTCTTTGAAAGTCTAAATTTAACCGTTTATATTTTTTTTATTGTCTATCTTTTCTTGTTTGTTACCAAAACTTCTTAGTGTTGTATTGTTAGTTCTAGTTCGCCCACTAGGCCTATTTCATTTATTACTTCTTCGTGTTATGATACTAATTATGTTTAATTAATTACTTTTCTTTTTTCTACCACTGTTCTTTAAGTCCAATCTGTACTTTTAATTTGTGTGTATCTCTTCTTTCGATATTATTACACCTTCTATTTCTGTTGGATTAATTAAAACTTATTTCAAAACCCTGATAACTTCTAATGTAATAGTTGTTGTTATAAGTGTTATATCACTGTGTTTATGTTGTATTTTATTTATAATTCTAATAATCAATATACAACTGTATAAGTTGAACACTGTTTATAGGTATAATCTACGACAAGAAAAATTACACCAGTAAACAACTACAGTATTGATAAGGAAATGGTACCTTTAGAGACACGTTGATTTTGTTTCATTTCCATTTGCAAATACCTGCTTAACATATACATTGATATCGACCTCGCTGTTTCTTGGCAAAAATTGGATAGAATATGCGGTATTCGAAAACAAAAAGTATTGCTGTCAATGTCACTGTGAGGGTCAGCGGTAACCCTATTAACTTCTAAAGTTAAAATATGGGGTTCGATTCCCTAAAGCGGACAGAGCTCAGAAGGCCCACACTTATGCGACATTTGTCTTATATTTTACATCTACAAATAATGATACATTGTTTTTTGTTGTTCTTCTCTGATGGAAAGATAAACAACGAGCAATCTGTGTTGTGTCCACCTCTGGTATCAAACCTTTAATTATAACGTCGTAAGACCTTAAATTTACCGCTGACTAGGGGACAAATTTAACTCTCTTCAAGTAGAAAACAGTCGTAGTTTATCCAACTATCACCACTTAAGAAATAATGTTTGTTCTGTTTTATCGCAGAGCTATATCATAGACTGTCTGCGCTCTCTCCATCATGGAGAATAAAACCTGGGAAGAGAACGTAATGTTTGTTTGTTATAAAGCAAAGAGCTTTTGGATTGGCTGTCTGTGCTCTTCCCACGGCGGTTACTGAAACTCGATTTTCATTGTTGTAAGCCCACGTCAAATCTTCATATTTCTAATGTTTCTCCCCCCACACACACCAGTTGCCTATCTACGAATTATTTAATTATTTCACTAATCTTTCACCCATTATTTTAATGGAGTTTTAATTTTCTCACCTCATTTCAATAACGTAATATTTTGTTTCAACCGAAAATTACTTATTTTATTCAAACACAACTCTGGTAAAGAATAATATGAAAAGCTGGTCGAGAAACCCAACGTCCTAACAATGTGAATGTTCCAGAAATATCTGTAATAATTCGATAAAAAATATATAGGTGGAGCTGAATATAGTAATCTGTATAAAGCTTTTCATCAGCTCTATAGAACACCATATAATTATTAGTAATTCAAAAGACGTATATTTACATCCTCTGCTAGTGCAGTGGTAAGTCTACAGGTTTCCGCCGCTCATGGGGTTTGATTCCCCACATTGGATTCAGCGGATAGTCTGATGAGGCTTCTGCTGTAAGAAAACACACTCGTATATTTTTTGTGTCTTACAGCAGCAACAGATGAAACTAGATCTCGTTTCAATAACATTACCGAATTTCACTTTTATCGTAACAACTAGCTATAAAGCCATTGTGAGATTTACTGATCAAATGAAAGAGCCCAGGGATTTTTCCACTGTTTGAATCTAGTTAAACACGGTAATTGCTTTGCATAGTGACAAAAATGAGACTGTTATCAGTTATTTCAAAAATGTTTCATGATTAAGAACAGTCCATGTTGCTTGGTAGAAAAAACATTTCATGATTAAGAACAGTCCATGTTGCTTGGTAGAAAAAACATTTCATGATTAAGAACAGTCCATGTTGCTTGGTAGAAAAAACATTTCATGATTAAGAACAGTCCATGTTGCTTGGTAGAAAAAAACATTTCATGATTAAGAACAGTCCATGTTGCTTGGTAGAAAAAACATTTCATGATTAAGAACAGTCCATGTTGCTTGGTAGAAAAAAACATTTCATGATTAAGAACAGTCCATGTTGCTTGGTAGAAAAAACATTTCATGATTAAGAACAGTCCATGTTGCTTGGTAGAAAAAACATTTCATGATTAAGAACAGTCCATGTTGCTTGGTAGAAAAAACATTTCATGATTAAGAACAGTCCATGTTGCTTGGTAGAAAACGAAACAGCAAACTGCTTGACACAAGTTTGTTGTTGTGTTTTCAAAAACAACATGTACAATTTTAACATTGTATAATCATAAGCTGCGACAAAACAGGAACCTACTGTCACATGCCTCGCCCGGCATGGGCAAGTGTGTTAAGGCGTGAGACTCGTAATCTGAAGGTCCCGCGTTCGCATCCCCTTCGCGCCAAACATGCTTCCCTTTCCAGCGCACATTATAATGTGAGGTCAATCCCACTATTCGTTGGTAAAATGGTAGCCCAAAAGTTGGCGGTGGATGGTGATGAGTCTAGTCTTACACTGCTAAATTAGGGACGGCTAGCACAGACAGCCTTCGAGTAGCTTTGTGCGAAATTCAAAAAAACAAACAAAATAAACAAACTATCACGTGCCAAATACTGTAACACTGGAAGTGGTGCATCACTGGCTGAAATCAACAGTTTTAGACAGGTTCGAAACTCGATCTTTATCATTGTTAAAGTCTCTATTCTTTAAACACGTATTAATATTCGTTAGTGTTAGTTAGAAGGTCCTGCAATAATGATGGTTTTATCTCTTTGAGAAAATAAAAGTATTCTTCTTTGTTTGCGGTTCTACATGTAATTCACTTTCTTTCTATAATTTGTTTTTGTTTACTTTACGTTCTTGATTTTATTTCACATATTTCTTATTTGTTTCTTTTTTAATTCCTTTCTTTTTGTAGCTTCAAATAATCCTCATATATCAAAACCTTTGTTAATTCTTCTGGTCATAACATTTAAGTATTATGTACCACGTGTTCTGTCTCGTTTAATTAACAAGAAAAGATGGAACAAAAGCTTCACCCTTCACAGTTTCTGAACCCAGCACCAGCATCTTAACACTTTATTTCCATGTACTTGTAGACAAATTGAATGTTATGTTAATGAAACTATTCATGCTCTCAGCGCGGTTTCGAAGCAAAAATTTTTGAAAATCGGGTCGTGATCAGACAAAGATTTGCGTCGCTAATTTTCTGTAGAAATAACGTAACAGCTTCTTGGACTTTCAGGGAACATAACCGCTAACCATGGCGTGAAAGAAAAGAACCGATACACCTGTACCGAACGTTTTGAAGGCCTTATATATTTTCTCAAATAGCTTCGTTACATCACGTTTCAACTATCTCAGTTTGTTCTGCCATCCATGCTCTGTCGATAGAAATAATAGGCTAGATAGTCCCGGAAGAAATCTGCAGATAGCCCTCGTTAAACTCACCGGATACAGATTATTTCTCTCCTTTATTTTCCTCCTTCGAAACGTATAACTTTTTAAACATTTATGAAAAGACATATGGCATTAATTATGCTACTTTTTAAGATCTCTGATTTTGGAAAAATCCAATCACGTGCTGGTTTTCAGATGTCTATGATTTTGGAATATGTCCAATAGCATTCATTGTAAAAATTGTTTTTTAATTCTAGCTGGACTTTATCTTAATAAAAATTCATTAAAGGTATCTAATTAAAAGTCCGATATCTGATGAAACTGGAAACTCAAAGAACAAATAATAAAATTTAAGTAAAATCACATATTATTAAATTCATGGAATGGTTTTAGTTCTAGCTCTAAATAGAAAAATATATTTTATCTTCGTATAGGAAAAGAAGTAAACGGAAGTCAACATATTTTACTCTGAGAACAAATAATGTATACGCTTTTATTGAGTAATTGTATTATAAGGAATGAAATAATTTAAGACACGTTTTTATCTCTTTGCTTTGAAAGACATAACAAAATGGTACATCTCGTGTTATAACATGGATGTTACGTAAAGATACCTCAATCAAGCGTAAGGTTTTTGAATTTTGCTCAAAGCTACACGAGGGCTATCTGCGCTAGCCGTCCCGAATTTAGCAGTGTAAGACTAGAGGTAAGGTATTTAATCCTTACCACCGACCGTCAACTCTTGGGCTACTCTTTCATCAACGAATAGTGGGATTGACCAAAATTATTATGACGTCCCCACTACTGAAAGGGCGAGCATGTTTGGTGCGACGGAGAGTCGAACGCCTTAACCCACCTGGCCTTGCTGGGCCATCAAGTGTAATAAAACGCATTTCAAGTCTTTCTGCATTAGCTATGTGTTTTCTATATTATTTATTTATTTACTTCAAGGTTTGGTTTTGTTTGTTTCGGCTATTCACACAAAGCTACACAAGGGCTGTTTGAGCTAACATTAACTCATTTTTAACAGGTACTGATATATAACAGTTTTTTGTATTCTCTAATTAGGCTGAAGGAATTATTTAAGCTACCAAAGTTCACGTTTTCTAATCCTAATGAGGAACGTAGTTGAAAGATTTTTAAATATAAAAGTGTTTTTAAAAGGGATAATTTTTGAGTACACGGTTTAAATTACAGTAGGCAATCATATATTAAATACTTCCTGTCGATGCACATAAGAAAGATATATTAATATCTATAGTTTTATTGTCTTAATTCAGACGCTAGCCAGAGAGCGCTTAGTGTTAAGATCAAGTAAGTTTATAAAAGTAATCATAGAACACCGAGATATTTCAAGAATGTAGTATTAGTTAAGAAGTTATTGTGTGTGAATATCCAGTGGTTGTTGATTGAGATGACATTAATTGGTAAAGTCGCTCATTAAGAGTTGCGTTCTTCTATAAGATGTTAGTAAGTTACGATTTAAAGTGATTAATTAATTAGTGTACTAGGCCTATAGTAGCTCCAGAGTTGATGTAATAGTTTGAACGGCTGGTATGGCTATTAACACTTTTACTAATAAAGCAGAGAACAACATTTGACCTTACGTCGTCTTCAGGTTAACAAAGAGAGAGTTTGCAACTGACCGTTGTCAGGCACATGTCTTAGGGACAAGAGTATAAACGGGTATGGGATTGTAGGGACGTTGCAGTTAGATGTTAGGTTATTAGTTAGTGTAGGAATAAAGGTAGCCAGCCGTCCAGACACACATTTTTCTTAAAATGAGTTTCACATCATCACGTACATAATAGTTTGTTCAGAACTTACGTCAAAGTGAACTTAGAGAAAAGTAAACTTTATTCAAGATGTTGTACTCATGACAGGAATCGAAACCCGGTTTTTAGCGTTTAAAACCTTCTGAATTACCAGTGTACCACCTCAACGAAAGAACGCATCACAATAGTACATTTAAGTTCACTGATATCTTAAAGAAGCAATACCAGTTTCACTTATTGGTAAAGGTTAAATTTGAGTCACTTAGAAAAAATAAAAGTATTAACACACGTTAAACTCACGTTACTTGTGTGAAACGTTTTGTTTCCAGGCCGAATATTCAGATCGAGGTAAACTTGATTAGACTTGTACTATGGACACAATAGATTTATATGTTTATTCTCTAATTGTAATAGTATTTAATATGGTATAGAATAGTATAGTACAATGTATTAAAGTATAATACAGTACAGCATAGCGTAGCACAACATAATATAAACAGTATAATATAATATAGTATAATACAGTTCAGTATAGAATAGTGTGATATAGTGTAGTATAATACAGTACAGTATAGTATCAAGTCGTATAGTACAGTATAATATAGTATAGTATCAAGTCGTATAGTACAGTATAATATAGTATAGTATCAAATCGTATAGTACAGCATAATATAGTATGGTATCAAGTCGCATAGTACAGTATAATATAGTATAGTATCAAGTCGCATAGTACAGTATAATATAGTATAGTATCAAGTCGTATAGTACAGTACAATATAGTATAGTATCGAGTAGTATAGTACAATATAATATAATATAGAACAGATCACTATAGTATTGTATAGTACAATATAGTATAATAAAACATTACAGCGCAATGTAGTTGTAGTACAATGGAACATAATATAATGTAGTAAAATATAGTAATGACACTACAGGTTGAGTAAAATAAAATACACAATCTCCTCTATGTTACAATGTCATCACTATAAGATGACGTATAATGTTGCAATCAAAAATAATTTTCAACCATTGTAATACAAGAACTGGGACAACAATCAGAGTACACAGTGAATGAAAAGGATGTGGTAGAAAGAAGATGGGAATACAGTTAAGAAGAGAGTAAAGAAAATCTTTCATTAAAACCAGGAAAAAGGAAAGTAAATTGACAAGTGATGAAGAAGGACATCCCGACATGACCAGGTGGTTAAGGCACTCTAGTTGTAATCTGAGGGTCGCGTCATACCGAACATGCTTGCCTTTTCAGCCATGGATGCATTATAATTTGACGGTCAATCCCACAATTCGTTGTTAAAAGAGTGGCCCAATAGTTGGTGGTGGGTGGTGATGACTAGCTGCCTTCCCTCTAGTCTTACAGTGGTAAATTAGGGATGACTAGCGCAGATAACCCTCGTGTAGCTTTGTGTGAAATTTAAAACAAACCAACCAAACAATGAAAATTGGACTAAATACAGAATATTAGAATACTTACAGGTGTGATGCAACAGACAGAGAAATAGAAACTGAAAACAGAAAAGTTTGGAATGTTGATGCTTGTTATACTGGTGTAACAATACCCGAAGATTGTAAGAGCTTAACAGTACCATATAAGGACTTTAACGTCCACGAAACACTCTGCCCTCGAGTGAAAACAGAACTGTTTATTTAATTTATAAACTATTAATTGTCATCAATTAAATAATTCCAAGTATCAAAAAATATTTTGCAAAATAAGAAATTTGACCAATTTCATTATCCAGGCAAGTTGAAACATTCCTGATGAAAATTAAAAAACGTTTTTGATATGGAATGTGTCTTTACTCTTCTACATTAGTGTTGTTGTTATTGCCCTTCTAGCTTCTTTTTCCAATTTATAGTGTCAGTTGTGGAAAATTTACTGCTCCATATTTCTTCCAGGGAAATCATTGAAAAGTATTATCACTCGACGACTGTCGTTCACTCTTAAGGTGAAGCATCCTTACAGGGATAAGATTTAAGACGTTTCTTACTGCATGTAACGTTTACTCCAACTGTTGCATGACTTTGGTGTGAATTTCTTTTTCTTTCCTCATGACATCTGTCTGACAAAATGAATGTGGTAGGCAATTTAATATTTCACTAAACACGGAACTGCAGCGTCAATTCTGTGCTGTCTCTAGCTCCATTTTATTAAAATCAATCCATTTTTTTGCGTCCCTGCACACTTATATAGTGAGCTATTTAGAATACACGTTATATATATGTGTGTGTGTGTGTATGTGTGATACATACGTGAAAACTAGCTACAGTTGGATTTAGTTTTATGATGCAAAACCTCTACTTACACCTCAGTAGAGGTGATTTGGTTAATGTTAATAAGTAACTACACAATAGACTATTTATGCTCTGCCCACCACGAGTATCGAAATATGAATTTTATCATAACAAGCGGGCTTCTACTGAGCCATTGGGGAGTGAGATAAGGAGAGATGGATTGGTAGTTAAAAGGACAAGTTGACAGCTAAGTGATCTTATGGGTGTATGTTTTACTGATTCTTTAAAGATTTTGTATAACCGACAAAACTATCCAGTCAGACAGTATGTTTTAAGCAATGTTTGACATATTGTGTTGTCATACAATCTATTTTAAACAACGACGGACATACTTTCCAATCAAACGATCTATTTTAAACAATAGTGGACATACTGTCGAGTCAGACGATCTGTGTTAATTAAAGTTCTTTTTGGCAAGTCTTAGCAACAGTTTTCATCATCAAAATTCATCAGATAAATGTTAACTTTCGAATATTGATTTTTTTTTTCACAATAATTAAGGTGGATTCAGCAGATAGCCCCATGTGGCTTTGCTATAAGAAACATCTCTCACTATCATACGTAAGTATCTTTTAAACAATGATATGATTGTCTGGAATATAATAATGTTTTAGAAAGGGTATAATGTGATCGTTCTTTAAGTGTTAAGTTTCAGAAATTAGTTTGTTTGTAAATTTCTAGTTTCTCATGATGTTTTGGTAAGTGTTCTGCGGAATCATTATGGACAGAACATAGGTTATCTTGTTAAGATACGACTTACTTCTGAGTTGTTTCCATTTATATAGTACGTCAACTGTCGTGTTTCGTCTTTCACTCGTTTACCTTCTAACCTTAATTGTTACAAATAGAAGCCCTAGTTTTAGAGTTCCAGATTGTAGATCAAAGAGTCGAATTGCAAAGAATAATATGACATATTGATCACCGCATTTGAATTCAAGGATGCGTTATAAAAGTAACAGTCAAACCTCCCTTTATGATTAGAATATCTCAAAAGGTGGCATAGTGCTGACATGTTACCTTTCCTTTAGTTCATGATTTTAAGATTTCGGACGGCTAGCGTCAAACAGTGCTTGTGTAGCTATTTATTGGTCATCTAAAACAATATGATATCCTAAAAGTAGAAATGCTTCCTTGCCTGGTAATAACTTTTAAACTATGTTTTTACACTAGCGTGTGAAATTCATCTAAAATGTGATTAGATCGCGTTGTTTCGTGTGTCATAATGTAAGCAACACAAGCATAGGTAATGTAAAAATTAAACATTGAAAGCAAGTTGGAACACTCTGGAGGCACTGCTACATGGTTTGGATCATCTGGAGACACTGTTGCATGAGTTGAACCTGTTTGGAAGCACTACTACATGGGATAAATCATTAGGAGCACTGGCAAATCGGTTGAATCCTTTAGAGGTACTACTGCATGGATTGAACCATCTGGAGACAATGCTACGTGGATGAAATCCTCTGAAGACACTAACACATGTGCCAAACCTTCTGGACGCAATAATACATGGGTTTAACCATTAAGAGTTATAACATGGGCTTTTTCCATATCACGAAATTTCTCCATTTACTACAAGGGTTTGTTTGTTATTACGCTTTAAACTTTTGAATGGGTAATTTGTACGATGCCCACAACGGGTATCGAAACCAGAATTTTAGTCTTATAAGCCTTGACACTTGACGCTGAGCCACCGAGGAGAGACACACACCAAAGGAAATTTCCTACGTTTTGATTTATATTAATAAATAAACAATGTTAGCAATCATTACTGCTTTCAATATATCGTTTCTCGCAACTGATATTTGATAAATGAAGCCGTATATGACCACTTTAGACTGGAATCAACCTTGAGTTGCATTATAATAAACTGTATCTAAATAGTATTGAAATACTTTAAAGCTAAGTCTTGCATAATTAATTTGTCTCGATTCCTGAAAAAGTGCGTCAAAATTAGTATTATCAAATAGCTGTGGTTCAAAAAAGCATGAGATCTGTTAAAACTGAGCCGTATTTAATTAAGTTCGATTGAAGAAAATGTGGGTGGTACGTTAAAACTAAGTCGTATAGGTATGTTCAAATAAGACATATCTCTCTACTCTTGACCTAAAGAAAAGCGAACAAAATAGAATTTTCTACCTAATTCTGATTCAGGAAAAAAGTGTTTTTCAGCGTGATAATATATTGTATAATTCTGTAATAAGAACGACAGCTTTCCATACTACCACCAGCCTTTATAGTAAACATTCTTCACCAAGACTTCTCACAAAAACAAAACACGTGAGTACACCCGCGGTAGGCTTAAGACTCTACCAAGATTGTTGGTTTCAACAGTTCTTAGCAGGCTGTGTTTCCCACTTGCTCGTGATCGCCTCACGTTAAATGTTCTTTTGCAACGAGTTCTTAAGATATTATAGGAGCCTTAGTTTTGTGTTCTTCACGTGACTAATGGTTTCTGCTAGTTGTTGAATAACATGAGAGTCATCTGGTAAGTTTCACCGAGGCGTTGATGCGAGCTGTTACTTTCTATATTCTGTTCTTTGGAAATCAAATCAATTCTGTATTAAAAACAAGACCTTGATTTCCATTCATCAGAACACGTCCGAAGTGACAGACATTGTTTATTCTTTATCTCATTCTTATTGCCCAACATTCCATAGAAGGATATCCAATAAACTTCTTTAGGTCCAATGGGAATACGATCATTAAGTAATGCTCAATAAAACTGAAGACGTAAACATATTTCAACATAATTACTAAAGACTGTTAATTATATATTAATTTAAATTCCTGGCGCATCTATAGAACAAATTTATACGACTACACGTGCAGATTCACCAAAGCAAATTTGAACATGGATTCCACTACTTAGTGATTCCATATGTAAACATCAGGCGGGTTATATCGAGCATTCAGATAACATTTAATGTAGAACTATTAATCTAAATCGCACACAATATACTCTAATTGACCGATAGTCATTCAACTGATCTGTCAGTCAGAGAGAAACGCAATAAAATACGGTAAGGTTTAAATCCTGGATTGCATTTATTTAATATTTTCCAGGAACAATTGCACCTATCAATTAATGGAGATAATAATGTCATTAACAGAAATTCCTGGATTACGCTAACATATTTTCCAGCAACAATTGCACCTATCAATCGATAGAGATAATAATGTCATTAAGGTGAATTCCTGGATTACACTCATATGTTTTACATAACTATTGCACCTATCAATCGATGGATATAAAAATGTTATTAACATGAATTTCTGGATTACACTTACATGTTTTAAAGTAATAACCACATTCACCTGTTGATGGAGATTAGGACAGTTGTTCAGTTTAAATTGTGTATTACACTAACTCTAAGATTTTGCAGTTATAATTACATCTATATATATGTGGAATTAACGGAAGAAATCAGAGGTTTATAAAGTAGAATGGATTATATGCATTTCCATGTTCCCAAAAACAAATAGTAAAGTCAATTGTTATTAAAATGTCTTTACAAAACTAAATGTAACGTTGATAGTGAACTTTCTATTGAAGGAAGTATTCTTTCTCTGGTGAAATCTATCTGAAACTGTTTATGGAAACACTTTTAAAGTATTTATGTCGTTTTTATTTTGGTTATTTAGTGATTCATGGTACACGCGTAATTCTAGACCAGTGAAGAAAAATACGTCCATCACTGGGAATGAGATTATTAATGGCTTAAGTATTCGTTAGTGTCAGAATATGACTACCCCGAAGATTCATCCATCACTGTGTCGAAATTGTTTTCTGGACTATAAAAGAGATTGGACATGCAGCAATTCTTTTGCCCATCGACGAGCTACATAAATCTCCCAAGAAACTTTCCAGTTTGGAAGTTTAACCTACTGAGGATGGGACTGTAATCACAAATATATACATGCACGATATAATGTTATCAAAGGGAATTTAGCTACATAATGACCTCTCTGTAAGGCGAAATTCAATAAAACATAGTGTTACCTTAAACCTAGTGTTACTGAAGGGTTGTATGGACGTCATCGACTTTATAAACACGTTTTCCAAACTATTCATATACAAGAATTTCCATTAAGGCAATGACTTTGCTAGTTTGATAGTCTCCCAAGTTTAGCTGCGCTATAGTCATCGCAGGGATTGAACATTCAACATTAACGTTATAAGTCTTCAAGTTTACTATTTTCGTTCCGTTGTTTGTTGCAACAGGCAAAAGAATGGAAATTTTCAATATGATGCCATACGGACCCTACCAGCAATGATTGGTAGATAAATAAAAATCAGTACTTTGATGGTTAAAGTGTCACCCATAGAATAGAGTACAGAAATACTAAACAAAGAATTCCGTCGGTTGTATTTATTAGTGTATTTAAATGGCATATATAATACCTTTACCATTACAAATAACAACACAAGATATCGTTGTTAAGTGGATATTTGAAGCTTTTAAATACAGCGATTAAAACCGGAATGAATTAGTTGCAAAAACAGTTTTTTTGTTTTTTTACCTCTTTTTTTGATCCATAAGCTCGTACAAGTTTTGAGACAAAATATTATTATTGTACACAAACTATAAATTTAATTTTCATTTCCTACCCAACTCCGTTTCTACTTCATTGTTTCTCCAATATTCATAATTCTCCTTCCAACTGTATGAAAATTATTTGTCATTCAGTTTTTAACAGCATGTTTTATGATGATCATTTTAATAGTTGTTAGTTCTTGACTTAATATTTGTTTAATTGGATTGTCGTCTTCAGAGAGAAACTGATATGGCTTAACCCTAAACTTATTGTCGTCTTCAAAAAGAAGTTAACATGGCTTAACCATAAACTTATTGTCGTCTTCAAAAAGAAACTAATATTGCTTAACCATAAATTTATTGTCGTATTCAGGAAGAAGCTAATATGGTTTAACCATAAACTTATTGTCGTCTTCAGAAAGAAGTTAATATGGCTTAACCATAAACTTACTGTCGTCTCAAGTTTTTGTTCAATATTTACTGTCAACTAATGATCTAACTTAATAAGATACAATAAAGTTCCACGTCTTTTATATCTGTAAAAAATTTGTTATTCCAGCCAGTTTGTTTCTTGTTGTGACACAAAGTTTTCTGGACTCTATGCACCGTGAGTAATAGAGTCAGATTTGATTGTTCTAATTTCTTAGTTTTCGGCCTGGCGTGGCAAGGTGGTTGAGGTACTCAACTGTTAATGCGAGGGTCTTGGGTTCGAATCTCCTTGATACCAGCCATGGGGACGTTATAATGTGACTGTCAATCCCCCTATCTCATTAAGAGATGCTGAAGAGTGAAAGAGAAAACTATTAAAACAGCCTAAATATTTTTATAAGTCACTTTTTAATTAATTTAATGTTTATTATTAAATACATTTTCCTTTTATTTGTGGGTTATTTATTAATTTATCTTGACGGTTATAAAGAAAGATACACCCATGGCTTGTCTCAATCTGATTCGTCCTCTGAACATAGTTATCATTAGATAATTCCAAGAAGAACTTCCTATTAAATAAGTTGTATATTTAGCTCAGTGGCACAGCGAGATGTCCGCGGACTCATACCTCCTTAAAACCGGGTTTCGATATCTGTGGTGGGCAGAGCACAGATAGGCTATTGTGTAGTTTTGTGCTTAATTCCAAGCAAACAAACAATTTAGCTGAATTATTTACCCATAATTTATGTCCAGTATTTCACTCAGTTCAGTGTTAGTTAACATAGGAATTTGCATTTCATTTATTTTGTTCTATTTTTCATTTCATTTGGAATTTATTTACCTCTGTCAGTTTGAAGTCTTTTTTTTTTCTACTTACAGTTAAGTACAGGGGTAGTCCAACAGTTGATGGCAAGTTAGCTGTCTCTACTCTTGTCTATCAAAAGTTCTGTAGCTTGGCGCGAGGTTGAACAAACAAACTTTGTTAATTAAGCTGTTGAAAACATTATTTTGTATCATGGTTTCTAATTTATTCATTTTAAACTGAGCATTTGATTATTTTCTGACGAACATTCTTTAGTCCACAATGGCTTGGAGGTAAGTTTCAAGGTTTATAACACTAGAAACTTCGCTTTCCCCTTGGTTGGCACAGAACAAAGTGGCGGATATTGACTCTGGTGTTTTCTTGCCACAAATAAATTACGCTCCACTGTGAGCGCTTTACAGGACTGATGATCAAATTCCACTATTCGATCTGACAAAAGTAGCCCAAAAGTTAGCAGTGGGTGTTGTTGTATAGATACCTTATTTCTAGTTTATCACTTTTAAATTAAGGCTGGAAAGTACATATATAACTCTTTTGTAGATTTGAACAGAATTCAACAAATATAATATTATAAATCTTGTTTTGTAACAAATTTATTCATTCATTTTATAGTTTCAGAGCAATTAACTGTTCTCCAACTTACTTTTAATTAAAAATTATTTTCATATTTGCATCTGATCTTTTTGTGGAAATTTCGGCCAATTCTTTATGTAATCTCTAATTAGTATATCATAAACTTATTTTATACAGTTACAGTTTTTTTAAAGAATAAAAGGTATATTTAGAATTGAAAAGAAATTAAATAATTGTTAAATAATTAAGATTTATTTCAATGTATCCAATCAATCAAATGATTAACCTAAGCTGGATCAACGCCCAAAAGGCTAATATAAATTGAATTATCCCCAAGAAGTTTAACTGGATTAAATCAATCCTTGAATGTTTATCTGAGTTGAATCAACCACCAAATCGCTAATGTAAGTTGAATCAACCTTTAAATGGCTAATCTAATTTTAATTAACCCCAAGAAGTTTATTTGAATTAAATCAATCAACTTTCACTTAAGTCCGTTATTTCTATCATAAAAAAATATAATTTATCCTTTTAAAATTCTGATTACTAACTGGCCCACGAAAATGAATAAACTTCAAACAAACCCTGGCTTTTTTATGGTCTAAAACATCTGAAATAACTCCATTCGTCTCTTAACTGTTTTTTTCCCAACTTAAGTTAAAATATCCTAATACTTTGATTTGTAAAATCATATATTAAAAAACTTTTAAATGCTTATTCAAACCTAATTATAAATCTTTTTTTTCTCAGCACAACAAATTTAATTTCATCACTGAGTTCTCGGCGCTGGTGAGAAACGTTTCGTGCCTTTAAAATTGACGTCATACCTTATATTTCGCTTGTAAATCGCGTGCCAAGTTTTAAAATTCGCAACTATTCTTAAAGTTTAAGACATGTAACACATTTTAAGATTTCTACTAAATCCGATTTCTGATTTTATTTTTTTACTGTTATCGGATTTTTGTTTGTGTGTGTTTTTTTCTTATAGCAAAACCACATCGGACTATTTGCTAAGTCCACCGAGGACACTGTCATTGGACTAGCATGAAAACAAATAATAAAAGCAGCTCAGATCTAGTTGGGTTTTTTTTTTTTTGTTATATCCCGGTAATATAACTTAAGCTAAGTCAGTAACTCCATTTTTAAGCAGATTTAATCTCGAAAGAAGATAACGAGAAATCCTACATCTATTAATAATGTGACGTTTTTCTTATTCGAGAGGTATCATTGGAAAGACTTATTGTATTTTACAAGCTACATAAGTTCCTTTTTTCTTCTGGACACACACTACATCTACACATTTAACTAAAACGTTTTACAAGGCATAGATGTTTCCAAATATTGAGTACACAAAGAGAGATGTTTATGTAGATATTAAGAAATATGCAATTTTAAGCAAATTTCATACCATCTATCCAATGTTTCTGAATGAATATATTCTCATAGGAATAGAAAGCAAATAGCTTTCCAATGTTTGTATCTACGTTTCTAGTAAGAGAGAATGAGGTTGGATAGAAACAAAAAATGACATAAATTAAACAACAGCAAACATTTATGAAACTCGAACATAGAATTAAGTTTATATAAAGGCACATTTTGACAAAACACTCAATTCTCTGTGTTATTTTATTATACGAAAAGAGAGGTTGATCATTCTATTTTTGATTACTTCGCAGGGTAATGTTTTGTTACAGTATCGTTTGTGAACAAATAGGAAAAACGAACAAGAAAAACGTAAACGTTTTTGATAAGAATATAAACTGGAACTGGAACATCTGGATTAGACAGACCTCTTCTCATAAATGATTTGCTTGTTATTTCAAAACAGTGTTCTGTTTGAATGACAAGAAGAATGTGTGATTTCATTTGAGGTAAATGAACAATAGATCTTTATAGCTCTAACAATAGTAGATTTAAATAACACTGCAATAATAACTATTAAAGTAAAAGCTTGTCACACAAATAAATAACATAAGTAATGTCATATAAACCAAAGAAATTTAGAAACTTTATAAAACAAAGCTACTTACCAACTATAGGAAGAACCAATCTACAAACCCATCTCAAAGTATGGGATTCGATGAATATAAGTTTCTATCTTTTATGATATACGTAACAAAATAAGCTACACCGTTTACAAGGATGTATTCAAATAACCCACGTTTACTGTTGCTAAAAATCCTGTTTGTTTATTTAAGGATAAACACTTTTCGCTCAACCTACTAATTTAATGAAATTTAAAATTATATATTTTTATAAAATATTTATAAATCCACATTACTTACAATTTATGAAACTAATTGTTGAATATACTATTTACAATAGTTTACATATATGAGGTTATTAGTGGTCACATTTCCAGCAAGTAATGAGATAAATATGTCAGCTAACCCCCACTGTGATAGTTTATGGCAATTAATGAATAAAGACTAATTAGTATATTTAATCTACAGACACTTTCCCTAAACGTCATGGAATTTGCGTGTATTTCATTTTGATATTTAACTCGTTGGAAGTAGCTAAGGTCCAGAAACTAGCAAGCACATTTATAACTTCTTGACAGATAGAAAATCAAGTTGTTATTTCCAATTAAAAGTCGATTTACTTCAATTCGCTAGGATGTTTTATCATGGATCTCTTACGACTGGCTAATCCAGTTATTAAGTTCTAAAATTGTTCACTTCTGTTTTCTGATTAATTCTGAAGGAATCTAAAATTATATTTATTTACCAAAATTTATTTTTATTTCTCCTCTCGTTATCATAAATGTATTTTATTTTCTTTCATCTACTTGAACCGTTCATGCGTCCAAAGAAACTAACTCAACAGTGGGCATGAATCGACAAACAGAATATCAAGGTTTAATAACATATAACCATCAACCATGGCCACTCGTAACGCAGAACGGTACGTCCTCCAAGGATGACTTCCAGGCTGTGTTTCCAGAACGCTCCTGTCTCCATTCAAAATTTCCCAAAGGAAAATTTCGGTATTTTTTCACAAACAAAGAAGATAAATATAAATTATCTTATTCAAAATTCATATATACCGATTAAACGAACGAGTGGGTTTTACTTACAAGCAATAGTTAGCATGTTCCGAGCTGCCTTAATTTCTCATTGAAGTCAAACAACGACATTGTTTTATTTTTTTCTTCTGGTGACAAAACACGAGTGTGATGGATTGTCTGTTCCTATTACCATACTTCAGTAACGAAGAATACAAAAAGCAGTTTACGATGTCTGCAAAAGTTAGTTAATTATAATCCAAGTCCAAACTGTATAGGCGGAGAGATGCATTTAGTGTTGAAATGACCGAACAAGTTTTCTTATAACTTTGACGTAGAGAAAACAAGTGGTTACCATGCACACACTTTGCATAATAATTACACGTAAGTAGGCAAATATATACTTATATATTTTGCGTTTTTACATAATGCACATACACCTAATCAAACAAACACATACCTATGTATTATGTGTTTTACGTAATATGTATACCTAATTTGGCAAACATATATCTATATATTTTATGCATTTATAGACGTAACTAGACAAACGTGTTCCTACCTATTTTGAAGGTTAGCAAAGATTTATATTTTGGTTGTGTTTATATACACATAATATTGACACGTATTATTAGTTTCTTTCAATCTCAAGATGTCCTGTCAGTTTTTTGCAGACTCTTCTATATTTTAAATCATAAGACAGAAAAAACAGAGCGATAGAAAAAGAAAAACAGCAACATTTTCCGTATGCCATTTGTTACTGATTTCAGTGACGTCGCGCCCTCTGTATTAAAGTCTTTAAACTAAATTCTTCTCCCTTCTGGCTACACACGAAATCATGTGTTTATGAGCTTTCTTTTAGTTTGTGTGAGTTTCATTATATCCTTGTATACTTTTAAGTTTTCTTATATACAATATTTTTAAACGTTAGTCCTTAAGTTTTATACTTGATAAACTCAGTTTCCGAGAATAAATAATTTAAAATGTTTGGTTATTATATTATAGTAATGGTGAACTTGTCCCCCCGGGGAAAGTTAAAAACTTAATTTTTTATCTACTTATTCGGCATATGTATATATATATATTGTTCACTTCACAATTTTACATTACTTTGCCCCCCACTGGAAATATTTCTGAGGACACTTATAATTAGATTACATCAAGGTCTTAACTTATAAAATTATATTTAAGAATACTTTGATAATTATGTGCACTTCTCTTTTAGTAGTTATTTGTCATTTGTGGTGTTGTTGGTTTTTTGCGATTGATTGTAAAAATATCGTTGAAATCTATATCTTGCCTTTTATAAGTCAAAACCCAAGAGTACTTTTGTACTGTAACATAACTTGTCAGCTGAGCTGTATGATGAAACGTACCTAAAATGCTAAAAGCCAACGAAGCATGGTATTCATTCTTAATACTTGTGATTCGAATTTCTGGACTGTAGAAGTATTTAATATATTTTGACCAGAACGAACTTCAAATCAACTTTACCTAAAATACAGATACATCTTTTGCCTCTCATAAGTCACTGGCAGCCTTTCATCTAGTAATCAGAGCCAATCAATGTAATGCTTCCTCGAACAGCAGTCTAGTTCAATAGTTTTTTATTTAGTTCAATGTTTTCACTTGGAAAATCTTCTTCGATGTTCTAAGTTTTATTCTCTTCAACTGAATAAATTTACTGCATTAAGATATTTGAAATATATTAACGAGATATAAAACAGTAGAGATATCGTGCAAAGACAACTAAGAGATATTTATTAAACCTTAAGTATGTTTTAATTTATTTTCCATGTGATGTTTCTCGTGTTTTTCTTCTTACATTTATATTCATACATTCATATATTCCTATAACTCATCTTTTTTAAACGGTATTTACTTTAAGGTTATTATCAAGCAAAAAATACAAATTCTACGAAGCGAGCAAACAGTTCGACATTAATAAAATAATATTAAATTTTGTAATTTAAAAGTGTAAGTGTCATTATAGCATTACATTACTTTAAATGGTAATGAAGATAAATCCATACCCTTACTTAGCATTGTTATACCACAACGATGATTCACTTTTTATCACTACTGGTTTAGTTTTTTCGACAGCAAGTCATCAAAGTGTGAACATACTTGTGTTCCCTTGGATTTCAGTTCATTTTGAAGAATCATTAATTTATTTCAAAGGGTTAGAGAGTATAGTTACGAACAGTGTTTGAATTTACAGTAATTAACCGTAGAAAAGCGGTTTTATTGCCCATTTCCTAACAAGTTATGTCTCAGTTTAATTTTAAAAGGACTCGTCCTTAATCTTTGAGGTAATGTAAGAAGATTTAGTGGCATAAATACACGCGTGTCGCGTTAACAAGATTGTAAAACAACAACACAGTAACCACTTTGTGTTACACTTCTTACACATCAACATTACTTAACAAGTGACAGACATCATTGGCATTACTTACAGCTGTTGCACATTTGCTTTTTAATAACTAAATAATAAAAATGACTAAATCTTACACGTTTCTGGTGTTCCTGTAGTAAATATTTTCTTTGCATTATTGTAACAGGCCTATCAAACTTCTCAACACAAAAATACTTCATTATAGCTTTAATCAGCAAATTAGAATAAAAGCTACTTATTGGTGGAAAGTAAAAGACGTCTGTTGGACCTGTTTTATTTATTATGGTGTTTTAATGTCATACGAAGCAACGTAGCCAAGATAATTATTTGGTTTAGGTTAAATTTAGATATAGTGGATATTTGGTTTAAGTGAAGTATAGACACAGTAGACATTTGGTTTAGATGTAATGTAGATATAGTAGTTACTTAGCTTCAGTGAAGTATAGACACAGTAGACATTTGGTTTAGGTGTAATGTAGATATAGTAGTTACTTAGCTTCAGTGAAGTATAGACAAAGTGGACATTTGGTTCAGGTGTAATGTAGATATAGTAGTTACTTAGCTTCAGTGAAGTATAGACACAGTAGACATTTGGTTTAGGTGTAATGTAGATATAGTAGTTACTTAGCTTCAGTGAAGTATAGACACAGTAGACATTTGGTTTAGATGTAATGTAGATATAGTAGTTACTTAGCTTCAGTGAAGTATAGACACAGTAGACATTTGGTTTAGGTGTAATTTAGATATAGTAGTTACTTAGCTTCAGTGAAGTATAGACACAGTAGACATTTGGTTTACGTGTAATGTAGATATAGTAGTTACTTAGCTTCAGTGAAGTATAGACACAGTGGACATTTGGTTTAGATGTAATGTAGATATAGTAGTTACTTAGCTTCAGTGAACTATAGACACAGTAGACATTTGGTTTAGATGTAATGTAGATATAGTAGTTACTTAGCTTCAGTGAACTATAGACACAGTAGACATTTGGTTTAGGTGTAATGTAGATATAGTAGTTACTTAGCTTCAGTGAAGTATAGACACAGTGGACATTTGGTTTAGATGTAATGTAGATATAGTAGTTACTTAGCTTCAGTGAACTATAGACACAGTAGACATTTGGTTTAGGTGTAATGTAGATATAGTAGTTACTTAGCTTCAGTGAAGTATAGACAAAGTGGACATTTGGTTTAGGTGTAATGTAGATATAGTAGTTACTTAGCTTCAGTGAAGTATAGACACAGTAGACATTTGGTTTAGGTGTAATGTAGATATAGTAGTTACTTAGCTTCAGTGAACTATAGACACAGTAGACATTTGGTTCAGGTGTAATGTAGATATAGTAGTTACTTAGCTTCAGTGAAGTATAGACACAGTAGACATTTGGTTTAGGTGTAATGTAGATATAGTAGTTACTTAGCTTCAGTGAAGTATAGACACAGTAGACATTTGGTTTACGTGTAATGTGGATATAGTAGTTACTTAGCTTCAGTGAAGTATAGACACAGTAGATGTTTGGTTCAAGTGGAATGTATTTCTGACTTCTAAATTACTTTTGGGGCTTGAAAGACATTAAATCTATGTTACTTCCACGAATTTGTTGGGTTTTATTTTTCTAGACTAGGCCGACGTTTCGGTCTCACTCTAGAAACGGTAAGCTTCAACCAAATCTCTATCATCTAAGGTTTCATTGAAAATTAAATTGAACATTTAAGTATGCTATTAACTTCAGTTCGAAGTTCAAATAAAACTTTCAAATCTTCACCCGAATTAAAAAATTCACTTGATATTCACAAGGTTTGTTTGATCTAAGAAGGTCGAAACGTTGTTCTCTACTTTATTTTAATAAAAGTGTTAATACCCATACCAGCTGTCTTGAGATACATTGTTGATTCAAATGGGTTTCCGGTGGACTCAGCGGATAGCCAGCCCGATGTGGCTTTGCTATACGACAACACACACACTTTAAGTGGGTTTCTCGTCATCATAAGGTCAAGGCTAAATAAACTCAAAATAATTCAATCAACTCAAAACATTTTATAAATAAACACTTATATCACTTTTAAAATAACGTGTTTTTAAACCTGTTAGCAGGTAGAGCATACAACAATCCATGAAACAGCGTAAACGTGTAGTTCAATGCTACCGTTTTAAACACGTAGTTCAATGTTACCGTTTCAACATGTATCTCAATGTTACTGTTTTAAACACGTAGTTCAATGTTACCGTTTCAACATGTATCTCAATGTTACTGTTTTAAACACGTAGTTCAATGTTACCGTTTCAACATGTATCTCAGTGTTACTGTTTTAAACACGTAGTTCAATGTTATCGTTTCAACATGTATCTCAATGCTACCGTTTTAAACATGTAGTTGAATGTCACTGTTCTTAACATGTATCTAAGTGCTATCGTTTCAAACATGTAACTTAATGTTACAGTTTTAAACATGTAGTCCAGTGTTACTGTTTTTAACCTGTAACTCAATGTTACCGATTTTAAGATATATCTTAATGTTACTGTTTTAATCATGTAGTTCGATGTTACCGTTTTAAACATGTAGTTTAATGTTGTTGTTGTTTTAAATTAAGCACAAAGCTACACAATGGGCTATCTGTGCTCTGCCCACCACGGGTATCGAAACCCGGATTTTAGCGTGTAAGTCCGCAGACATACCGCTGAGCCACTGGGGGGCTGTAGTTTAATGTTACCATGTTTAATATATAGATAAGTAAACAGAATAGTTTGTCTGAAGTAAAATCATCATATTTTTTATTGTACTGTATGATAGTGTTTACATTTTTACACTTGCTTTTGTTTAAGTTTTTATGTATTTAAAATTTACTTATGATTTAGTCGAGTAAACACTAGATGCAGTAATTTTAAGAAAGATACAGTCTGTATGAAAATAAAGTGGTGGTCCGAAACGTGTAAATCACTGGCTTTTGTCCAGATGACGTAACAGATAGACAGAGGTATATTTTTCTATAGTTTTAGTAGCATCAGCCGACGTCGATGTCAAATCCAAGAGTTGGTCATGCCATCTGTACCAGGTGATAATAGCCTTAGTTGATAACAAAGTGATCCAGGAGCCATGCTGGAGCCAAGCCAATGACCACATGGTCTGCTCCCAACATTCTACCGCCTCCTTCATGCAATTAACGAAATTCTATGGTTGACGAGATGAAAGGGTCGATACTACATTACGTTCCATTCAGTGAAATATTCTTTATTGTCTGCTTGCTGGGAAAGAACGTATATGTTTACACATTTTCATTGTCTCAGGAAAATCTAAAACACATATTGTGACCGATAGGAGGAAAAGTTAGCGTGCCAAAACTAAATTATCCTCTTCGTCTGCCATAACTAGGACTAAATCATCATAACCAGCCACATATAAATTTCAGTTTAATCCTCTTTCATAGGTGGCTCTTTTCTAACGATAAACTGTTCATAAGACTACCAACTAATATTCTAAAAAAATATTTTCCTGGTGGTGAATTTATTAGTCAAACAGGTAAATTTGCTACTGAAATATATGTTTCTCATAATGTCGAATCATTTTCTTGTTAAACTAATAAGTATAATTGTTTACAATTCCGGGTCCAATTCCTTTTTAAAAACGCAAAATATTTTTTTTTGTGAATTAGATTTAATTAACAAGTACCGAAAAACGATTATCACGTGACCTGAAAAACCGTAATTAGTCTCGAAATTAGTATTAATTTTTATATTGCCCTAAAAATCTATAATACATGGTTTGATAATATTAAAAACAGTAATGTAATTCATCTTGAATAACCATCATACTACTTCGGCTGTTTGCTCTTCAAAAAGAGCTACTCTATTTTTTATCAAAATAATTCAGTGAATTCTGAGCTTTTTCATTCTAAACCTTTCCACAGCACGCAGATCACCATAGAGAAGTGGCTGCAGAGGTTAAGCCTAAGCAAAATGGCGGTTAAATAAACGCTCATTTCGAAATATTTTCAAAATTTAATCAATTAACAAATGATGAAGCTAAATTATATTTTCTTCTGATGAATGGCTTCAGAGTTAATCTATTAATCACATGATCATGCAATCTTCAGATCTGGCTTGGAACTATTTCAGTAGAATTCTGTTCTTACAGATTTTTAATAATTTATTCGTATCTCAAACTTTAAGGATGTTTCTACTACGTCTATAAGTTATTCACTCGTTCTTCGTAAACTGTTATAAGATATTTTTCACTCACGAACAATAAGCTCAAAGCAGATACATAAAATTTTGCAGAAGCCCTTGGAAAACGAAACCAAACCTTTTTAGGTTTCTCTAAAAGAAACAAATTTACATGTTCCTTTTCATGCTAGATTAAATGAATGTTGTTTCCATGTGTTCTCGGAGGCTTTTTCTGTGTTTCTCTCTAGCATCCTTAACATATTAATTTATAAATTAAATTTTGCGTAATTGGTTAGTACAAAGTGAATGTATTCTTCACTGGATTCCCGTTTCTCATGAAATATTTGAACAGTATCTCTTATACATATCATTAATAATCACTGATAAACCTATAAAGGAAATAATTTATGGGTTGTGTTTTTTTTTCTTTATTGGTGGAAATTTTTGTTATGTTGCCTCGAGGATCGAACACTTCATTTTAACTTTAGGAGCCCTACTTTGAAGAATCACTTATGTATTAGAACTAAATATATAAAATCAGATAAACTTCCCAACTGTGAAAAAAAGAAAAACATTGTTCAAAATATCGGATGAACTGAAGAGTATAAAAACACAACTGAAATGTGATCACTCGGCTCGATTAGTTAAGCCTGTTTGCATAAAATGCTACAGGTACATAAAAACAATAACCCCCTTCTTTTACTTCGTTGTTGCTAATTCAAGAAACGTCTATTCAAAACTTATGGTCTTGTATATATTATTACATTTTTAATCAGTAATTAATAATAAAAACCAATTTAAGAAAACTCGTAAAATGACAATAGTTCTTCAAAATATGAGATAAAATTATTAGTAATTAATAATAACAACTAATTTCATAGAACTCGTAAAGTGACAACAGTTCTTCAAAATACAAGACAAAATTATCAATAATTTATAAAAACAAACAATTTAATAGAACTCGAAGAGTGACAGAAATTCTTCAATACATTAGGACCCGGCATGGCCTAGCGTGTTAAGGCGTGCGACTCGCATCCGCGTCGCGCCAAACATGTTCGCCCTTTCAGCCGTGGGGGCGTTATAAAGTTACGGTGAATCCCACTATTGGTTGGAAGAGTATCCCAAGAGTTGGCGGTGGGTGGTGATGAATAGCTGCCTTCCCTTTAGTCTTACACTGCTAAATTAGGTACGGCTAGCACAAATAGCCCTCGAGCAGCTTTGTGCAAAATTAAAAAACAAACAATATATATATATCATAAAATTATCAGTAATTAATAATAATAACCAACTTAATAGAACTCGTAGAGTGGCAACAGTTCTTAAAAACATGTAATAAAATTATCGGTAAATAATAATAATTACGAATTTGATAGAACTTATACAGTGACAACAGTTCTTCAGAATATAAAATAAAATTGTCAGTAATTAATAATAATAACTAAATCAACAGAACTTATAACTCATAGAGTGACAGAAGTTATTCAAAATATAAGACAAAAGTATCAATACTTAGTAATAATAATTAATTTGATGGCACTCGTACAGTGACAAAAGTTCTTCAAAACATACGAAAAAATTATCAGTAATTCGTAATAATAAACAATTTCATAGAACTCGAAGAGTAAGAACAGTTGTTGTCAGTATTTAATAAAAACAACAAAATTATTAGAACTCGTAGTACGACAACACTTCCTCAAAATATAAAATAAAATTATCAGTAATTAATAATAATAACCAATTTCTAAGAAATCAGAGTCACAACAGATTTTCAAAATATAAGATAAAATTATCAGTAATAAATAATATCCAGTTTGGTAGAACTTGTAAAGTGACAACAGTTCCTAACAAAAGTATCAATCCTTAATAACAATAACAAACTTGATAGAATTCTAAGAGTAACAACAGTTCTTCAACAAATAAGATCAAATTATCAGTAATAACTAAAAATCACCAATTTTTAGAACTCGTAGAGTGGCAAAAGTTCTTCAGAATATAAAATGAAATTATCAGTAATTAATAATAATAACCAACTTCACAGAACTCGTAGAGTGAAAACCGGTATTCAGATTATAAAAATATAAGTAATTAATAATAATAAACAATTTGAAAGAACTCTAAAAGAGATAACAGTTCATCAAAAATTATTATTAATTACTAATCATCACCAGATTTTAGAACTCGTAGAGTGAAAACAGCTTCTCAAAACGTAAGATAAAATTATCAACAATTAATAATAATAACCAATTTGATAGAAATTTTGGTGTAACAACAATTCTTAAAAAATATAACATACAATTATCAATATTTAATAATAACCACCAACTGATAGTTATTATTAATTGATAATAATAACCAAATTGATAGAATTCGTAGAGTGACAACACTTCTTTAAAACATGTGATTAATTTATCAGTAATTAAGAATAATAACCATTTTGATAGAACTCGAAGAGTGACAACAGTTCTTCCAAACCAATGAAAAAATATCGGTAATTGATAAAAAAAAATGAATTTGTTAGAATTCGAAGAATGGCAACAGTTCTTCAAAACTCCAGATAAAATTTTTAGTAATTCATAATAATAACCAATTTGATGAAACTCGTAGAATGACAAAAGTTCTTCATTATATATCATAAAATTATCAGTTATTAATAATAATAACCATTTTAATAAAACTCCTAAAATGACAACAGCTCTTAAAAATATAAGATAAAATTATCAGTAATTAATAATAATAAACAATTTCATAGAACTCGTAAAGTGACAACAGTTCTTAAATACATAGGATAAAATTATTAGTAATTAAGAATAATAACCAAGTTCACAAAACACTTAAAGTGACAATAGTTGTTCAGATTATAAGAAAAAATTGTCGATAGTTAATAACAATAAACGATTTGATAGAACTCGTAGATTGACCGCAGTTCCTTCATAAATATGATAAAATTATTAATCATTACTAGTAACAAATTTGATAGGACTATTAAAGTGACAACAGCACTTTAAAATATAAGATAAAATAATAAGTAATTAACAATAATAAACAATTTGATAGAACTCGTAGAGTGACAATATTTATAGAAAACATAAGATAAAATTTTCATTAATTAATCATAATAACCAATTTAATAGAACTCGTAGTGTGACAACAGCTCTTGAAAATGTAAAATAAAATTATCAGTAATTAATAATTATAACCAATTTGATTGAACTCACAGAGTGACAACAGTTTTTCAAAATATCGCATAAAATTATCAGTAATTAACAATAATAACCAATTTGATAAAACTCGTAAAGCTACAACAGTTCCTTAAAACATACGATAAAATTATCAGTTATTAATAATAATAAACAATTTGATTGAACTCATGGAGTGACAACAGCTCTTCAACATATTTCATAATATTATTAGTAACTTTTAGTAATAAGCGATTTGGTATAACTCGTAGAGTGACAACAGTTCTTCAAAATATAAGATAAAGTTATTAGTAATTAACAATAATAACCAATTTAATAGAACATGTAGAACATGAACTGTGATGTACCCATCACGAGTATCAAATGTGACATTTAGTATTATAAGTCCTCAAGTGTATCGCTGAAATAAAATCTGGATAAAATAATATTCCTGAGTTTGATTAAAATGATAAATAAAGACGCACGTCATTGACGAGAGGTTCTCTGAAAATGTCGACATTCATTTTCTTTAAAGTTCTTTATTTAACAATGTACATTTCTATTTCTTAAGTTTCTCAGTAAAGCAGATATTTAAGAATATTTTTTCAGTTTTATAGAGTAACATCCTGTTTTCAGTGTACAAAGTAAAAATATTAGATAATTTTAAACTATTTTCAAATGCTTAAACAAATAGGAAACTTGATTTTATTTCGATATTACATAAAGCAGTTAATCTTGTTATAGCAAATTAAGTAACATTTCGCTATTTACTTATGCGAAATAAAAAAGTATGCCCATTATATTTGGTTCTACACTGTTTTGTTTTTTCTGTTAAACGCCTAGCTACACAATTGGCTATCCGTACAATGTCTACCATGAGTATCGAAACCCGTGTTTAGCTTTAGAAGTGTCTTCAGAGACACCGCTGAACCAATGAGGATCAACTGTTGTATCACCAATTGTTTACTAAATTCACAGCTTGTAAATAAATAATCACCAACAGAATATTTTCTACTAACATTATTACCACAAGATGGCGATATTATCATCGTATAATCTGCTAGATTATTAGTTGTCTGGCGAACTCGTGATTCATGATAAAACCATTTGATCAACACCTCTTCTTAGTTATCTAGTCGCGGAAATTACAAACACTAACGCACGTTAATGGTTGAAAACGTTTGATTTGTTCTAAGATTTAATTAAAGAAAAGCCTGGAACGTTCTTCTAAGGTTTCCACATTTATTAATATAAGTATAGTAATTCATTTGATGTTATTAGGCGACTTACAACGTGCTCCACAAGTTTGTTCATATTGATTAATGTTTGCTTGTTTTGGAATTTCGCGCAAAGCTACTCGAGGGCTATCTGTGTTAACCGTCCCTAATTTAGCAGTGTAAAATTAGAGGGAAGGCAGCTAGTCATCACCACCCACCGCCAACTCTAGGGTTACTCTTTTACCAACAAAAAGTGGGATTAACCGTCATATTATAACGCCCCCACGGCTGAGAGGGCGAGCATGTTTGGCGCGACCTGGGAGCGAACCCGCGACCCTCAGATTACGAAGCGTACGCCTTAACGCGCTTGGCCATGCCGGGCCTTATTGATGAATGAAACATTGCTTATAAACCTGAATCACTATATCTCAAGGACGAGTTCTGTATGAGGTTGAACAACCAAACGATTTGTTACTGTTAGTTCGATGCAGTTTGTTTTGTTTTGTTTAATTCATATTTCCATTCACCTTCTCAGTGCAGGAAACAGCTGGAAAGCTGTCAGCAAAATGAAAACCAAACATTTCATTAATTTACATATTATATTTCTACTTCTAATAAACTTACATAATATTTAATATAACCTTATCACGAAACACTAAATCAGTTTTTTTTATTACACATAGGGGACAGCGGTAAGTTTTCAGATTTACAACGATAAAATCGGGGGGCTCGATTCCCCTTAGTGTACACAGTAGATAGCCAGATGTGGCTTGTTATAAAAAAAACACACACTTTACATATTAGCCAATAGCATAGAGCCTCTGTCAAGTTGAAAGTTCCGTAGTTTTCTTTTTGTTATATGAACATATTTGGGCTAAATGTTCGTTTCCATACAATTTACGACAAGTTGAATATTAAGAGTACAATCAGTTTCTATAATATCGTAATTAAGCACAACGCTACACAATGGGCTATCTGTGCTCTGCCCACCACGGGTATCGAAACCCGGATTTTAGCGTGTAAGTCCGCAGACATACCGCTGAGCCACTGGGAACGTATAATGCAGTATGAATGATTTTGCTATGGATTTCTGTTCTGGTGATTTTGAGGTTAAGAACTGCTATTTGGTTATTTAGTTGTTGTTGTTTTTTCCTGTTCACAGGTGAACTTAACGTTGGGGTGTATTGAGTTAACGTGATTGAAAAAACTAAGTATGTGTTCTGTAGATGTGAATCCAGTAATTGTATCATCAACATCCCTGTACCAGTAGAGTGGTGGGTGTAAGTCTGAGTTAATCTGTGTCATAAAATGTTAGCTATAACACGGGATTCCCCCTACTTAGGCTATTTATTTGAAAGTACTTTTGGTTGTTGAACATAAAGTTAGTCTTGGTGGTAGTGAATTCTATAAGAGTTGCTAATTGGTTGGTTTGGATGTGTATCAATGGGTTGGAGTCTTGGATATAAATTCTAAAGCTGTCCTGCAGGCTTTAGTGGTTCGGACATCTGTGAAGAGGGAGATTACATCAAACTGGCTTTATGATTTAGTTGACGAAAATTAGATTTAACTTTAAAAAGAGTCTTTGAAAAGGAGACAGTCAATGTGTAACTGAAGTCAAGGTGTAACTTTAGTCACGTGTTCCTCGATTCAAAGAAAATATTAATAACATATAGAAGAATGGTCCTTGTTCATTAAATTTATCTTCATTTGACGTGTTTATCTGGCATTCACAGTGTTTTTTTCTTGTATAAAAGTGCTGTAAAGAAATTACATGTATTTCACACAAAACAGGATAATAAGCAGTAAGAAAAGATTTCTCAATGGCTTTTAACTTATATCAGGTTTCAATACTTGTTCATGTACAGTCATTATGTTTAAATCCTCCGGTGAACTTTGCTACCCGGATCCACGTTGTTAGTTGTTACTCGTAACATATAAGTTAATATAACTATTTTATAACCACCCTGGAACCATGCAGACATAAACTGCAAACTTCTCTTAAACAAAACAACGAATAATTTTCATTCTTTGGTCATTTTTATGAACTTAAAACACTTTTTACACTGAAAGACGGGATGACATGACGTAGATGTTTTTGAAATATTCGCCAATCATTCTTAACTGTTAGATGAGAAGGAAACCAGCTAGTCGACATCACCTACGCCGCCAACTCTTGGGTTACTCTTGCCTGATCGAATACTGGCATTTCACAGATGAACCCCATAGCACCTACTAGCTAGACTACTGAGAAACGATTGGTTTAAATAAGGGAATTATTTTACAGAAAACTCTAATGTTTTTTATTTCTTTACTTGTATTTTTTGCCCCCCAGTGGCTCAGCGGTATGTCTGCGGACTTACACGCTAAAATCCGGGTTTCGATACCTGTGGTGGGCAGAGCATAGATAGCCCATTGTGTAGCTTTGTGCTTAATTCAAAACAACAATCCCTAGGACTCAGTACACGAAACAAACCGAAAACTCAGAATATTAAGAAACCAAATAAAGGTATCCATAAAACGTTAATAAAATAACGATTAAAACAACACTTCATCAACATCAAGAAATATCCTTCAAAAACCGATAAAAAAAATAAAACGCACACACCTAGACAAGCTACAAAACCTTACACTGCTGCACACCATATATTCACATCAACTAAAAAATAACAAACCAAAGCTTATATCAAAACACAACATTCCAGTGAACACCAAACTTATTCAAAAACCAGATATAAAACTAAAACCCATGGTATGTAAAAACTACACTGACAAACACAACACCAACATAATTTATAAAATACAATGTGATAACTGCCATGACTTCTGTATTAGAGGAACAAGCAAAAAATATGAAACATTCAATGCACACACAAAAAATACATTCCCACGTTATGTAACACTTCAGGTGAGAAACTCCACCCCAGACGTTTCTTCAAAACCAGAATTATATGGTTAAGAAACCCAAAATTTAACGTTTATTTTCGACACAGGAAACGTAATTACGATTGAAATATTCAAAAGGTTTGATTTATTGAGATACAATGTCGATAAGATGTTATTTGGTCACGTGACACATCTTACTATACAGAAATATTAGTAATAAATATGTTATATATTCCAAACATACATAAAATGGTCTTTATTTTATTGATATTAAGATATAAATTTATATTAAAATATCTGTGAATTTACGGTTCACGTTAATGTCTTCTAGATCAGTTGTTTCTCAGCACAAAGCCACACAGTAAGCTATCAGCACTCTGCTAATGCGGAGTAATTTAGAGTCTACAAACTTACTAAAACCAACAGCGAACAAAACTAAGATATCTGAATGAACTAAGATGATAATTATTCAACTTAAAGAGGAAGATAAGCTAGATAATCAAGTCGAATACGAGAACAAAGTCAGGAAATCCACCGCCATAACGCTTTGAATATGGGATTGACTGTCCTTATTATTGTTGGAGATTCGGATTATGTTCTGCACATCATGATTCGAACCTTGGACCGTACTGTTCACAGCATAGCAAGATAAACATTAAATAACAAAAAAATTAAGACTCTCGTAAAAACGTACGAAATGTGATCAAAGGAAATATATCGATATTATTGGATACTAGATCTGGGAAACCTGAGGCTAGGCAAACTTTCGAACTAAATAACTTTCACTCATTGCGAAGAGACATGTTTTTATAACTATTGTTTTCTTCATACAAATAGATGTGACGTTACCCATTGTTGTATTTTCGCTTTCATTTAAAGATTCATGTTTCAATAAATATCGTTTTTTGTTTAGCAAAAATTTTCAAAGAAATTAGATTACATAACTTTCGAGTAGAAAGTTAGCTGTAAATCATTTACGTTTGGCAAACTAAGTAAAAAGTTAACTGTAAATCAGTTATGTTTCACAAAGTAGGAAGTTAACTGTAAATCAGTTATGTTTCACAAAGTAAAAGGTTAACTGTAAATCAGTTATGTTTGACAGAATAAGTAGAAAGTTTATTCCAAACGGGTATAAGTATAGTTAAATAAGATTCATGAAATATAAGAAAAAGATGTGCAACTCGACCCTGATCTTGGGACTGTTGTTGCGTATCAAGGGAAGACAGCTGGTCAACAAGGGCCATTTCTCATTCTAAAACTACGCTTATATTGTTAGTTTGAAGTTGATCACGATGCTAAACAAAGGTTTATCTGTGCTATCAAACCCGAATTCTAACGTTATGAGTCCACAGACATACCGCTGGGGGTGTTAGTGTTGTATCATTTATTTGTTTGTTTTTTTGTTTTCGCGCAAAGCCACACGAGGGCTATCTGGGCTAGCCGTCCTTAGTCTATTGGTGTAAGACTAGAGGGAAGGCAGCTAGTCATCACCACTCACGGCCAACTCTTAGGTTACTCTTTTACCAAAGAATAGTGGGATTCACCGTAACATTATAACGCCCCCACGGCTTAAAGGGCAAACACGTTTAGTGTGACACGAATTCGAACCCGCGAATCGAGCGCCTTTACCACCTGCCCATGCAGAACCACTGTTACATGTCCAAACAATGTGGTTTCACTATCGCCCTTATATCTGTACAGATTAAGATTTTGTTTTGTAATGGGATCCACTAATCCCAGTGAGTGGAAGACATTAATGTCTATCATGAACAATCAAATTCCGAATTGTAGTGTTATAAGCATGTAAAATTACCTCTGATTTTCTGCTATACAATAATTTGTGAGTTCGTATAAACCACGGTATTTATGATTAAATTATGCTATGGTGTTTCTCTTAACACTTTTCTTATTTTAGTTCATGTTTCTTAACAGAGCGAAAATATTTATTTTAATCTTTTTAATAGAAATAAATTCACAAATCAATATGTTATCAAAGAAGGGTTTACTAACTTGACACCAGTATTCGTCTTGGTTTTATTGTCATAGCTACACAATACATTGTGTCTGTCGCGGGGAATCGAACCAGTATTTTTGTTTTGTAAGTCCGCAAACCTACTGCTGAAGGTAAAACTAAGAGAAAATTCTAAAGTATACTTAATATTTACGTGTGTGTACGTGCGGATCGTCTCTTATATACATATTAATTTTTAATATTTTTATTTTATTGTATAAACAACAAAACTATTGAAAACTTTATAGTTTTTTTCTTAAATATTTGGTTTAAATGCGGTACTTAAACAACTGGAAACTCAGAATGATTTATCATAGCCTGTATTTAAATAATTGGAACTATGCCAGTCGACACAACTTAGTCCAGTATTGTACTGTATGCCAGTCGACACAACTTGGTCCAGTATTGTACTGTATGCCAGTCGACACAACTTGGTCCAGTATTGTACTGTATGCCAGTCGACACAACTTTGTCCAGTATTGTACTGTATGCCAGTCGACACAACTTAGTCCAGTATTGTACTGTATGCCAGTCGACACAACTTGGTCCAGTATTGTACTGTATGGCCATGTCAGGCTACATTCAACGAAAGCAGTAGATATTTCATGATTACTCTTTCAATTCATCTTCTTTAGCCAGCTAAAACGATTCCTCAAACCACTTAAACCTGTTATATATTTGTTACTAATAAGAGAGAGAAAAAAAGAAGGATTTACAAACATCATGTAAATCTTAACGATCCCACAAATCATGTAAACTTGTTCTGTTAATGTTACTCATAAGAGAGATAAAAAGAAGGATTTACAAACATCGTGTAAACCTTAACGATCCCACAAATCATGTAAACTTGTTCTGTTAATGTTACTCATGAGAGAGATAAAAAGAAGGATTTACAAACATCATGTAAACCTTAACGATCCCACAAATCATGTAAACTTGTTCTGTTAATGTTACTCATGAGAGAGATAAAAAGAAGGATTTACAAACATCATGTAAACCTTAACGATCCCACAAATCATGTAAACTTGTTCTGTTAATGTTACTCATGAGAGAGATAAAAAGAAGGATTTACAAACATCGTGTAAACCTTAACGATCCCACAAATCATGTAAACTTGTTCTGTTAATGTTACTCATGAGAGAGATAAAAAGAAGGATTTACAAACATCATGCAAAACTTCCAATTATTATGTTAACAGGTTCAATCTAATTTCAAATTTGGAAGGAAGCCAGTTAATATAGAAAGTTCCTTTCAGACAGTACAAATACAATGTAGTGATGGCCCAACGTTAAAGTAAAATATTCAGAACCAAAGATTTACACCTTTATCCAACTTACTGCATGTGTATGTAGTCGACTCAGACCACATTCTTCGGTTATGTCGAGTAATGGGGAGGACACCATACGGATCCTGAGCTAAGCCATATGGTAACCATGCATCCAACAGGCTCAACCACACATAAACATTGAATCATTATCACATGGTGTTATTTCATTTCAGTCTGGAGGGAGTTAGAGAGTCATTAGAAGATTACATCCTCTCATTGGTCTGAAAAAAAAACAGGAAAAAATGGGAGATGAATAAAAGATGCAACTTGGTAGTAACAGGAGAAACTCTGAAGGAAGAGAAAGCATTATAATGTGTTTTTTTCATGACTATTTAATGGTATTAAAAAAATGCAAACTCTAATACAGTGTTTAATAAGTTGTTAATCCTCCAAATACTCCAATAATTATATAGATTTAATTTACTTTAGATGTCTGTTTGTTTTCTTTCTTTTACCTAAGTTTCATTTACATACAAGTTATTTGTGGTCTTGAAGTATTTACTTGTTACTACATATAACTACATTATGCTGCTACCTAGTTTTCCAAATGTGAAACAGTCATGAAAATTTGAAATAATCACTGTTTAGATAAAATTAAATCGCTGAAAAGTTTACATATTATCAATGTGCTAAAGTGTTGTGTTGAAACTGTATATTTCAGGTTTGTAAAAAATTTCCAAGAAAGAATGAAGAATCACTATGGGATTTCCATTATCACCATTCTTATATTGTTTGTGTAAGAATTAGTTTGAAAGTCTAATTAAATTCAATTTGGCACCTGAAATCTAAATTAAATAAGACACCTTTGTGATATGGCGATGTGGCTAAGAAGTTTTAATAATGTTTTATAATTATATAAATAATTTAGAAACTTCCAATATATATGTATATCACGAGCTAGAAGAAAACAGTAGTTTAACTTTTCTAAATCTATTAGCTAAGAAAACAGTAAAAATTTGTTTTGAATCTCACGCAAAGCTACATGAGGGTTATCTGCGCTAGCCATCCCTAATTTAATAGTGTAAGACAAGAGGAAAAGCATCTAGTCATCACTTTCCACTGCCAACCCCTTTATCACCAAAGAGTTGAATTCACTACGACGTAATAATGTCCCCATGGCTAAAAGGACGAACATGTTTGGTGTGACATGGATTCGAACCCGAGATCCTTAGACTGTAAATGGAGTGCCCTAGCCACGTGGCCATGCTAAGCTGTACTATTGAAGACCACATGGTGTACCAATGAGGGTGGAGGTAATAATAATATTTGAAAACTATTTTCATTAATCGTCTTCATGATTTGAATATCTTAAAGTTAATATATTAAAACTACAAACATTATGTACTATCTCAAAAGAAAAAAATTAAAACGATATCGAAATTTATACTAGTCAGTATGAAGGTACCACGATTATAATCTAAATGTAAAAATTAATGACATTGTAAATATAACATTTTATGAAAATACAGTTTTGTCATTATTTACTCTTACAAAGCATGTATTTTGTCTTACTAGCCGCTTTAAGGAAAGTGCGTGAGCCTTGTCCCATTTCTTTTTAAATCCATGGTGGAGGGCTTATTATAATAAAATTCAATTTTTGATACCTACAGTAGACGGAATACAAACAGCACATTTTGTAGTTACGATCCTTTCAATTTGAGGTAAAGCTGTTTTATTTCATGTTCACGAGAGTAGGAACTCTCTGAAGACGGGTCTTTTCTTGTTGCAAATAAATCATTCGAGTTTATAATCAACTTTAGACAATTATAACAACTATTTAAGTAATATCTTTCTTCAATTCTTCAGAAATGTAATTTACTACAAATTAGTGAGAAATAGATGACACTACAATGTTTTCATGACTGATTCATTCACTAACGCCCCCCAGCGGCTCAGCGGTATGTCTGCAGACTTACACGCTAAAATCCGGTTTCGATACCCGTGATGGGCAGAGCACAGATAGCCCATTGTGTAGCTTTGTGCTTAATTCAAAACAACAACAACAACATCATTCACTAACTTATAAAATATTAATAATAAAATTGTTAAATATACTAACGTATTATTTTATGCTGTTGTTATTCTGACTGTGTATGTTGAATATACGAGAATTAAGCTGATAAGTTTTAATATTTCACTTTAATCTCAGTTCGTTTTATTAAGTGAAACCTAACCAATTAGTTTAAATATAATTTTAATGGAAGAGAAAAACAACTGGCACAAGGTGATAACAAACAAGGTTAGGATCAGTTCAATATGCATATATGTATTAAATGTGCTCGCCCTTTCAGCCGTTGGGGCGTTTTAATGTCATGATCAATCCCATCATTTGTTGGTAAAAGAGCAGCCCAAGAGTTGGCGGTGGGTGATGATGACTAGCTGCCTTCCCTCTAGTCTTACACTACTAAATTAGGGACGACTAGCGGAGAGAGTCCTCGTGTAACTTTGTGCAAAATTCTTAAAACAAACGAACAATCACATATTTAGATATCCTTGGGATAGGCATGGTTTAGTGTTCAGTGTAAAGCATTCTGTTTTTCATGCCCCCTTCAAACCAATGTTTTGCTGAAAACTGAATAATATAAAACCTTTAATTGTTTTAATCACTGTGTTCAAAGGCACTGAAAAATAAGCGGAAACGCAAAAAATGTACAAATAAATTATTCATTTTTATGAGCGACATCTACATTACGAAAGTTAAATTAACCCTTTTTTGTATTCTGCAATGAGTGCACGTTAAACATATATAAAAAGACTTCTCTAAACATGAGTTTTCGGTTTTTGGTGCCTATCCTTGAAATTCCCCATACCTTTGAAATTGCACCTAGATACACCACAAGCACATTGTAAAAGGTTTACAAAAACTGTATTGTCATTTTCAGCTTTAGTACGCTATTACTGTCTTCTGGTTGTGAGGAAAATCCCGTTTTGTTTTCTCTTTGCGTTTTTATTAAGTGTGTTTCTTCCTAATCGATTGTCTTTTAATGACCGTTCTAACTTGATTTAAAAACATTCCCATGCACATCATTTTCATATGTGATTTTTATACAGTGTTTGTGATTAAATTAATTGTTTTCAGTGGACATACATAGATAAGGCCCGGCATGGCCAAGCGTGTTAAGGCGTGCGGGTCGTAATCTGAGGGTCGCGGGGTCACATCCCCGTCGCGCCAAACATGTTCGCCCTCTCATTCGTGTTAGCTAGCACAGATAGCTATCGAGTAACTTTGTGCGAAATTCACAAACACACACACACACACATATAGCTAAGGTTACTGAAACAAAGAAGAAACTTTTAACTTATAGTTTGGAATTTCGTGTAAAGCCATACAATAGACGTTCATAATTTAGCAATGTAAGACTAGAGGGAAGGCAGCTAGTAATCACCACCTACTGTCAACTCTTGGGCTCCTCTTTTACCAACGAATAGGTAGGATTGACCAAAGCTTTATAACGACCCCACGGCTGAAAGGGCGAACATGTTTGGTTTGACGGGGATTTCAACCCGTGATCCTCGGATTACGAGTTGAGCGCCTTAACCACTCGGCCATGACAAGCCCCTTGCTTGTTGTACATTGTTCAGGAATTTGTTCGGTTGCGATCTCAGACTTTTGAAAAAAAATGGTGTGCTGCCATCTGTAAACTAAAATAAACACTAAATTATAAACAAACTATTAAAATGTAATTATTTTTCTAATACTTTGCTAGTTTGAATATGCTACTTTTTTAATATATATTTTTTTATAAATATTATACATAAAATAATAAAAATTTTAATTCTTGTCTTCTACTTTATTAGTGAAGAATATATATTTTTGTTGTGAATGCTTTGAAGAAAATATGTTAACACTTGAGTCCTGTGTAATTTACTCTCACTAGTTTTAGCTTCATATCACATACTAACCCGAAGATTGAGAACACAGTTGTAGTTTATTAAGGCAATAACATTCATTACGAAAAATTTCAATATTCTCAGTAGAACATTCAAGGTTAGCTTCTCGAAGTTCCCACTCACATATAAATCAGCAATGGTTATATGAAAAGTAACAGAACACATTACATATATATTGACCCTTCAAGGATCATGCTAATGTATCTACTGGTAGGAAACTTCAATAACAGACACTGTCTTTGTTTTGCAGGAAAAACTTTAATGATAAAAATACCAGATGATGGCGAAACCTTATAAAAATATGGTCAGTTTGTTATTTAGTTTTCTACATCATCCATGCTAGCTGTTTCCAAACTTTAAAGTTGGTAAAGAAAAAAATATAATAAAATTACTACTAACAATGAATACGTCTATCTAAGATTACACTGGTAATAATAAATGTATGTTTTATTATAACAAAATTACTGATAAAACTGAAAACAAACCAGTAGTAGTCATATAGAACTGAAAAAAAAATACAATAAGTTTGATTTAACATCTTGTAATCAATATTACCATTTCCTCAACTAAGTAAGAATGTAAAAACCAAATATTTTTCATTGTTTTAATCATTAAAACTAGTTGGTGATGACTAGCTGCCTTCCCTATAGCTTTACACTGCAAAATTAGGGACGGCTATCGCAGATAGTCCTCGTATAGCTTTGCGTGTAATTCAAAAGAAATCAATCCAGATATATTTATTAATTGGGCCTGAAATTCTGGTAGTTATCTTTTTAAATGCCCATTTAGACTATTTAATTTTTAAGTATTAAGCTTTGAAAAATAATTACTAACATTCTTTGTGGGGTAGTTAAGTATAAAGCTACACAATGGATTATCTGAGATATGCTCACCTGAGTTTTATCTTTATAATCCCTCACACCTATTTCTGAGAAACTGCATGGACATTGTGTTTAATTAATTATTTTTTAAAAACTTTTCAACAACTTCTGTATATAAAGTTAAGGAAATACTTCACTTGTAAAAAGAACTCTTTTTTTTTTTTACATATAAGTACAATCATAATGACGTAGAATGAAAGAAAAAATAATGTAGGAAAGACTACATTCAAACAACAGTAATAAAGATGGAATAAATACAATGAAAAGTGACATACAACCGTTAATACTAGTGTTATAAAACAGTATACATACAAATTACACTGTTGTATACAGGAACATATAAACAGAAGTAGTGTACAGAATGAGACAAACAAACAGCTGTGGTACAGAACAGATAACATACGAAGAGTAGAAGTATTCGAATAAGAAACAGACAGTTTCTTAAAGCAAAAACATAACCAAAATTTACTGTACCATTGTCAGTGACAATCTGAATTGTTTTTGTTACATTTCCTTTCACCCCCAGACAAAGATAAATTTATTTCACTACATCGAGTTATGCTCTCTCTAATCATGTTAGAAAATTTGATACAAATCAGCGATTGATAGATCATCAAAACAAGCATATTTGTGGCAAGAACTAAGATTTATAAAAAAGTTTGGAACATGAAAAACACCCCAAGGGTGTTAAAAACTTTTGCTTTTTTGCAGTTCTTTAACATATCCTCAGAAGTTCACAAATATACATTGCTTCTTTTTTTAAATCTTAATTCATCTTGACACAAATATCGTGTTCAAAGGCTATCAACTGTGTAAAGAATCGAGATATTCGATAAAGCAAATTTTATACTAAGTGTTTCTTTAACTTTCACCAAGTTCCATGATAAGAACTTATACGTATGCAAAGAAAAGTATCTCTTTCCTCATTTAACTGGCGCAGTTTGCCCAGTTACTTTGCGCCACAAAACGTCAAACAAATACTTATTTACCATATTGGATGTAGTACCACCTAGTGTTACAAATGTGAAATTGTGTTAAATAATAAAAATAGTGAATAATTAAATTGCGAAGATTTTAAATTCGACTAAGAGAGAAATACATATTTATTTATTTCTATTACTGCTGTACAAAGTTACGTGTCGAGAAATAATAATTTATTGTATATGAGTTGATAAGTCAGGTATGTTTTTAAAATGTTTAAGGTAGTTAGGGCACTTGACTCGTAATCTGAGGATCGCGGGTTCGAATCCCCGTTACACCAAACATGCTCACCCTTTTCAACCGTGAGAGCGTTATAATTTAACGGTCAATCTCACTGTTTGTTAGTAAAAGAATAGCACAAGAGTTGAAGGTGGGTGGTGATGGCTAGCTGCCTTCCCGCTGATCTTATACTGCAAAATTAGGGACAGCTAGCGCAGATAGCCCTCGGGTAACTTTACGCGAAATTCAAAACAAACCAAATCGAACTAAATAAAAATGTAATGAAAGAAACTCGATTATTCCCTAATCCTACTAGTAAATCAAAATTATGTTACATATTCTAAAGCCATCATTCATAAAACAATTTGAAAACATCACATCCTCTCATATGAAACTATATGAACAAATTAGCTACATTCATATATTTTTCCCCTTTATTATACTTATGTCGTTTATACATTTATCCAGTTAATCGACATCAAGCGTAACAGAAGGGTGAAATGCTTTACTTTTCTTCTACATTTCTATGACCTCTTACTCGTGCTATGTAAGCTTTATTCAAACATATCCTCAAGGGTCTTAAAAACAAAACAGATAAAGAAATCCTCATTAGGATCGACGGTACAGACTAAACGATTTTATTTACACAGACAACTAATTGTAGTTAGAGATATCCTGAAACAAACTCTAAATTATCTTCATCTCTAATTTTAGGTCTAACAAAATCTCCATATTTTAATGTACAAGTTCAGTGACAGTATCGAACAGAGAGTACATGTTAGTACAAGGTGTTCGGAAAGTCTGTATCATATCTATAGTAACTGTTAGTGTCATATCGATAGTAAATGTTACTACCATATAGATAGTAATATTAGCATCACATAGCTTAAATGTTAGTATTATATAATGAGTAAATGTTAGTATTATGTAGGATATTTGATACAAAATAATAAAACCCTAACACGCGAGCGTTTTTTCCGAGATGAACCTATCTTCTTCAGGGTCAAACTGAGAGTCATAGAGAGTGGTAGTGTTTCTTAGCTGTATCACGGTACGTTTCTTAAACTTCACACAAGAAGAAGGGTAACCAATCAGCAACAACTCCTGTATGAAGTGGGTACTGATTGTGACTCTAATACCCCACAAACGATTATCAGTACAAAATGTGTTTGGTGACATAAAACGTCTGGAATTTAAAAACGATAAGAAACCACTAATCGGTGTCGTTGGAAAGAATAGAAATGTTTGATTTATTACATTTAAAGAATAGCGGTAGTTCTCCTGAAATCCATCTATATAACTTTATTATTACTTATAGCTTCACTTTAATTTTATTATTACGTAATTAAAACCTGTAAACAACTGTTATTAAACCAAATATGAGAGAAACCTAACTCATTTTGCAACAAATCCATCAATAGGATGTTTTATCATTGCTTCTCTCGAAACTTTAAAAGGGAAGACCACCCGTTCTCGAGATAACGAATACTCTTCCCTGTATGAGAGCTTCTCAAATTTTTCCGTCTCTGTTCCATTTTTGAAAACGTTTACATTAAAGAGCCCTTATACAAATGTTATCGAACCGAGTAAAGAAAATTGTTATCCTTGTTTGTTGTGGTGATCTAAGAATAATTATTTATTAGTGACTTATCTTTAAAGAGCTAAAACCTAATCTTTAACTAGTTTTATCTGGTGCGTCGGCTGCAAGTAATGAAAAAACTAATTAGAGCGTTCCAACCCTTAGCATCGAGTTTTCATTAGATAAACGTTATATTAAAAAGACACTTTACAGTAAGGTAACTATAAGCCTAATCTATAACTACAATTAAACACACTACTGTATATGTTTACTTCTTGCTAATTGAATTTGTGAGGCCTGGCATGGCCGAGCGGGTTAAGGCGTGCACTCGTAATCTGAGGGTCGCGGGTTCGTGCCCGCGTCGCGCTAAACATGCTCGCCCTCCCAGCCGTGGGGGTGTATAATGTGACGGTCAATCCCATTATTCGTTGGTAAAAGAGTAGCCCAAGAGTTGGCGGTGGGTGGTGATGACTAACTGCCTTCCCTCTAGTCTTACACTGCTAAATTAGGGACGGCTAGCACAGATAGCCCTCGAGTAGCTTTGTGCGAAATTCCAAAAAAAACAAACAAAAAACAAAAAATTGAGTTTGTTCCAACCGGCTCGCCAAATATTTTCCTTCTGGCTATTTGACTGACATTATACTCTGTAATCTCAAATATTTAAAAGCCGATACTTTTAACCACACGATAAGAGACAAACTACAGGTAGACATTTAACATCTATTTTTATAGTCTGGGTAATTCTTGGTTTTTAAATTCAACGTACTGACTTTTTAATTTTTCCTGGAAAATCTGGTTTGTCTTATTCACTTATTTTCCTGGATTTTTAAACAAGTTTTTTTTTAGTGTTTAAAGATACCACCTGATGACGCTAGTAAGCATATCTCGCACTTGTCAACGAAAAGCTTGTTTAAATGTGTAGAAAACCGTAGTCGACCATTTTAGAACAAATGTATTTGCAACGACAACAAATAAAAACAAGTTTTAGTTTAGTCAGGTTTTTAAATGTGGGGTTGTTTACACCACGACTGTAAAATTCATATTTCATTCATCGTTTAAACAACTGTGCTCGGTTCTCTCATCTGCTTCTCGTTGCTTATATTATAGATTCTGTTCAACTGTTTACTGTGCTGAGATGGGTTGGGTTCACAAAACTTTTTATATAACCTCTTATAAATCACAAGACATTTATATTCGTTACTGAATAACCTCTAAATATTAAAGCATTCATCTGAGTGGTTCTAATTATTAGATATTTTTACTTGTTACTGAATAACCTCTAGATATTAAAACATCATCCCACTAAGTGGTTCTAATCACTATATATTTAAATTTGTTACTAAATAACCTGTAGATATTAAAACATTCCACTGAGTGGTTCTAATTACTAGATATTTATACTTGTTACTGAATATCCTCTAGATATTAAAACATCCCTCTGAGTGGTTCTAATCGCCAGACATTTATATTTGTTACTGAATAAGCAGTGGTAACTAAAACATTCCCATGAGTGGTTCTAATCACCAGACATTTATGTTAGTTACTGAATAAGCTTTAAGATATTAAAACATCCCCCTGAGTGGTTCTAATCACTAGATATTTATATTTGTTTCTGAATAACCTGTGGATATCAAAACATCCCCCTGAGTGGTTCTAATTACTAGATATTTATACTTGTTACTGAATAACCTCTAGATATTAAAACATCTCACTGAGTGGTTTTAATTACCAGATATTTATATTTGTTACTGAATAACCTGTAGATATTAAAACATCTCACTGAGTGGTTTTAATTACCAGATATTTATATTTGTTACTGAATAACCTGTAGATATTAAAACATCCCACTGAGTGGTTCTCATCAAAAGAAATTTATATTTGTTTCTGAATAATCTATAGAAGGCTGAATTTGTCTACGCCTGGTGACATACTTTTGTTTCTGTATTTGTTGGATGAATATAAAACTTGTTTCATTTGTATGACTTTGTCAATAAGCTACAATAGTTAAACTTAGCACCTCTCTCCACCCCCACAGCAATAACAACAAAAATAACTTATAAATGTCGTTCGTTGAAAAATGCTATTTCATCATTACTTAGACACACCGTCGTTAACAAATAATGTTTTTCAGTATTATTTATTATTTCTATTGTTCTAATAAAACCTAGTGAGAAGTGACCAAATTGCTAATTATTATTTTAGCTAATGAAGCAGACTGGCGCCTAAGAACTGCTGGTTTGAATGAACCCACTGTCTCGTGACAAAACGTCATTCATTTTCTGTTCCCCTCCTGGCTTTACCAATACAAGTCACTAACAAGCAACCACAAAACTAACAATATGGTCGTGTTTTATTTTGATTTGACACGCATTCAACTAACATCGCGCGATCTACGTAAGAACACAGACTCGTGAGGCGGGAAAAAACCTCAGTTACTATTTATATGTAGCGTTTAGAAAGAGGTGGTTGTAAGAAAAATTAAAATACATGTGAAGGTTAATTGTAATACCCACTCGTTTATATGTAATGGTCTGTCGGTGTATATACTCAAAAGTTTGGTGTGCGTTCTGTATGGCGTAATCGAGGCTATAAAAGGTCAAAACATTATAGCTTGTAATGTTTGAAACAAGAAACGGGTTGAGACTTCACCAGAGTAAATGATTTAACCCTCAAATTACCGATTTGTTCAGTACAGATTGAATCCATGTATTGCATTACGTTGAGTACTTTGTATTTTTGTAACACTTATTTTAAAGAACTGGACAAAGTAACTTCGCGAAATCAGTAATTGTTGATGTAAAATGCATAGGCAATATGTTGGATCAATAGTATTTTGTATGTGTTTAATTTATATATTATTAGGGAACGTGTAACCAACAATTTCACGAATTATTTGGACATTTCAAACTTTAATTACTGAAGTATTAGGCCTATTAACCACGAGAAAGATTAATATGTGATCAGCACATCACAGCTACTGTATCTGTTGCCCCCCAGTGGCTCAGCGGTATGTCTGCGGACTTACACGCTAAAATCCGGGTTTCGATACCCGCTGTGGGCAGAGCACAGATAGCCCATTGTGTAGCTTCGTGCTAAAATCAAAACAACAACTGTATCTGTTAATAAGCACAAAGCTACACAATATGCAATTTGCGCCATGTCTATCACGGGTTTAAAAACCTAATTTTAGTGTTATAAGCTATAAAGTTGTACCTCAGAAGCTATATTAAAAAAATGTTTTAAATTACGTTATACTAGTTTGATCTTTTTATGTAATTTATTTATATCAGTGAAACGTTGTGTTAATTTTTATCATAAATTTATTTTAATTAAACGTTCGTTTGGTTTGTTCTCATAAGAAGAAATGACGTCATATTTTACAAGTCTTCAGGCAAAAAACTTGATAATAATTTGTCCGAACTTAATTATTCTGAAATTCAATGTCAGTGCTTACAGACTCTTAAGGGTAACATTTTTTGAAACGAGTATTTTCATGTAAACCAAGTAACGAATAAACTGTAAGAATTAATTTTGAATCAACCAATAAAGTGTAAGAACCGACGTCATATCGTAAAACATCAAAGAGTGGTTAAGGTTGTAGAGTTTTTCACCTCAGGAAAGACGTCTTTCTTTGTTGTTGTTGTTACTTGATATTTTTTGTTAAGAAATAAGCGATTATTGAGCTTGAATGTATATTGTTTTGTTTACGTTTTTATTCCCACATACTGTTTTTTCGAAATAATGCAAATATAAACATGTATTCACCTTACTCTAGTCACCACATGCACGCACCAGTGGAAAACATGTAAATATAAAGAACTACTCGCTGGTCGCACTCGAATAAAGTCAAACTCTGGTTTATCAAATTCGACTGACTTCATTGCTTTAGCGAATTTACAATTTCAGAAACTGTTTTGAAAACTAACGATTATTTTCATTTTAATGCGTTTCTAATAAAATCTACGTGCGAGATATTTATTGGAAAAGCAGGTTAAATATTACTTGTATTGTTATTTTAATAATTACCTGTGTTATTTAATTAATAACCTTACTTACCACTGTTTGTAAGTCCTTACCTGCCACTCGTTTAATTAATATTATCTTATTTCATGTATCTTCATATTTACCTACCTTGTGCTTCAACAGTCCTTACTTCAGAATGTTAACAACCCTTATCTGCTTGAAGCTAAAACAAAAACATAAAGATGTTCTATTGAAGTGGGATAAAGAATTCATTTTTAGGACATGCTGATCAATAAGGTATAAATATTTATTCTCTCTGTACGCCGTGTTGGCTCAAGTTATCACACGATTTTGTGACACGAGCTGTGTAAATCTTTCTTAGGTTGGAATGTCCTTAGAATCACGCTTTATCATAAACAGCCTTTATCTCAAACTCCATCGATTAATTAAGACAACCCTATTTATAGGAGCTCCTTGGTCTGCTTATATCTCCGCATGTTAAATATTGTACAAAGAGTCCAACAAGGAAAAAAAATGACCGCGGTTTCACTTGACTGCATTCCGAAATGTAATATATTTCTGTATATTTAATCTGTGAATAGTTTTTATGGTGTGCTTCTATGTTGGTTCCAAATTTCTTTGTGACGAGACTGTTATTGTTGGCCAGAGATATTCCTTTGAGACGAGACTGTTATCGTTGGTTGTAAACCTGATTTGTGACGAGCCTGTTATTTTTCTGTAGCACGTTTGTTGTTTTCGTCTGTGCACCTGTATGTTACTTGGACTTTTCTTCAAATAAATTTAAAACGGTTCATTTCAGCTGATTAACAAGATTTGACCCCGCTAGCTCTGATTGGCTGAGTAAGAATTTCCCAAATTACGTCATTAAACAACAAGACTTCAAAAAAAACAAACTCTCTTTTTCACGAACTTACACAATTTTCCCTTAGATGAAATTGTATAATAAACTGATTTAGTGATCTTCTTTCTCCTCATTATAAAAGAACATTTGTGAAACAAATGTTCATATATATATATTTGCAGCTCAAAACTCCATAATAGACTAACTACGCTTATTCCACTAAAAGGAATCGAATCCCGGATTTTAAAAAGAAAAATCTGCAATTAGAACTGATCGGTGGGATCATTCTAGAGTCGTAACCTTTCGTTAGTACAAAATAACTGAAATAATATTTTATGGTTGTGACTATAGATTTTTCTTCATGTATATAACAGAAAGAGTTTAATTCACCTACTTTCATACTGAAATTTAAAACAAAAAATAAAACCCAAATATCAAGGCGATATCCAAATAAACATTTTTGAATCACAACTAATTTTCAGGTTTCATAATCTTCCTTCAACAGTTTTGTTAGTTGTGTTCTTTCAACCAAATCTGATGCTAATGTTTGAGATTGACCATCTTAATTTTGAACGTTGTCCAATGACTTTCCACTCGAAACACCTCAAACACATCTGGAGAAATTCCAAAACAACTAGGTTTAGATCTTACGAACAGTGAATACTGGAAGAAACATTATCACTATTACCGTTCTAAGAACTATTTAATTTTATTTTTAAAGTGTGTTTTTTATAACTTGTTCTAGTGTTTAAAATAAGGTAAACATTTGCAAGTTTGCGTTTGCCTGCATTTATCTAACGCTGGTGGAAAATACAAGCATAAGCCTTGAAATGCACGTACACACAATAAATAAGAAATGCACCGCCTTCAACACACGTTTATAAACTTGGCATAATGCCAAGTTGATAAGCCGCCATCTTAAGATGAAATTATAGGTTGGTTCATTTTTCGAAAACTTGCCTGGCCTCATGTTTTAAAGCCATCTTACTCGAGTGTTTATCTTAGCGACGAGAACGCTGTAGTATTAACACCTCTGGTATATGCAGTTTTAAGTAGCGTTTCAAATCTTCTAAAAACGTTTGAGGCACTCGTACACCTATATGATTAATTATTTTCTTTTCATACGATTACTTCTTTCGATCGTCTTACACACATTTTTTTTTCAGTAGAGGATGAAAGATAAATGTCACTATATTCATATGAAAATCTACGCACAACGTTGTTACGGTTTACTCAACAGGGAAATGCTTGTGCGTAGATTTTCATATGAATGTAGTAACATTTATCTTTCATCCTCTACTAACGGAGAAATGTATCATATACATTCGAAATTCAGTTGGAACTTTATATATATTTATGAAATTACTAAAGTTAGTTTTATTACATCAAATTAGGTTAATTGCAGGATCATCATTCTCGTCCACCAGATGGGGTAGTGGCGTGTTTACGAACTCTAACCGCTAATTTCTTTGTTCGATTCTCAGCGGTGGAGACATCACTGATAGCTTATGTAGCTCTACACGTAAATAAATCATATTAGAATAAAGCTTGTGATACGATTTATATATGCAACCATTTAAACAGCAAACTTATTATCGGTTATAAAAATTACAAAATACAGTTTTTCAATTTGAGACCCAAAAACCAAATAAATAAGTTTATGTTGTAATTCAATTAAATAAAAGCTCCCTTTACACCAGCAACGAAAAAAATGTTATGACTTCTACGTATGGGATCGTGAACAAGGATAGTAGAGAATAAGTCGCATGTATATCAAAGGTTATAAAAATACCATTTACTTTTCAATAACCCAAGAAAACTTTTGAATAAATGAGCTTTAAATTGAGATCAGTGGAATTTTAGCAAATGCAGTATTTTTATAGATGTTACTATATGCTCTTCCCAAGGCATGGAAGCGAAAAATGCTTTATGGAACCCTTATAGGAAGGGCTGAAAATATATATAATATGGATATCGTAATTGTTACAATACTATCCACGCCATGAACAGGAGTTCCTAGTTTAAGGCCGAAATATACCATGAAAAGTAAAACGTGCACCCAAGCATTAAAATGCGTCTCCATAGGCCTAAGATTTTTAATCAAAATCATATACACTGTAGATGTTTTTATCTTATCTTCCACATATCTTTACACGTTTTAGGCCTTTTGGTTTCTAATGCTTCGCCCGATTTCTGTGTATGAACTCTAACCAAGTCTGGACTATCTGTGTGGTGATAAATGCAGGGCAAAAAAAACCCTAATTTTAGCGTTGCAAGTCCTCAAGTCTATCCCTAAGCTACCAGAAATTAAAACCATAAGAATAACGATACTGAAAAAAAAACAAACAGAAAATAAACACTTTTATATCATATACCTTTTGTATGGATAAATACAAATTTATTCCTTTCTCTTTTTCAACAAATGTACAGTTTCCAACGCTACTTTAACATTGTAAGTATGTGTTTCATACAACCAGAAGTGTAAACATTTAGGGTAATAATATTCAACAAAATGTCCTTTCTATAGGACATCAGCTATGTAACACAGTAACAAACAAAACCAAAACCAAACTTAGTAACAGCACACAGGTGCTGATCAGTAACAACAAAGTAAGAAAATGTGTAAGTCTCAAAGAAAAAAATGCAGGACTTGGAAAATACTAGTTACCTCCACCTTACGTTACAGAGCAGTAAAAACGTTGCGTTCGTTAAGCCTTTAAGCTCAAATAACAGAAAAATTAAACATTACGCTTCAGAACCACAACGGATTCACACAAGAACAACTCTAATACAGTCTGTTCTTAGAACATACCGCTAAATATATATCATTGATATACGGTAAAAAATTCACCAGGCTTCAGTGACATCAAATCAGTGACACTATGGGTTAAACATTACTGCATTTCCGTAGCTAGGAGAACCGGCCTAGGAACCCAATACATTATTTGTTGAGCTCACCAGGGGACACCATAGTCAGCGAAAGAGCTGTAATTACGCAACACCAACTTCCTGGTAAAATCACCACTGCAGTTCGACTAAACAAAGAACACATTTTCTGCTTATGCATACTAGTTAAAAACCGAATGACTTGATTCTTTTTGCAGTTTTGTATAAATAAATTATCAATTATTTATTCCAAATAATTTTAAATTTTCTAATTTTGTTAATTAACCAAGAATTATACCTTCGTGGTTAATGACCGCCTGTTCAGTTTCATGTCAAATGATCTGTGCGGACTTACACACTAACATTTGTTTACGGGGCCAGCCCGTACGGTCAGTTATGTTGATTATATACATACGGTAAACAATAATATGTAAAAAAGGACAATATTACAATCCATAGACCAGCTACGTAAGTACAATACCCCTCTCAACAAAACATGATGAAAAAACGGCTCGTTTTGGGTTCAGAAAATATTTTAAATAGAAGGTCGAAACGTTGTTCGCTCTTCTATTTAAAATATTTTCTGAACCCAAAACGAGCCGTTTTTGCATATAAAATTCTCAACAAGTGGGTTTCTCGACATCACTGAAAACATGATGACAACTAATGAACATATGTCAAGCCCGAAAGGCTACTGCACTCGAGGCTTTATCCTTCCGCCATTAGGCTTAGTTCACAGCCCATACGGATGACAAAATTGGTATACCAGCCGTTGTGAACGTTCAGTTTTTTTCATTATACCTTTCTTATAATATTGACGTATGGAGCGGCTTAATTTGTCGTAATTCATGGCCGGTCTGTTCTTCCGCTTGCCCCAGAGGCGAGCAACTCGAACCGAATCTTCGATTTTAAAAACGCTTTTGGTACGATCCAACCAGCGTATACAGCTTCCATATATCTGTGGCTGATTCAAAAGATCTTTTAGGAACTGCCACAAGTGAATATGTGACGCAGCCTTAGTTGTTCTCCCACGGTCATCTACGTCACAACTGCCCTCAGTAACATCACCTGCGGGTATAAAAAACATTTATCTTCAAAAACTGAACCTTAAATGTGATAATTTAAACGAACAATAAATCTTATAGTAGTAAATTATTAAACTAATTAACCAAAATCAATCGACTTGTACAAAACTGAACATCATACAATAACCATTCATAAACATCTTAATTCTTATGTATTTATTTATTTGTTGAATTTTGCATAAAATTTCTTTAGATATCCGTCCCGAGTTTTGAATTTATAGACTACATGGATGGCAGTTAATCACACCACCCACTGGGTTACTTTTCACTAACGAATAATGATCACTATGTTTTAATTTCTCCATCACTGAAAGAGTGAGCATGTTCTCTGATGGGATTCGAACTCGTTGAGTCGAGCGTCCTATAAGAACCAGGTAATACTAGACTTAAAACTATGAGTTGCCCTTGTCACTTTATCTTATTCAAACTGCATCATGTTTGTCCGTTGGCCTAGAAACATAGTCGACTTGACTTGACTTCACCAAACCTACGTTTAAACACAATGAAATTAAAGATCGAAACTACAAGAAAGCAACACACGAGCCACGTTAAAACTACAACGCACAAACTATATAACCAATTTAATAAGTAATTTCTCCACATTTATCACGAATAAATTTTATGACATCATATGTTATGGTACGCTGTCCTTTTGTAACATAACGAGTTGTACCAAACGTTTCCTCGAACAGAGGAAAACAAACCTGAGTGCTAGGAATAGTATTCTGGTAACTGCGTGCAGCTGTTGGAAACATAATTTTTTTTTTCAATTCTAGCTACTACAAGATTACCAACAGTACTAATTTCTTCGTTGCTAAGATATAAATCTGATATTTGAAGTGAAATCAAGAACGACCCAGTCATGAAAACTCACTAGTCACTAATGCCATAAGTACCTTCCCTGGGTTACGACAAAGCTACTCATTTCATCCCTTGTAGATCTACATACAAGTACATATGGTAACCTTCGCAGAGCTTTTATCCCACCACTGCATGGGTTCAAATATACCACTGGGCGACAAGGTCTGTGCCTAAGGCTGTGCAACATTCCAAGGTAAGATTTCAGTGTGAACGCCTGGGACAAGCAGTCCTACATACCGTGCACTGTATATATCGTGAGATATCTCAAATGAAGGAATTATGGGTTGTTTATTGGGCTTCCAGAAAACAGAGCAACTTTGTTTTAAATTTACCAAACAGTTTCTGATAAAAACAAAAAACAAACAACAACTATGTCAGTAGAGATAATCTGAGTTATAACGATTATGAAAAAATACAGGAATTACAACTATACATTAAATACCCTAATCTCTGCTGTCCACATCTAACAGTACATCAAAGTCCCTGACATTCTCTGTCCAAATCTCACAACACATTAAAGTTCCTAACGTTCGCTGTCCAAATCTAACAATACGTTAAAATCCCAAACCTTCGCTGTTAAAATCTTGCATTGAAGCCCTTTACCTTCACTCTCCAAACCAACGTTAGCGCAGGTGTTACTCACAAGAACGGAAAGTTTCTATAATGCCATACCATCAATGTCACTTGTTCTACGTTTCTTAGTTCCAGATCCAGCTGGAACAGTAGTAGTTTGGCTCTGTGTTCTGTCCACCACAGTGGTGATAAAGTTGGCGTGAGTGGACGCTGTCGAGGCCGAACTTGCTGACCATAAATTCAGAAGACCGTTTATGTCTACAAAACTCTCTTCTGCTCTTAATGGAGACATGTCAGAATTCTGTCCGTTTTTCCTCATGTTGGTCGCTGTAGAACATTTAACAAAACATGGTCTAAACATTTAGAGTTAGATAATTATCTGTTGTTTTGTGGTATAAAGAACCAAGTCTATAATACTAGCGTAATGCAACACTGCACCCACTTCCAACACAAAAAACAAATTGAGAGGAACGTTGAAAAAATATATCTGCAGTGTTAACTTGTGTAACACTTTTTAAGCCTATTTGGTTTTCCAAACCCTAACAGTCAACAAAAGTTGTTGGAAGATTGCGATAGTTATAAACATACATTTTTTCTGCTTATTCATCATTTAATTAAAATAATTTTTAAAAAGAAAATGCAAATTATCCCTCGAATTTCTGACTTTTTACACCGATGAAGTCCACATGTTTATTTATTTATCTGTTAAATCACTAAATTTAAAGAAATGAGTGAATACGTTCGACGAAATCAATAAATTTTATGTGTAAAGGACGTAAAGGAAACAAGCAGCAACTTGTAAAATTAAGGGTCTTCAAATTTGGTTTTTAAAATATTATGAGTCAATAAAGTCACGGACCCACAAGCAATTCAGAGTATAAATAGTTTGAAAGAAACATGCTTTAAAAACCTAATGGGGGTTGGTTAAGCAGCCGGACTTCTAAAAAAAACATGTTTAAACATCTTTTAGTTCCACCCACCTATTTTCCATATGTCTAACTGCGCGTAGAGAATATCTCCGCCTTGTTGTGCCCTACGACGGAAGTCCCCCTCTGTCAGGGCGCATAGCAAAGGTCCGTTCATCGGAAAATAGCCAATAAGGTCGGCAGGAAGGTTGTACTGTTTCAACGTCCATAAAAACCAAGCTCTTACGTTTTCAGCTGACCATTTCATGGGATCTGGAAAATACGTGGAATTATTTAGCCTATTAAAATCTAGCTGTCTTAAACAAATAGACAGAGCGTGCTGGTCCATGAATCTGTGGGTTCAAACTTTAGGAGTGTTTCCCACTATTCAATTAGAGTATCCCAACAGTTGGCGATGAATGTTCACGATCTGTCCTCCCTTTAACCTATCTGATCAAAACTAGGGCTGAATAAAGCACATAGCCCTTGTGTAGTTCACAAGGGCTATCCGAAAAACACAACTAATTTTTGAAAGAATATAATTACTTTTAGAGCGGTGGAAAGACAAAGTTATATACAGAATAACAAATATATGGCAAAAAAAAATTAATCGTATGTGATTTATTAAGGAATTAAGTTCTTGTTTTCCTGAAATAGTGAATATTTAACCAATGGTAGTAATATATATATATTTTGTGTAAACGATTGTATGATGTCAACTGCACGTACTTAGGTTATCATTACGTCATAAAACTATCTATTAAATATGTAATATTTCTCATATATACAGAAATATGGAACGCGTAAGTGACCATGTCATATTTTTCTTGTTATTTACAAACATGAAATACGTAAATGAACACAATAATATATATATTATTCTGTTTGTTTTAACAAATATAAAAACACATAACTGAAGATATTTTATTCATGGGAAGTTAAACGAACTTAATTGAACACACTGTATTTCACTGATTTTATTTTTTATAATTTTATTTTACGTCACAGGAATACACATGTCGACATAGAAGACGGATTTTAATACATATATATATTTCATGCAGCCTGAAGATTTACAGAAAAGTATTGTTACACTTTTAAGAACAGCAATATTCTTTATATAATAATATATAAACACCGAACATTTCATTCACGACTGGCCAATAAACAAAAAGAATTGCTCAAGCGATATGCAGCCAGTTTTAAATAATACACATAGCTTAGATACCTCTGTTTATTTGTAAACAAAGTATTAACTATTTACAAACAGTAAGCCTAATTATTGTACAATGTCAGAAAACAATGACAAAGGCCCGGGGTAAGAACACTAGTAACTTCTCTTCATATCGAAACATCGGCTACGATTGGTTGACCTGTTAGTACAGACTCTGAAACGTGAAAAGCTCTATTTCATCTCTATTGTAGCTAGCAGGCGCGTGATATCTGAATAATATTTATTAGTCATTCTGTATAGCATCGAATGTGAAAAAAAGTCTGTTTTCGTAATTTTGAACTTGTGGTAATTACCATTCATCGAAATAATATTACACTACTTTTAACCGTCAACAAAATCGGTTTATAGTTAAATCATTCAGCAAACACAATGTTTTATCCTTGAAAACACGTGAAGTACAATTCCTTGCCCTGGGCTTTCTGTGGGAGCTATTACAATCAAACTGAATCGTGTAGATATTAACACCTAAGTAATAAGTTATAACACACTGACTGAAAAGTAGCACAATTCTTCCCCAGGGTTTTAATGAAGGTAAAAACCCGGTTATCTAAGTCACTCACGTTTATTTTTGGCAAGTCAGGTACTGATGTCTCGTTGCTAAGTAAGTGACAAAAAGACTTCTGTAATGAGAAAAATTATAAAGTCTGGTAAAAAGGTTCTGTAAGATAATTTAATGAAATAGAGTTTTATGAATAAAAGCCAACACTGATTCACGAACACGAAATTTAGTCTTACTAACTTAGTATCTTTTTTGAACATGTTGCTTTATGTGAATAATGAAAAAGACACAGTTGTTGTTGTTGTTTTGAATTAAGCACAAAGCTACACAATGGGCTATCTGTGCTCTGCCCACCACGGGTATCGAAACCCGGATTTTAGCGTGTAAGTCCGCAGACATACCGCTGAGCCACTGGGGGGCGAAAAAGACACAGACTTGAGATATTTAGATATCGAAGGTCTCGAAAGAGTTCTACACAAAAATTCAAATAAGCAAATCACATCACAAGAAGTTGGTGAAATACTAGTTACTTGGATAATTGTAGGGAAAAAATGATTAAGACCTAGTTATACTTCTGATAGGCCCGGCATAACTAGGTGGTTAAGACACTCGATTCATAATCTGAGGGTCGCGGGTTCGAATCCTCGTCACACCAAACATGCTCGTCCTTTCAGCCGTGGGGACGTTATAATGTACGATCAATCCCACTATTCGTTGGTGAAAGAGTAGCCCAAGAGTTGGTGGTGGATGGTGATGACTAGCTGTCTTCCTTCTAGTCTTGCACTGCTAAGTTATAGACGGCTAGCGCAGATAGCCTTCGTGTAGCTATGCGCGAAACTCAAAACAAACCAAATCAATATTTTTAACTGGGCGATTGTATTATATGATGAATTCCCATCAGCAGTAGTGGCAGCAGATAAAAATTTAAGAACAAAATAGATAATTTAATTTACTGCAAAATAAATGATAGATTTCAATCTTTACTGTCCTCAAAGGTGAGTGTCGAGAACAGCCTTTTAAACTTTTAAATTGTCTCTTGCTAAAATAAGTTTATCATTTAACTGTAATTTGGTCATCAATATTTCCACCGTGAAAACTAATTGGTCGTAATTCACTAAACGAAATAAACCCTACTAAACGGTGAACAAGTAGCTTCGAGTTCTATAAGGGTAGCGACAACTATAGCCAAGCCAAAGGTCACTGACCTCTTCACCCATTGTGGCTTTATATGTATAGCTCAGCTGAAACCTGAAGCTGAAATTCTACGGGAAGAGCTTTGAACATTTGGCACCTTTCATCACGATAATAAAATGTTCTAATGAATTTTAGAAGAATAAATTTGACAGTATTCTAATATAGATCAAGCAACTGCCACAATGATATATTCGGATATGTAGTTTTCACATACAAGTAAAATAGCAACAACCATGTGGTCAAATTAGTGGGAGAATACATCCCGAAAGAAATAAGTTTAAGATGTTAGATGGTGTTACAGTCATCAGGTAGTTCCAGTGATATTAGATGCTAGATAGTGTCACAGTCATCAAGTATTTCCAGCGATATTAGATCTTAGATGGTGTCACAGTCATCAAATATTTCAAGCGATATTAAATGTTAGATGGTGTCACAGTCAGCAAGTATTTCCAGCGATATTAGATGTTAGATGGTGTCACAGTCATCAGGTAGTTCCAGCGATATTAGATATCAGATGGTGTCACATTCATCAGGTAGTTCCACTTATTAGTAATATTTTTATATCAACTTTTATGCCTGTATTTTGACAGATTTCAGCGTTGTAGCTTCACTTGTTACTTGGTTAAATTTCAGTTCGTTCTTAAGTAGGTAATTTTTTCTGATCGAAAGTTAACATGAATGGTCAACTTACCACGTGATATGCTAAGAGCTCGACAGGCAAGATCTATGTCACGAGAGACCTGTTCCATAGCCAGAGAGTGGACTTGTTGAATCTTCTCTTGGGACAGCTGACAGGAAGAGACGACCTCGTCTTCAGCCTTCACTCCATACGATCCAAAGTCCGGTAGTTCACGTTTGATTTGTCTTGGAGGAATGGTTAGAATTCGAGAATCTTTCGTTGGAATGGACGAAGGCGTTAAGGGCTCATAAAGTGTTGGACTCTCGGCTGGAGAAGGTATACTTAGGTTAACTGACCACTGACATGAAGCAGCTGTTCTATTTGGTTTCGCAGGTCTCTCAGCACTAGAGCTCGCAGGGGGGCTGCCATAAGTAGGCAGTCTCGGTTCCAGCATATTATTCATGTGTTTAGTATTGACTTTTGATTTCTTGGGCTTTTCTTTCGCTACTTCTCCTTCCCTTAACCAGACATCGAGGTCGGACATACAACAATGTTCTAAGGATGGAGGACTGTCGACGTCACAGGTTCCGTGGCTAGGACTAGGAACCAACTGTGGTCTCTTAAAAAAACAAAATCATTGTAAATTAGCCATAAAACATATTCAAAAGCTCAAAAACTGCCCATTACCTAAAAACGTATACAAAAAATTACATTTTACTTACAAAACTCAACAAAAACACAACTTATGTCCTACGACTACGAGATGTATTAATAGCAAAGCAAAAACTTTCTCTTAGCTTCTAAACATGTTAATGAAATATAGTTTTAGTCTAGCTCTATAAACACGTTTGTCACACCAAGGTTTCTTACAGAACAAAAAATATAATTCTTTTCCTTGAGTGGCATAAACAAACAACTTGGGTTAACACAGACGTCTTCTAAAGGCGTTTTTTTGTTTGTTTATATATAATAAAGATACACAATGGGCTATCTGTGCTCTTCACATCATGGGTATCTAAACCCGGTTTTCAGTGTTTTAAACCACGGGGGGAGGGTAAATGGAGTTAGTGTTCATTCACAGTTATACTCATGTTAAGCCACGTTTAGTAAATTTTAAACTTAACCAAACTAGACTGACATAAAATAATACATTTAACTTTAAAGATATTAATAAATATAAAGTATAAAAACATTTGCTTTATTAATACTCGACATTTACCTTAAAGATTCTGTGGCTTAACTTTCAAAGCTTATGTAGCAGTGGGGGACTATCGATCTGTTTAATGTATTTACAAGATTCCTTCAAAATGTGTCAAATTTACCGTACTCCCAGACTGACAGGCCTTAATATACATCTTGTCAACTGGAGAGGGCCATGTTTAATAATTTAGAAGTGCATATACTAGCAGCTATCACCATATATCACACATTCCAGTGGTACAGAGGTACGCATGCCTGCGGATGTACGTTAGAAATCGAGTTTCCATGTCAACCGCGTGAAGAGCTCAGATAAGCCTATTGTGTAGCTTTGTGCTTGACTTTAAAACAAACAAACAAACCTACCAAGGCATAATCAAAATAAAAGCATCGATATCTTTACGTGTCTTAAAGAGGGGTCCGGCACGGCCAGCTGGTTAAGACACTCGGCTCGCAATCAGAGAGTCGCAGGTTCAAATCCCCGTCCCACCAAATATGCTGGGTGGTGATGACTAACTGCCTTCCATGCTAAATTAGAGACGGCTAGCGCTGATAGCCCTCGTATAGCTTTGCGCAAAAATAAAAACAAACCAAACTCTTACAGAGGGGTTTCAGCCTCACTTTACTCATAGATACAAAATGTGGAAGCACAGCCTACTAATGGACTGAATTCTTGCAAGTTTGAAATTCTGTTCCTAGTAACTACCTTTATCACTATGTCAATCTCATTGTTACTTACAAACAACACCGCGAGACAATTCGATCTCAGCTTCATTGTTTTTAAAAGACAACCGCTTATTGTTACTCATAAAGTTCGAGTTGCTTCTACATTCTACTTAAGTTATAAATCACTTTATCGCTTTGTAAAGTTTTAAACCCAGATTATGTATGAATCGATGTACCTTTTCAAAGTCTTTTGAGCTTATAGCCATGTTAATAAAATGGAAAACCGAAACAAATAACGAACGCTCGAGCGTATAACTGTTTGCAAGTAGAACCGTCTACTTCACGAGCTGTAAACGATGAAATGCATACTTAATTTTTAACTAATAGATATAAAACGTGACTTCAAAATGCTACTTAAAGTGAAATAAATTCTAAAATATATAAATTCTCCTAGTTAGAATAAGGAAAATATCATACGTACAGTTTCTGGACTTAATCCACCTTTACCATACATGCCTGTACAGTAAACCTGTTGCACGAACTGACGCAAATCAGCTTGTCTTCCAATGCTATCGGTTGCCACATCACGTGACACACCACTGACGTCAAAGACGCCTTTTGTTGGTTCTCACAACAAGCATACTGTTAACTCCTCTTCAAATGTTTACGAAATTTACTACGGGAGCTTCTACTTAAATTCAAACTCTCGTGTTCTAATCTAAGCATTTTGAACATTCATTTTAACTATATAAGTAGTATGAAGTGAAAATTAACACTTTGAAACCATATGTCAATCGTTAATAGATTCCTGGTTTGCCCCTGTAGGAGAAAGGTCAACCTTTCGAAACGTTCCAAGTATCGGGTTTTATCATTTTGAATCAATACTTCTTCAACCGACGTGGATGTTCTAACAACATGAATATATTTAACTTAATGTATGGCTCAAAGTTATGGTTGGAATAGTTTGACTCATTATCTTGCTTCCTCGGCTTTTAAAATAAAATTAGCATTTCATCCGTAACGAGAAACACTGCATCACACACAAGAAACTATTGTTGTTCGTGTGTGCACGTTTTAGTAACACTAACAGTTTTATTTCTAACGAGAAACACTGCATCACACACAAGAAACTATTGTTGTTCGTGTGAGCACGTTTTAGTAACACAAACAGTTTTATTTCTAACGAGAAACACTGCATCACACCAAAGATACTATTGTTGTATGTATGTGCACGTTTTAGTAACACAAACAGTTTTATTCCTAACGAAAAACACTGCATCACACCCAAGAAACTATTGTTGTTCGTGTGTGCACGTTTTAGTAACACAAACAGTTTTATTTCTAACGAGAAACACTGCATCACACCAAAGATACTATTGTTGTTCGTGTGTGCACGTTTTAGTAACACAAACAGTTTTATTTCTAACGAGAAACACTGCATCACACCAAAGATACTATTGTTGTTCGTGTGTGCACGTTTAAGTAACACTAACAGTTTTATTTCTAATGAAAAGCACTGCATCACACACAAGAAACTTTTTTGTGTATAAATTTCGACATTGTAATAACAGTTTTAACTCTGTCCAAAGCATTAAGTCACACATAAGAAACTACCAAAGTATAAAACACTATTTACTGAACTTATTTCAGTAGTATAGCAGCAGTTTTAATCCTGACTAATGCACTATATCACACCTACGAAATTACGGTTGTGCGTGCACAAGTTTGAGTATTATACAGGGTGGTCGCTAGAAAAGCGGAAAATTTGAGGGTCAGATGAGATCATGAATAAAATGCGTGCTTACTCATTTCTATTTTGATTTCTTTACATCATGAATAAAATGCATGATTTTAATATCATAAAATGCATTTTGAGCATCTATGAGTGTAATATAACATATGCCTTTAAAAAACTTTGTAAAAGTTATTCTTTGTAAAAATAAATAGCTGTTTGACAAATTTTCCGCTCTTCTAGCGACCACCCTGTAGTAGCAGTTTTAACCCTAATCGAAGCACTTCATCATACTTGCGAAACTACTGCTGTGTGTGTAAAAGTTTGGTATTGTAGTTGCAATTTCATCCCTAATCTGCAAAACTACGGTTGGCGTGTACAAGTTTTAATGTTATAGTAGTAATTTTATCGCTAACGAAAAACTCTGTATTATACCAAAAAACTTCTTAAAGGTCGAGACTTCGTGTTTATTTTGTATCAATTTATACAGATAAAGAATCACATTTCTGGCTTTCAGTAAGAACATTTGTTAAAAAGGAACTTTTAGACAGTCAACATTGCTTTTTGGGAAAGCGTGTAATATTATGATTCTATAATAACATTAAAACTGGCCACATGAACTTTAGTAGGAGTTTTGTTTTGGTTACTTAGTCACTATGGTACACTGAATGAACTGGACAACCACAGAATATTATATCTTTCCTCAGACATACTTAACATGACAAAGATAACAGAAAGATTTTTGTCATGCTGACCACAAACGTTCCATTCACCCTTCTTGGACTTCAATCAATAAAAACATTGAAGTTTTGTCATTTCGGTCTCTCCATAATGTATTTATCTGCTTTGTTTCTTTCAAGGAAAATCTGTCTGTGCTAAAGATTTCCAAGTTTTGAAATGTCAGACTACAGAAAAGGAAACCAGCTAACAGTATCCACCACCAATTCTCTCATACCTCTTTCCTGAGGGACTTTACCATCTTTCTCATTATGTATCTACAGCGCTAACCTAGGTAGCGCGTTTTTGAGACTAGGGACGTGAACCATGAACCCTCATTTTTGCAGTCCGATCACGCTAGCTTCCAGCCTAGTCAGATAAGTGCCCTTTAAAAAGCAAATTACACTGCAGTCGTAGCCAGAAAAAGGCACGTGACAATTGGTTACAGATGTTAAGCATCACGAGGTGTGATTGAATGCACGTGTGGACGATTCACACAAACTCATACATATCGTACTGAACTCGAACAACATGCGAACACCTTCTAAACAGTCAACATCTTTCATTGTTAAACTGTTGAACGAACACCTACTAAACAGTCAACATCTTTCATTGTTAAACTGTTGAACGACAGACAGAAACTTAATCAAAGTAGATATTCTTGTTCTTCTCGAACAAAAACAAATACTGTTGATACATTATTAACCAGAGGAGGTTAAAGACAACGTTAATATAAATTAACTATCCAAGAATTTGTTTATCTATCTAGCAAACTTGTGTATTTATCTATGAGAGTATAAAACTATCTAGACAAATTGTTTATATATCTATGAGTGTATAAAACTATCTAGACAAATTGTTTATATATCTATGAGTGTATAAAACTATCTAGTCAAATTGTTTATTTATCTACCAAAGTATAAAAAATCATCTACTGAACTTCATTATCAATCTACCAAAGAATAAAAAACTACCAACTGAACTTGTTTATCTGTGGAAAAAAGTATAAAAAACTACCTACTGAACTTGTTTATCTGTGGAAAAAAGTATAAAAAACTACCTACTGAACTTGTTTATCTATCTATCAGAATATAAATAACTATTAACTCAACTTGTTTATATATCTACCAAAGTATAGAAAACCATATACTGAACCTGTTTATCTATCTATTGAACTATAAAAAACTATCTACTCTATTTCTTTATCAATCTAATAAAGTATAAATACTATCTACTGAACTCGTGTATCTATCTATCTACCAAGGTATAAAAACTATCTGCTCAACATATTTATCTAACTACGAAAGAAAAAGAACAATCTACTAAATTTGTTTATCTTTGTAACAAAGCATAAAAAACTACCTACTGAATCTATGTATCTATCGACCAATGTATAAGAACTATCTATTATTTTTTTATCTCTCTACCAAGGAATAAAAACTATTTACTGAACTTGTTGTTGTTTTGAATTAAGCACAAAGCTACACAATGGGCTATCTGTGCTCTGCCCACCACGAGTATCGAAACCCGGATTTTAGCGTGTAAGTCCGCAGACATACCGCTGAGCCACTGGGGGGCTACTGAACTTGTTTATCTATCTTTCAAAGTATAAAAAACTATCTACTAACCTTTTTTATGAAACCTATCTACTCAGCTTGTGTATCTATCTATTAAATTATTTATATATCTATCAAAGTATAATATTATCCACTCAACTTGTTTATCTATCTACCAAAGCATAAAAATTATCTACTAAATTTGGTTATCTTGCTACCACAGTTAAAAAAATGTATCTATCTACCAAAGTATTATAAACTATCTACTCAACTTGTGTATCTAACTACCAAAGTGTAAAATCTATCTACTCAACTTGTGTATCTCTCTACAAAGTATAAGACCTATCTACTCAACTTGTTTATCTTCGACGTAATATAATATATGAGTAATAAATTACATGAATGACTATTTATCAGAGAAATTCCATGTGAATGAATGTTTTTAACTGTTATGTATCTCACTAGTAATACTGGTTTTTCCCAGTTTATGTTTGTTTCTACAACCATTCTCGTTCGCCTTGTGTGATCGATTGCCAGGAACCATATTCTAACTTCAACATATTGTCCTGTTCTTTATTCATGTCGTTACGTTGTCTTATAATAAATATCCTTACACTCTTTACACGTACATTTCTTCATAAAAATCATTTTATTTCTTAACACACAGGGAGAGAAGAAAAAAGTCCCCTTTTGAAAATGTTATTCATATATTATATCTTTTATTAGATAACAGAAAAATGTGTAAAACTATACGTTTTAGAATGCATTTAACGAGATATAATAAAATATGGCTTTAAACTCCTGATTTTAACACTGGCTTTTAGTTACATTTTCTCATATAAAGTGTTGTGTACCTGTTGTAGTTTCTTTGATCTTGTTATTACAATTAGCTTACAAAATGATCAAACAAGTTTCTCTGCAGTTGTGGAGTCATTAAAAGATATCTTAGAAATAAGTGAATTGATGCTACGGAATGGCCAGATCAGTCAACTGGTGTTAGTCAAACTTAAAATTTATGGACTGAGTTATGGTGGGAAAGGAATATGAGTGGTCAACACTGTAAGACTTGTTGCCGTAGTATGTTTCATGTATTATTCTTAATATGGACTGTTATTAATTTAAGCAGCAGATTTGTCAACGACAAACTAACATGTAGGTGCTGCTTTATATGTTAGAAGACTGGGTTACTTCTTAGTGCATGGTGGTGAAGTGAGGATAAGGAAAATCAGTGCATTCATCATTTACCATAAAAACATTATTCATACATAACTACAAGAAAGATTGAACAAGATCCCACACTGACAATAAAATTATAACGTACCAATGCCAACATCTCACAAGGTTCCATCATCTAGAGAAAGACAACAGTAATACTTAAACACTATTTTCAGCGTGAATTTACTCGTTTCTTCATGACAGGGGTTTGTCAAACGACTAATAAATGAAACATAGAGACGTGTTGCTAATTGTAGATGCACAGTATATTAGAAGTACGAGGTGAAAGAGATGACGACTAGGCATTATGCGATACTCTGCTAGCAGCTTTCATTTTCTCTTTCATACACGCATCTCTTACTGCAAACTTTTCTTATAAGAAATACACTTTTATCAAATCCTAGTACAAAATATTATCTCATTCACATCCTTCTCACCTCTTTCGATTCCATTCTAACGTGTCCAAAAAGAGTTTCACTGCAACTGTCCTCTGGTGCGTGAAGTAATTAGTGTAACCTGGGCAAAAAGTTAAACTGTTTGCTCGCTCCGATATTTTACAGCTGTGAAAATTTGACAGTCAGTTGTTCTTAATCTTTTCTTTCTTTATGGTTAAAGATAAAAATTATTTCTTCATACTGTTCTCTGAAGCACACGTCTCTAGACCAAGACAAAAACGGTCACTAGTCAACTTTGTCTTCGCTCCACTGTAGATGGCGCGATACTACTACTTTATAAAGATTACAGTATACCAGCAAGTTTTTTTCTAAAATCTGCACAGATACCTATCACTCTACACTGTGTAGTTTTCTTGGATAAACTAACATACCTTGGAATGGAAAACACCCTGAAAATGTTAATTTGTTGTGTTTTTTTTGTTTTATTGGATTGCAGAAAAATATTTAAAACTATATGTTTTCAGAGCACAATCGACGAGATTTGTTCAAATATTATCTCCAACCTCAACTCGAATGAACACTGGCTTCAGTAAATACTTGAATTGTCATGAGTTTAGTTATATTTTCTAATAAAACTTGTTATGTCCATGTTACTTCTTATTTTAATTAGATCACAGAACGATCAAATACGTTACTCCGCAATTGTGGAGTTGTTAAAAATATCTTAGAAATAAGAGAATTAAATGTCATGGAATGATCAGGTCAGCCAGTCACCTGATATCCGTCCGATTGAAAATTTATGAACTGAGTTAAACCGATTTACGAGAGATCGCAAACCAAACCAAACACGAAATATGAACTTTTTGAAGTACTCAAAGGATGGCAGTCAGTCACACAAGAATATCTGTACAAACTTATTGAAACATGTCATGTCGATGCGAAGCAATACTGATATCCAAAAGTTTGTCCACTAAATATTAACTTGTGAAAATTGTTTGTGTTATTTTGAATTTCATTTTTATGTTCGATTCTAATTCTAACACTTGCTTTAGTAACGATCTGAACTTTCGTGATTTTGATTACATTTTCTCATAACAAATATTGTACACCTGTTGTAGTTTATTAGATCTTTTTATTAGAATTAGAATTTGAGACCACATTTGACCAGATCTCGTCCATTTCTTTCTACAAATATGTATTTTTTGTGCACTTTTTTGTTATCTGACAAAAGAAATAACAAATTAATAACCTTTTCAAGGGGACCACTTTTTTGTCCACCCTCTGTATGTGGATATTGTCCTACGTCTTATGCTTATCCTTGTTTATAGACATCATAATTTCATTTACTCGTACCTCTCTTTTACGTGGGCCTGTTTGTGTCCGAACTGTTGAGTAATAATTAACAAACCGATTCTTCGAAAAAGATACTTAAATACCAGAAATAATTTCAGCTAATGTTTACTTTCAGGTCTTCCTTCAACTTTGTGTTTCATCATGAACATTTATTAAAATGTAGTTGTTATTTGGCGCAGGATTTCATCACTTTAGATTATATTTCACAATTGCACGCACTTGTCACGAGCCCAGCTGTGAACGTGCACAGTTGTTTCACCACACTTTTCACGAGCTTCCCGTCCTGAGAGACAGTAGCATTAAACTCGTCTATGATTCGAACACTTATAGTTATCGCCTCAAGTTTGTTTGTTTGTTTAGAATTAAGCACAAAGCTACTCAATGGGCTATCTGTGCTCTGCCCACCACGAGTATCGAAACCCGGTTTTTAGTGTGTAAGTCCGCAGACATACCACTGTGCCACTGGGGGGCATCGCCTCAAGAGATTGGTAGAAAATGTCAACATTTAGTAAACATTTTAACAGAATTACAAAAAGATCAGCTGATACAGTCGTGAAAGGTCAACCGTTTTAACATGACTGTTAGGAATCGCCAGCTTATTGTCAGTTTTCTTAAATGATACTATAACTAGAGTGATAACAGTAATTAAACGGCAAAAATATATTTCATGAGTAAAATAAGATGTGGGAAACAACACACAGCCAGACTTGAGTTTTGTTATGACAGCCAGAGTTGGTAGCACTGTCAACCTTTCATTTACAGGTGGGTCAAGGTTTTAACGTCTGCACCAGTGACTGTAGTTTTTGTGTTACATTGCACAACTATATTCACTACTTTTGTTTTAGTATCAGCGAACCAAATCTTCTTTGTCATTACTTAACACAACAACAACAACTGAGCGTATTAATGATGTGTATTATACATGAGCTGTTTTGTGAAACCACTGTTATCGTCAACATTATTCTAGAAATTCTTGGAAAGACAATGTCTTTTGTTTCAACTCCGAGTTGTCACAGGTTCATGGACAATATAATGGTTTCCTAACCCTCATTTCCAGGTGTGCGTAAGGGGAGGCGATTGTTCTGTCCTTACACAATACTGTTGTTTTTGTGGTTTTTGAAATACTAATCGTTTAGCTAATGATACTTAATAAAATCCCCTGTGTAGAGTCAAGTTCATAGCTGATAGGTATCCATGAGATGGTCAAGCTGATGATAGAAAGTATTAAATGGTATTGTCAAGTTTATTGTAGAAAAGTTTCCATGGGGACTGTCAGGCTGTTGGTAGAAAGTTCATATGAGTATGGTCTGTTTGATTGTAATAAATGTCCAGTGGAATGATCAAGCTGGTGGTAAAATGTATCCATGGGTTTGGGCAAGTTGCTAGAGTGTTTTGTTTGTTTGTTTTTGAATTTTGCACAAAGCTACTTGGGAACTATCTGTGCTATCCGTCCCTAATTTAGTAGTGTAAGACTAGAGGGAAGGCAGCTAGTCATCACCACCCACCGCCAATTCTTGGGCTACTCTTTTACCAACGAATAGTGGGATTGACCGTAACATTATAACGCCCCCACGGCTGGGAGGGCGAGCATGTTTGGCGCGACTCGGGTGCGAATCCGCGACCCTCAGATTACGAAGCGCACGGCTTAACGCGCTTGGCCATGCCAGGCCCTTTGATTTGGGTACGTCTTTCATGAGAAAACATTGTCGTAATAAATTATGTATTTGTGAAACGTGCAATTGTATTGTCTTTCCTAAATTCTGAAATAAAATAACATGTTTTAAATATCTCATTATTAATTCAATCTTTGAGATGAGATGTTTTTCGTTGACATATTGCTCATCATATTCGGATCTCTCAGCTATAGAAGTTATTGCATGTTGATGTGAAATCAAATTAAACAAAACTAGCAGTCTGAAACTTTATACAAACACTAAGAATAAGAAATCATTACAACAAATATATCTCAGTCACAACTACTACTATATTTTATCATACTAAAACCATTGAGTGTGTTCAACTGTGTATGATATTCCTAGCCTGAATAATATTTATCGTCTTTTACAAACACTTTTTATGGTGATGTTAAAAATATAATTTATTAGATATATTAATGTTCTCTAAATTAAATAAGAAGTCTTACATTTTCTGACCAAAGTTGGAATGTTTCAACAACTTGCAAAAATATACCTGTAAGTTTAATAGCTTAAAACATTTAAAATCGGGATTCGCTACACTGGGTTTGTACAACACACTTAGACCAGTCATTGAATATCTTTGTTCGTTAATTAACTTTTACGACGCATTGCCATCTAGTAACGACTTATAAAACTTCTACAGAATCTTTCTCCCTGTATCTTTTGTGTGTGTTTATGTGTGTTTTTTTTTCTTATAGCAAAGCCACATCGGGCTATCTGCTGAGTCCACCGAGGGGAATCGAGCCCCTTATTTTAGCGGTGTAAATCCGTAGACTTACCGCTGCTGTACCAGTGAAGGATGGTTCTTATGGGAAGAAGAGGACATCGTTCTTGTTATTTCAGTTTGCTATACTAAACTAGTCAGTGCCTTTTTCAAGCCCCCCAGTGGCTCAGCGGTATGTCTGCGGACTTACACGCTAAAATCCGGGTTTCGATACCCGTGGTGGGCAGAGCACAGATAGCCCATTGTGTAGCTTTGTGCTTAATTCAAAACAACAACAACAACAACAGCCTTTTTCAAAATTACTTGTGCATTTAAAAAAGATTATTTTGCCTGAACATTCGAAGCCGTGATAAGTAGGCCTAACTTTCCTAATATATTTAGGTAAGAGGACCAAAAATTGTTGTAAAGGAAAACGTAAAATAATGTTTAATTTGTTATTTTGTTATTAAATCGCTAATGACCTAATTGAATATTAAATGCATATCCTGTTCTATGGAATGTAATAATTGACACATTTCTTGTGTTTTTGAATTAAAAGCCAAAAGTCTAAAAAAATGAAGATATTTAACCTGTGTTACAATATTTTATCCCACTTCTCAGGAAAAAATCTTAAAATAAGACGGTTCAGTATACTGTCAGACAGTTTTCAGTTACTATACAAAAGGTTACAATAATATAGCCAGCTAGCTCTTGATGAGAGGTAGCCCCACATAATGAATCATCGTTCAAGTAAGATATAGAATGGGACCTACTCTCAGAATATAAAACCACGATAAACTGTGCAAAACGATAAAAACTGCCGCTCCCAGCTTTGTCTTGACAACAATCAACTGCGTCAAGGTTAAACATTGTAGAGGGCGCTTACCTTCTTTAAGCGACAAGCTACTTATCTTCTGTTCAGAATGTACGTAATCTTGCAAAAACAAGTTTAACTGGGAGCTTTTCAGTTGTTGTTTTTTATCTAAAGTTTGGTACGTTTTCTAAATTGATTATCATTTTCTCCTTACAGGTTTTCCAACCATTCAGATCTGATATATTTGAACAAAAGATTATTTTTGAACGAACTAGCATTTTATCGTGGTTTCTTTTTCTTTTCTTAATATAAGCCCAAGAAAACGAAGGTTTATTTATTAGTCTACCACGAAGCACCTTGTAGGCCTATTTGCGACAATTAATTAAATGCGTGTTGAAAACTTAGTGCAAATCTTTCTTCCTTCAATGTGGTTTAAAAATGTGCCAAAGTTTGGTTTTGTTCAACAAGAAAATTACTGTGAACTGAAAAACAAACAAAATATCAAATTAGTGAAAGGTCGTTCTGTCATTCATCGGAAATCGTAAAGATTAAATATGAAATACGTATTTTTAACGACTAATTTTGCTTCGGTCTTACTTTCCTAAAATTTTGCAGCTACTATAATTAACTGGTCAAGTGAAGCTTTTGTTTGTTTTTCTACCGTCCACAAGCAACAGAACTGCAAGTAAATTAAATTGGAAGTATCTCAGTGGGTGTTACGATTTTAAACCCCCCAAACTTATACATATATTCCTCAGGCCTTAAAACAGGTTCAAGCAAGAAGACTATCTTCTGGATTAGAGAATTTTCTCAAAGAAGAACATTATTTGCATCTTTCCTAGGTTCAAGGAGAAGCGTAAGTTGGGAGTTGATACGTACGTTCTTGGACTGGCGGATAGGCATGAACTACCAAAGTTAGACATGCATTTTCGGGGTTTTAAAATAATCTTCAGGAAAGTAGTCATGTGTGAGACTTCAAAACAGGTTTGAGGCAAGAAAATTATACGTAATACATCTCCTGGGCTAGGAGATTCTCTTTTTCCGAGAATTATATATTTCGTTTTCTGTACCCAGTAGGTTATATTAGTTTGATTGCGTTCTTAGAAAATAGACTCTACACAATGATCCCAAATCATAAAACATGCATACAAATTGTTTTCTTTGACGTGTATTCTCACGTGTCAGGAACGCAAAAGAGCATACTTTGAAATGATGCACACGTGATTACTTATGCCAAAATATCCACACATGGGACATTCATCCTTTTTTTGATTTTCTACTACATGACTTCAAGTTGTTCTTTGTAGCATAAAGACATGTCGATAAGCTGCACGTGTTGTCTTTATAATAATGTCGAAGAAATTCCTAATGAACGATAAAACAGGAGAAAATTCATAACGGTTGAATGATAGATAATTTTAAACAATGTTTGAAAATTCATTTTAATAAATCTAGAGAATGTTTTACATAATAATTTTGTCTACCACTGGTAATCTTCTCCAATCGTTACGAGAAAGAGCAGGGTCCAGAATATAACGTATCACAGATGCTGTAGATGGAAAAGTCCAGAAGATCTTGTATAGCGAACTTCTCTAGAAGTTATCATACAGAAAGCAGGGCCCAGAGGATCTAATATAGAGAGATATCTTCCCCCAGAAGTTATTATATAGAGAGATCAGGGTTCAGAAGATCTAATATGGAGAGATATCTTCTCTAGAAGTTATTATATAGAGAGATCAGGGTTCAGATGATCTAATATAGAGAGATATCTTCTCTAGAAGTTATTATATAGAGAGATCAGGGTTCAGAGGACCTCGCCTAGCACGACAAATATCAACAGACATTATGGTGGGGAGACAGAAAAATCCAGAGGATTTTGTCTATCATTGATAATGTCTGAACGTATATACAGAAGTTGAACACTACTATCAAGTAAAGTGCTGTTTCTCTGTTAATTCAGTTCTTTTATGATATTATTTATCTAAGTTTACTAAACCTTCGAGTAGTCTCGAAAATATTACATTAGTGACACTAGAATAAATAATACGATAGCTAAATACAACATAACAATAATGACACTAAAGTTATACACAGGACAATAATATACTAAATTAGTTATACCTGGACACTAGAATAATACACAGAACATCAATATACTAAATGAAATAACCTAGACAGTAAAATAGTATACAGGATAATAATATTCTAAATTAATTACACCTAGGCACTAGAATGATAAAGAAAAAATAGTCATTTTCTCTTACTATTGACATTTTAATAATACACAGGACAATAATATACTAAATTAATTACACCTAGGCACTAGAATGATAAAGAAAAAATAGTCATTTTCTCTTACTATTGACATTTTAATAATACACAGGACAATAATATACTAAATTAATTACACCTAGGCACTAGAATGATAAAGAAAAAATAGTCATTTTCTCTTACTATTGACATTTTAATAATACACAGGACAATAATATACTAAATTAATTATACCTGGACACTAGAATAATACACAGGATAATAATAGTCTAAATTAATTGCACCTAGACACTAGAACAACACATAGTATAATAATATACTAAATTAATTATATCTAGACACTAGAGTAATACAGAAAGAATGGTCGTTTTCTCGTACTGTTGACATTAAAATAATACACAGGACAATAATATACTAAATTAATTATACCTGGACACTAGAATAATACACAGGATAATAATAGTCTAAATTAATTGCACCTAGACACTAGAACAACACATAGTATAATAATGTACTAAATTAATTATATCTAGACACTTGAATAATACAGAAAGAATGGTCGTTTTCTCGTACTGTTGACATTAGAATAATACACAGGACAATAATATACTAAATTAATTACACCTAGAATAATACAGAAAGAATGGTCGTTTTCTCGTACTGTTGACATTAGAATAATACACAGGACAATAATATACTAAATTAATTACACCTAGAATAATACAGAAACAATAGTCGTTTCCTTGTATTGTTGGCATTAGAATAATACAATAATATACTAAAATAATTACACCTTAACATTATACAAAATAAAATAAAACTACCTCCCCATGTGACATTATCTAATTTGCAAAACTATTTTCATGTGTTCCGTACCACTCATACTTTTCTCTTTTGCCATCTAGTAGTAAGTATTGGTACTTAGTAATTATATTTTTGGCTATGTGCAAATCATATATATACGTATCTTTAACTGATTGACCACCTTGAAAACGTAACCTTTATCAGAAAACAAAACCTGTAAATAAAAAAGAAAGCACTTTTTCGAATAGGTTTATCTGTTACTGTAATTATATATATTTCCATTTCTAGATTTTACTGATAATAAAATATTTTTTTGTCCCGTTAAGTTTGTATATTTGATATTCATATATATAAAAAGAAATGCAAAAGGCAAAACTTGAGACATTTTGTTAACAAATTTATTCCGGGTAGTTCTGTATGACATGTGTGAAACTTTGCACATTCACTGCTGAATATCCAAAGTCTGCAAAGGCGAAGTCCACGCTCACTAGTTAAAGTTTAACGTCACTCAACGTCAATAACGAGTATGATCCTCGTGAGCATCAATAACTGCTTGACATCTCCTGCCCATGGAAGCGATGAGATAACGAATCACATCCTGTGGAATGGCCGTCCACTCAGCCTGCAAAGCTGCTGCAAGCTGAGGTAGAGTCTGCGGTTGAGGTTGTCGCCGTCGCAAAGATGTTCGATGGGGTTTTAATCTGGTGATCTGGAGGTGATCTGTGGTGTCTCAAGAAGACAGTGGTGAGTCGGGCTGTGTGAGGACGGGCGTTGTCATGTTGAAAAACGTCGTTGACGTTCACCATGATGGGTTGCACATGGGGCCTAAGAATCTCGTCGACGGTTGCATACGGTCTGATTGGAAATCCTACGCAGCCCTGGTATGGTTGAGACGTTCACAGCTCTGGCAAAATCTGATCGAGATTCGCCTGCTTCCAATCGACCAATGGCGTTGTTGTGTTGTGCTTCAGTCAGTCTTGGCGTAACTGTATTGCGTGTCGGTGGCTTAACACTGAGCTATGGAAACCGAGAACCCGTCACGTTTATAGGGATTTTGAACATGTTGCACTTGCAGAACATGCAGATCTTTCAAACAAATTTATTGGACACGAATGCGTTTTGGCGAAAAATCCGTTGTTTTCCTCCGTTTTCAAAGTGCACAACTTTTATTGTCATTTTGGTCTGACAATCAGTGCCTTAACACGTGTAACATCACATACTCTGAGCTTGTAACGTTATTACATATATTTCTCTTTAAAATAACAAAAATATCCCTTTTGCGTTTCTTTTTTTGAAGAGTATATCTGTTTGTTGTGATTTTTGTGGTAATAACTGTCACACACAACTTGTATGAAAATGCCTTTAGTTTATTCCTTATTAACCCTATTACAGTGTGTATGAATAAGAGACATAATTTCTTATTATACAGTGGAAGTTTACCAAATCCATGAAATCAGGTAAAAACTGCTGAGTTTACTTTCTTTCAGGGGCACGTCAGTGTGTCTGCTAACTCACATTGCTAGAAACTGGATTTTGATATTCTTGGTAGGCAGACAGAGCACAGATAGTCCATTGTGTTTTTCATAATTGTTTAGTTTTACATAATGTGTCTTCTTTAATGTTAACAAGTAAATTTTAGCTTAAGCTAAATATAAATAAATGTCAATTTTCAAGAAATTCGGAATTTATAATTATACTAATATGTTATACGCACGTGGACTAGATTAAAAACTCCTAAAACTGAGACATAAACTCTTCTTAACTTTGAATAACTAATCACCTATCCTGCATTTGGCTGCCTCAGAGACATTGTTTGAACACAATAGCTGAATTGATTGTCACATTTTGTAAAGTTGAAATAAAGAAATATGTTTAGCAGCATGACATGTCCAACCTTGGACCCTTCGATCTATAATCATGCATACTGTAAACTAATTCAAAACCAGGCAAAGTTTCGAAAAAATTGTCTTCCACTTATTTTCGATTAATATAACACAATGTAGCTTTTATAACTGTTTACCAAGATTACAAAAACATCTGTGTGAATAACACTTTGTGAGTAAATACCTTAAAAAAGCCATTTTTTAGTAAGTATTACACAAACAATATTATATTCCTGTATTGTTTTAGTAGCCTGAATAATAAACCGACTAACTTAGAAACTGAAAGAAATACTGTCATCTTTGTTTCATTTCCCTAAGCGAGTTGAGGAATTTTCTATTAGATTTTTGAAAATATTAAAGATTTAAAACAAGGTTATATCTCTTTAAACTGTTGGATGTAGCTCTCCGTCAAATTAATCCAGTATTTCTATTTCTTAGCACACCGTGTCCATCTGATTCCTGATTCCATCGCTGTATCTTCCTTCCATCATCTATTTTGTCTTTTTATATCCTATCTTAAGTTGACATTTCATCGTTCTTAATCTCAAGCTATTATCAGAATATCTTGCTGCCTGACCAGCCCATTTCCACTTAGTTCTTAGAATGAATCTTACTGCACCTATTATATTTGTTGTTTATCTAACTGTCATTTCTCCATCTGTTTTGTAACGTTATATGAAGTATTTCTCTCTCCATATCTCTCTTTGTGGTTTATATCTTTTTTTCCTTATCTCTGTTGTTAGTGTTCAGATTTGGCTGCCATATGTTAAGGTTGGTAATACACACTAATCTATGAACTTCTCTCCAAAGTAATATCTTAATCCTCTATAATTTCTTTACAGATTCTAAGATATCGCTATGTTGCCTTTCTTTTAACCTCATTTGTTTCGTTTTGTGCTTATCACTTTGAGGTTTGTTTTAAATATTTGTACTACATCATCTACAAAATTTTTCTAACTCACTTTGTCTGAATACTTCTTAAAAAGTTCCTCGATATTAAGGCTAATGAACATAAAGAAAAAATATGAATTTTGCATTGTTAAACTCAACCACTTATTTGATTAGAGCTTCGAAAGATGAAAATAAGAAAATGGAAAATAAGAAAAACTTTTTTAGCATTTAATAGGGAAAATGTGAACACTATGAAATTAGCCTAAATATTAGCTAGTCAAAAGTTTAAGACCATATCAAAAAAGAAGTTCTAAATAGGGTAGGAAATGCCCAACAAGAGGTCTCAGTAGTGAGTTGCACGGCCGTCATTGCGAATAATGGCAAACATTCGCTTTATCATGGTCGATATAAGCGTTTACAGAAGGTTGGCTGGAATGTTATTCCAAGTGGTAAAGATGGCTTCACGAAGATCATGCACTGTTTGGAAAAGATGTCCATTTCTATAGACTTCCCTTGCCATACACCCCCAAACATTTTCAATGAGGTTCAGTTCGGCGAAAACGCTGGATGGTCCTAAAGAATCACGTTATTTGCCATGAAAAAGTAATTTGTCCTGTGGGCATTGCGGATTGTAGCGTTGTCCTGCTGAAAGATCTAGTCATTACCACATAAGCGAGGGCCTTCAATCAATAAGGATGCTCTACCCAACATGTTAACGTAGCCAGCTGCTGTTTGACGCCCCTGTATAACCTGAAGCTCCATTGTTCCATGGAAGGAGAGAAAAAAACCAGATCACGATGAAACCTCCTCCACTGTGTCGTATAGTAAACGTTAAAAACCATCTGGACCATCCAGGTAACTTTTTTTTTCATCAGAGAACAATTTTTCTTTCAATTTTCTACGTCCCATGTTTGGTGCTTCTCAGCAAAGTTTAACCGAGCCGTTTTGTGTTGTGGAAGGAGGCGTGGCTTTTGAAGATATTTAGAGTTTTTACAGCCTTTCTCTCGTGGATGCTGTTTTATTGTTCTTGAGCTGCATTCTGCGTATGTAAGGGCCTTAATCTGGTTCGACGATCTGCTGGTGTCTTGCCGGACAACCCGTGGAATCCTCCTGCTCAACGCCAGAGAAATTTTCTTGGGCCGACCACTTGAAATTCTCGTTCTTTATCTCTCAGGGTCTTTTAATAAATTTTCAACAGCAGTTTTACTACGCCCAATCTCACCAGCGATGGCACGTTGAGAGAGACCTTGCTTTTGCAGCTTGACAGTTCTACTACGTTCAAACTCTGTAACTTTGTAGCCTTTGCGATGTTTTTACCCAATATAACACAAGAGATGTCAGTGGGAGATGTTGACAATGTTAATGCTTGAACACAAATGACTACATTTCGTTACGTGTTTACCGATCAACGCTTTGTTTCAGTATGGTCTTAAACTTTTGACCAGCTAATATTTAGGCTAATTTTATAGTGTTCACATTTTCCCTACTAAATGTTTAAAATGTTTTTATTTTTATTTTCCCTTTTCTTATTTTCATCTTTCGAAGCTCTACTCAAATTAGTGATTGAGTCTAACAATGCAAAATGCATATTTTTTCTTCACGCTCATTGGTCTTAAGATTTTAGCAGTGGATATGTATGAAGATTTCGATGTTCACTAGATTAATGTCTGTTGCAGCTAAATCATTTAATATTGCCCTGTATTTTTCAGAATCAAACGTTTATAGGTGAACATAAATCCCACACTTAAAGATTAATTGTATGCATTTGATGTTTATATTATTTGGTTAGTTACAAGTACAAATGTTGAGAACATTTTTCAACTGTTTACTTGTTTTCGTCTAAAATAATTTCCAAGCTTTTTGTGCTATATAGCTTTTTCTCAATGGTGACATCGTAGGATTATAAGGTGTAATTCGTTATATCTTGCTTGTCTCCTTTCTTGTATAGAATAATTGTGGTCTCTTTCATTTCTGTGGTATCTTTTTTATTCCAATATTAAGTTCCTTTACTAATACATAATTATATTATAATTATCATGTACGTTTACTTAGCAATACATCATTACATATGTGTATAATATGTTTCTTCACTAATACACCATTAACATGTATATAACACTATGTAACAAAATTTTTACTTTTTCTTGTTCCTGAGCAGAAAGTGTTATTTCCCAATTGGTTATGCCTAAAGTAAAAGAAGAAAGACATATTTTTCTTTCAAAATTTGCTTTTGAGACCTGGGTAATAAAATTTTCAAATCTACTCATTTTCCAAAACATTCCAGGTAGATTCAGTGCTAAGTACCTTATAGAGAATTTTCTAGAATGTTGTAGAGCTTATAAGAATTTTCAAGAATGAAAGTGTGCAAGTCGCATGTTAGAGGAAACGTCACAGACATTTTTCAAACTTCTACACTTTCCAAGATGGGCTCTGCTTCTGTCACAATGTATCCGGTCTGTGCGAAGCAACTGGAATTGCCGAACGAGTGGCGTCTCTTCACTGATAGCTCATCCAGAAGCCTCAAAGCTGTACTGCTCTATAAGGGAATAAGTATCCGTCTCTTCCCCAGGATCATTTGATGCACCTCAAAGAGGAATACAACAGCGTCAAGACCTTGCTAGAAGTCTTGAAGTATGATGAGTATGGCTGGGAGGTTATCAGAGACTTCAATATGGTAGCATTCCTGATGGGTCTCCAAGGAGGCTTTAACAAATTTCCCTGTTATCTTTGCCTTTGGGTCAGGAGGTACACTGCAGTGCACTACAACAGGAAACACTGACCACAACGGACCGAGTTCTCTGTGGGAAGGCACAATGTCAAGTGTAAGCCACTAGTAGACCTCCAGAAGGTGTTGTTCCCACCATTACACATAAAATTGGATCTCATGAAACAATTTGTCACAGCTCTTGATAAAGAGTCTGTAGCCTTCAAGTATCTTCGAGACTTCTTCCCTAAGCTGTCTGAAGCAAAGGACAAAGCTGGTGTCTTCGTTGGACCATTAATACAGAAGATCCTGGAGTACAGAAAATTCCCCAAAAAGCTCAGTAGGAAGGAAAAAAAAGCTTGGGATGGATTTTTCGTAGTGGTTTTGGGCTTCTTGGGCAATCACAAACCCGAAAATTATGTAGAGCTGGTTGAAGCTCTGGTGAGGAACTAGGGCAAAATGGGCTGCAGAAAGTCCTTCAAAGTTCATATCCTTGACGCTCATCTTGATAAATTCCAGCAGAACATGGGAGCATACTCAGAGGAGCAAGGTGAGCGCTTCTACCAAGATATACTGGACTTTAAACGCAGCTACCAAGGAGCGTATAGCGAAAACAATGATGGGAGACTATATTTGGTGAGCTGATACATGAAAGTGATTTACATTACAGTCGCAAATGTCGAAAACTAAACACTTCTAAATATTTCTGTACAACTTTAGTATAAATACATGTAAATCTTGATTCATATGTTGTTTTATTTAGACCTTATGCAAATTAAAATGTTCAAATTTACACGTTTTTACATAGAAAATAGGTTAATATCTAAATTTCATTATACAGGTTACAAAAGAAAAGTTTGAAGGGAATAATGACAATTTTCAGTACTTTTTACAACATAAGCAATTAAGAAATAACACATACTGTCCAGAAACATAGTGTAATGTTTCTTTGCTAATACATCATTATCATGTATATAATGTGTTTCTTTTGTAATACATCATTACCGTAAGAAATACTCTTAAGAATTTGTTTTACGTAATTCTGGAGTATATTAAACTTTATGAGCTGCAAAAAAGGTATTATAATTTTTTTTCTTAATTCTGGATTTTATAAAACAAAAGATGCTAACCTAAGTGTTTTTTTCTTTATGGCGAGTTTTCACATATTTTGTAAGTAAACCACTTTAAAACTGGAGATTGCTTTAATAGTGGTAGATTTTATAAATTAAAAAGAAATGTTTTCATGTTTTTTTTAAGATTAACTCTTTTGTTTCTAAGATATCATACCTGGACATATGATCATATTTAGATCAGGTTAATTCATTAACAATAAAAACTGTTTCTGATGTCATGTTAAGGGAAGTTTATTAACGTTTGTTGTTTTTTTTTACAAATTTTAAAGTAATAACTTTATAATTTTACACATGAAGATCATTTATGTTTTTATTATTTTCGTAATGTACCAGTTCGTTGTCAACTGTGAGTTGTCGTTAAGCGAGGAATATTGTTTCCACTTAACAGATGGATCACTTTTTAAATTATACCAGAAGAAGAAATATGTGATTACTTTGATTGGATACAAAATTAATGTTATTCACAGTTTAAGTTTTGCACCAGTTTTGCAGAATGTAGGGTGCAAAACGTACAATCACTAAGTACACTGGTGTCGCCATACCAAGCACTTTATTGTAACGTTTCGTTAGTTGTAATAAAAAGCAAGAAGACAAAGCGAACTTTGGATAAAAAGTACATCTACACGCTAGGAGGGAATTACATCAAGCAAAGAAGTAAAACTATCTTTGTTCGTCAGTCGAGCCAAGAAACAAAAAATAAACTAATCCTGGACGGTCACTTCGTTGCTGTACTAGAACTATGGTCATTATGCAAGTAAAGCATTCATGGAAAGTTTTTTTGTTTAATACCTGAAAAAAAATGGATTTCTCTATGGAAATAAATTCTCAATACAATACAAAGAAGAGTAAAACAACTTAAGCTATAACCAGGTCGATCGTTTGCATTAATCTTTTTTTTTCCATTTGCTGTGTTTTGAATGAGTTTTCTAAGCACCATCATGTTTGTTTCCATTATGCATAGTTGAGGGTCTTTTTCTTTACCTGTCTCACTCTTATCTGACTTCTATGAAGAAAAATTCATTTTCTATACAATATATATTCTTCATATAATACAGCAGACCAACTGTTGGTTAAAGTAATCGTCATTCCATTCAAATCAGTGTTAAAAATCCATTATATTTATTAACACGTGGAGAATAAGAGCACTTACTGGCCAGAAAATGGCTTTGGCAGATGTCCTTCATTGTTAACTTCACTCATCTTGAAACGTCCTGCACTTTGGAGAAGAAACTGAAAAAGATCCACAAGTTAACTTTGCTTAAAACTTAAAGGAATTTCAGATTGATTTCTCTGTTAAGAGGAAATATTAAATAGATGGTGTTAGATATAACGACCAGCGGACCATGATTTGGTATTCTGTAAAATCAGAACCATCGGATCAAGATCTTGTGTGCTGGTTCTGATGTAACAAGAAATCACATTCTGTTGATCTTGGTACAACAGGACAACAAATACTCATGTATTTGTTTTTAAATAAATTCGAAGTGGATCTCTTTGTTAAAAAGAGGAAAATACTATAAATGTTGAATTACATATGATGCACACATGACCAAGATTTGGTGTCCTGTTAGATTATAACCAACATGTGACTTGGTTGTATTCTGTGTCCTGTTAGATTAGAACCAGGACATGATCTAGTGATATTCTATGTCTTGTTAGATTAGAACCAGGACCTGATCTGGTGATGTTATGTGTCCTGTTGGATTATAACCAACATATGATCAGGTGATATTCTATGTCCTATTAGATTAGAACCAGGACATGATCTGGTAATATTCTGTGTCCTGTTGGATTATAACCAACACATGATCTGGTGATATTCTGTGTCCTGTTGGATTATAATCAGCACATGATCTAGCGATATTCTGTTACACCAAAAGATGAAAAGTGGAATTCTGAAGAAGAATATTATACATAAAAGATTAACGTTATGTACTAGAAATCTCAGATATCCTTACACACGTTTTGATACACGTCACTCACTCGAATTATTGAGATTTTTAAAGATTGTTCTTTATGGCTCTTCCGTCAACGACGAGGAAACTAGAAATGAACTTGTTTGGTCCTATTTACAGGGGAATACTCGTTGTTTTCATAAAACAAAGAAGGTTACCATTTTTACAAAACCAGGAAATATATTTCATTGGCTGGGTTGTACATTGAAAATAGCAGGTAGAAATGACGAGTAGAAGCAGGCTTTTCACGGGGAAGGATTCATCATATCAAAGTTTCAGTCGAAAAACTGGACGTGCAAGTTAAGGAACACAAACTTCTTCATTGAAAACTTAAAATTAAAACTGAAATTTATTTTGTCGACATTATCATGTTAAAATATTCTATTCTACACAAACTGATATTTGATCAGAATAACGTATAGAATGAATAATTAAAAGGAAATTATGTTTAAAAATATAATTACGTTTCGAGTCAGATAAATAATTAGAAGGCTTGAATTATTTCACACAGGTAAGTGTGTTTATGTATTTGAAGTACTTCAAATTACTAAACGAAAGGTTATTGCCGTTCTTATTATATAAGTCAACGTAACACACTGTGAATAAAACACAAACTAGACGTTTGTCTCTTTTCTTTGCCACAAGAGACTATCAATTAATATATAACTTCTGTGTGAAATATCTCCTTTGTAAAACTACCGTATTTTGTACAACATCAGAATAATTTGTGAAATTCTGATATAGCTACATACCACTTACGACAAAATAACAGGTGAAACACAGATATCTATGTTCTACTGATATCAGGATTATATGTAAAATACAAGTATCACTATGTTTTATTCATATGAGAATGACATACGGTGAATCTTTTATGTTGAAGATCCACATTCCGTTCCTAGACTCATACTTGTGCACAGAGATTGAACCCAGGATTTTATGATTATCACACCTATAGCTTACTTCTGAGTTATCATGAATCATTAATCCCAAAGGTATAAAACAAACTTTTCATATACAATAATTCTCTTAGACTAATATATAAACAAACGAAGTTATTAGAGTACTTACTGTACAAACAAACAAAGTTATTAGAGTACTTACTGTATAAACAAACAAAGTTATTAGAGTACTTACTGTATAAACAAACCAGGTTATTAGAGTACTCACGTTATAAACATACTAAGTTATTAGAGCACTTACTATATAAAAAACGAAGTTATTAGAGTACTTACTATATAAACAAACCAAGTGATTAGAGTACTTACGATATAAACAAACCAAGTGATCGTATTTACGATATAAACAAACTAAGTTATTAGAGTACTTACTATATAAATAAACCAAGTGAATAGAGTACTTACTATATAAACAAACCAAGTGTTTAGAGTATTCACGATATAAACAAACCAAGTGATTAGAGTACCTACGATATAAACAAACTAAATTATTAGAGTACTACTATATAAACAAACCAAGTGTTTAGAGTATTCACGATATAAACAAACCAAGTGATTAGAGTACTTACTATATGAACAAACCAAGTGATTAGAGTATTCACGATATAAACAAACCAAGTGATTAGAGTGCTTACGATATAAACAAATCAAGTGATTAGAGTATTCACGATATAAACAAACCAAGTGATTAGAGTACTTACGATATAAACAAATCAAGCGATTGTATTTACGATATAAACAAACCAAGTAATTAGAGTTTTCACGTTATAAACAAACTAAGTGAGCTATATTTGATCCGTATGTTTCTAAAAAGAGCTAATTGAAAAAAAAAAAACTATTAATAAAAGGATCTAACGGAACTAAAATAAACAGATCAGATATATTAAGATTTGTCAATACCATTCATTAGGAGACAATTATAAAATAAGTTATAATGATAGTTTTGCTGCAGTTTTACGAAGAAAATTGTTGTTATGATCGATAATTGACAGAATAGCAGACTTTGTGCTAAAATATTGTAAAAATTATGTTATTAAAATGGATACATTTTTCGAGTTAAAATGTCAAGCTCTGAAAAGCAGTCTGACGGACCTGAAGATCATTGAACTTGGTTAAGGAATACCTAGTGATGCTATCGCCATCTCGAAGCAACATTTTAAACTATGGCCGTCACCCAAACTACTATTGCAAAAGTATTTGTGTTATAACCTGCTAATCGCTGGGGTCTCTGGGGAATAACAGTACTAGTCCAGAACCAAAGTTGTAATATCAATATAAGCCCGTTTTCAAAATTCATGAGATGAACCACTGCTATAAGCAAAAGGTAATTTGAACAAAAGTGAATTAACGAAGTGCTCTGAACTTATTTTTATTTGAGTACAGAAATATTTAATTATTATGGGCTTCTAAAAAAATTATAAAATATATTTTAGTTTATACGAGTTTCTACAAAATGCAATATCGCTAAGTTTTTGTTGTTTCACGCTAACAGCTCGTGTAGATTGTTTTGAGGTAGCGAGTATAATATTACGTATTGAGAACATAAAGTCGAAATGTAAGAAGCTGTCTGTCTTCGTTTTTCAAATGCAAAATCCACCTACAGATGGATTAACGCTTGTTTGTTTTTCGCTTGTATTAGAATTGTATTACTTGCACAATGCTACACAAGGTTATCTGTAGTGGAAATCAATCAGTTAATCAGCCATACACGCCGTCAGTTATTTATTTATTCTTATTTGTCCAAGTGGTTCCTCCACCATGAATTATTACTCTTTCGTCTAAAGGTTGATATTAAAAGCAGCGTTCTCTGTGATGTATAAATCAGTGATTTTTCCATTAAACTTGTAATTTTTGGCTAACCCTAATAGACTGTACTGGAAGCAATAAGTAAAAGTCAGTTAAGACTTATTCTTCTATTAAGTAAAAAAAAAAATGTTGGAAAATACAGTCTTTCCTATAATTTAACTGAAATCTTTCAAGATAAATAAACAAACAGAATTTCTTGAAACTTGTTTGACTTTGCTAGATCAATATCTCACAGCAAATCTCATAAATATATCTTCTCAAGATACTAGTGACACCAAGCGGTGGATACTCAGTCTTGGGATTTTATCGATTGAGTGAGCACGGAATGCATCAACTTCTCTTGCTGGACGCGCTGTTGTATCACGTTCAAGGAAATGGTCGTGGTAAAACTCATACAATAATTAATTTAAGAGTAAAAAACACAAAAGTAATTAGAATAACGAAGGATCAAATTAAAATACATGGTTATCAAAATAAAGAAAATCCTTGTTATCCAGTGGGTCATCGGTAAGTTTATTGACTTACAACACTAAATTACGAGTTGGCGGTGGGTGGTGATGACTAGATGCTCTTCCTCCAGGCTTACACTGATAAATTAGGGATGGCTGGCGCAGATAGCCTTCGTGTAGCATTGCGAGAAATTTAAAATCAAACCAAAATCACCATCTTTATTTATCCCACCAAAGAATAGTGGGATTAACAACACATTATAACTCCCCCACGGCTGGAAGAGCGAATATATTTGGTATAACGGGGGATTCGAACCCTTAACCCTCAAATTACAAGTCGATTACCCTAATCACCCGGCCATACCGGCCCTGTATACAATTTAATTACGTAGTGTCTACGCCTTTTAAGATCTGCAAAACGACTACTGAAACATTCACCTATACTGTTCAAACATGTCATACACGTAACGTAAATACTTCAGTTTATTCTTTGGATTTCACGCCCTCCCACGTCGTTCAAAAGTAAATGAATTAAAATTCGGGTTTCGATACCTGTGATGATCGGGATATATCCACTGAGTAGTTTTGTTCTTAACAACGACCAAAACAAATATTTTATTTTTAACGCGATGTTACGAGGGTTGGTGGCGTTTCATATTTTTAGTTTATGTGAAGTACGAGGATCACGGTAGTTTCATGTTTCTGTTTTTTACGTGAAGTTTATGATTTCTTACTTCAAATTTAAGTTTAACAAATTGTCTCAAAAATGTCTCAAAGTAACGAGAGGTTTTATTTCCATGCTATCTTTTTAAAAGACAGCACCATGTTGTTGTAGCGAGATATACTTTGTTCCTTGTGATAAATTTAATGTGGAGGCTGCATTCTCTACTTCTCACTAAGTACGAAGATGCACTACTCACAGGTGTTTCTGTGTTATTATACAATCATAAAAATAAAACATCATCCATGTGCATATCATGTAAATTAGTGCAAAAGGAGCGAAAAAACAATTAGGGGTAAAATCGTGGGTTAATCGCCTACAGCAACATCTGAAGTTTTGTGGTATATTCTGAAACTAAAGTAACATCACACGGACAGTAATGACTTTACTCAAACTAACGTAGCAACATCTGAAGTTTTATGGTATATTCTAAAACTAATGTAAAATCACACAAATAGTAATAACTTTACTAAAAATCAACTGCAAACACATGAAGTTTGTTGTATATTCTAAAACTACTCTTACATCACACGGACATTAATGAATTTACTGAAACTAAGAGTAGCAACGAATAATTTTTTCTCTATATTCTAAAACTAATGTTTTATTACACGGACAGTAACGACATTACCGAAACTAAAGTAGCAATATATAAAGTTTATTGTATAATCTAAAACTACTGTAACGTCACACGAACAGTAATGACTTTATTTAAAGAAGAAACATATGAAGTCTGTTGTATATTCTAAAACTAATGTAACACTATACCCATAGGAATAAATTTATTTAAACTAAAGTAACAACATGTGAAATTTATTGCATATTCTCAAACTATTGTAACATCACACGGACATTAATAATTTCACTGAATCTAAAGTGGCAATAAATGAAGATTGTGGTATATTCTTTACTGTACCTAAAGTAGTAGCATACGAGTTTATTGTATATTCTAAAACTAATGCAACATCACACGGACAGTAATGAAGTTCTAAAACTAAAGTAGGAAATATGAACTTTGTTTTACATTCTAAAACTGATCTACCATACACGGATATTAATGACTTCACTGAAACTAAATTAGCAATATATGAAGTTTGTTGTGCATATGTAAACTAATATAACATCACATACACAGTAATAACTCTACTGAAACTAGAGTAGAAACATATGAAGTTACTTGTATAACTAAAGTAACATAATACGGACATTAATAACTTTCTTAAAACTAAAGTAGCACTATATCAAGTTTTTTCATATCCTAAAACTAGAGTAACATCAAAGGAACAATAATGTCTGTACTGAGACAATAGTAGCTACATACAAAGTTTGTGGTATATTCTAAAACTAATATTATGACATAGACAGTAACGACTTAACAGAAACTAAAGAAGCAATACATGACGTTTCTGGCATATTCTAAAACTACTGTAACACCACATGCATAGTAACGACATAACTCAAATTAATGTAACATTTCACAAATATTAATGATTTTATTGAAGCTAAAGTAGCAATATATGAAGTTTGTTGTGTATTCTAAAACAAATGTAACATCACAATGACAGTAATGACCTCACTAAACTAAAGAAGCACTATATAGATTGTGGTATATTCTTCAACTAATGTATCATAACACCGACACTAATAACTTTACTGAAACTAAATTAGCAACATATGAAATTTGTTCTATATTATAAAAAAAAGGTAACATCACATGAACAGCAATGTCTTTACTGAAAATAAAGCAGCAATATATGTAGTACTCTCTGTATTCTAAAACTAATGTAACATCACACGAACAATAATGGCTTTACTGAAACTAAATTAGTTACATATGAAGTTTCTGGTATATTCTAAAACTACTGTAACATCACACGGACAGAAATATCTTTACTGAAACTAAAGTAGCAATGTATAAAATTACTGGAATATTCTAAAGCAAACTTAACATAAAAAGGACAGTAATGACTTTTCTGAAATTAAAGTTGCAACACAAGAAGTTTCTTTTATATTCTAATACTTATCTAACATCACACGGATAGTAATGACTTTACAGAAACTAAACAAGCAACATGTAAAGTTTGTGGTATATTCTGAAACAAATGTAAAATCACATGTAAATTTATGACTTTACTGAAACTCTGGTAGTAACATATGAGGTTTATTGTTTATTTTAAAATTAATACTGGGTTGAGGAATAATTCGTGAGCGTTTTTTCAAGTTAAAAAAAAATATTCATAAATGAAATGCTTTCGCAAAATATTTCATGTCATTTGGTAGATAATTTTTTGCTCTAATAAATGGTGTGTTTGATTTTCATATTTCTTTATTTTTTGCTTTCATTTTCAGCTCATTAAATGGAAAGCCAAGTGGACAAAATCGAGCATTTTCGACACCATCTGCTTTTCGCATTTAATCGAGGTGTTAACGCCGCCTAAGCTGCTAGTGAGATCTGTTCTGTGTATGGCAAAGGAGCAATGCCTGAAAGTACCGCCCGCCGTTGGTTTTCACGCTTTAAAAATGGGAATTTTGATCTGAAGAACGGGTCACACACTGGTCGACCAACTGTGTTTGATGAAGAGCGATTAAACCAGCTTCTTCACGAAAATCCATGTCAAACGACTAGAGAATTAGCGGAGCAGATGGATTGTAATCACAAAACTGTGGTGAACCACCTTCATTCAATGGGCAAGGCTTAGAAACTCGGCGCTTGGGTGCCACACTGTTTGAGCGAAAAGAATAGAAATCAGCGCATCACAGTTGCCGCCAGTTTGCTTGCTCGAAATAAAGTATCATAATAAACTGTGTACTATTCTTTTATATTGTATTATGTACAATGTTTTGGGTGTAATGTGTTCATGCATTGAGGTATTGTATAGTCTTGCATGTAATGCTTGAATGAAATTATTTAAAGACGCTCACGAATTATTCCTCAACCTAATATAACCTCACACGGACAGTAATAACTTTTCTGAAACTAAAATTGCAACACTTGAAGTTTGTGATATATTGTAAAACTAAGGTAACATCAGAGATATTAATGAGATTACTTAAATTATAGTAACAACATATGAAATTTCTTCTATATTCTGAAACAAATGTAACGTCACATAGACAGTAATGAATTTAATGAAACTAAATTAGCAACATATGAACTTTCTGGTATATTCTAAAAGTAATGTAAGATGACAAAGACAGTAAAGAATTTACTGAAAGTGCAGTGGTAACATGTGAAGTTCGTTGTATATACCAAAACTACAGAACATCACACGGAAAGTAATGTTTTTACAGAAGCTACAGCGGTAACACATAATGTTTCTTGTATATTCTAAAACTAATGTAATATCATATAGACAATAATAACTTTATTGAAACTAAGGAAAACATATTAAGTTTGTGCTATATTATAAAACTAAGGTAAGATCACACGGACATTAATGACTTTACTGAAACTAAAGTAGCAAAATATGAAGTTTGTTGTATATTCGACATTAAACGGATAGTTATGACTTTCCTGAAGTAGCAATATATGAAGTTTCCGGTATATTAAAAAACTAATTTAATATAACACGAACAGTAATGATTTTACAGAAACAAAATTAGCAACATATGAAATTCCTGGTATACTACAAGAGAAATTTAATGTTACTCGAACAGTAACGACTTTATTAAAACAAACTTAGTAATATATGCAGTTTGTGGTATATTTTAAAACTAGTAATATCACACGGGAAGGGACGATTTAACTAAAAGTAGAGTAACGACATGTGAAGTTTGTTTTATATTCTAAAACTTATGTAACATCACACGGTAACTGTAATGACTTTACTGACACTAAAGTAGCAACACATGAAGTTTGTTGTATATTCAAAAACTAGTAAATGACCACACAGACATAAGTAACTTTACTGAATCTAAAGTATTAACATATGAAGCTTCTGGTATATTCTAAAACGAATGTAACATAACACGGACAGTAGTGAGTTTACTGAAACTATAGTAATAACATATTAAGTTTTTTGTATGTTATAAAACTACTGTAATATCACACGGACAATAATGACTTTCCCGAAAATAAAGTAGCAATATAAGAAGTGTGTTGTATATTCCAAAACTAATGTAACATCATAGGGACAGTAATGACTTTATTTAAAGTAGCGATATATGAAGTTTGTTGTATATTCTAAAAGTAATGTAACATCACACTTTGAAGAATCGAATGTAGCACACCTATAAGGTTTTTGGTATATTCCAAAACTAATGTAAAATCAGAGGTAGAGTAATGACTGTATTTTAAGTAGCAATATATAAAGTTTGTTGTATATTCTGAAACTAATTTAACATCCCACGGACAGTAATGACATTCCTAGAACTAAAGTAGCATTATGTGAAATTTCTGGTATTTTCCAAAACTAATTTATCATCACACGGATAGTAATGGCTTTAATGAAACTAAACTAGAAACATATGAAGTTTGTTGTATATTTTGAAACTAATTTAACATCACACCGATATTAATGATTGTACTGAAACTAAAGTAGCAATACATTACGTTTGTTGTGTATTCTAAAACTAATATGACATAATCCAGACAGTAATGACTTTACTGGAACTATCGCAGCAACATATGAAGTTTGTTGTACATTCTAGAAGTAATGTAACATCACACGAACAGAAATAATTTTACTGAAACTAAACTAGTAATATGTAAAGTTTCAGGTATATTCTCAAAAATATAACATCACACGGAGAGTAATGATATTTCTGAAACTAAACTAGCAACATATGAAGTTTATTTTGTATTCTGAAACTAATTTAACATCAAACCGATATTAATGATTTTACTGAAATTAAAGTGGCAATAAATTACGTTTTTTGTGTATTTTAAAACTCATGTAACATCATATGGACAGTAATAACTTTACTGCCACTAGAGTAGCAATACATAAAGTTTTTGGTATATTCTAAAACTAATGTAACATCATACGGACACTAATGACTCTACTGTAACTTAACTACTGGATATATTACTGTTATATATTAGTGTTAGGAAAAAGTGAAAAGTAGTCTTCAGGCTACTTTTAAAGAACAGTGGGAGGTACACGGGCATTACTCCAACATATTTAATCAAAGTGTTATCTTCCATCTTATTATGTATGTCTCCAATACATGCTCATAACATTTTCATTTGTCAAGTTTTTCATCCACCAAATTCCAAGTTTGCTAAACTGGCTTGAAATCACATCAGTTCAATAATTCATGTAGTTTCTTTCTTAGCTGAGTAATTTCTACACGGGCTGAACGAGTCCTTGGAATCGTTATCTTCTTGGTAGTAGAATCCTTTACCAATAATACACAAACTCTTGGGTATACCATGATGGATGAGTATCTCATGGTACTTGTGCTGGTCCGTTATTCATTTTAACTTACAAATGTCTCCTCTTGCCTCAACAAAAAGAAACATTCTCCAACCATTACACTACCTCTTCTCCGCTTCATGGTAGAGACAATGTATAGAGGTAAGTATCTTTCACCTTTCTTCCACAGGACGTACAACCTACGCTTTAAACCAAATATTACAAACTTGGACTTATCTATCTATCAATACCACCTCTTCACATCCATCAATAATCCATTTTATGTACTTTTTAGCGATTTCAGTCTGTTGACAATATTTTGAGATCGAAGTATATAGTTTTTTAACTGCTACAACAAGGGTGCACTTGACGGTGTTTGGGGAGCATTTCAAGTCTGCAGCAATTTATCAAAGCGTTCAATCATCGTCACGTAAGGCTTTTATGTTAACTCTGACCTGTTAATATTTATCAAAGTTTTTTGGGTCGCGGCATAACAAAACTTGGTATAGTGTTGGTCATTGTTTTTACCAAATTTATTTGTGGGGTCCTATTTACTTGATGTCTTCTAACATACACAGTTACCACATGCTAGCGTCTTTCCATATTGTTAAGACTAATTTTGATCAGTATGTTCATTCAAACAGAACCCTTATGGCATGCTCTTGGTACAAGTATGTGGGAATTATAAAGAATGGTAAGTATTCTCACCTCGGTTCATTCACTTGTCAACAAGGATCAATGAAGTGTAACCATAGTGTTAAAAGACACATTGTGTAATAACGTATAAGAATTATCCACATGAAATGGAAAGAAAGACAAAATATAATCTTGTCCTAACCATTTTGCACAAGACTATAAAGTCTGAAGCATGTTCTTAAAATAATGAGATATGATAAAGATAATAAAGTGAGAGCTAACGTTATTAGTTCAAGGGTATTGCAGTGACACGTTTGTTCACATTACTTAACACCAAAATCTATAACAGCCTGAGACCAGTAACAAAAGCGTTATGTTAATGTGAAATATTTCACACAAGAATTTATTAAGAAATCTGCAACTGAACCGTTTAGTGTTAAATCTGCACAATAACTATATGTAACAACAAACCATAATCTGGTGTGATAACTACTATATGTAACAACAAACTATAATCTAATGTGATAGTTATAACATAAGGATTATTTACTGTCAAATGCATAACACAACGTGTAATGTGTAACGCGGATATATAATACAATTTAGTATTAGATTCACAATATATGCAGTACTTTTGTGTGAAATATAATTATTGCCAGTTTAATACGTTTTGAATTCTCTCGTTTTATTTAAAAACATTCTTCTCCTTCCCCAAGGAAAATAGAAACAATAATCTACCCTCTCCCATCATTCGTTGCCATAGTAATACAGCTTTAGGGACTTTAAACTACATTTTCGTTGCTATGGAAACTGAATACATGAAACTTAAAGATTCATTTATCGTTTTCTAAGTAATAAAGAACATAGTGCCTTAAGGTTCGAACTGTGAAATGAATGTTAATTTGGACAGGCAAATATTTATGGGAGAAAGACAAGTACAGTGGATATTGTACTTTAATATTGTTTAATAAAAATGGTGAATTTTTTCACTCGCTTTTTAAACCTAAAAACGCATTAAACATACAATAAATATAGTGTGAACACACCTTTAGAACATCATCTTAGAACTTCGGTTAAATACTCAACGATATTTAAAGTTAAATGAACCAATTAGGAAGTAAGAACACCAACACCATTATTATTCTTAAACAATTAACTAGATGATCAGTCACTAATAGACTACTTACATTTGTACATCTCACAACATCAGTCACTTGTACTATTTACATTTGTACATCTCACAACATCAGTCACTTATAGACTATTTACATTTGAACATCTCACAACATCAGTCACTTATACACTACTTACATTTCTACATCTCACAACATCAGTCACTTATAAATTATTTACATTTGCACATGTTAAAACGAATCTTTGAAAAACACACACAAAGTGGCAGTGTTACATTGTTATTCAAAACGTAGTTGTGTTAGCACTGTTACTGCAGGTATATTTATGTTAATGTTGCTGCTACACACACACACACACATCCGAGTGAATATAACACCGTGTAGATACTGTTGTTAGAATAGTACTGTGTAAATAAAGCTTCGTAAGGCTCAGCCGTTTAAACTTTATGATTGAGAACATCAATTACAACAAACTACTAAATCACAACATAGACACTCAGCTTACAGAACTTCCAATGTAAAGCCTAACTTATCGAAACAAGTACAACCCAGTATTTATTTCCTAAACTAATCTAAATATGCAGATTCCAGAAATAGATAGATAAAATAAAAACTTCTAAGTCACGAGCCCAATAAGTCACGGCCACTGCAAGTCACAATCACAGTAAGCTATAGTCTCAATTAAGTGTTTGATTTGTCAATCGACTGTCAGTTCACAATGATGTTACTTCATAGTGATATGATTCCAGAAGGTTAGGATTTCGGAACAAGAAATCCACATGACTAGTCACTGAACTCATTCATCATTACGTATTAGTTTGATTACTGTTCACAACAAATGATGGATCCTCGAGTTTTACTTCATTGTATTATAAAGAAGGCGCACGTGTTTTACTGCAATGCAAGAAACTAAATGTTATCTCGGTGATCAGTGGAGAAATGAATCCTGGATCCAGCTTCCTACTTCTATACAAATGTAATAAAGTACAAAACTGTCGATTTTTAAAAAAATGAAGTTTGAGGTAAATCGAAACGGACTGTCTGTAAAAAAACGACATTAATGACAAGATGGTCCTTTCTGAGAGAAACATTTTTTTACACAAAGATTTCCAAACATATTACAAACGTTGCACCAATATTTGGTTAAGCTGCATTATGACTTCGAATGGATTCGCTATTAAACGACAGATTACTAGCGCTGTATCTTTGAACTCGAGAACACAATGTTAAATTCGTAACATAATCTCTATTTTAAAAGGATGCCAGACAAAACTAATGCCATCATCCAAATACAAGTTCTCCATTAGGTTGTTCAGGCAGGCCATAGTTCTGGTCGCGTTGCTTCAATGAATCAATACCAGCTGTCGGTAACTTCTCTCTCAGTCTTTTTTCTTCATGAGTTATCTTCTCAGGTGTTTCTTATCAGCTAAATCATTTGTTCAACTTTTCTCTCATCAGCTAAATCATTTGTTCAACCTTCCTCTTATCAGCTATATCATTTGGTCAACCTTTATCTTATCAGCTAAATCATTTGTTCAACCTTCCTCTTATCAGCTATATCATTTGGTCAACCTTTATCTTATCAGCTAAATCATTTGTTCAACCTTCCTCTTATCAGCTATATCATTTGGTCAACCTTTATCTTATCAGCTAAATCATTTGTTCAACCTTCCTCTTATCAACTAAATAATTTGTTCAACCTTCCTCTTATCAATTAAATAATTTGTTCAACCTTTATCTTATCAGCTAAATCATTTGTTCAACCTTCCTCTTATCAACTAAATCATTTGTTCAACCTTCCTCTTATCAACTAAATCATTTGTTCAACCTTCCTCTTATCAATTAAATAATTTGTTCAACCTTTGTCTTATCAGCTAAATCATTTGTTCAACCTTCCTCTTATCAGCTAAATCATTTGTTCAACCTTCCTCTTATCAACTAAATCATTTGTTCAAACTTCCTCTTATAAGGTACATTGATTAGTCAGTCATTTCATTCTCAGCAAAATTATTTCTTCAACATTTCTGTTGAGTTGTGTTTTTAATAACTACGTTTAGTTTCTTTTGTAAACGTAGAAATTAGATACGGTAGCATATTCAATACCCACCTTCTTAAAGAAATACTGAAGTTTTCACATAGAAACTGCTAACAAAATAAACTTAAATATCAATTAATATGTCATGCAGAACCTTTATTTACTGATGACAAAAGGGTCAGTTTGAAAATACTGCATACTAAATGTACGTGCCAACTTCTAAATGTGACAAGTAAGAGCCACAAATGTCAAACTCATGAAACCACAACAGCGTCAAATGATCAGGACAATACCTACTTCTTGAACAAAACACAAAGAAACAAATACTTTTCTTATTATATGTGTAACTGTTGCCAAAAACTAATTAAAAAACTGCAGTTAAAAAGTAATTTTAATTTCAGTTTATAACAACGTGCAGGAAACACAATAATTCTAGTACTTTTAGTGATAAAATAAAATATTTAGTTTTTTTCAGGCACCAGTTCAAAGCAATGAACATCAAGATTTGTATAAAAACGTAAGCTCCATAAATGACCGTTTTAATAGTGTCTAACACTATGTGCATCGTATCTTTTTGTTTAATATGAACAACAAAGGCTCAGATGAACATTATAACAAACACTAAAAGTATTAGTTAACGAGAAGTTACAACAAACAAAAACCGATAGTTATTAACATGAAGTTAACATCAACAATAACAGTTAAGGTGAAGCTATAACAAACATCAACAATAGTTGTTAAAGTAAAGCTATAACAAATATCAAAAATAGTAGTTCACGAGAAGCTACAACAACAAAAAAACAATAGTAGTTAACACAAAGTTATAAAAATATCAACAATAACAATTAAGGTGAAGCTACAACAAACATCAGCAATAGTTGTTAAGGTAAAGCTCTAACAAATATCAAACACATTAGTTCACGTGAAGCTACAACAAACAAAAAACCGTATTAATTAACGAGAAGTTATAAAAACATCAACAATAGTAGTTAAGGTGAAGCTACAACAAACATCAACAATAGTTGTTAAGGTGAAGCTATAACAAATATCAGAAACAGAAGTTCACGTGAAGCTACAACAAACAAAAAACCAATAGTAATTAACGTGAAGTTACAAAAACATCAACAATAACAGTTAAGATGAAGCTATAACAAACACCAACAATAAAAGTTAAGGTGAAGTTATAACAAACATCGACAATAACAGTTAAGATGAAGCTATAACAAACACCAACAATAAAAGTTAAGGTGAAGTTATAACAAACATCAACAATAGTTGTTAAGGTAAAGCTATAACAAACATCAACAATAGTAGTTAAGCTGGAGCTGAAACAAGTATCAAAAACAGTAGTCCACGTGACGGTACAACAAAAAACCGATAGTAATTAACATGAAATTATAAAAACATCAACAATAACAATTAGGGTCAAGCTATAACAAACATCAAGAATAGTTGTTGAGGTGAAGCTATAACAAACATCAAAAACAGTAGTTTACGTGATACTATGACAAACATCAACAATAGTAGTTAAGGAAAAGCTATAACAAATAATAAACACAATAGTTCACGAGAAGCTAAAACAAACAAAAACTAATAGTAATTAACATCAAATTATAAAAACATGAACAATAACAGTTAAGGTGATGCTACAACAAACATGAACAATAGTTGTTAAGATGAAGCTATAACAAATATCAAACAGTATTTCACGTAAAGCTACAACACACAAAATACCGCTACTAATTAACATGAAGGTATAAAAACATCAACATTAACAGTTAAGGTGAAGCTATAAGAAACATCAAAAACAGTAGTTTACGTGATGCTATAACAAACATCAACAATAGTATTTTACGTGATGCTATAACAAACATCAACAATAGTTGTTAAGGTGACGCTATTAAAATAACAAAACAGCAGTTTACGAGAAGCTACAACAAACATAAACCAATAGTAATTAACATGAAGTTATAAAAAAACATCAACAATAACAGTTAAGGTGAAGCTATAACAAACATCAACAATAGTTAAGGAGAAGCTATAACATATAATAAACTCAATAGTTCACGTGAAGCTACAACAAACAAAAAACCGATAGTAATGAACATGAAGTTATAAAAACATTAACAATAACAGTTAAGGTAAAGCTATAAGAAATATGAACAATAATTGTTAAGGTAAAGCTATAACAAATATCAAAAATAGTAGTTCACGTGAAGTTACAAGAAACAAAAACAAATAGTACCCTGTTTCTCCGAAAATGAGACAGGGCTTATATTAATTTTCACTCCAAAATATGACACTAGGGTTTATTTTCGGGGGATGTCTTATTTTGATATATTAAAAAAGTGAAGTTACAAAGTAAAAAAATTATTAAACGAACCATTTAAAATAAAGTTTATTAAACTATTAAACTAACTGATTAATACTTAAACTAATTAACTAACTATTAAACTAATATTCAACTAATAATTAATAAATTAATTTTTTTTATTTCTTTCCTCTTCCTGCCACTCTTGACTAGGGCTTATATTAAAAATATCCCCAAAAATCACACTAGGTCTTATTTTATGGGTAGGTCTTATTATCGGAGAAACACGGTAGTTAAGGTGAAGCCATAACATAACAAATATCATTAACGAGAAGCTACAACAAACAAAAACCAATAGTAATTAAAACGAAGTTGTAAAAAGATCAACAATAACAGTAAAGGTGAAGCTATAAGAAACATCAACAATAGTTGTTAAGGTAAAGCTATAACAAAAATCAACAATGATAGTTAAGGGGAAATTATAACAAAGAGGAATCGCAGCATTTATTTCTGTGCTATAATGACGCATACTGTGGAGAGTTAAGATATAGAAAAAATAACAACTTCTGTGTATATGTAGGAAACAGCAGAGAATATAAGAATGTGTGAGAGAAAAATAAAAGCAGGCAACGTAAGAATTAGATCATCAGGATAAAGCTGGTCCACACTGCTATAATTTGGGGTTTAACAGCTTCTTTTGTTTGCTTCAATCTCAGCACAAAGATACACTTTGGCTTCTTGCTTTCTGTCCACCTCATGTAATCGGACCTCGAAATTTAGCACTGTAATTTCGTGGGAATAGGCACAGCTTGTAACTTTCAGAGCTAATTGAGGTGTATTATTTGTGGTAATAAACATGTACTGTTAGCTAGTCGTTAACAAAGCATGACACAGTTTACTTCCTGTAAAGCATAGAAACTGTTATGGCACGAAAATGCATATCAATATTAAATACAAAATATCGTGTGTTTTTTATTTGTGAAATAGAGAATTTCAAACAAAAATAGAGGTAATGAAAACATATTCTCATGGGAGACTGTCAACACCACTTGAACCGGATAGCGTTACCAATGATTTCCTAGATTCCAAACATGTACGATAACGAAGTTACGATGGAATATCTTTACCAATGTTAGTTTTAATACAGATCATTTGAAATTTACCAGAACAGTGTTATATAGGTTTAGATGCCTTTACACATGTTCTTGACATAACAAACAAAGTGCTCAGAAACATCTGAATAACAAGAGTAGGTCATGTACTAAGAATACTTCCCATGCTGTACTGTCACATGGGTTAAGTTGCCACGAGGTAAATCATGTACTAACGAGTCTCTCATAGCTTCACTGTCACATAATCCACAGCACATGTCATACAACAAAGTATGTTATTCAATCCACTAGTGAAGAGAGAAATGACGCTTAACACTGTAAATAGAGAGGTGTTACAGGAAAACTTACCGACATGTCTAAAGTGTGAAGAACCTTAAAACAGAAACACTTACAGACACATCTCAAGAGTGAAGAACCACCAAACAGGAACACTTACAAAGATCTCTTCGCAACCAAAGAACCACAAAACTAGAACACTTATAAAGATCTCTTCAGAGATAAAGAACCAATAAACTAGAACGCTTACAAAAATCTCTTCACATCCAAAGAACTACTAAACCATAATACTTACAAAGATCTCTTCCCATTCAAAGAACCATAAAATTAGAACTCTTACAAAGATCTCTTTATATCCAAAGAACCACTAAACTAGATCACTTACAAAGATCTCTTCACATCCAAAGAACCACTAAACTAGATCACTTACAAAGATCTCTTCACATCCAAAGAACCACAAAACAGAAACACTTAAAGACATCTCTCCATACGTAAAAAATTCCCAATCTGGTGATCAAAAAATATTTCTGTGTCTGTACTATTCACAAAAAAGAACAATTTCTTCATAACACATTCGTGTTTAAATGCATAAAGTTTCGAGTTTTAGAACTTCCACTTCATATACTCTTCTTTCACATTCCTCAGTACCAAAAGTTTTAGTGAAAACAGCGAATTCCATGAAGCTACACTTGAAATACATCGGTGAATATAATTCTAATAGATTACGTATTTATCTCTCTCGGAGATGGACGAATCACAAAAAAGGTTTACATATGTGTTCTAAAATTATCAACTCTGTTAAAGATTCAACAATAATGTGTTGACAATACAGCCGGTGTAGTGGAACTGTTAATCAACAGTGTGTTGTCAGTACAGCCTGTGTAGTGGAACTGTTAATCAACACTGTGTTGTCAGTACAGCCTGTGTAGTGGAACTGTTCATCAACAGTGTGTTGTCAGTACAGCTGGTGTAGTGGAACTGTTAATCAACAGTGTGTTGTCAGTACAACCGGTGTAGTGGAACTGTTAATCAACAGTGTGTTGTCAGTACAGCCTGTGTAGTGGAACTGTTAATCAACAGTGTGTTGTCAGTACAGCCTGTGTAGTGGAACTGTTCATCAACAGTGTGTTGTCAGTACAGCCTGTGTAGTGGAACTGTTAATCAACAGTGTGTCACTGGTAGATTGTCTATAGTATTACATCCACACTTTCAGTGAAAGCTTCCTTGGCTGCCAAATACAAAAATATTAAAGCCTAATCTTTAAGAAGTATTCCTTGTGAAAAGTATTGATAACTCTAAGTACAGTTTAAAATTAAATATTATTCTTAAACCTATTAGCCAACCTAAAACAATATAGAACTTAAAATATTTGTTGATGCCATAAAAGTTTGCTCTTAAGTTTTTATTCTCTCTCACCCTCATATATTCACAGAGGAATTTTTAAAATATTTTTGAAGAATACTTTCGTTAAGTTCACAACCAATATCGTGGATAAACTAAAACATTTTTTTTTTAAATAAAAGAACTAATGAAAGGATACAGAATAAGTTCCATTGTCACACATCAGTTTCTGTGCCAAGAGCACTCATATTGTTGATTGGCTGAGGTTTGGGGTTTGGCTTTTTGTCCAAATGATCCATTCTTCGCAATGTCCCTCCTTCTAGTTCCATGATGTCCGAGTCGGACTCACTCTGAGATTCCTGCAGAGGCTTGAGCCCCACTGTTCCTGGTAAATAAGGACAAGCTGTCACGTGATTAAAGTTCTGTGACTGCATCTCGTCCTGGTCTGTCTCTCGGTGGTAGAAGTAGTTGAAATTTGAAACGATCACTGGAACCGGAAGAGCTATTGTTAGCACGCCTGCGATAGCACACAATGAGCCCACAATTTTACCCCACACTCCCACGGGCCGCATGTCTCCGTAGCCCACAGTTGTCATGGTTACAACAGCCCACCAGAAGGCGTCCGGAATGGACTTAAAGTAGGATCTTTCGGAGTCGACCTCAGCGTAGTAAACAGTGCTAGAGAAGAGAATTACACCTATGAAGAGAAAGAAGATAAGTAAACCCAGTTCTCTCATACTGGCTTTTAGTGTCCGGCCCAGAATCTGTAGGCCTTTGGAATGTCTGGATAGCTTGAAAATTCTGAAGACTCTCACCAAACGAATGACTCTTAAGATAGCCAATGACATAGCTTGGTTATTACCGCCCCTCTCGTTGCCAAACGTAGGATACCGAGGATTTTTCCCTGCCATCACTGTCCCTAGGGTAATAAAGTAAGGAATGATAGCTACAAGGTCTATGAAGTTCATCACGTCCTTGAAAAAATCCAGTTTATTGGGGCAGGCCAGGAATCGCACCAGTAGCTCGAAGGTAAACCACACCATACAACAGGTTTCTATGAGAAAGAAGGGATCGGTGAGTTTCGGTACCTCGTCCTCGACCACCCTCAGCACCCCACTGGTCGAGTTGAAGACCTTATAATGTTTGAAGTTTGGTAAGGTTTCTAAACAAAATATGACGATGGACAGGAGAATAATGAAGACGGAGATTATGGCAATGACACGTGCGCCCTGTGAACTCTCTGGGTATTCGAAGAGAAGCCACATCTTCTGTTGAAGTTCGTGAGACGGAAGTGGCTTCTCCTCTTCTTTGATAAATCCTTCGTCTTCCCGGAACTTGTTGAAAGCCCCCTCACCCAGTTCATAGAACTTAATTTCCTCTGCAAAAACGTCCAGAGGGACGTTAACTGGTCGCCGAAGTCTTCCACCGCTTTGATAGTAGTAGAGAATGGCGTCAAAACTTGGCCGATTCCGGTCGAAGAAGTACTCGTTCCGGAGTGGATCAAAGTAACGAATACGGCGACTTGGATCCCCCAACAATGTATCCGGAAATTGATTCAGTGTCCGTAGCTGGGTCTCGAAACGCAGGCCGCTGACGTTGACTACAACCCGCTCGCAGTAGTCGTGATCGTGAGGTATAGGCTCGAAGTGACCGCTACAGTTGAGCTGACCGAAGCCTAGATGTCCCAGCAGACCGTCTCCGTCAGTACAGTGATCTTCACCCGCAAGCTTTGGAAGAGACCTGGAGGAGGACGGGAGAAAGGAAGATTTACGTTGGTAATCATATAAACTGCCGTTACCGGCTTCGTGAATACTCATCTCTGATTTGCTAGAAGACGGCCGTCGGTAGCCCGGGTCGGTCTGCCGCGGCCGCAAAACGGGGGTTATATACCATTTATCGCATAACCGCAGGCGTGAAATTTTGGTAAAATTGATAAGAATTTTGACGCCTGTACGAACGTAGCCCACTACACCTTCCAGTATGATATATCTTTATTAGTCGCTGCCGAAATGGCTCTTGTGTCAGAGTCTGGGAGAAGTCGCGAGAGACCACTTGGACTTGTCTTCATGCAATGGTTGCCCGGCTACAGCACGCGACACACACACCATCACAAGTTGTGACGTCATTCCCGTGCTCTTCTGGAAAATGAGAAATGCGGTTCGTGAAGCGCAAACCGGCCAACTTGGCTAAATCGATTGAGGCTGGTCTGTAACATCACAGGTCAGTTTCTGTTTGCCCTGGAATTCATTTTCACAACCTTCTTTCAGTGACAGTAAAACTAAAATGATACTCATAGCAAAGTTTATACAAATTATCTAACTCGTAATTTCCGAAATTGTAAAATGCATTATATCACATTCGATTGTATTAACGACAACAGCGACCTGAAACAATTTCAACATTACCTAGATTAGCCCAAACATCATATATTCAAGACATCATGAACGACCTGAAACAGTTCATGCATAATCTCTAGTGTTATCTCCACCTTCATACGTCTATATTGTTAGCTTACATCTCCCTCCATATCTCTACACTGTTAACTTACCTCTCCCTCCATTCTCTCAATTATTAGCTTACATCTCCCTCCATATCTCTACACTGTTAACTTACCTCTCCCTCCATTCTCTCCATTGTTAACATACATCTCCCTCCATAACTCTCCATTGTTAACTCACCTATCCCTCCATTCTTTCCATTGTTAACTTACCTCTCCCTCCATATCTCTATATTGTTAGATTACCTCTCCCTCCATTCTTTCCATTGTTAACTTACCTCTACCTCCATATCTCTACATTATTAGATTACTTCTCCCTCCATTCTCTCAATTGTAAATATACCTCTCTCTCCATATCTCCCCATTGTTAACTTATCTCTTCCTTCATTCTCTCCATTGTTAACATACTTCTCACTCCATATCTTTCCATTGTTAACTTACTTGTCTCTCCATACCTCTCCCTCTATACTCTCCATTGTTAACATACCTCTACCTCCATATCTCTCCATTGTTAACTTACCCCTCCCTCTATATCGCTCTATTGTTAACTTACCTCTCCCTCCATATCTCTACATTGTTAACTTACTTATCCCTTCATTCTCTCCATTGTTAACATACTTCTCACTCCATATCTTTCCATTGTTAACTTACTTGTCTCTCCATACCTCTCCCTCTATACTCTCCATTGTTAACATACCTCTACCTCCATATCTCTCCATTGTTAACTTACCCCTCCCTCTATATCGCTCTATTGTTAACTTACCTCTCCCTCCATATCTCTACATTGTTAACTTACTTCTCCCTTCATTCTCTCCATTGTTAGCTATATGACTACAAATGTATTCTTTGAATTATAATTTCTCCTTATTGTATATAAAATACTACAATGGTTTTGTTAAATAATTAAAGTGAATTTTTTCTTCATTTTAATACAATAGTTTGGTTTTAAACAATCGTATCAAGAAAGTTTGTCGAAAGATAAAACTTCAGATTCATGATCTGCTTACGTCATTAATCTAAATTAAACTAACACCGTGCAACTAAAGAGCATATTTTTCTAACAGCGAACAATTATCGATCTGTTCATGGCATAGTCTGGTAATTAGGGTGCTATAAGGTTACGGGATGAAACACCATCCTCGAATATGTTCGCCCTTGTTTTCTTTCGTTTATGTGGAGGTTGTCAAATTAACAGTTAACATATTTCATATCAAGTTATACTAACAGATGGCAGCACAATAACAACAAAATGGACATAATGGTTTAGAGGAACTGTCGTTAATTACAAGAGTATATTGATACATATATATCTTCATGTGTCCATCCTTATATAAGTATTTACGAAAAAATTTCTTAATGCTATCATAGCAATACATCAAATATCTACGTTATCTTAATTGTAATTACCCAAATATACATACTGAATGAAACAACGTTTTAATGCTACCATGTATATACTATTTGAGACAATGTATTTGTGTTAACGTACTAATATATACACTGTACTTAACAATACCTTAATGCTAATTTACCAATATCAACACCGTACTCAACAATGCCTTAAGGCTAACTTACCAATATCAACACCGTACTTTAAAATATCTGTGTCTTATTACAGAAATATAAACAGGGTACGAGACAATGCCTTAATGACATTCTCAGTTATTTCGATAAATCTATATAAAAATAAAACTTTTCTTTCATGTTAATTGAACACTTGCCAAAGTTTTAACTGTGATGAATATCTATAATACACTTAACGTACATTAACTTGACTGTTTCTTATATCCTTTATCATTTATTTGTTATTAATATCAATATCTTTTGATTCTCTTTTTGTGTGTGGGTTTTAGTGTAATATTACACAGTGGAATCTCTGCAAGGAACCCTGAGTATATTTTTAGTGTTATAATCCCTAAAACTTGTGATTTAGTTCTTAAGACAGGAAGAGGAACAATACGGTTGCTGTTATTATTTTAGTGCCAAGATATGTAGGTAGTTGTAGGTACTTTTTCCACCAGAGGGAATCCAATTCCAGTTTTAACATTGTAAATCCACAAACTAACTCCAAGCTCACCAGGAAACAAACTTAACGGATTTTTAACACATGCAAAAAATCTATAAAACTAATACTACTTTATGTATTCTCCTTTAAGCTCAGAAAATTATTTCACTTTTAAACAAATTAGTGAAATTATTCCTTATAATTACTTAAACAGATTCTTTTAACAATCAGTAGATGACAGAACTTCTTTATTAAAGTATATTTATAGTAAGGTTAATCATAAACTGTTTTCATTCTCGGAAAATAGATTTTGACTGAAATACTGACGATAATTAACAAAATTACCTTACTAAAACAATCAAAATATATACCATAGTTTCTTTGTGCCACCACGAGATGGCGGGACACAAGTACTAATACTATAACTTTGATCACTGAGAATTTCGTTTCACTATTTACACTCACAACCCAAGACACAAACTACTTAATTATATTATTACAGTTCCTGTTTAGATTCAGATCAAAAGTTATAAAATCATAACCATACTTCCAGTTGAATTAAACTGAACACTATCACAAACCATCATGTTGTCAGATAATCGGATTTATAACACTATGTAACACAAATTTTGTTCCTCGACAGTATGTTTTATTTCTTAATTACTTATGTTGTAAAAGTAGAGAAAATGGTCAATCTTTGCTTTTGTGACCTGGATACCAAAATTTAGAAACTAAACTATTTTCTATGTAAAAACGAGCAAATTTGCACATTTTACTTTACATAAGTTCTGAATAAAACAACATATGTAATGTAAATCACTTTCACGTATCAGCTCCAAATATAGTCTCCCATCATTTTTTTCGTTATTCGTTCCTTGGTAGCGTCGTTAAAATTCCAGAATATCTTGGTGGAAAGGCTCGCCTTATTCCTCTGAGTATGCTCCCATGTTCCTCTTGAATTTATCAAGATGAGCGTCAAGGATATGGACTTCGGAGGACTTCCTGCAGCCCATTTTGCCGCAGTTCTTCACCAGAGCTTCAACGAATTCCACATATTTTCGGCCTTGTGATTGCCCAAGAAGCCCCAAACTACTGTGATAAAGCTGCCCCAAGTTTTTCCTTTCTACTGAGCTTTTTGGGAAATTCTGTTCACTCCAGGATTTCTTTATTTGTGGTCCAACGAAGACACCAGCTTTGACCTATGCCTCAGACAGCTTAGGGAAGAAGTCTCGAAGTTACTTGAAGGCTACAGACTCCTTGTCAAGAGCTGTGACAAATTATTTCATAAGATCCTATTTTATGTGCAATGATGGGAACAACATCTTCTGGAGGACCGAGTTCTCGGTGGCCAATGCTTACTATTGTAGTGCGCTGCGGTGTCCCTGCTGTCTCAAAGGCAAAGATAACAGGGAAACTTGGTAAAGCCTTCTTGGAGACCTACCAGGAATGCCAGCATTTTCAAGTCTCCGATAACCTCCCAGCCATACTCATCATACTTCAAGACTTCTAGCAAGGTCTTGACGCTGTTGTATTCCTCTTTGAGGTGCACCGAATGAGCCAGAGGAAGAGACGGATACTTCTTCCTGTTATGGAGCAGCACAGCTTTGGATGAGCTATCAATGAAGAGGCGCCACTTGTTCGGGTTACAAACAATTCCAGTTGCCTCACACAAACCGGATACATTGTGACAGAAGCAGAGCCCATCTTGATGAGTGAAGAAGCTTGAAAAATGTTGGTGATGCTTCCTCTGACTTGTGACTTGCACACTTTCATCTAACAAATCCCACTTAGATGTCAAAAGCTCGGCATTCGACTTTGTTAGGCCAAGATCTCTGGAATGTTCTGGAAAATGGGTAAATTTTAAAATTTCATTATCCAGGTCACAAAAGCAAACTTTGAAGAGAAAAATAGGTCTTTTCCATTTACTTTAGGCATAAGCAACTGGGAAATAATACTTTCTGCCCAGAAACAAGAAAAAGTAAAAGTTTTACTACATAATGTAATATATTCTGTTAATGAACTGTCCTGGATAAAACCAGCCATCAACAGAAAAAGTGCACAGGTAGACAATAGTTCTGAATAGTTAAAGATAAAAGCATAAATAGAATAAAGTACGCAGTTAGACAATTATGGTGAGTTTATTAAAGTGAAACAACCAATTAATATATTTAATGTTAAAAGTTAACTAGTACTAAAGGTGGTGTAAATGTGTAAAAATACTAAGAAGGATGGAAAGGGGTGCTGACCGTATTTAAATACGAGTTCTAGAAAATACAACAACAGTAAACAAATTATATAAAAAGCAAACGTTTTTACAAGAAACAAAGAAAAACGGGAAAATTAGAACAAGAAACGTATAAAAAAGAGAAAGAAAAACGAATGTTGGGAGACAAAGAATGATTGATTGACAGAAAAACACGCGGGAACTCTGGAGAAGTGCCAAGTTAAAGTTTGTATCTTCAGTTGTTCGGAAAAATCTGATATACAATAATATTCAGATCCTTCTCTTGGGTCGTACTCAGTGGCACATCGGTATTTATATAGACTCACATCACTCGATACCAGTGGAGGGCAGAGCACATGTGGTCCATTATGTATCCGTGTGCTAACTTCCAAACAAACAAACAAACTCCTATGCTTCCTGATGACGAGATACCCACTTGAAATAAAAATGTATCTCAGAACGGCTGGTATTGGTATTAACACTTTTACTGAGAAGGAGAGAACAATGTTTCGACCTTCCTAGATCATCTTCAGGTTAACGTTGTGCTAGCGACGTAAGGGCACCGGTTTCTTATTTAAACAAAATATAAGTATAAACGTAATTTTTTTCTGGACTGGTGATTGTTTTATGTTCAAAACGGCCATTATTCCTTTCAAACTTTGCTTTTGTGACCTGGAAGTGTATAACGAAAACATGATGGGAGACTGTATTTGGGTACTGATACGTGAAAGTGATTTACATTACAGTCGCAAATCTCGAAAAACTATTCAATTTTGAATATTTTTGTATAACTTTAGTATAAATACATGTGAATCTTGATTCATATGCTGTTTTATTCAGATCTTGTGTAAATGAAAATGTGCAGATTTGCCCGTTTTTACATATAAAATAGGTTAATTTCTAAATTTTATAATCCAGGTCGCAAAAGCAAAATTTGAAAGGAATAATGGCCATTTTCTGTACTTTTATGACATAAGCAATTAAGAAATAACACATACTATCCAAAAACAAAATTTGTGTTACATAGTGTAATCAGAAGCTTAAGTTTGTAATATCAGCATCTCTAACAAATTTTACGTTTCTGAAGATATAAAATATAAAACACAGAGAAAAACCATACAACAATTTTCGACAACGTACCATTAAGCACCCCAAAGTTACACTGTCCGAGCCGCTTGAATGGGCCTTTTTCTGGTCACTAGGCGTGATTATATATGCTGTTGTTACGATTTTCTAAGGACAGTGCATGAAACAGTTATTTTTTGTGTTTATGAATTCTATTCTATTCTATTTCACCCTATGCTCATTAACATTATCAGCTATAACCTCTATGTATAACATTTATTTTTTTTTTGTCTTAGTTTTTATTATTCCATTTTTCACTATAAGAATTATTTTGTATCGTTTCCTCAATATAAGGGTTTAGGACTAACCTAAGTTTCCCAAGCAGGTCATTCCTTGAGAGATAGTTTTAAGATTACGACCGTAGAAGTCGCCAACAGTGAGAGTAGCTACCTGTTAATCCAATAAACTTTAATCATTATAAGTAAGGATGGGTATTAAATCAGCTATGTTAATGAATGTAGTAATCATGGTCTCAGAAATTAATAATAAGCAATCTCTGAGAACTCTAAACGCTAAAACTTAATGCTCGATAAACGAAACGAGCCCATTGTTTAAAAACAAAAAATAAAACAAAAGCCACAACAAAATTAATATTACAATTACCAGAATATATCTGTTCCACTGATGGGTGAATAATGTACAAAGACAATTATTAATTGTTGTACATGTAGGAGGGACAGCTACCCCATGCGTCCGAATAATTTTCAACAAATAAAAGTCCACTCGTAAGATACACAGTAGTTCGTATTTAGTTCCACAAATCACGTTTCGTTAATGGTGTTCAATCGACATCATTCTGATGTGTGTTTGTTGCAATACACGGTTTAGTCTTAGAATAACAATAATTATTCTTATGTGTCTCCGAACATGTTAGAGTTATGAGAATTACACCAGAGAAAGTAACATTTGTCTAGACACACTGTGCTTAAATCTCTTGATTCGAGTTACACTAAAATGTAGATGTAATAAAGTTTCTATGGTAACCGATAAAGAACGCCCTGCGGGCTTGGAACCTATGAATTCTGCATGGTGAAGATTAGCTGTTTATATTAGTTATAAGAAACGTTCACCGAACCGAGGTCAGAATGCTGTCTTCTCACATAGAAGAAATAAATGATGAGTCGGAGACGAGCGACACCAGAACTGTCTTATAAAACACAAACACTTTAACTGGACGTGACAGTATATAAATTTGTAGTTAAAAAACATAAAAGTTCATACCGGTCACCACAGTGTTAAGATTTGTGGTTAAATACCATGACTATTGTTAACAGGCACATCTACAATAAGTTATATGATTATAAAGTAAAAATATTATTATAAAACATCATTTAGGTAAAATATGTGTTGTCTGAGTGCTAGCCCAACTCTACTTACTAATCCTTAATAACGTTGATTGAATATTAGCCCAACTCTACTTAATAACTCTATAATGCTAGTTAACCCAACTATTTATTAATCCTTTGTAACTGAGTGCGTCACTTAACACTGAAAAACATTTTGACCTCTCTTGTAAATCAGTAAGGTAAAACCAAGAATAAATCAAATAATTCATTCAGAGTGATGGCTTCTTTTTAATAGAAAACGCTTTCAAACTAAAGCACATACCTTTACACTGATCAGTGATGTCGAGAAAACCCACTTGTAGAGAAATATATATGTAAAAACGGCTCATTTGGGTTGGATATTTTTTTTTTTTTTACGTAGAGGAGTGAGCAACGTTTTGACCTTCTGCGGTCATCGTCAGGTTCACAAAGAAAGAGATGTAACTGACAGGAAGCTGACCACATGTTTGAAAGGGGTTGTGTAACTGAGTGTCGGAATGTAGAGGGCGGTGTTAGATGTTAGTTACCTCTCTTTCTTTGTGAACCTGACGATAACCAAAAAAGGTCGAAACGTTGTTCACTCCTCTACGTAAAAAATTTTTCTCAACCCCAACGAGCCGTTTTTACATATAAAGAGCTTTACACTACTATGCCCCCAGCTAGTACAGCGGTATGTCTACGGATTTACAACACTAAAATCAGGGGTTCGATTCCCCTCGATGGGCTCAGCAGATAGGTTCCTGTGGCTTTGCTATGAGAAAACACACAAACCCACACTTTACACAATTATATCTTTGAAGGCATTTTTAAACTAATTCAAAAACATCGTTTTTCGAGTGTAATAGAACGAACTGTTGTTAAAAGTCTAAAGCACGTAAATTATGACAAGGAAAACTTTTGATCATGAACCCAAATCGAAAATCCATTTTCCCATATTCAGACTATTCGGCTGAGAAAATGGAAATTTCGTCATGTGTTCACTTATACCTTCAACAAATAATTTTAAACTAACCAATTGTAATCCATTTGTCTAGATGTAATCATTGTACTCCATTTATCTTAATTTATCTATTGTAATTCATTCATCTTAATGCAATTATTGTACTCCATTTATCTGAATGTAATTACTTATTATTTGATTGAGGAAAATAAGTGTTTAGTGCAATATTCTATTTTTTCTGAGAAATTAATGTAAAACTAAAGATAGTTTAGATACACCAAACTAAAAATCAGTAGCTCAGAGTTTAAACACGTCGAACTAAACATTGGTAGGCTAGAATTCAAATACATCAAACTAAAAATCAGTAGGTCAGAGATTAACACGTCGAACTAAACATTGGTAGGTCAGAATTTAAATACACCAAGCTAAATATCCGTAGGTCAGAGTTTAAATACGTCAAACTAGACATTGGTAGGCTATAATTTAAATACACCAAACTAAAAATCAGTAGGTCAGAGTTTAAAGATTTCAAACTATATAAGAGTAGAGACTTTTTAACGTACATACCTCATATAATCGAATTATATTTAAACTGAGTAAACAACATTTATAGTTAAATAAAGGCTTAGAGTATCCCTATGTACAGATAACTTAAGTAAAGGCTCGGAATGTCCCTATGTACAGATAACTTAAGGTTCGGAATGTTCCTGTGTACAGATAACTTAAGGCCCGGAATGTCCCCCAAATTTTAATACTCGCCTTTTCTTTTTCTATCAATCTTAAAATTTGATATAAACATGCATTGTCCGGCATGGCCAGGTGGATTAAAAGCACTCAACTCATAATCCGAGGGTCGTGGGTTCGAATCCCGTCACATCAAACATGTTCGCCTTTTCAGCAGTGGGGACGTTATAAAGCGACGATCAATCTCACTATTCGTTGGTAAAAGAGCAGCTCAAAAGTGGTTGGCCTTTCCTTCTAGTTTTACACTGCTAAATTAGGGACGGTTATCGCAGATAGCCCTTGCGTAACTTAAGCGAATTTCAAAAACAAACAAAAATTTCGAGTTTTAACGTACATGTATCAAGAATAAAACATCCACATGTTCAGACGTTACCTGTCTTTGAAGATACGTTTAATGAAAGTTATATCTATTTCACAAGATATATAACTTTTCTTTATCATACATCTGACACATATATCACGATATATTTAATTTATCGATGTATTTCATCAAAACACCTATACCATAATGTATTTAATTTAATTTATCGATATCTCACATCGAAATCACGATATATTAAACGTATCGATGCCATACATTTCACACCTATATCACAATATGTTTAACTTATCGATTTGATACATCTATACCTCGGGATATATTTAACTTATCGATACACCACATCTCATATACGATCCTTCACCAAGAATATTGTTACTCTTTGGTAATGATCGAGTTGTCATCGTGCCATCCAAGTGATTTTTAAGAATACTTTACACATCGTAGTATCCAGTCCAGTTTGTTTGTTTTAAATCTAGCGCAAAACTACTCGAGGGCTATCTGCGCTAGACCTCCCTAATTTAGCAGTGTAAGACTAGAAGATAAGGCAACTAGTCATCACTACCCACCGCCAGCTCTTGGACTACTCTTTTATCAACTTAACATTAAACGCCCCCACGGCTGAAAGGGCAAGCATTTTTGTTGCGACGGGGATTCGAACCCGCGACCCTCAGATTACGCGTCGAACGCCTTAACCCACCTGGCCATTCAGTGCACTTCTAACAGTAGTATGTCAGAAAACTGACATGCGAAAACCTAACTCTATTTCTTCTATGTTTCAGTTAAAAATGTGTTTCTTTAAATTAGTGAAGCACCTGCAATAATTTTCGTTAAGTAAAATAAAAAATGTAATCATAAAAGTTTTGTGAAAAGGTCTACACAATAGGCTCTCTATATAGTACCAATCACGGGTACTGAAACTCGACTTTTGATGTTATAAGCCCTAGACTACCGTTAAGCCACCAGCAATAACAAAATGATATTTTTTTATCACATGAAATTAATAATAATAGAGCGGTGAATATGAAGAAGACAAGCAAACAAATAGAAATAGTAACAGAAAGAGACTAACACAAACAGACACGGAAAAACTAAAAGGTAGCAACAGAATAACACAAACAAACAAATGACTGTAACGAAATATCAAAAGTGATAATATAAAACCAGAAACTGAAAAGAGAAGTAAAAGAACATAACAACATGTATGAAAATAACACATAATAACTCAAGAAAACTATATTACAACAGCAGAATAATGTAACAAAGAAATAGAAATAAATAAATAACATGAGTACCAGACTGAAACAGGAACAGAAGAAAAAAACAAAATAAAATTACTTAACCATGTATATATAAATAAAAATATAATAACACAAGAAAATGAAGTAGTATCAGCGACAAGAAAACGCAACAAGAAATAAACATGTCATACACACTATAACACAACATACAACTTGAAACAATAAATACGAGAAAACGGCTCCAAAATCCAAGAGAGAGAGAATGAACTCAGGGATGATTATTATTTCTCTATCGGCAGCCTAACGTTTGCTTTCTCCCGGAAAAATGATCGATCTTTGTTATTCCCCGAGAGCATTCGGGAAGTGGCTCAGAAATATATGTTACATAAAACCGCAAAGACTTTCATAAATATCGTCTTAGTAACACGTAGCATTTCATACTGATCGAAGGGGTGTTTGTATAATTGGTTCAGCGCTGCCGTTACGAATATTATATGCCCTAATCTCACTCGTTATGAGAACTTGCGAGAGCGAGCTATATTTAATTACCTCTACTAATTAGTAAAACGACAGTGAGGTAAACTCTTTGCTTTTACTTGATTGACGTAGTGAAAGGTTATTATTAATCTCGGAGCTGAAAATTTCTATGTATATTCTGGTATCTTTTCTTACGAACACAAGATACATCTCACTTGCTATTTTTACGCGCCTCCAATTTTGAGTGGGTAATAAGAATATGCTCTTAACGCGATGTTTATCGCAAATATTAGGCTTACTGTTGTCTTACGAACTAGATTTGTATTTTTATTTGAAGCATTTAGTCTTTTAGTATTTACCTGTAAATACATTAACAAACATGTCATACATTTGAATTGCTGTTTTTGTTTTTATCCTCGGCTAGAAGATAACCTCACAAGCATGAACACAGAAGGATAATCATTTATAAAACATATTAGGGCAGTGACGCAGATATGATCGGTGGAGTTACAACCGACATCTATGGCGACGAACAATTGATGATTTTAAATAAACCACAAGTGAAAAAAAAAGATGTGTAGAGGATGTTGAGCTAAAGTGAATCTTCATTATTCTTCATAAAACTTTCAAAACAAAATGTCCATAGCAGGTGTGACATAATGCAGCTGTGTTTCTTCTAATCAAATATGTTTCCGTGTGAATAGACTTTGATGGTAAATTCAGTTTTTGTGTGTTATCGACAGATAAATGGAGTTAATTTTCCTGTTGTTCTATAATCAGTCCTAGCATAAACGAAGTTCCGTGCCCATTAGGAGTCTAGCGAACCGAAAAAGAGAAAAATATTGTCACCCTAGTCACATGAGGACCAGGTAACACCTTGCCGTGAAAACATGTTTATATTTTTAAATGTTAAAACGGTCTTGATAAAAAACCGTAATATCTAGAAGTTGAAGCACTTTGAAATTGAACTATTTGTGTAAGCATGGCGGATTGTGAAATGATTTATTGCACACAATCTGGCGAATTAAACTTCACCATTAAACCACTTTATTGTATCCATTAGTTTTAATTATGCATTTTATGATTGGTAAGCATAGTGATAGGCACTCTTACTCCAAGCTTTAGAAATAATATTCGATCTAATATGGAATAATACTTAATTTGTGTCTTCGTATATTTACTGTAAACGATTTTCAGACTTTTCGTTGAAATATGTTAAATTACAGGGTATTTGGAAAGTCACTGTACAGTTTTGTAATCATATTTTATTCAGTCTATTTCAAGCCAGCAAATGATAGCGATGTTTATAAACAAAATAGGAAGGATCCAGGCCTGTATTGATGTCAACGGGGGTCACTTTCAACATTGTTTATAATTGTCATTCATATTTACCTCCTGTATTCTATATTGAAATATGTCTGTTAATAAATATATAAGTGCACAACGACTTTCCGAACACTCTGTATCACGATACATACATATTACAAACTAAAAATTTCTTAAAACATCGACCTGTAACCATTTATTTAAATGCTATTACCTGAGCCTAATTATTAATTAGTGGCTTTATTCATATTCATGTATTAATTAATTCCTAAAATAATAGGATTCACAACTTCCCAATTTGAGCACAAATACAAGGCCTAGATGTGATCTCATTCCAATCAACACTAATTCCTATAATTAACATCTTTAAACAAACAGTTCCGTGCTTCAGAATTTAACTCAGGTATACCGACAAATCACTGACAAGATTTAAAAATTCATGAATCACTTCAGCAGGCAACATTCCTCAATAGGATTCACCTGTAAATACAACCTTCCCTTGTCTTGATGGTTACCAAGACTCGCACAGTTCAACTCACAGGTTAGGTACTTCGATAGGCCCGACAGTGAATAAACAGATATCTTAGGCTACCTTGTTTAAAAAGATTTGTAATTTAAAAGAAGATAGAAGAACCACAAATCATTAGAACACTTAATAATAGCTACCTGGAAACTTGATAAGGAAGAAAACAAGAAATATGAACACTAATAAACAGGAAGAAAAGTACAGATATAAAACTATATTTTTCTATGCCAGATATTTCTCTTGAAACATAGATAATCTGTAAACAACATAAAGTAGTTTTCAGTAATAACAACATAATATGATCACCTTTAGTACACACCAAACCACCTAGAAACATAACAAACACAAAAACATAACTGAAAACATTCCATACCCACAAACTTGTTGCACCTGTCTCAGCTAATCCTGATAAACGATAGAAAAGGTTCATAAACCAGACTTATTTTATCTTATCCTGATAAAATATCCGTAAACCAACTTTCTTTTATTTTATCGTGATGAAACGTCCATAAACTAGCTTTGTATTCTCAAGATGGTTGGTATGGGTATTAAAATGTTATTTTAATTAAAGTTTCAATACCTATACCAGCCGTCTTGAGATACATTTTTACTTCAAGTGAGTTTCTCGCCATTACGGATAAAACAGCCTTGTTTTATCTTATCGTGGTAAAACGTCCATATACCTGTTTTACCAACCTCAGCCTGTTGATTCATGTGACCACCTAATGAAACACCTGCCTCAGTCTGTTGATTCGAGTGACCACCTAATGAAACACCTGCCTTAGCCTGTTGATTCATCTGACCACCTAATGAAACACCAGCCTCAGTCTGTTGATTCATCTGACCACCTAATGAAACACCAGCCTCAGTCTGTTGATTCATGTGACCACCTAATGAAACACCTGCCTCAGCCTGTTGATTCATGTGACCATCTAATGAAACACCTGCCTCAGCCTGTTGATTCATGTGACCACCTAATGAAACATGTACTTCCCACTTTAATTCCTAATATTAAATATTCTTTCTACAGTTTGTATGTACATTGTTTTGAACCCGACTAAAGATAATGCTTACCTCGGTTAGTAAACCCTCATATCTATAATTAATTTTCTAATACATAATCAAACCAAGTGTTTATGAAACTCTTTAATTACGTGATCTGCATAACTAGTTTCACACGTACATATAAAAAAATAGCATTTGAAAGTTTATTTTAACGTGATTTATTCAGCGCTTCTGTCAATACTTCATTTCGATGATCCGAACGCATTGTTAGGATCGTTACCAAAGCAACAGATGAGATATTTTTTTAGCACTAAAGGTAATCGATGTGGCGTAGGTAGGTGTTTTCCCACTCTGAACTTGGGTACTATACGCTTCGACGTGTTACTTGTTACATGTAACGATCGGAAGGTATCATGGTTACTTGGTTGAGAACTGTATAACGTACATACCACGTGATCAAGGCCACAGTGCAGTGTGTTATATTGACAAAACAATAAAAAATGTTCACCAAACACATGGAGTATATGAAAGGGTGAAAACGTACACATGTTTAGGACAGGAACAAGTCTCAAATCAAATAAAATTAATGACAAATACAAAGGCTAAAATACAATGTACAAAAAATATAAGGGTTACATAACACAGACTTTTGAAACAAAGGTAATAATTATGTAAAAATAGACTTTTGGAACGAAAGTAAGGGTCACATAAAAACATAGAAACTTTCTGTTGAGACAGCTTATCTGCAGAGCATAAGAAGGTTTGACTAGAAAGAGTCTGTACAGGGTAGTTTATTGGAAAAAGGAGTAAAAAGAAATATTAACTTTAAAACATGTTCGTTGTCAGAATAACGTAAATAACATCATATAGTTAGAATTCTGGAAGTTTAATAACAAGTACTACTGGCTATCCTTTGTCACAAAGACACAGTTACAACCTCAGTTATCTCTCGTAAGTTTCCAATATCTTTACATGACGTGAAGTATGGTTTACTTATTTTTTAGTTTGTAGTTACGCCAAAAACTACAAAGTGAGCTATCCGTGCTGTGCCTGATACGGGTAATGAAACCTGTATTTTAGCGTTATAAGTTTGCAAGCTTACCGCTGGGTCACTGAAGAGCAGTATTTTAAAACCATAAAATTTTTGTATAAACATTTACGGTTAATTTCATAGACTGTACAAGTACAGAACTGTATTATAAAGTTTATACGAGTAGACTAAAATTGGAAGCTTTCGGGTGCGGGTGTTTTTCTTGTAGCAAAACCACATTGGGCTATCTGCTCAGCCCACCGAGGGGAGTCGAAACCCTGATTTGAGCGTTGTAAGGAAGCTTTCGGATAAAGTGGGAAAATTACATTTTTTAAATTATTGTATACATAAATATAATTACTGTAGATATAATTATTATGTATATATTAGCACATACACACACACATATAGGTTATTCTCTTTGTCACCAAAAGTGACATTCAAAAAGAGAATATTTTTAGGGTTGCGAATTCGAATCCCCGTCATACCACAGATGCTCGACCTTTCAGCCGTGGGGGCGTTATAATGTTACATTCAATCCCACTATTCGTTGGTAAAAGAGTAGCCCAAAAGTTGGCGGTGGGTGATGATGACTAGCTGCCTTCCCTCCAGTCTTACAATGCTCAATTACGGACGGCTAGCGCAGATAGCCCTCGATTAGCTTTGCGCGAAATTAAAAAAACAAACAAACAGAGAGCTTACAACATCTAACACGCACACTATTACTGTTTCCTTCACTTGATTCAATAAACCAAGTGTATTCCTCAGGCTTCCTGGGACGTAACTTAATAAAGAAACTAGAACTGTATACATAAGCCACGACAAACTTTTAGTGGTAGTTCTGCATACCGTAACTGCAGCTACTGACGGGTTCACGTTCATATGTAAATAGTCGTCTCACTCAGTCATTTTACTGAGGTAACTGTTATGTATTTCATGTTTTTCTCAATCTTAGATGACGAAATATTTTATCTACAATCACAACTCATAACGACTAAAATATTAAGTAAATAAGGAGTTGAACACTAACAATGAAGAAATGTTAAAACTTTAATAATAAGTAGTTAAACAATAATTATTAAAGAAAGGTTAAAACGTTAATAATAAGTAGTTAAACAGTAATTATTGAAGAAAGGTTAAAGTTGAACAATAAGTAGTTAAACAGTAATTATTGAAGAAAGGTTAAAGTTTAACAATAAGTAGTTAAACAGTAATTATTGAAGAAAGGTTAAAACTTTAATAATAAGTAGTTAAACAGTAATTATTGAAGAAAGGTTAAAGTTTAACAATAAGTAGTTAAACAGTAATTATTGAAGAAAGGTTAAAACTTTAATAATAAGTAGTTAAACAGTAATTATTGAAGAAGGTTAAATATTTTTGATAACAACTTTAATAATAACAGTGTGAGGTAAGAAGAAGGAGTTAAATACGATTATAAAAGTGTGAAAATTAAGACATCATTAAGTGAATGATATAAACAATGAAGGTGGGAGAATTTGACATTGATAAACTGGAACAATTAAACATAAACGTGTTTACCTGTAAAAAGCTTACTTTATGACTGGACTGATATCTTCCAACTTTCATAAGTACTAAGTTTTTCATCGGTATTCCACGTATTTAGGGCCTCACTTAGAACTAGAACTAATCCTAGAAACCCCAAAGTTGAGTTGCAGTGATCGATCTGTCTTATTTAAACGCTGGAAAATCTCGATACTTCTGACGCTAACTGATCTATCATGCTACGACTTTGCTCCAGCAATATAATATTTTATGTAGTTGAAAGACAAGTATAATATACTGTTTGTTCTGACATGATGAAGCTTTTGTTCGCATCTTTCAAAATTACAGCTGTGACAAGTAACTGTTTATACACTGAATTTAATATAAAAAGTTGAAGGCTGAAATAGAGAGTCATTTTTCAGCATCTGGACTTGGAAGGAACACAGCATATTGGAGGTATATATTTGAACAAAATTTATAAATCAGGGGAACCCTGGTCTACAAGAGAAAAAAACAAAACAAGTAAGTTAGCAGAGCTAGTACAGTGACCAAACCTAGGTAATTTACAGGGAACAAGAAGTGTCCAATTTAATGTTACTGTATCGAAAGTCAGAAAAAATTGGAATAATGAAAAAAATATATTTTATTTAGTGTAGATTATATTTAAAAACCATTATTAAATTAATAAAAACATCAGATGTATTAAGTAAGTTACTGTGTATCACGTGACTTTCACAGAGTCTTTCATTAACCTCTTTCAACAGAAATTCCATCTATTACAAACTTTTATCTTCCTCGTGACGATATAATTTAACTTTACATTTTAGCTTCAAATATTTTTTCCTGGCTTTCATTGAACAAAAGTTATAAACCTCGCTTCATATCGTACGTTCAGAAAGTGTATTATGTTTCATTACTTTGTATTTACTACCTTAGATGAAATATATCTATAAGTACTAAAGAGATTGTAATATTTTAAAACCTGTGTCAAACATAAAAATATAATTCTTTATCAGACTTTTTATATCAGCTAGAAATATAAGTACAGAGTTTTTTCAGGCATATTTTCTTCAACAAGTGCATTTCGCACATTTCTAAACAATACTGAAATTGTTGTACTTGTTTACGTAATAAACCAGATGTTGGAACTTCTTATTTTTCCACGTCATCAATCTTTCAAAGACCAAGCTTATGAAGAAGAAATTATTTCCAAAACTAGACTAATGTTGTCTCTCGAAACTAGTCTCAGTTTAGTTCTTCTGAAAATATTTTCATGGTATAAATACTCTGAAACTGAAGTTAGTTTGAATTATGTTGTCTTTAGTGTACAGGTAAGAAGAGATTTTAATGACACACAACACAGAGGTTCAGTAATTCTGGAAGTCGATACAGTCCATGTTCAATCGTATTCTATCTGACAACCGTGCAGCTTGCCAGTAGTTTTGTACCGTAAATATATCACCTGAAAAGGTTGTCGTAAGAGCTTTTTCATAACCTATCTAGTGATCAAAGACAACGGTTCCAGACTTTCATTTCCAGAGTCTGAACATACAGAAATCCAAAGACATTACATTTGACGACACAACAGATATGGAATACCTTAAATAATTCTTTCATCCTCCATATCCTTAAGGCATGTGATGATTGAACTGATATGTTGTTGAAGCATCTCGTGTACACGTCACTTGACTCTGTTTCACGCTGTTGTCCGAAACTTGTAGATGGATTTCCCACCGACTACTGTGTTTGTGGATTCTCACCTGTTACAAGACGCTGCATTTGATTTACCACGGCTATGATGTGGCTTGTTTCTATCACGACTATGGTGTGACTAGTTCCTATCACGACTATGGTGTGGCTTGTTCCTATCACGGCTATGGTGTGGCTTGTTTCTATCACGACTATGGTGTGACTAGTTCCTATCACGACTATGGTGTGGCTTGTCCCTATCACGACTATGGTGTGGCTTGTTCCTATCACGGCTATGGTGTGACTTCTTCCTATCATGGCTATGGTGTGACTTGTTGCATATTTCTCTCTCCAATGTCCGCAAATTAATTCATATTATTTTTTCCCTACTATAATTATTCAAACTTCTAAATCCTTGATCTGAGTGCATCTTTGTGATATGAATGAATATACGGACATTTTGAGTCAGAATGGGCTGTTACATATATTATCATAAACGATCGATTTTCGGTGACTTCACAATACTTAGGTAACGCTAAGCAATATCAAAATAATTCTGACACACTTGATTCCATAGCGACTTTTTATTGACAATGGTTGTCATGTGATTATCTGATTTGCGTATTGAAAAAAAAGCTGAAACTTCTTGAAAGTAATACTTATAGTTTGTAAGACATTTTAAGTTCAGAAACTTTCTACAGAATGAAAGGTTTAGGATGCTATTTTAGACAACAGCGGAGATCAACGGTGTATCAAAGTGATCCCTACAGAGGTCACGGACAAAGAAAACTGCTCATGCGTAATAAACCTGACAAACAAAGGGATTTTTGTATCTCAAAATAGAATGTTATGTCAGAATATTTTGACACAAAAATAGTTTACGGTTTCTGATTTCATCTGTTTTCTGTCAAGGATCTTAGGATAAAACTGTTAGAAGGTCGGAGTTGTTGTCAACCAGAGATATAAGAAGCGTGGCCTTGAAATAAACCTCAGTGCGTGATTTGGGTGGCAAGTGTCATCAGATACGCTCGATAAACTTCCACAACAGCACGAGAGTTGCGATATATATTTATATTACGTAGATTTTACTGTGCCACATATGATCAACCGCTCACCACCAGTTTATCACCTTAACAGTTTCAATACCAGTGGTAGGTAAAGCACAGATATATCAGTGTGTAATTTCGTGCTTAATTTAAAAACAAAAAACTTATCAGATAATGTTATAAGTAGTTTAAAAGTTAAGCCTAGATGTATCTCAGTTACGTCCTTCGGTGACCACACCTTACGAGTCTAATACAGATATTGTTTTTATTCGTCCTACAATGACCTAACCTTCTTAAATCTAGATGCTTCATTAGCTTTGTCCTAAAATAACCTAACCTTCTTAAATCCAGATGCTTCATTAGCTTTGTCCTAAGATAACCTAACCTTCTTAAATCTAGGTGCTTTATCAACTTTGTTTTACAATGACCTAACCTTGTTAAATCTAGATGCTTTATTAGCTTTGTCCTAAGATAACCTAACCTTCTTAAATCTAGATACTTCATGAACTTGGTTCTATAATGACCTAACCTTGTTAAATCTAGATGCTTTATTAGCTTTGTCCTAAGATGACCTAACTTTCTTGAATCTAGATGCTATATAAACTTCGTCCTACAATGACCTAACCTTGTTAAATATATCAACCAGTTTTCACCTTCCTTGACCATAGTTTGAACTTTTTACTCAACTATTTATTGTCAGAGACCCTGAATAATATTATTAATTTCAACATAGATTGCTTCTGTTGAATGTTCTATTTAGACGAATAACCCGAGCGAGTCTACATGTTTTACTAACTACAAACTTCTAACTTCATCAGCACAACCTGTACGTGCTTCCTAACCTTTATCAGCACACCCCCTATCTGCTTTTACAATACCGAATTTGGTCGGAATTCTGTAAAACGAAACTCCAGAATTCGATGAAGTAAAATTTATGCACTCATAATATATTCAGAGGCGTCAGAACCAAGGGTGATGGGGTGCTATAGTACCTCCATTTTCACATATTTGGCTTATAAAGCAATTGTAAATTATATTAAATTTCTAGGAACATGCTCCAGACACCTCTAGATTGAGCTATCTTTGGGATCATTGGAGTTTGTTTTTGTTTGGCAACTTCTTATGCTTTCAATCTTTTTTTTTTAAACAGTATGTTCAGCCAAACACTCTCATAGTAAGATCAGTATGCGAAGCCAAACACTCTCATAGTAAGATCAGTATGCGAAGCCAAACACTCTCATAGTAAGATCAGTATGCGAAACCAAACACTCTCATAGTAAGATCAGTATGCGAAGCCAAACACTCTCATAGTAAGATCAGTATGCGAAGCCAAACACTCTCATAGTAAGATCAGTATGCGAAGCCAAACACTCTCATAGTAAGATCAGTATGCTTAGCCAAACACTCTCATTATAAGATCAGTATGCTTAGCCAAACACTCTCATAGTAAGATCAGTATGTGAAGCCAAACACTCTCGTTGTAAAATCAGCATGCTTAGCCAAATACTGTCATTACAAAATCAGCATGTTTAACCACTCTTACTGTGCGACTCCTTCCAACAATAATATGTTCGTTAACAAGATACCTGAATACATTTATGTAACCTCATTGGTGTAGACAAATAGCAGAACGCAAGTGTCGTTATCCAAAATACAGAAATACATTTATTTATTTTTGTTTCGTCTCATTGCTTTAAAGATTAGCAAACATCAGCCGCTAGATGGCAGTGTTCTAAAATATTCAAAACACTTCATTTTTTAATTTTACGAGAAACAAGTGAAATCAATATTAAAATTAAGATAATGGTAAACATTAAGAAAAGAGCGAGAAATATCAAAGTTAGAATTCATATTCAAAGTGTAAGTAGAGAGACAAGCATAACATATATATGTGTGTGTACTATCTCTAATGTCAAATTCTTCTGTAAGTAGAGAGACAAGCATAACATATATATGTGTGTGTACTATCCCTAATGTCAAATTCTTCTGTAAGTAGAGAGACAAGTATAACATGTATATATGTGTGTACTATCCTAATGCCGAATACTTCTGTAATTAGAGAGACAAGTATAACATATGTATATACTCTTCAAAAAAAAAAAAGAAACGCAAAAGGGATATTTTTGTTGTTTTAAAGAAAAATATATGTAATAACGTTACAAGCTTAGAGTATGTGATGTTACACGGGTTAAGGCACTGATTGTCATACCAAAATGACAATAAAAGTTGTGCACTTTGAAAAAGGAGGAAAACATCGGATTTTTCGCCAAAACGCATTCGTGTCCAATAAATTTGTTTGAAAGATCTGCATGTTCTGCAAGTGCAACATGTGCAAAATCCCTATAAACGTGACGGGTTCTCGGTTTCCATAGCTCAGTGTTAAGCCACCGACACGCAATACAGTTACGCTAAGACTGACTGAAGCACAACGCAACAACGCCATTGATCGTTGGAAGCAGGCGAATCTCGATCAGATGTTACCAGAGCTATAAATATTCACCCAAGTACCATCACAAGGCTATGGAATCGTCAACATGGATCAACTCGTGACCATCCACGATCTGGCAGACCTTGTGTGGCCACGCCCGCACAAGATCGCTACATCCGGTTACGTCACCTTCGAGATAAGACCACCACTGCGACGTCTACTGCCTCAACCATACCAGGGCTGCGTAGAATTTCCAATCAGACCGTATGCAACCGTCGACGAGATTCTTAGGCCCCATGTGCAACCCATCATGGTGAACGTCAACGACGTTTTTCAACATGACAACGCCCGTCTTCACACAGCCCGACTCACCACTGTCTTCTTGAAACATCGCAACATCAACGTTCTTTCCTGGCCCTCCAGATTACCAGATTTAAACCCCATCGAACATCTTTGGGACGAGTTGGACCAATGTCTGCGACGGCGAAAACCTCAACCGCAGACTCTACCTCAGCTTGCAGCATATTTGCAGGCTGAGTGGACAGCCATTCCACAGGATGTGATTCGTCATCTCATCGCTTCCATGGGCAGGAGATGCTAAGCAGTTATTGATGCTCACGAGGGGCATACTCGTTATTGACGTTGAGTGACGTTAAACTTCAACTAGTGAGCGTGGACTTCGCCTTTGCAGACTTTGGGTGTTTATCAGTGAATGTGCAAAGTTTCACACATGTCATACAGAACTACCCGGAGTAAACTTATTAAAATATGTCTCAAGTTTTGCCTTTTGCGTTTCTTTTTTTGAAGAGTATATGTGTGTACTATCCCTAATGTCAAATTCTTCTCATTCATGTTGGTGTGGTTTTCATCAGTAAACAGAAGAAGACAGAGATAAAAACTTAACTACGTTAAGGTGATAGTTCTCAACATCAGTCGTTCTATCTATTTATTAGTGACGACATAGTACCAGAATTTGTTGAAACACCACAAAATGATGATAAAATGTAGTTGAGAAACTAACTATATCAAACACCTTGTGATGTAAAAAATTAATAAGATTTTAGATTTGCGTCGTAAGAGTGTCTTATCTATAAATTAATATGTAACTGATTTTAGTTTGAGGCCCAGCATGGTAATCCTAGGGACGTGGGTTTGAATCTCTGTCACACCAAACATGCTTGTCCTTTCAGACGTGGGGGCGTTATAATGTGACGGTTAATCCCACTAGTCTTCGGTAAAAGAGTAGCCCAAAAGTTGTCAGTGAGTGGTGATGACTAGTTGCCTTCCCTCTAGTCTTACGCTGGTAAATTAGGGAGGCCAGCGCAGATAGCCCTCGTGTAGTTTTGCGCGAAATTCAAAAATTAACCAAACAAGCTTTAGAGTGAATGATTTTCACTTCATGATACAGCTTTACTTGAACTTAAAACACGAATTGGTAGCTCAGCTTTGAGGGATTCGAAGCCCTTGTCATAATTTGAAACAACTTTGAAAGTTATCTCCAACCACTTTGACTTATAGGTGTTAAAAACTGTTGTAATGCCAGAAACTCACAGCTAACATACATGTAGTATTCTGTTATTTTCTATCTTTGCTAGAAATTCATGTCACATCCCATGACACCTGCTTCCTGGCTTATCTTCCTGAGCAGGTGAGGTCACTAGATGAGATGTCAGATAACAGAGACACAAACTTTTACAGAAGTGTACGGAGTTCAGATGAGACCTGTGATGTACCATATCTTTATTGTTTTCTAAATACACAGAGTAACAGAAAGAGTTTAACACCTAAATATATACATATTGTCGAATGTTTTATCAGGAGCTGAAAAGTAAGTAAGAATAAATAATAAGTCTTAAGGTGTTTCACAAATACGACAGAAGTTCCGAGAAAACGAAAAAGTTCACTATTTTCATAGTAATATGCTAATTATTATTTTGAACTCTTTTCAGATGCTGAAATTATGAAGCTAGAATGTCAATATTCAGAAAATTATAACAAAATTTAGCTTTTTTATTAACTCAATTCAGTATAAAGTTGTTTCCAAAAATATTAAAATGCGGTTTAAAAAACACCATTCTCTACTATGTAACCTGCTTCAAAAAACATATATCGTAAGCCACAATATTTAGCTGAAAAAGCTGTTAAAACAAAAGTGAAACACAGTCTGTCATTCCATTTACTCCTTGTCACTGAGTTGTGTGGCTGTTTCGGGAAGTTTCACCTCTTATCAATAACCTGGCCCGGCATGGCCAGGTGGTTAAGGTACTCGATTCGTAATCCGAGGGTTGCGGGTTCGAATCTCCGTCACTCCAAACATGCTCGCCCTTTCATCTGTGGGGGCGTTATAATGTGACGGTCAATCCCACTATTCGTTGGTAAAAGAGTAGGCCAAGAGTTGACGGCGGGTAGTGATGACTAGTTACCTTCCCTCTAGTCTTACACCGATAAATTATAAACGGCTAGCGCAGATAGTCCTGGAGTAATTATGCACAAAATTCAAAAAACAAGCATCAATAACAACAGATGGAGAAAGTTGAAATATAAAGATTGTGAAATTTAGTATTTCCTTTCAATTTTTATTTGTCCTGGGTTTCCCTGGGTTACTGATGAAGGGTAGAATTCCCTGAAACGGTATGATGTAGTGACAACTAATAAATCGAATGATAGAAAATAATTCACAATTACTGTTTACTATTAATATATAGTGGACAACGTTGCGCTTCCACGAACATATCTAATGAGAAGAAAGCTCTACCAAAAGAAGTTTAGTGAACGTGAATACAATTAGAGTTTTGATAATGTCACCACCACTAGTACAGCTAGTAGGAAGAATGTTCTAGTCAACAGTGTTCAAACAGATGTTGCAGAAAAGGGGTGATTTTTGTTTAAAGGTCCTTCTTTATTCACACAGTGTGCAACCTACATGAAACGAATTCCCAAAATTTATTGTTTGTATAAATGTCTCAAACGTTTAGAGAAGAAATAATTTGGTCGACGACCGTAGGATTTCCATGACAGATGTAAAAAAAAATCCAATCGATGTATTACTGTTTGATTTGAATTTTGTGCAAAGCTACAAAAGCTATTTGCGCTACCCGTCCCTAATTTAACAATATAAGACTAGAGGAAAGGCAGCCATTCACTACCACCCACCGCCAACTCTTTGGCTTTTACTGAAATAAGCTTCTACTAATTTCCTGTACTCACCATATTGTATCTGTACCAGTCGTGTAGTGTTTACTGAAATATTACATCTTCTGTTAGTTTCCTGTACTCACTATACTGTATCTGTACCAGTCGTGTAGTGTTTACTGAAATAAGACATCTGTTAGTTTCCTGTACTCACTATATTGTATCTGTGCCAGTCGTGTAGTGTTTACTGAAATATTACATCTTCTGTTAGTTTCCTGTACTCACTGTACTGTGTCTGTACCAGTTGTGTAGTGTTTACTGAACTAAGACATCCTATGTTAGTTTCCTGTACTCACTGTACTGTGTCTGTACCAGTCGTGTAGTGTTTACTGAAATATTACATCTTCTGTTAGTTTCCTGTACTCACTGTACTGTGTCTGTACCAGTCGTGTAGTGTTTACTGAACTAAGACATCTTCTGTTAGTTTCCCGTACTCACCATTCTATTGCACAGTAAGTAACGCATTTTTAATTCTTACTTGGACTTCATTTCCACAGATAAATAACAAATCAATATCGCTAATTGCTGGTAATATTTAGAGTGCTATTTGTCCAACGTTCCTTCTCTACGTAATGGTTATCATTATTAGCAATAACTTACACACTGTTGTGGTAATCTTGCAAGAATTCCGGGGGTAGAGCATCTCCATTGCCGGTCGTCCCGAACGGTGACCAGATCCCGACCGTGGCCATGACGAGGCTCTCACATTCTAGGGCTGGACAGCCCTCTTATTGGTCTTTATTTATTATTCCTTGTTTCGGATCTCTACCTTACGAGTGTCCTATAATTTGAATAATTCGACACTTCCGTACACACCAGTATTGAAGCACTACATGCGTCAGGTTAATATTGTCTATCAGGTTGACATGATCTACTCAAGTTAGGAAGAAACGTGTTTAACTACACTTCTTAATAAACGAAACCTGTAACCCTCCGTCACAGAAGAACCCATCGGAATAGCCTAGTAGCAGTTACGATAATGACCAAAGCAGTTATAGAGGAACGCAGTTAGAGAGCGCACACTCCGTACAGTCCGTACGCACGCGCTCGAGTGAAGTGGAAGAGTAATACGAGCAAATCCAATCAATTCCAGCTTACTATCGGCTTACCTACACATTATCTTACGTTTCTCAGCTATCGACAACAGAATCTGTTAAGTGTGATGAAGAAAAGAACGCACGAAATTCTTCAGTACCCGATTTATAGGGGTCAATCTCCATGTGCTCTCCCCTTCCCCCCAAAACTTCACTGGCTCTCCCATAGCTTTCTCCCTAAATATAGCAACTGTGTCAATTGGCAACCCCATCTTTGTGGTATTTATAAATCAGGGCTACGAAGGGACACTTAAGAATGAATATAGAAGTTTAAAGATCCTGAAACGATGGGTGTGACACCTCTCCACTAGGAGAAAAGGAGAAAGTGGCTGACAGCCAGAAAGTAGAACAAACACCGTAAACGGTGTGGTTTTATCTTATGAAAATTGCGTGTTTAGACCAGTCTTCGGACTAATATGCCAGCTACAGTTCTTTTGGGAGGAAAACGCAGTTTTATGAGATAAAATAGATTGTGGCTATTACAAAAAAAAACCCAACTCAAATCATTGTTTCCAAATTGTGAAATGTTTATGTGAAAAAATAAATACAGAACAAAAAGATATAAAGTGGGAGAAATTACGTGTGACAGTTGTTTCAAGAAAGAAGAAAGTAGGGAACAAGGTGTTAAGTACAGATTATATAAACATTTAGTGTTTGTCTGTTTGTTTTAAATTTCGCGCAAAGCTACACGAGGGCTATCTATGCTAGCCGTCCCTAATATAGCAGTGTAAGACTAGAGGAAAGGCAGCTACTCATCACTACCCACCGCCAACTCTTGGACTACTCTTTTACCAACGAATAGTGGGATTGACTGTCATATTATAACGCCGCCACCGCTGAAAGGGTGAGCATCTGTGGTGTGACGATGATTCGAATCCACGACCCTTCAAATATGAGTCGAGTACCTTAACTATATGGTCATGCCAGGCCTAAACATTTAGTGGTTTACTGTTGATTCGAGAGGTACATAAAGTCGGCCATTTTCAGAAACCTCGTATCTACAACATTATATATCGTAGAAATATATACATATCTGTCGTTACTACTTTGTGGTTTCACGTATAACGTAGCTCAACAAAGGAGAGGATTCAGATTACCTGTTCTACTTTGTGCCCAAATTAGTACGCAGTCAAATGTAAAATGAATGGTCAAGCAAATGGATAAACAAAATTACAATTATTACTTTGTTAGATGACTAGCTGCCTTCCCTCTGGTTATACACTGCTAAATTATGGACGGTTAGCGCAGATAATCCTCAAGTTGCTTTATGTGAATTGAAACAAACAAGAGTCGACGATATTTGTCTTCCTCCTTAAGCGATCCACGTATAATGGAATGTCAGTAAAAAACTATCCACACACAATAGAATGTCAGTGAAACGATCTACATATCATAGAATGCCAGTAAAAATGATCCACGTATAATGGAATATCAGTAAAATGATCCACGTATAATGGGATGTCAGTAAAACAATCTACGTATAATGGAATATCAGTAAAATGATTCACGTATAATGGAGTCAATTTTTTTTCGGCCTGGCATGGCCAAGTATTTTAAGGCGTTCGACTCGTAATCGGAGGGTCGCGGGTTCGAATCCCGGTCGTACCAAACATGCTAGCCCTTACAACCATGGGGGCTTTATAATGTTACGGTCAATCTCGCTATTCGTTGGTAAAAGAGTAGTCCAAGAGTTGGCGGTGGGTGATGATGACTAGCTGCCTTCCCTCTAGTCTTACACTGCTAAATTAGGGACGACTAGCACAGATACTCCACGAGTAGCTTTGTGCGAAATTCAAAAACAAACAAACGTATAACAGAACTAAAACAATAAATATTTACTGTAATGTCAGTAAAACCATTCCTACCTCCTGAACTGGCAGTTAAACTTTTATTAACATCTACGAGAAAATCCGTTAAACGACCAATATCTACCAAAATGTCAGTGAGGCGATCAGTATTTAATCCTTACCTTGTAATGGGTATATCTAATAAATTCCGCCCATCCGCTCATACACATATGTCACGATTTACAGTTAGTGCTAACACGGCGTTTTGTACACCTTACTATTTACATTTAGTGCTAGCATGGTGTTTTGCACACATAACGATCTACAGTTAGTGCTTTGCATAATGAGTGACACTTAGTGCTAATATCCTAATTTGTTACTTTAACGATATTCTCTCATATAAAATATTCCAACAATGTACTCTTACAACTTCCTAAATGTTTTGTTTTTTCTTTGTGGCAATTTTTTATTTTTACTGGCTTATCTCATAAAGTGTTTCTTTATGTTTTATACCTACAACTTATATATACACATATATATAATTTCTATCTTTAAAGACTTGTGCATGATGTTCTAAAAGACATTTTTTGCAATCGTGTATTCGTTAAATAAATCCTTAACACGAACTTTTTAAAAATCAACATAACATTCTAAACGTTCTAGAAATGTCAAAGCTTTGTGTCGTGTACAGCGCTACATCTGTCGGTCTATTTATAAACTATTACTGTCTCCTGATGTCCAGTGTGCTTCCAATGGCAGAAATATAAACTTTGCAACTCGTCTGAGATAATCAGCAGTTGTTAACAATAACCACGAAACAAATACTTTTCACTATTAACGTCTGTTCCAATGGCTTCGAGCCAAGTTGGGAAAATCTATGTATAGGACATTTTAGCGCTAAGTTTAACAGGCTGTGAAGAAACGGTTGATTGTGTCAGACAGAGACAAAGAGTCTTTCAATTCTGATGCAGCATTTAACTTCCATTTTTATCTTCGAATGTTTCCAAATTCACCACGATGAATACTATAAAACTTAATATACTCTGGTTCAACACATGATTTATGTAAAGAATAACGTGATACAAATTTTTGTCACTATTACTGTGAAAAAATATATCACCCATTTTACTATTAAATGTAATACTTAGCCAGTCAAGTTACTCCACACCATACAGAGAGCTGTCGAGCTAGGCACTCTCTTCATCATGACTTCGAACTTTACAACTGGCTTGCTATCTTTAAAGATATCTATGTATAGGTGTAAATATCTAGTGAATAAAATAAAAGAAATATTGTACGCGCGTAAGCTTTTACTTTATTCATTTGAAGCATACTTCAAACCAAACAAAACAGAAGGTACGAAAATAAGGAGCTTCAATGACGTCACGAGCGTTGGCCTGAACCGTATCCAATCAATAACAACCTTTTATTTCAACTTCGAGAAGAGCTACCGAAAACATGAACAAAACTGACTGAATAAGTAGATAGTGCCATTAGGTAGTACTGTGGTAAACATTTAATTTCCGAAGAGCAAGCATTATTGAAATAATACGTGGGTTTTTAAAACATCTTTCATCTTCTTGTAATAGATATCTGCTTTATAATTTAGGTAATTGTTATTACTTTTATATCTAACAAACTTTTCAATTAGACTATAAATTATCGTTGAAACTGTTCAAATTAATCAAGCGAGTTTCCTAAAACACCATAGACACAATATATAAAATTTGACATTCATCTCACTTACGTAGTTTTATCGTGATATTCATTCATAATAAAATATTGTACATCAATCATTCGAAAGTGAGACTATAAAGCCATAAAAACACCTGTTTGCTTTTCGAGTATCAGTTCAAAAACACAGACTATAACAAACTTCATGATGAGTGAAGAGGGTGAGCTTTAAATACTTCACTGGAAGTGTGAACTTATAAACAAATACATTATGAGGCAAAACGGTAAGCTTTGAACACTTTAGTAGAAGTATTAACTTATAAACAAATACATTATGAGGGAAAATAGTGAGCTTTAAATACTTAAGTGGAAGTATGAACTTATAACATTATGAGTGAAGAGTGTGAGCTTTAAATACTTCAGTAGAAGTAGGAACTTATAAACAAATACACTGTGACTGAAGAGTGTGAGCTTTAAATACTTCAGTAGAAGTGTGAACTTATAAATAAATACATTATGAGTGAAGAGTGTGAGCTTTAAATACTTCAGTAAAAGTGTGAACTTACAAACAAATACACTGTGATTGAAGAGTGTGAGCTTTAAATACTTTAGAAGCATTAATTTATAAACAAATACATTATGAGTGAAAAGGGTGAGCTTTAAATATTTCACTAGAAGTGTGAACTTACAAATAAATACATAATAAGTGAAGAGTGTGAGCTTCATAATACTTTATAGTAATACAATAGAATCCATCTTATTTAAGCGTATGACAGTACTCATAGTCATAGTACAAAAACCATCTTAATCAACTGGTAAATGGTATCATTATAAATATTACATGAGAAATTAATATTGTTATAAAGTAACAGTGGTTTGTACCAATCATTTGACTGGATATGGTTGGTGGTTCAGAATTAGGTATGTTTCAATGCCTCATTGATTACGCATTGATAAATGTGCTATGATGAGATTCTGGAAGAGGACGGTTAAAAATCTTTGATAAATACCTAATTTGTAAAGAAACAACTTAATATATGCATTTACATAAACTACTCAGTTTTCCCAACTGTTTTAACAGTAAATATTGAACTTGGTGTATCCACTGGACACAAATACTTCGACCTCGAAGTGAAATGAAGGTAAATATAAATATGTTCAGAATACTAATTAATTTAGACGAAATAAATGTCACTCATAACTTTCGCTGGAGGTTTACTTCAAGATATAAGTAATATTGGTTGGTGTGCTTTTGAATTTAGAGCAAAACTGCACGAAAGCTATTTGCGGTAACCGTCCCTAATTTAGCAGTGTAAGACTAGAGGAAAAGCAACTAGTCATCACCATCAACTCTTGCACTACTCTTTTACGAACAAATAGAGGGATTGACTGTCACATTATAACGCCTCCACAGCTGAAATGGCTAACATGTTTGGTGTGACGGGGTTTCGAACCCGTGACCCTCGGATACACGAGCCAGGTGGTTAAAACGTTTGGCTGGAAAACTAGCCTGCACATATTTTTCTCAGTCTATCATATATCATTTGTGTCGATATGTATCTCGACTGATGTATGTCTAGCCACTGGAACATGTGTAAAATATACATTTAAAGTAACCAGACAAATTAGACGTCACTACGAGATATTAGTTTTACTTGGAATTTTGTCCAACTTACGAGCTGCAGTCGAGTAATCTTTTTATTTCACTTAAGTTAATGTTTTTTATATAAAAATATGAACTAGCGCTTCTGCAACTATTAGTTATAATTAGCTATAATTCACCTTCAAGGTTTGTAAAGAGGTTACTAAGTTAAGCGGTTATTATTTATTTTTCTGTGCTTCCTATACTGAAGCAATTTGAATGATAAAAGCAGAGAAAGATTTTCATGAGAATGTCAAATGTCAAAGTGTTGTTTCAAAAGCTCTGAATGAAAACCAGCTAATCAGCGAGGATAAAAAGTCAGTATATAACTGTGTGGTGGTAACTCGTGTCTTCAGAACTCTTTAAATATTACGTTTATTACGTGGGTTTTAAAGACAACTAAACGTTTTGTTTTTTCTAACTAGAATATGTAATAACAAAGAGAATATAAAACAACCTCTGATCACCAGTTAACGTCCCTGTAAAACAATCTACAGTAAAACGAATTATTTTTTAAAAGTGGAACATTAAAATGTCCTTTACAATATTGAAATTTACAATACAACATTATAAAGATATATTTTAAAACACTGAAATATCGATCACAACATTGTTAACATGTAATTGATAACATTGAAATATCCAATACAACATTCTAAAGATATCCTTTAAAATATTGAAATGCCTAACACAATATTTTAAAGATGTCCTTCATAAATTTCGAAGATCCAACACAACCTTGTACAGATATCCTTTACAATATTGAAATATTGTTCACACTTTGAACTGCCCATCAAAGCTTCAAAAACAAGCATCTAAGCCTGTTAAAAATATCGTGTATTTAGTTGAACTCAGACATCAATGGAGTTGAAAGAACTCATTTGTTACTATCATACTCCAACAATCAGTGATGTTGAGAAACTCACTTGTTGAGAATTTTATATGCAAAAACGGCTCGTTTGGGTTGAGAAAATATTTTACATAGAAGAGCAAACAACGTTGCGACACTCAGTTACACAACCCGTTCCAAACATGTGGTCAGCTTCCGGTCAGTTACCTCTTTCTTTGTGAACCTGACGATGACCGAAGAAGGTCGAAATGTTGTTCGCTTTTCTATGTAAAATATTTTCTCAACCCAAACGAGCCGTTTTTTGCACATAAAATATTCTAACACACTTAGGGAGGGTAAATATTGACAAACAAAACACAAATCCAGAATATAAGTTTTTATGCTCTCCTTCTCTGTTTAGTTAGAACTGAATGAATTGCAGATTTTTTCCTTTTGTTAGGGTAGTTTAGTACACCGGAAATCACATGCATTCTGTTTCATCTTTGTTTTCTATATTAGACAAGAAAACTGAAGAGTTGGTAGTTCTACCACGTCCATTAAACTATCGTTGATTCCATATGTCCAATACCCTTTCAACATAAAGTTTACGACAGGCAAGAAATAACTATTATATATCCACTGAGCTATATCACCACGGCGTTATTATAATAAAGTATTGTTACAGAAGTTGTAGTGTACTAGAGTTGGAACAATATGAGTTAAGATACAGTTAGAAACATTAAGCACCTAATAATAAAGCATTGTTACAGAAGTTGTAGTGTACCAATGTTGGAACAATATGAGTTACGATATTAGTTAAAAACAATAAACACCTTATAATAAAGTATTGTTGTAGTGTACTAGTGCTGGAACAATACGAGTTAAGACATAGTTAGAAACAGTAAGCTATGCGCAACGCTCTGTTGTTTCAAACTTCGTATGGGTTGCCGAGTAATTAACGTGTACTTTTTCTTTTATTAGTATGGCATAGCCCCAACCCCACTCAGTTGCTCTACGAAAACTTTAAGAGCTTACCACACGTAACATCGAATTTAGAGAAAATGCAATACAGTGAAGCCCCTCACTAACGACCTCAAAAATGCCTCGACAAAAAGGTCATTAATGAGGGGTGGATACCCAATTCGTTACCAAGATTTAAATTATGTACGTTTTCATGATCGGCAATCGATCTCTGTTCATTTTAAGGTTGTGGAGTATTCAAAAACGAAATAAAAAACGCGTTAATATTTAATGCAAAATATATTTTCACTACTTTACCTTGATTTTATGAGGCTATTAAATGTTTAAACACAAGTCTATTCACCATTCTGTGCACAAAAAATGTTCAAATGCAGGATTAAAATACGATCCTAAAATACATTTCATAAAAAAATCACTGTAAAATGTTACACGCAAAAATGATCAAATAGACTTAAAATACGATAAGAAACTACATTTTCTTAAATAAATCACTAATTTTTGTTTGTTTTTCTTCGAAAATTGTACATTTCAATGTCTTTGCTCACTGCTACCATGCAATCTACAATGTCCATTTTGCCGTGTTTGAGACCAAACTGTAAAAGTTTTTCTGCATATGACATTGCAGTGGCACAGTCAATTGGCTCGAAAGACTCTACAGTTGTGTCGTCACATTCTTCACCATCATCACTCGATTTCTTCAGGACACGCGATAATATTGTCAGAAACTGAATCATCACAAACTGGAGTTTCGTTGTCGAAGTTGACATATTCGCCAAGAGTTACACCATTCAAGACAGGCCTGAAGTCGGGGTCAGATTGTTTTCTGAAACATTGTCTTCACTTTCGTTTGACACTTCGCCTAAACAGAAGTTAAAGCCGCATTTCAAGAAACACTTTTGAATTGTGGAAGTCTTCTAAGTTAAGCAACTTTCTCTTCGACATTCTGGTGAAAAATTTACCAATGAAAATTAATCTTCTTTTCGATTCGACACACTGGAAATAGATTTATTGTTGAAGAAGATTACGTAATACTGTTTAACTACGGAATAATTAAACTCATTTGAAATATGCCATAAATGAGAAGGCAAACCGCTATGTAACTTCACAGAATATGCCACATAATAATGTCACTTAGTCGTTAGTGAGAGGTAAAATAATCAAATTTGTTCAATTTGGTAAGTCATTAGTCGCGTTTGAGGGGAAGTCGTCCACGAGAGGTCAATTTAATGCAAACAGGGTACCGTCAAAAATTTTCCGGTCGTATGACAGGGGAAGTCGTTAGTGAGGGCCTCCACTGTATTATTTACAACTGTAGTGTCATCTACCGACAATCTGTGAAAAAAAGAGTTAAGAGCTAATTGTTAAATGAAATGAATTATTTATAGGTGCAAAGATATTGTTTCCTATCGAAAATATTTCAGTACTTGTACCGTTAGGAACGCGTTAATTTCCTCTTCTTAAAATCTAGTTTCATACTACACCAATTTTGCTAAGACTTTGGGCTACAACCAATAATTCCTCATTTTAATTATGTTACAACATCATACTCACTTCAAATTGTCAGTGAACAAGCTAATGAATGAATGAACATTGCTAGTGAAGATAATATGTCACACAAGCTAGTGGTTGGTTGGTTGATTCAGTGTTTTATGGCACGAAGCAGCTAGGTCATCTGCGCTAAACGTCCGGTAAAAAGGTAAAAGTAAATTCAGTAAAATTCATAAAAGGAAATTAAGGTAACACAAAACAAAGTTAAAAAATAAATAAGTAGCATAAAATCAATGTTTACATCTAGTATACAACGTCAAAAAAAGACTACAGTAACTGTAATAATCATAACTCGCCAGGAAGACTAACACGTAGGTACAAAATCCATCATCAATCACCTGAAGTTGGCCTTTCCATTTCTGGTTTCGAGTTACTTAATATTACGGCCAGTTTCTAATTTAAAATTGAACTAGATGAACTATAATTTTTAAAAGGGAACCACATTAAAAAGGAGTAAATTATATATTAAAAAACTTAACTGGCATTAAAGAGATAAGTGGCGTTTAAAAAACTAAAAACATTACCAAGGTGATCAGTGTTACCATCACAAACAACAGTCTAACCGTATGGATAAACATTGGGACAGAACACGCGTAAAATGGTGCCGTCGTTGTGAATCATAACGATGACAAGAAAGTAAAATGTGGCTTATTGTGATCTGAGTGTTACACAAGCTACACACTGGTGCATCAGCTCCAGATAAAAGAAAAAGATGAGTTAAAAAACTGTGGCCAATGCATAGTCAAGTTAGAACAACTTTCTCTTTCCTATCCTTACGTGAGCAAGACGGCCAAAGTCTCAGAGACCACAGGAAGCACTGATACGGAGTTCAGGATCAGGGTGAATACCCCGTTGGCGTCAAAAGTGCATGCAAACGGTTTTATAGAGAGAGAAGGTAAAGCATTTTGCTGTAGTACACTTCAGTAAACAATTGAGGGCATTCTGTAGCTGCCGCTAAATATACCTCATGTCCGACGACCGACAAGAGATGTGAAAGCAGTCGACATGGAGCCCGTTTGCAACAGTAGGAGGGATTTCTTCAGTGATGGCATTAATTTTTACACTGAAAAGTGTCGAACCCACACAAATTCAGAACTTTCTGCCCATTAAAATTTTTTAATAAAAATGGACAAATATATATGGAGGTCTTGCAAAATGTCATACCTCCATGTTGTATCACAAGCTTTCCAAATGTCAAAGAATATTGATACAAGATGTTGTCGTTTGAGAAAGGCTTCTCTGATTGATGTTTCAAGTCGAATTAGGTGGTCCACGGTGGAGCACTGTCGTCGGAACCCACACTGGGTGGGCGAGAGGAGGTTGTTTGATTCGGGGAACCAAACAAGACGAGCACGAACCATCCTCTCTAAGGTCTTACAGAGACAGCTCATTAAAGCAATTAGACGGTAGTTTGAAGGAATCTTGGGATCCTTCTCAGGTTTGGAGAAAGGCAGAACAATGACCTGGCGCCAGGCATCAGGAAAAACATTCTCCTGCCAGATATGGTTAAAAACAACCAGAAGGATAGCAAGAAAAGCAGGAGATAGATGGCGCAGCATCTCATCGTGTATATCATCAGGCCCAGCCGATGTACTGCCAGATCTATGAAGTGCCAGATTGAGTTTCACCGGTATAAAGGGACGATTAAAGTCAGAGACAATGAGCTTGAAAGAAAAGAGATGATTGCTCTGCTCGAGTCTTGATGGCTAAGAAGGTGGAAGAAGAAGCAGAAGTGCTAGATACTCAACAAAAGCTTTCACCTAGAGTATCGGCAACGCTCTGGGAATCAATTACTTCCTAGCCATTAAAGAACAAGATTGAGAGGGGAACAGAGTGATATTGCCCACTGACTTTTCGAATCTTGTCCCAAATGATTTTGGAAATGGTGGTAGAGAATATGCTGGTTGTGAACTTAATCCAAAATTCCTTCTGGCTTTGACGTCTCATCCATCGAGTACGTGTATGGGCCGGCTGGAAAGCGATGAGGTTCGAAAGTGTGGGATATCTACAGAAAGTATTCCAGGCTCGTTTTTGAGCCTTTCATGCCATGCCATGTGGCAGATAGGATTCCACCATCGATGCGAATATAGTGGAAAACGTGTCGAGGTTTTACGAATACCCTAAAAGTACTGTCTATATGTTTACTGATGGCTTACAGACAATGACAAGATCAAGTTCTGCGAGAGCAGTGAAAGTGGACCAGTTTGCCTGATTCAGCTTCCACCACGGCACGCAGGTAGAGTGGCATCAACCATGGTCAGTCTCTCTCAAGATTATCGGAAAATGATCACTGCCTCGTGGATTACTGTCAACAATCCAAGAAAAATGATAAAATAATAAAGGGGAGCAAATTGAGAGATCAATAGCAGTAAAGGATTGACTAGGCACATGGAAATAAGTAGAAAAACCAGTATTAGAAAGAGAAAGGTTGTGATCAGAGAGCAAACGCTCTACAGAGCGATCCCTCCAATCAATATCAGAACTTCCCCAGAGGGAATAATGTCCATTAAAGTCCCCCAGGATTAAAAAGGGAGACGACAACTGTTCAATGAGAGCATTAAGGTCTGATTGATCATATGTCTCTGCAGGGGACAGGTAGAAAGAACAAACAGTGATGTATGACCCAAGAAAACACGGATGGCTATGGCCTCCAAGAATGTGTCAAGTGGCAAAGACAGGATAGGCACATGCTGATCAACCAACAGTGCCACCCCTCCATGCACTAGCCCATCACACAGCCTATCATTTCTGTATAAAGAAAACCACCGAAAGGTGACTGTATCGGCAGGTTTCAGAAATGTTCCCCTTAAGGAGAGACAAACAAAATGGTAGGAAGCAATCAGTATTTTGATGTTATCCAGATTATAACGTAAACATCGACAGTCCCATTGTATCAGGGTGACCCTAGTGGACCAGCAGATTGACTCAAGAAGGGCTACCCCAAGGCCGCCCGTCTACAGGAATTCAAGGCCAAAGTGGTGTGTTAGGGTTGGATCCCTCAACCACCAGGATCCTCTCCTCCCCTTTACGGGTTGCCACGCACGGCAAACATGTGGGTGGATGTTTAGATCACAGAGGAGGTAAACTGAAAGAACAAAACCTTCCCTGGGAGGTCCCCTTAACACGTACAGGAATCCGCATCGAGGGGGCAAGCTAGTGAAAGTACATTGTTAATGAAAATAATATGTTACAGAAGCTAATGAAAGAACATTGTTAGTGAAGATAATATGTTAAAGCAAATGAAAGAACATTGTTAATGAAGATAATGCATTCCAGAAGCTCATGAAAGTATATTGTTAGTGAAAATATGTTACAGAAGCTAATAAAAGTACATTGTTAGTGAAGATAATATCCTTGTTTGTTTGTTTCTAAATTTCGCACAAAGCTACTCGAGGACTATCTGCATTAGCCGTCCCTAATTTACTAGTGTAAGACTAGAGGGAAGGTGTCTAGTCATCACCACCCACCACCAACTCTTGGGCTACTCTTTTACTTATAAATAGTGGGATTGACCATCACACTATAATGCCCCCACGGCTGAAAGGCTGAGCATGTTTGGTGTGACGGGAATGCGAACCCGCGACCCTCCTAATACGAGTCGAGTACCTTAACCTTAGTGAAGATATGTTACAGAAGCTAATGAAAAAACATTGTTAGTGAAGAAAATATGTTACAGAAGCTAACAAAAGAACACTGTTAATGAAGATAATTTGTTAAGAAGCTAATGAGAGTACTATGTTAGTGAAAATGATTTGCCATAGAGTTAAGGAAATCGCATTGTTGATATGTTACAGAAGCTAATAAAAGTACACTGTTAGTGAAAATAATTTGTCACAGAGTTAAGGAAATCACATTGTTAATAAGATAATTTATCACAGAGCTAATTGAAACACATTGTTTATAATCACATTGTAAATTAGAAACTTATTGTTGGATAAAAATTATGCTACTTCAACAAAGTAAAACAAATAGGAAAATGTTGGAAAGGTGCTTTTTGAAAATTATTTTAAGTGATGAAGTTCTTTCATAGCAGAATCAGATCCACATATATCAGTAAATTAAATTTGATCAATGTTATAATCCTTAATCAATCACTCTTTATTACGAATGTATCAGACTAATATACCATCCATCCATCTCATATTTCTATAGGAACATGATGATGCATTACATGCTATCTGTCCTGTTTGTATACCCTCAACTCACTTTCATACTCTTTATTTATTTTTTCTATCTATTTCCCATTTTGTTAAACACACCAACTTGATATATGTTAGCCATAACTTAATTTAAAAAAAAACTGATGTACCTTTGATTGATTTGGTTTGTTTTGAGTTTTATGCAAAGCCACTCAAGGGCTATCTGCCCTTAATTTAGCAGTGTAAGATTAGAGAGAAGGTAGCTAGTCACCACCAACCACTGCTAATTCTTGGGCTACTCTTTTACCAACAGTGGGATTGACTGTCATATTATAATGCCCCCACAGCTGAAAGGGCAAGTATGTTTGGTGTGACAGAGATTTGAACCTGTGACCCTCAGATTATGAGTTTAATGCCTTAACCACCTGGCAATGCTGTGACCCATAAAAGGAGAGGAAATAACAAGTAAAACTTAGGTACTGTGTGTACATTGGCTGGTTGTTGGAATTTGTTTTTTTGGGAAATTCTGTGTGATCTTCATTAGAAAACAGTCATTATTTGACATACGTTTGTGAAGGAAGGGGATTTTTCATGTGAAATAAAATAATTATAAAAAGTATGCAACTTTTTGTTTTATTTAATATTTTAACATCAACACCAAGTTAAATGATTCATGGGTTAAACAGCAACATCAGGAATAGGCATTTCTAATATATTAGGGGAGAGGGACCAATTAATTTCACTATTCTATACTCCCCACAAATAAAGGGATACAACATCATATATAATTTTTTGATTCAAACCTTGAGTATGCCCATCCACTAGTCACTATGTCAGATTTGACTGTGGACTCTCTGTTGTGGTTGAAAACATCAGAAATGAAAGGTGGAATTAAATACTTCTATATATCCTGATAATTCATGGCTGTCAATCCTTCCTTCTTTTTTCTTTTCACTTAATTTATATTTCATAGAACCAGTTTATGGTAAATCCTTGGGTGTTAAGCCTTCATACTTTCTTTTTTTTTTCTTTTTGTTTAATCTATATTTATAGAACCAGTTCATGAAAAATACTTTGCTGTCAAGCCTTCCTTCTTTCTTTTTAGTTTAATCTATACTTCAGAGAACCTGTTCATGGTTAGATTCTGAAACAATATAATATTTTGAAATCTGACTGTAAGTACTTGGAGTTTCCACCAAGAATCAATACCTCTCCAATCAACCCATTGCACAAGCAAGATTACAAGATATTGATTCTGGTTCTATCTTTCCCCAAAACTCAAGATAGGCTAAAATGATTGGTTATTGATTTTCAGTAGTCAGTTTGTTTGTTACTAAGAATCAATTAATCATATAGTTGAATTTTGTAAAGCAAGTTCAAAAATTTCTTGTAAATAATCACACAGTGGAGAGAACAACAAGCAGAAAGAAATATCAAATTAAACTTTGATCAAACAGACAGGAAGTGCTTGTTTGTTAAACACAAAGCTTCATGACAGGTTATCTGTCCACTTTGGATATCAAAAGCAAGGTTTCAACACTGCAATTCCTGAGACTTACTTCTGAGTCACTAGGAGGCATAGAAGAAATCAGCCATACTACAAAAGGTATTTTAATTTCAACTGAAAAAGGACACATTGTCAGAAATTACCTCCAAAGGATGAAAGGTAAGATAAATTATTTTAGATATGGAAAACTTAAGACATTACCTTTTATCCTGTATTTCTAATAAGCTAAAGAAATGGTATCCTGAAATGAGAGTACCAATCCTCCAAAATGAAGATAAAAGCACATTATTTAAAGAAACCATTCCATGAGTCAACAATTTCATTGATTGAAAGCTTTAAAACATGTTGATTGATATTAGTTCTGTAGCTGCCATTGTGTGATCTAATGAAAAATACCTCAAGAAAGAACCAAGATGATGACTGATGCAAAGTAAAAATGTTGAAAGTTACAGTTGGTAGGGGTAATCAGTTTTAACATACTGGAAATAGGTGTTACATTAGACTTGCTGTTTCACTTAAACTGGTCCACACAATGTCCTGATTCAAATTCCATAAAACATTTTCAAATCTCCTCAGACACTGTGTATGGCAATGTTATACACAGATTGGTCTGAATAATGCCATAATTTAGATTCCATAAAACATTTTAAGGTTTTCACAAACATTGTATAAGTCAATGTTATATTAACTACAAAATGCAAACTAGCTAACTACTAAACAGATGAGCCCTAATATTGAATGAAAAGCCTTGTCAGCACTAGATATGTCAGATTTAGTTAAAGACAAAATTAACATATTTCTATATGTAAGTTGATAGTTATATTTTTCCCTCAGATTTTTGATCTGTTACTAACACTGAGAGATTGTATAAGTTAATAACTTACTCCTCACTTAGAGATCTATTTTGGAGTTTCTGATAACATTAAAACATTCTCATACCATGAAACTCACACCAAACTACTCTCTCTTTAGTGAGAAACTGCTGGCCACCTATAAGATAATTCATGTCAAACTGTATTTAAAACCATCATACAAAACTACCATTTTCACATTTTCTTACTTTCACAAAATATATATGTGTGTGTGTGTGTGTCAGTATATATCTTATAATAGCCTGTACATATATAGTTACAAACATAACCTTTCATAACTAGCATAGAATATACCTCATTGAAGTGAATATTTGTGAGACATAGCTGTAAAGAAGATATAACCAAAAGGTTTTTACTTGCTTATTACACTTTATCTTTGAGGCTGTGTCAACTGCCTTCATGGGATATGTCAAGAGTTGACACAGATATTTGTACAAATTGTTATGAGTTCAGTATTGTGGACATCTATATAGTATAACATAAAACCTGCTGTCTTCCTTGTCTGTGGATATGTTTTAAATGCTCATTTAGCAGCTGGTAAAATTACAAAGTAAAGCTAAAGGTCAATCAGATAAGTTCATTATATATATATAGATAGATAGAGATTTTTTTATTTGTATTTTTTATTTACTATCAATGTTTGACTTATTCTGTGGTTAATGGTTCTGAATCTTAAATTTTATGGAAACTTCTTCCAAGTTGTACCTCACACAATCTCATCTTAAGACAACATATATACACAGATTTAACAAAGTGGTTTAATTAATCCAAACTGAGTGGATTTAACCTTTATTATAAATTACTTGTATAGTATTGTGTATTTACATATTTTTACTAAGAACTAAAAATGATTACTTGGGTGCTTGGTTTGTTTTATTTTGAATTTTATGCAAAGCTACACAAGGGCTATCTGAACTAGCTGTCCCTAATTTAGCAGTAAAAGACTAAAGGGAATGCAGCTACTCATCACCATCACTCCTCCAACTCTTGGCTATTCTTTTACAAATGAACAGTAGGATTGATCATTACATTATAACACTCTAACAGCTGAATAAGAGAGAATAATTGGTGAGACAGGGATTCAAACCCGCAACCCTCAGATTGTGAGTCAAGCACCATAACAAAATACGTTAGAAGAATATCTGGAATAATTTACAAGGAAAATCTCTGATGTTAAGTAAATAAAATTATCTTCACTATTTTTTGAAACAAAATAGGATTTTGGAAGAGACATGTTTACAAACATACAGTAAAAAGGTTCAACTTTCTTAAAACAAATTATGTCATTCCATTTACAAAATGTTTTTCTCACAGTAATGTACCTATACTATATACATGTCATTTGCATACTTACAGCTTCTATGAAAAGAGTACAAAATTACATCAACTGTAAAACCAATTTCCTAAAGACATATTACTTGCATAGTTATTATAATATTCAATAATGGACATGTGAAAGTTATAACACTGAACACAACGAGGATCACTATAAAAAGATTTTAATGATAGTTACAGAGGTATTCTCAAATGTTTTTATACATATTGTAAAAGCACAGTACACTAATTACATATATTTCATTTTAACTCAGTTCATATATTTATATTTTTATTAGGATAAAAAGTATTACGTATATAAATTTCAGCTTGAACTTTATAATGCTGATTTATTGCCTGAAGGATAAAACTATTGACAATTTCAAATAATTCATACCATGAGAATAATGGAATTATAAAAATATATTTCATTAATCTTTACAATTTATTAAAAAAAAAAAAAAAGTACAGATACACAGTTTTACTGAAACTGTAAAAATATCCCCGTAAATTACAAGACGTTCTGAAAGGCCACAGTGTGTGAATTCTCATGAAATATACATAAACATGCATATAAAATAAATATATGTTATTTTGGCAAAGAAATACAAAACCATAAAATTCACATT